>CM055121.1:630222297-630822297 GCA_029206835.1 Rana muscosa
CGACTTATACAACTAGGGAGTTGATGAAGCCCAGCTGAGGCTAGTGGGCTCATGAATGACTCATACCTCTAGGGAGAGTGCTGGGCGTCGTGAGGCAGGGAGTTGATGAGACCAGCTGAAGCCTGTCAGTTCGTTTAAGGCCTCTATAAAAACTCCCAGATTCATTAGATGTTAGCTCATGCCTGGAACCAGACCTGTGTGGACTGTCTAGGGAGAGTGAACCCCTGTGCGGTGAGGCAAAGCCTGTGTGGCTATTTGTTTGGACTTTTACTAAACCAGGGACTTAGGGACTAGGACAGCACCAGGCTGATCCCAGTTGTTAGTTTAGGAAACCTGCATGTTTAGTCAGAGGTCAAACTGACCAGGATTTATTTTGTTTGTTTCTTTTTGGCTTTGCTGTGTTTTTGTCACTGTACATAGAGAAATAAACCGCACCTTTTGATTTTGAAAACCACAACCTCCGTCTGCTGGCCCTGTTTTTGTGTGGGGAGCCCAACCAGGGGGTCACACACACCCGCTACCGAGTTAACCCCCTCACAGTTGGTGGAGAACCAGTGGCAGTTTTTTTTAAGCCAGCATGGAGGAGATACTGAAACAGCTGGCTCTAGCAAATGCCAATCAACAGCAGACAAATGCAGGTTTGCAAAGGAGCCTTGCAGCCCAGCAGCAAGCTCATCAACAAGCCCAGCAGCAATCTGAGGCCCGCTTCATAGACCTGTTACAGAAGCAAGAGCAGAGACTACAACAAATGGAAGCAGTAATGCAGCAACGTCCGCAGACCAGTGAGGAAAGCCGTCCCACTAATACCGCGTCCTTTGGGGTGAGTCGTTTATTGACAAAAATGACTGGAGAGGATGATCCAGAGGTATTTTTGACCACATTTGAAAGGACTGCTGAAAGAGAAAAGTGGCCTGAGGAGCAGTGGGCTGGACTGGTGGCTCCTCTGTTAACTGGTGAATCGCAGAAGGCTTACTATGACCTAGAGCCTGACCAAGCAAAAGACTATGTGATGCTAAAAGCTGAAATATTGGCAAGGCTGGGTGTCACCCTGGCTGTCCGGGCTCAGCGTGTGCATAACTGGACTTTCCAGCTTGGAAAACCCCCCAGGTCTCAAATGTATGATCTCATTCACCTGAGCAGGAAGTGGCTACAGCCAGAGACTTTGTCCGCACCGGAGATTGTGGAACGTGTTGTGATGGATCGTTTCTTGAGAGCTCTTCCTACCGCCATTCAAAAGTGGGTAAGCCACGGAGACCCAGAAACGGCCGGTAAACTTGTGGATCGTGTAGAGAGATACTTGGCTACAGAGAACCTGACGGCCTCTTCCAGAGACTCTCGGACTTTCCACCCTAAGACCAGACCATCCCCAGGGGCGGATAAGAGGATTCCAAGGGGTGAGGGTGGAGAGAGTGAGAGGGTGGGAGCTCTACCCCAAGTTTGGCGAGAACAGCCTGGGAAATCAGCGGCTCAAGAGGCCGCAAGAAGGATCGTTTGCTACCGCTGCCGGCAAGCGGGACATATTGCAGCAAATTGCCCGGTTGTGGAGGAACCCATGCAATGTGACTTTCTGATGGACAGACGTCAGTCGCTGTGTGCGACAGTCGCATGCACTGCCATTCGGGGAACTGAGAAACATTTATGAAAAATGTGTGTTAATGGTAGAAATGTTGTGGTATTGTTGGATTCAGGTAGCCTTGTGACCCTGATAAAGGCTGAGTTAGTTAAAACAGAGGTCTCTGGGAATAGCAAGGTAGCTGTTATTTGTGTGCATGGGGACACCCGAGAGTATCCAGTGACTACAGTGTGTTTCGAGACCCCCAAAGGTACCCTCTCTCATCCAGTGGGCTTAGTATCTCAGTTACCGCATGACGCCATTGTGGGAAGGGATTTTCCGAAGTTCTGGGAACTGTGGGATGATCCTGAGCCCCCCACTGGTGCCCCTATGTACCAGGAATGTGATAGCCAGAACTCCTCTGAGAGTGGTGAGGACTCTCCAGAATTTCCCTTGTCAGTATTGGCAGGGGAGACTCAAGAAACTGGAGAGGAGCCCACCTCCTCAGACGAAAACCTACCGTCTGTGGAGTTTTCTGATCTGGAGGTTCACAGGGAAAATTTTGCCACAGAACAGTTAAAAGACCCCGCCCTAATAAAGGCACGGGAAAACGTAGTGGAAATAGATGGCGAGTTAGTGAACCCAGATAATACCTGCACTTACCCATACTTCAGCGTAGAGAAGGACCTACTGTATCGGGTGGCAAAAAGGGCAGAAGAAACCGTTGAGCAGCTGGTGGTGCCCAAACCTTACAGGAAGTTGGTGTTGGAGTTGGCCCATGGGCACATTCTTGGAGGTCATCTGGGGACAGAGAAAACCCGAGAGAGGGTATTACAGAGATTCTATTGGCCTGGGGTGATGAAGGACATAGAAAATTATTGTTCCTCCTGCCCTGTGTGTCAGAGGTCGGCCCCGATGCCACATTTCCGTAGCCCGCTGGTCCCTCTACCCATCATTGAGGTCCCGTTTGAGAGAATCGCAATGGATTTGGTAGGTCCTATAATCAAGTCCGCTAGGGGGCACCAGTACATATTGGTTATAATGGACTATGCCACCCGTTATCCAGAAGCGATCCCTCTCAGAAATACCTCGGCCAAAACCATAGCCAAAGAGCTATCTCTTGTTTTTAGCCGGGTGGGTATTTGTAAAGAACTGCTTACGGACCAAGGTACACCCTTTATGTCCCGGGTTATGAAAGAGCTGTGTAAATTGTTCAAAGTGACGCAATTGCGTACATCTGTGTATCACCCCCAAACCGATGGGCTGGTTGAAAGATTCAACAAAACCCTAAAACAAATGTTGAAGAAAGTGGTGGATAGAGATGGAAAGGATTGGGACTGTCTACTTCCTTATTTGATGTTTGCTATTAGGGAGGTGCCCCAATCCTCTACGGGATTCTCCCCCTTTGAGTTACTGTATGGGAGACACCCAAGAGGGCTGTTGGATATTGCCAAGGAAACTTGGGAAAGTGAGAGTTCTCCCCACAGGAGTGTGATTGAGCATGTCGCCCTGATGCAAGATCGAATTGCACAGGTAATGCCCATCGTGAAGGAACATTTGGCCCAAGCGCAGTTGGCACAGCAGAGAGTGTACAACCGTGGAGCAAAGACCCGTACCTTTTCCCCGGGGGATAGGATATTGGTACTTGTCCCTACGGTTGAAAGTAAATTCCTTGCCAAATGGCAAGGCCCCTACGAGATAATGGAAAAAGTGAGCGAAGTGAATTACAAGGTCAGACAACCAGGAAGGCGAAAGCCCGAACAGATATATCACGTTAATCTGTTGAAAGCCTGGAGGGATAGAGAGTCCCTAGTCGCAGAAACTTGGTCACCAGCTCAAACTGGTTGCGTGATTCCGGAGGTTGGAATAGCAGCCACCTTGTCACAACCCCAACAACAGGAGGTTAAGGAGTTTGTGCTTCGCAACAAGGAGGTGTTCTCTGAGCTGCCGGGACAAACATCTGGGGTAGAGCATGATATTATTACCCCGCCCGGTGAAAGGGTGAAGTTAAAACCCTATCGGATCCCAGAGGCCCGACGGGAGGCAATACGGGAGGAAGTACAGAAAATGCTGAACTTAGGGGTGATAGAGGAGTCCCAAAGTGATTGGTCTAGTCCCATTGTGTTGGTGCCTAAACCGGATGGGAGCTGGCGATTTTGTAACGATTTTCGTCAGTTGAACAAAGTTACAAAATTTGACACCTACCCCATGCCACGTATAGATGAGTTGATCGACCGGCTGGGAACAGCCCGATACATGACGACTCTTGACCTCACAAAAGGGTATTGGCAAATTCCCCTGGCCAAGTCGGCCAAAGAGAAAACCGCATTTGTAACCCCAGACGGGGCGTTCCAATATAAGAGAATGCCGTTCGGGTTACAGAATGCGCCGGCCACATTCCAGCGGAAAATGGACCAGATGCTGAGGCCCCATCGGAAGTATGCTGCGGCTTACCTGGATGACGTAATTGTCCATAGCACAGATTGGGCCTCACATCTGCCAAAAGTGCAAGCAGTCCTGGACTCTGTTCGGGAAGCGGGGTTTACGGCTAACCCCAAGAAGTGTACCATTGGGCAGGAGGAGGCCAAATATCTTGGGTACACCATTGGCAGGGGAGTAATAAAACCCCAACTCAACAAAGTCGAGGCCATCCAGAGTTGGCCACGTCCCAACAGCAAGAAGCAGGTACGAGCCTTTCTGGGAATCGCGGGTTATTATCGGCGCTTCATTCCCCACTTTGCTTCTAAGGCTGTGCCCCTAACCAACCTGACGAAAGGGAAAGGGTCGGTCATGATTAAATGGACCCCCGAGGCTGAGGCAGCATTCCAATTCTTGAAACAAGCCTTATGTAGCCAGCCAGTGTTGTACTCACCCGACTTCTCTAAAGACTTTGTCGTACAAAGTGATGCGTCAGATGTGGGGTTAGGAGCAGTATTGTCCCAGGTCTGGAACAGGGAAGAGCACCCAGTCATTTACCTCAGCAGGAAGTTGAAGTCCCATGAGGTAAATTACGCCACGGTTGAAAAGGAATGTTTAGCGGTGAAGTGGGCTCTAGATTCCCTTCGGTACTATCTGCTAGGTAGGCACTTTGACATGGTTACGGATCACGCTCCGTTAAAGTGGATGGCTCAAAACAAGGAGACAAATAGAAGAGTGAATAGGTGGTTCCTGGCCCTACAGGAATTCAACTTCACAGTAAAGCATCGCCCTGGCGTTCAAATGGGGAATGTGGATGCTTTGTCTCGAGTACATGAATGCCTGATTGCTGGTGTTCCAACCCCAAGGTTAAAACAAGAGGGGGGGGGTATGTGACAGCAGGAAGGTAAAGTCACCTGGTTGCATCCAGGGGGGTAGATATATTTCTCCCAGATTCAGGCTTTATGCCGACTTATACAACTAGGGAGTTGATGAAGCCCAGCTGAGGCTAGTGGGCTCATGAATGACTCATACCTCTAGGGAGAGTGCTGGGCGTCGTGAGGCAGGGAGTTGATGAGACCAGCTGAAGCCTGTCAGTTCGTTTAAGGCCTCTATAAAAACTCCCAGATTCATTAGATGTTAGCTCATGCCTGGAACCAGACCTGTGTGGACTGTCTAGGGAGAGTGAACCCCTGTGCGGTGAGGCAAAGCCTGTGTGGCTATTTGTTTGGACTTTTACTAAACCAGGGACTTAGGGACTAGGACAGCACCAGGCTGATCCCAGTTGTTAGTTTAGGAAACCTGCATGTTTAGTCAGAGGTCAAACTGACCAGGATTTATTTTGTTTGTTTCTTTTTGGCTTTGCTGTGTTTTTGTCACTGTACATAGAGAAATAAACCGCACCTTTTGATTTTGAAAACCACAACCTCCGTCTGCTGGCCCTGTTTTTGTGTGGGGAGCCCAACCAGGGGGTCACACACACCCGCTACCGAGTTAACCCCCTCACAATATATATATATATATAAATATATAAGATATCTGAGACCTAATCATTTTTGCAAGTAATCCTCTTTAAAAGATTAGATATCATGCTGAAAAAAAAAATATATGAATTGCAACGCATGCCATTCGCTCTCTATAGGCCAACAGTTTTATTTCAACATTAGAATGTTTTCTTTGCATCTGGTAACAAAACCCCAGCTTAGTGAAAACTCGGTATGTGTGGTTAATGGAAAATCTTGGCAGCCATCCATTTAAACAATTCACACAATGAAAAGTTAGCAGCTTTTTGTGAAAGTACACTACTGTACAAATTTACCTACCTACACAGTCGGCATTATGGAACCATCTGTCCTTAACGTGCAGGCATTTGTTGTGCCACAAAACATTCCTTAACAAGTAAGGTAAAATAATGTTTTAGCTAGAAATTATAGTGGTACGCAAGGAGGTTTTGAAGAAAAACAGTAAATATCCTTATCTGGTATAAAATTTAAAAAATTGTAAAGTGGTCCTTGACAGACTGTTTAGGCTTTGCAAATGCACGGCAGAAGTAAGCTTACTGCTTGTCTCGCTATGCAATAGAAAGATCCACTAATCAATGCATCTCTTCTAATGATGTCAGGGCTTTGCAAAGCGTTAGGGACAAGTGCATGGTCAGATCAATGTGGGATACATAATGTTACAAATCGAAGTGTAAATCTAAAAAAATTCAGAAATCCCACTGCTTGGTTTTTTATATATTCAAATTTTCACTGCTGATTCTGACAACACTTTCTTTTTACTTCGTCTCTCTATGGAGAGCAGGGACTTTTAGCACCCACCCTGACCCCCAAAACATGTGATGTACCCCAGGAGGCAAGGTGACCTAGCATTTTACCCCCACGATCTAGTCCTCGGCAGTGGGGGATCAATGTGAACAGGTCAGTGTCGGTCATTTTCAATGCAAGAAATTGAGTTTATGGCCTTTCAGTCAACACAGATGTTAAGGACACAGGACACCCATGGACTAGTAGATGCCAGGTGAGGAACAAAAAGTACTTACAGTCTTCATAGATAGAGAACCTTTAAGTCAACCTGGCATTCTGTGAAATCAGGTCCTGACTGCAAGACACTCATTAGTTTAGCTGCTGACCCTTTGGAGAGGACCAAGCTTAAATTTAGATTCTTAGAGTTTCCAGTTGGGCTAAAAAATACTCTGTGGTGCTTCATTTTCCCTTGTTTAACATATGAAGCCTCAAACCAAGGCCTCTATCCAGTAACAAGGTCGCCCTTCTCAGGCAGCAGACCAGAGAGGATCAAACAGCCATTTACATTGCTCATCCAGGCAGCAGGCCTGTGGGAAGACTATATCACCTCCCTGCCTGCACCACAGGCAATAAAACCTCCTAATGGTTGGCCAAGCAAATATAAATATTTCGAAGGGCCCATTTATAGCAGTGAGCCATGCTGAATGCATGGCCACTGGTGTGGGCTGTAAGACACAGTGGTAATGCTCTGATCCTCGTGAATTGCGCCATCTATTTTTTCAATTCTCGTGATATTTTAATAGAGTTCTATTCACTGCAGAGGCATTGTGATGTGGTGGTTCACATTCCAACCCGCTGCATGCAGTACTTTTTTTTTAGCACACACTACAGCATGCTGTGTTTATTTAAAGAAATTTCTCCACAAAAATTTTTTATTGGAGAAAATTTTTATGAGAATACAATACAGTTCGGTAAACATCTCGTTTGGAATGGGTAACATGACTAAACAATGCGGTAAGATAGTACAAGGAATGAACAACCCATGATATGGGTAACTGTTGGAGTTATTCAATAATTTATATTACATGCATTGACATAAAACAATAGGATAACATTCAGGCAATGGTTGCTTTACAGAGCCGACCCACTCTGCCAATTGGGGAAATACCACTGAGACCAATATCAGCAGGTCTTGACAGTGGAATCTTTGATTCTGGTGGGGTCAGCCTCCAACGTGCATTATGAGTCATAATAAAAAAAAAAATACTGGAGAGTAGGGTCTAGTCATGTGTAGGACTAGGGAGAGAAAGATGGGAGAAATAGGAAAAAAGGGGAGTAAAGGGGGGAGAAGGTAAAAGGAAAGCGAGAAAAGGGGTGGGGGTGGGAGAAAGGGGGAGGGGATAGGGGCCGCTCTTCAACCGGAACCCCCATTCAGGGCGTATATACAGGATTTCCCATCAGACAGTTCAAGCGGCAATGTGAAGGGACAGGAAGTAGGATTTATAGCATTCAGTAGATTTGAAATGTGTCCAACATGCCCAGACAGATGTGAATTTCTTTTTCGTACATCACGAGACACAGAGCGACTTAGTCATTACTAATGGGTTATATAGTTTACCTTCAGGTGCTGGCACTGGCAACTTCCAAACCGGAAGTACCCTCCCCTATATAAGCCCCTCCCATCCGGGAGCACCTCAGTTTTTTGCCAGTGTCTAAGGTGTTGGCCAAAGAGTAACATGTGTTTTCACTGGGCTTGCGTACAGGTTCTTTTGGGCCTTAGTAAGCTGTTCCGGATCCCACCAAAAAAGCTTCATAGCTAAACGGTCGGTACCCGGGCCTTGCAGCAGAAGAGCAAGGTTTTGCCTGTAATGCCTCTCTTAGGAGGGCTGGACCCTGGGATCCAGAGCTCTGGTCATACCCACGACCAAGATGTTGTCTGTGCAGGGTGCTATACAGGTCCAGGGGAGTGGAATCCTTGGGAACCCGGTCCCTGAAGGTTTAATTACAATGCCTGCCGTGATAGGTGAAGTTTGGGTTTCTGTGGACCAAACAGAGTCCTGCGGCGGGGAACAGGTAAGTGGGGGCCCCCAGGAACTTGGTTCTATTGGGGGACCCCCAAGCCTAATTTGTCTTTCTGTCTGTTACCTAACGGTATTCCCGCTAATATCTGTGTATGCCTGTAACTACTGAAAATGTAAAATTTTAATAGTAGTCAAGAAAAAAAAAAAAAGGACCGCGGTACCTGTGTTAAACCACTAGAGGCTGCTGTGGTCCATTTTTCTTGTCATGTGGATCTTTGGTTTTCTCAAGTCAAAAGATCCAGGCAGTTGGTAAGTTTCTCTGTGGGAATCCACTTCCTCTGCCCTGTTGCTGCGCTCATCCACCGCACAGGCCCTCCGGCAAAAAGGGCCCTGGCTCCTAGTCCCTGTTTGATTTTTGAAAAGGGCGCCAATGGCGCACGGGCACGTGCACGCGCCTCCTATGAAAAAAAAGGGGCGGGTGGATGACGCTCGATGCGCGCCACGGCGCTTCTGCGCATGTGCAGGCGTCCCAGCTTGTATAAAGACACAGTACAAGTGTCAGCTGGATGCAAACAGAGCTAGCAACAAACAGTGGCACACAGAGGCGGTTGATGCAGGCATCCCCATAGAAAGGCACTTTAGTGGACACCAGCTGGTAAATAGCAGCAACTGTGTTAGACTATTACTAGAAAAATTGGTGTATGACGACGGGAATACCTCAGCTCTGTGCTTATAGGATATGTCGTCCAGACGCTCTGGAAATAGATCTTCCAAGAAGCGAAAGGGGTCTCCGTCGGGCTCTGAGGATTTTGGGCATGCTGTACTGCGCCAATCTCCCCTGAAATTTCAGAGGTCAGTAGCCGTAGGAACCCCGCAGGAGTACCTGGTACTGCGGCTGTCCCCAGTCCACCTGCTCCTGTATATATAACAGAGGAGGTTTTATCCTCAACTCTGGGAGGATTGGAAGAGAGATTAACAGCATTGATCGCTGCTTCCCTGTCACAGGAAAAGCGCGTCCGATCTCCGTCTCCTCCTGCAGAGTGCCTGTTAGTGGAGGAACAGTCCCAGAGATCGACCTACCTGAAGGGGATCAGGTGAGGTTGATAAAGTTATAGAGGAATCAACAGTGGAAGAACCTTTCTCAGCATCTCAGGCTGAAAGATTATGGGTTCAGTCTCTGACTAACATGGTCCGAGCAGCATTTTAAATGCCTCTGCCGGAACCATCAACCACTACTGTCTCCTCGCTGGGGTCGCTGAAAGCTCCCCAGACTGTCTGTTCCTTCCCAATCCACCCTTTATTGGAAGGGTTTATTTACCAGGATTGGGAGCATCCTGTAAAATATTTACTCCCCCCAAGAGATTTCCAGTGATCTATCCCATGGAGGATAAGTTCATAAAAAATAAAAAAAATGGAGGGTCCCTACAGTGGACACAGCCATCTCTTGTGTAAATAAATCACTGACATGTCCAGTAGA
This sequence comes from Rana muscosa, assembly GCA_029206835.1. Classification (NCBI taxonomy): domain Eukaryota; kingdom Metazoa; phylum Chordata; class Amphibia; order Anura; family Ranidae; genus Rana; species Rana muscosa. The sequence goes on from CM055121.1 coordinate 630,232,009, forward strand.
TAATGTTCCAATGTTCAAGGACCCAATAGATAAAAAATTGGAGTCTTTACTAAAATCTGCTTTCTCTACAGCAAGCATGGTGACACAACCTGCAGTAGCAGCGATTGGAGTCTGCCAAGCAATGAAAGATCAGTTGAAACAAGTCTTAAGGGACTTACCAGATCAGCAGGCTCTTGCCCTAGCTGACCTACCTAGAGCCTTGTGTTGCGATGGACGCCATAAAGGATACAATCCAACAGGCATCCCGCTTTACGCTGTCTGTAGACATATGCGTAGGCTTCTATGGCTCAAAAACTGGTCTGCTGAAGCTCCCTGTAAGAAATTGCTGATTAGCTTCCCATTTCATGGAGAACGCTTATCTGGAGATGATCTGGACAAATATATCCAGAAAACTTCTGCCGGTAAAAGTACACTCTTGCCGGTTAAGAACAAGGGTAGAAGTCCTTCTTTTAAGAGGCCTACTTCTCCAGTCCCTGGCACATCGGCTGTGAAACAGTTCCGACGGCCTCCGCGGTCAAATCCAGGGGGCAGAAATCAGGGACAATCACAGGGTAACAAGAAACCCTGGGTCAAGAGAGGTACAAAACCTCCCCCCAAGTCATGAAGGGTTGCCCCCACTCAATCGGGTGAGGGGAAGACTTCAGTTGTTCACAGAGACCTGGCGGGACACCATCAGAGATGGCTGATCTCCGCAGTAAGTCTGGGATACAGGCTGGAGTTAAAAGACATTCCTCCTGCCCATTTTATAAGGTCAAACGTGCCAAGCGATCCCCAGAAGAGTGGATCCCTCCTTCTGGCATTAGAGCAACTATTGCCCCAAGGGTAATCATGAAGGTTCCCTTGGAAGAAAACGGGATCGGGTTTTACTCGAACCTTGTCACAGTCCCCAAACCAAATGGGGACATGAGGCCCATATTAAATATAAAAGGGCTAAACAAGTTCCTACATATCAGGACTTTTTCGGATGGAGTCGATCCGATCGGTGGCCACCGCCCTACAAGGGCAGGAATGGTTAGCCTCGTTCGACATAAGGGATGCTTATTTGCATATTCCCATCTGTCCGGCCCATCAGAAATTTCTACGCTTTGCAGTAGAAGGGCGCCATTTTCAGTTCAGAGCCTTACCTTTCGGTCTGGCCACAGCACCACGAGTGTTCACAAAAATTCTGGCCCTACGATTGGCCAAACTAGGAACACAAGGTGTAACGATAATGGCATATCTAGACGACTTGTTGCTGATAGACCACTCAGTGAAAAAAACTAGAAGTGGTCGTTCACAAGATAATCAAGTATCTGGAATCTCACGGTTGCATTATCAACCGAGACAAGTCAGCCCTAAAACCAGTCAAAAGCCTGGAATACTTGGGGGCTAAGACTGGATTCAAATCAGAGAAAGATTTTCTTACCTCCAGAGAAGGTGTCGTCTTTGAAAGATTTGACCCACTTAGTGGGTACAAAAAAGAAAAACCATCCATACGCCTGTGTATAAGGCTGCTGGGAAAAATAATAGGATTTTTATAACAGCTTACCTGTAAAATCCTTTTCTTGGAGTACATCACGGGACACAGAGCGACATAGTCATTACTAATGGGTTATATAGTTACCGTCAGGTGCTGGCACTGGCAACTTCCAAAACCGGAAGTACCCTCCCCTATATAAGCCCCTCCCATCCGGGAGCACCTCAGTTTTGTAGCAAAGCAATAAGTGTCCCCAAAGATGGGCGGGAGCTCTGTGTCCCGTGATGTACTCCAAGAAAAGGATTTTACAGGTAAGCTGTTATAAAAATCCTATTTTCTTTCTCGTACATCACGGGACACAGAGCGACATAGTCATTACTAATGGGATGTCCTAAAGCAATGCCAAATGAGGGGGGGGATACACCATATATAAGCTGAGCGCTATCAGACATGAGGATCTTTTGCGGCCTGCAACACACTGCGCCCAAAGGCGACATCCTCCTGACTTCTAACGTCCACCTGGTAGAACCTAGTAAACGTGTGTACCGAAGACCATGTTGCGGCCTTACAGATTTGAGCCAGGGAGGCCTGGTGATGCACTGCCCATGAAGTTCCAACTGCTCTCGTGGAGTGCGCCCTAACTTTGAACGGAGGCGGTCTACTTCTCAAGCTATAGGCTTGTATTATGACCTGTCGAATCCACTTGGCTAAAGTAGATTTTGACGCTGCCTGACCCTTTCTGGGGCCTTCCGGCAGAATAAACAAAGTATCCGTTCTGCGAATCTGAGCAGTGGCTTTTAGATAAGATTTAACTGCTCTTACTACATCCAAAGAATGCAATAACTTTTCCTCTACCGAAGTAGGCTTGGGGAAAAAAGAAGGAAGAACCACATCTTGGTTCAAATGAAAACTCGATACCACCTTAGGAAGAAAGGCTGGATGAGGACGTAACACTACTCTGTCCTTATGGATAACCAGATATGGCTCCTTACAGGACATAGCTGCTAATTCCGATACTCTTTTAGCCGAACAAATGGCTACTAGAAAAATCAATTTCCTGGTGAGAAGCACCAAGGAAATATGCTGTAATGGTTCAAATGGTTGTTTCTGTAGAACCGACAGAACCAAGTTTAGATCCCATGGACATATGGGAATATTAACCGGAGGACTAATACGCATCACTCCTTGTATAAAGGCTTTGACTAGTGAATGCGAAGCCAAGGGCCTTTGAAAAAATATTGACAAGGCCGAAATCTGACCTTTGATAGTACTCAAGGCAAGCTTCCTATCTACAGCCCATTGTAGGAAGTCCAGAATCCTACCTATTACGTATTTACGTGGATGCCATTTCTTGGCCTCACACCAGGCGATGTACGCCTTCCAGATTCTATAGTAGATCTGCCTGGATACCGGCTTCCTGGCATTGATCATGGTAGATACCACAGCATTAGAGAGCCCTCTCTTTTTTAGAATGTGGGCTTCAATAGCCAGGCCGTCAAACCTAGGGCTGGTAAGGAAGGGTGGTATATCGGTCCCTGCGAAAGCAGGTCCGGACGATGTGGGAGGGTCCAAGGACTCCCCACAGACATTTTTACAATCTCCGCGTACCATGCTCTTCGGGGCCACGCTGGAGCCACCAGAATCACTGGTTTCTTTTCTACCCTGATTCTGCGGAGTAATCGAGGTAACAATTGTGGCGGTGGGAATGCATATATCAGCTTGAACTGATCCCAAGGGAACACTAGGGCATCCGAGCCGCACGCTAGGGGATCCCTTGCCCAAGAGACAAACCTGTCCACTTTTGTGTTGAATCTGGATGCTAGCAGATCTACATCCGGTGTTCCCCACCGCTGACATATTGTCCGGAAAACCTCGGGATGAAGGGACCATTCCCCTGGGCATAATTGTTGGCGACTTAGAAAGTCCGCCTTCCAATTCTCCACCCCTGGAATGAATACCGCAGATATGGCTGGGACATATCTTTCTGCCCATCTCAGGATGTAATTTACTTCCCTTTGGGCTGCACGACTCCTGGTGCCCCCCTGACGATTGATATATGCCACTGCTGTGGCATTGTCTGACTGAACTCTGACAGGGGACCCTTGGAGTTTGGATGTCCATGCTACTAGGGCATACCGGGCTGCTCGTATCTCTAAGAGATTGATGGGCAGGGCCTTTTCCGCATCCGACCATCTGCCCTGGAGAGACCATTGCTCCAGTACTGCTCCCCAGCCTATAAGGCTGGCATCTGTAGTGACCACCTTCCAGGAAATCGGACTGAAGGATTTCCCTCTTTCCAGATTCTGGGGAACCAACCACCAGCGGAGGCTCCTGCGAACGGAAGGGGACAAGGACATTGGTAAGTCCAGAGCCTGAACTTTTTTGTTCCAGGCTGACAGTATGGCCCTTTGCAACTTCCTTGAATGGAATTGACCGTAGGGTACTGCTTCGAATGATGACACCATTTTTCCCAGCAGCCTCATGCACAGGCGTATGGATGGCTGTCTTTTTGAACCCACTAAGTGGATCAAATCTCTCAAAGACGACCCCTTTTCTTGAGGCAAGAAAATCTTTTTCTGGTCTGAATCCAGCCTTAGCCCCAAGTATTCCAGACTTTTGACTGGTTTTAGGGCTGACTTGTCTCGGTTGATAATCCAACCGTGATATTCCAGATACTTGATTGTCTCGTGAACAACCACTTCTAGTTTTTCCACTGAGTGGTCTATCAGCAACAAGTCGTCTAGATATGCCATTATCGTTACACCTCGTGTTCTTAGATTGGCCAATAATGGGGCCAGAATTTTTGTGAACACTCTTGGTGCTGTGGCCAGACCGAAGGGTAAGGCTCTGAACTGAAAATGGCGCCCTTCTACCGCAAAGCGTAGAAATTTTTGGTGGGCTGGAAAGATGGGGATGTGCAAATAAGCATCTTTGATGTCGATCGAGGCTAACCATTCCTCCCCTTGTAGGGCAGTGGCTACCGATCGGATCGACTCCATCCGGAAAGTCCTGATATGTAGGAATTTGTTTAGCCCTTTTAGATTTAATATGGGCCTCACGTCCCCGTTTGGCTTCGGAACTGTAAAGAGGTTTGAGTAAAACCCGAACCCCCATTCTTCCAGGGGAACCTCTATAATTACTGCTTGAAGCAATAATTGGTCCAGTGCCAACAGGAGGGATCCTCTCTTCTGGGGATCCCTTGGCACGTTTGACCTTATAAAGCGGGAAGGAGGGGAGTTTTTTAACTCCAATTTGTATCCCAGATTTACTGCGGAGAGCACCCATCTGTCTCGGATCGTGTCCCGCCAGGTTTCTGTGAACAACTGAAGTCTTCCCCCCACCCGATTGGGTGGGGGCAACCCTTCATGCATTTGACTTTGGGGGAGGTTTTGTACCTCTCCTGCTCCAGGGCTTCTTGTTACCCTGTAACTGTCCCTGATTTTTACCTCCGGGATTTGACCGGGGAGGCCGTCGGAACTGTTTCACAGCCGATGTCCTAGGGACTGGAGAAGCCGGCCTCTTAAAGGAGGGACCTCTAACTCTATTTTTAACCGGCAAAAGTGTACTTTTACCGCTGGAAATTCTCTGGATATACTTGTCCAGGTCTTCCCCGAATAAGCGCTCCCCATGAAATGGGAAGCTGACCAGCAATTTTTTACAGGGAGCTTCAGCAGACCAGTTTTTGAGCCATAGAAGCCTGCGCATATGTACTACAGACAGCGTAAGGCGGGAGGCCTGATGGATTGAATCCTTTATAGCGTCCACCGCAAAGCATAAGGCTCTAGGTAGATCAGCTAGGGCAAGAGCCTGCTGATCCGGCAAGTCTCTTAAGACCTGTTTCAACTGATCCTTCACTGCTTGGCATACCCCTATAGCTGCCACTGCTGGTTGTGTCACCAATCCTGCTGTAGAAAAAGCAGATTTCAATAATGACTCCAATTTTTTATCTATTGGGTCCTTGAACATTTGGACATTTTCCACCGGACATGTCAGTGATTTATTCACACAAGAGATGGCTGCGTCCACTGTAGGGACCTTCCATTTTCTGATGAACTTATCCTCCATGGGATAGACCACCGGAAATCTCTTGGGGGGAGTAAATATTTTGTCAGGATGCTCCCAATCCTGGTAAATGAGCCCCTCCAGTAAAGGATGGATTGGAAAGGAACAAACAGTCTGGGGAGCTTTTAGCGACCCCAATGAGGAGACAGAAGTGGAGGATGGCTCCGCAAGTGGCATTTTAAATGCTGATCGGACCATATTAGTCAGGGACTGAACCCATAACTTCTCAGCATGTGATGCTGAGAACGGCTCTTCCACTGTTGATTCCTCTACAACCGAATCAACCTCATCCTGATCCCCCTCAGGTAGGTCGACCTCTGTATGGGACTGTTGCTCTGTTAACAGGCACTCTGAGGGAGGAGACGGAGATCGAGCGCTTTTCTCCTGTGACAGGGAAGCAGCGATTAATGCTGACAATCTCTCTTCCAGTCCTCCCAGAGCTGAGGAAAAAACCTCCTCTGTTACATACACAGGAGCAGGTGAACTGAGGACAGCCACAGTACCAGGTACTCCTGGGGGTGCCCTACGGTCACTAACCTCTGATTCTTCAGGGGAGACTGGTGCAGCCAAAGCATGCCCAAGATCCTCAGAGCCCGATGGAGACCCCCTATTCCTCCTGGAATTTCTAGTCCCGGAGTTTTTAGACGGCATATTCCTAAGCCACAAAGCTGAGGTATTCCAGCCGAAATACACCAGTTACTGATAATAGTCTAGCATAAATGCTGCTATAATAAACAGTTGGTGTCTACTAATGTGCCTTTCTAGGGGATGCCTGTATCAACCGCTTGCTGTATGCCTTTAAATGTTGCCAGCTCTGTCTCTGTACTTCATAGCCAGCTTACTACAATATTGTGGCTTTTTAAAACCTGCTGGGACGCCCGCACATGCGCAGAAGCGCTGCGGCGCGCACAGAGCGTCATCCCCCAGGCTCCGCCCCCTTTTCCGGCTCACCTCTATATATAGAGGCGCGTGCACGCGCACGCGCGCGGCCACGTGCGCCCTCGGCGCTAATTTCAAACATGGAAACCAGGGACAGGAGCCAGGGCCCCTCTTTGCCGCAGGCCGGGGGATGGACGAGCACTGCAACATGGCAGAGGAAGCAGTTTCCTATAGGAGAACTCACCAACTGCCTGGACTTTGCTCTCTGAGAAGAAACTAGTCCACATGACAAGAAAACATTCCACAGCGGCCTCTAGTGGACAAACACAGGTACCGCAGTCTAATATACTAAATATATATAAAAAAACATTTTTTTTTTTTTTTTTTTCTTGACCACCATTAAAAATTATTACATTTTTTTTAGTAGTTACAGGCATGCACAGAATCTTGCGGGAATACCATTAGGTAACAGACAGAAAGACAAATTAGGCTTGGGGGTCCCCCAATAGAACCAAGTTCCTGGGGGCCCCCACTTACCTGTTCCTCGCCGCAGGACTTTGTTTGGTCCACAAAAGCCCAAACTTCACCTATCACGGCAGGCATTGTAATCAAACCTTCAGGGACCGGGTTCCCAAGGATTCCACTCCCCTGGACCTGTATAGCACCCTGCACAGAAAACATCTTGGTCGTGGGTATGACCAGAGCTCTGGATCCCAGGGTCCAGCTCTCCTAAGAGAAGCATTACAGGCAAAACCCTGCTCTTCTCTTTGCAAGGCCCGGGTACCGACCGTTTAGCTATGAAGCTTTTTTGGTCGGATCCGGAATAGCTTACTGAGGCCCAAAAGAACCTGTACGCAAGCTCAGTGAAAAACACATGTTTCTTCTTGGCCAACACCTTAGACACTGGCAAAAAACTGAGGTGCTCCCGGATGGGAGGGGCTTATATAGGGGAGGGTACTTCCGGTTTTGGAAGTTGCCAGTGCCAGCACCTGACGGTAACTATATAACCCATTAGTAATGACTATGTCGCTCTGTGTTCCGTGATGTACGAGAAAGAAAGTGGCTTCATTCGAAGCAGTACCCTACGGTCAATTCCATTCAAGGAACTTGCAGAGGGCCATACTGTCAGCCTGGAACAAAAAAGTTCAGGCTTTAGACTTACCAATGTCCCTGTCCCCTTCCGTTCGCAAGAGCCTCCATTGGTGGTTGGTGCCAGAATCTGGAAAAAGGGAAACCCTTCAGTCCGGTTTCTTGGAAGGTGGTCACTACAGATGCCAGCCTCATAGGCTGGGGGGCAGTACTGGAGCAATGGTCTCTCCAGGGCAAGTGGTCAGAAGCAGAGAAGGCCCTGCCCACCAATCTCTTAGAGATACGAGCAGCCCGGTATGCCCTAGTAGCATGGACATCCAAACTCCAAGGGTCACCTGTCAGAATTCAATCAGACAATGCCACAGCAGTGGCATATATCAATCACCAGGGTGGCACCAGGAGTCGTGCAGCCCAGAGGGAAGCGAATTGCATCCTGGAATGGGCAGAAAGGTATGTCACAGCCATATCCGCGGTTTTCATCCCAGGAGTGGAAAATTGGAGAGCGGACTTTTTAAGTCGCCAGCAATTATGCCCGGGGAATGGTCTCTTCACCCCGAGGTTTTTCCAGGCAATATGCCAGCGGTGGGGAACACCGGATGTAGATCTGTTAGCATCCAGATTCAACGCAAAGGTGGACAGATTTGTGTCTCGCACAAAGGATCCCCTAGCTTGCGGTTCGGATGCCCTAGTGTTCCCTTGGGATCAGTTCAAGCTGATATATGCATTCCCACCACGATTAATCCGCAGAATCTGGGTAGAAAAGAAACCAGTGATTCCGCGTACCATGCCCTTCGGGGCCACGCTGGAGCCACCAGAGATTGTAAAAATGTCAGTGGGAAGTCCTTGGACCCTCCCACATCGTCCGGACCTGCTTTCGCAAGGACCGATATACTACCCTTCCTTACCAGCCCTAGGTTTGACGGCCTGGCTATTGAAGCCCACATTCTAAAAAAGAGAGGGCTCTCTAATCCTGTGGTATCTACCATGATCAATGCCAGGAAGCCGGTATCCAGGCAGATCTATTATAGGATCTGGAAGGCGTACATTACATGGTGTGAGGCCAAGAAATGGCATCCACGTAAGTACGTAATAGGTAGGATTTTGGACTTCCTACAGTGGGCTGTAGATAGGAAGCTGGCCTTGAGTACTATCAAGGGTCAGATTTCGGCCTTGTCAATATTTTTTCAAAGGCCCTTGGCTTCGCATTCACTAGTCAAAGCTTTCATACAAGGAGTGATGCGTATTAGCCCTCCGGTTAGTATTCCCATATGTCCATGGGACTTAAACCTGGTTCTGTCGGTTCTACAGAAACAACCGTTTGAACCATTGCAACACATTTCCTTGGTTCTTCTCACCAGGAAATTGATTTTCTTAGTAGCCATTTGTTCGGCTAAAAGAGTATCGGAATTAGCCGCCTTGTCCTGTAAGGAGCCATATCTGGTTGTCCATAAGGACAGAGTAGTATTACGTCCTCATCCAGCCTTCCTTCCTAAGGTGGTATCGAGGTTTCATTTGAACCAAGATGTGGTTCTCCCTTCTTTTTTCCCCAAACCTAGCTCGGTAGAGGAAAAGTTATTACATTCTTTGGATGTAGTAAGAGCAGTTAAAGCTTATCTAAAAGCCACTGCTCAGATTCGCAGAACGGATACTTTGTTTATTCTGCCGGAAGGCCCTAGAAAGGGTCAGGCAGCATCAAAATCTACTTTAGCCAAGTGGATTCGACAGGTCATAATACAAGCCTATGGCTTGAGAAAGAGACCGCCTCCGTTCAAAGTTAGGGCGCACTCCACAAGAGCAGTTGGAACTTCATGGGCAGTGCATCACCAGGCCTCCCTGGCTCAAGTATGTAAGGCCGCAACATGGTCTTCGGTACACACGTTTACTAGATTCTACCAGGTAGACGTTAGAAGTCAGGAGGATGTCGCCTTTGGGCGCAGTGTGTTGCAGGCCGCAAAAGATCCTCATGCCTGATGGCGCCCAGCTTATGTGTCCCTCCCCTCATTTGGCATTGCTTTGGGACGTCCCATTAGTAATGACTAAGTCGCTCTGTGTCCCGTGATGTACGAAAAAGAAAAAGGGATTTTTATAACAGCTTACCTGTAAAATCCTTTTCTTTCTCGTACATCACGGGACACAGAGCGACATAGTCATTACTAATGGGTTATATAGTTACCGTCAGGTGCTGGCACTGGCAACTTCCAAAACCGGAAGTACCCTCCCCTATATAAGCCCCTCCCATCCGGGAGCACCTCAGTTTTTTGCCAGTGTCTAAGGTGTTGGCCAAGAAGAAACATGTGTTTTTCACTGAGCTTGCGTACAGGTTCTTTTGGGCCTCAGTAAGCTATTCCGGATCCGACCAAAAAAGCTTCATAGCTAAACGGTCGGTACCCGGGCCTTGCAGAGAAGAGCAAGGTTCTGCCTGTAATGCTTCTCTTAGGAGAGCTGGACCCTGGGATCCAGAGCTCTGGTCATACCCACGACCAAGATGTTTTCTGTGCAGGGTGCTATACAGGTCCAGGGGAGTGGAATCCTTGGGAACCCGGTCCCTGAAGGTTTGATTACAATGCCTGCCGTGATAGGTGAAGTTTGGGCTTTTGTGGACCAAACAAAGTCCTGCGGCGGGGAACAGGTAAGTGGGGGCCCCCAGGAACTTGGTTCTATTGGGGGATCCCCAAGCCTAATTTGTCTCTCTGTCTGTTACCTAACGGTATTCCCGCTAATATCTGTGCATGCCTGTAACTACTAAAAAAAAATGTAATAATTTTTAATGGTGGTCAAGAAAAAAAAAAAAAAAAGAATGTTTTTTTATATATGTTTAGTATATTAAACTGCGGTACCTGTGTTTGTCCACTAGAGGCCGCTGTGGAATGTTTTTCTTGTCATATGGACTAGTTTCTTCTCAGAGAGCAAAGTCCAGGCAGCTGGTGAGTTCTCCTACAGGAAACTGTTTCCTCTGCCATGTTGCAGTGTTCGTCTATCCCCCGGCCTGCGGCAAAGGGGGCCCTGGCTCCTGTCCCTGGTTTCCATGTTTGAAAATTAGCGCCGAGGCGCACGTGGCCGCGCGCGTGCGCGCACACGCGCCTCTATATATAGAGGTGGCCGGAAAAAGGGGCGGGGCCTGGGGGATGACGCTCTGTGCGCGCCGCAGCGCTTCTGCGCATGTGCGGGCGTCCCAGCAGGTTTTTAAAAAGCCACATTATTGCAGTAAGCTGGCTATGAAGTACAGAGACAGAGCTGGCAACATTTAAAGGCATACAGCAAGCGGTTGATACAGGCATCCCCTAGAAAGGCACATTAGTAGACACCAACTGTTTATTATAGCAGCATTTATGCTAGACTATTATCAGTAACTGGTGTATTTTCGGCTGGAATACCTCAGCTTTGTGGCTTAGGAATATGCCGTCTAAAAACTCCGGGACTAGAAATTCCAGGAGGAATAGGGGGTCTCCATCGGGCTCTGAGGATCTTGGGCATGCTTTGGCTGCACCAGTCTCCCCTGAAGAATCAGAGGTTAGTGACCGTAGGGCACCCCCAGGAGTACCTGGTACTGTGGCTGTCCCCAGTTCACCTGCTCCTGTGTATGTAACAGAGGAGGTTTTTTCCTCAGCTCTGGGAGGGCTGGAAGAGAGATTGTCAGCACTAATTGCTGCTTCCCTGTCACAGGAGAAAAGCGCTCGATCTCCGTCTCCTCCCTCAGAGTGCCTGTTAACAGAGCAACAGTCCCATACAGAGAACGACCTACCTGAGGGGGATCAGGATGAGGTTGATTCAGTTGTAGAGGAATCAACAGTGGAGGAGCCGTTCTCAGCATCACATGCTGAGAGGTTATGGGTGCAGTCCCTGACTAATATGGTCCGATCAGCATTTAAAATGCCACTTGCGGAGCCATCCTCCTCTTCTGTCTCCTCGTTGGGGTCGCTAAAAGCTCCCCAGACTGTTTGTTCTTTTCCGATCCATCCTTTACTGGAGGGGCTCATTTACCAGGATTGGGAGCATCCTGACAAAATATTTACTCCCCCCAAGAGATTTCCGGTGGTCTATCCTATGGAGGATAAGTTCGTCAGAAAATGGAAGGTCCCTACAGTGGACGCAGCCATCTCTTGTGTGAATAAATCACTGACATGTCCGGTGGAAAATGTCCAAATGTTCAAGGACCCAATAGATAAAAAATTGGAGTCCTTATTGAAATCTGCTTTTTCTACAGCAGGATTGGTGACACAACCAGCAGTGGCAGCTATAGGGGTCTGCCAAGCAGTGAAGGATCAGTTTAAACAGGTCTTAAGGGACGTGCCAGATCAGCAGGCTCTTGCTCTAGCTGATCTACCTAGAGCCTTATGCTTTGCGGTGGACGCTATAAAGGATTCAATCCATCAGGCCTCCCGCCTTACGCTGTCTGTAGTACATATGCGCAGGCTTCTATGGCTCAAAAACTGGTCTGCTGAAGCTCCCTGTAAAAAATTGCTGGTCAGCTTCCCATTTCATGGGGAGCGCTTATTCGGGGAAGACCTGGACAAGTATATCCAGAGAATTTCCAGCGGTAAAAGTACACTCTTGCCGGTCAAAAATAGAGTTAGAGGTCCCTCTTTTAAGAGGCCGGCTTCTCCAGTCCCTAGGACATCGGCTGTGAAACAGTTCTGACGGCCTCCCCGGTCAAATCCCGGAGGTAAAAATCAGGGACAGTTGCAGGGTAACAAGAAGCCCTGGAGCAGGAGAGGTACAAAACCTCCCCCAAAGTCAAATGCATGAAGGGTTGCCCCCACCCAATCGGGTGGGGGGAAGACTTCAGTTGTTCACAGAAACCTGGCGGGACACGATCCGAGACAGATGGGTGCTCTCCGCAGTAAATCTGGGATACAAATTGGAGTTAAAAAACTCCCCTCCTTCCCGCTTTATAAGGTCGAACGTGCCAAGGGATCCCCAGAAGAGAGGATCCCTCCTGTTGGCACTGGAACAATTATTGCTTCAAGCAGTAATTATAGAGGTCCCCCTGGAAGAATGGGGGTTCGGGTTTTACTCAAACCTCTTTACAGTTCCGAAGCCAAACGGGGACGTGAGGCCCATATTAAATCTAAAAGGGCTAAACAAATTCCTACATATCAGGACTTTCCGGATGGAGTCGATCCGATCGGTAGCCACTGCCCTACAAGGGGAGGAATGGTTAGCCTCGATCGACATCAAAGATGCGTATTTGCACATCCCCATCTTTCCAGCCCACCAAAAATTTCTACGCTTTGCGATAGAAGGGCGCCATTTTCAGTTCAGAGCCTTACCCTTCGGTCTGGCCACAGCACCAAGAGTGTTCACAAAAATTCTGGCCCCATTATTGGCCAATCTAAGAACACGAGGTGTAACGATAATGGCATATCTAGACGACTTGTTGCTGATAGACCACTCAGTGGAAAAACTAGAAGTGGTTGTTCACGAGACAATCAAGTATCTGGAATATCACGGTTGGATTATCAACCGAGACAAGTCAGCCCTAAAACCAGTCAAAAGTCTGGAATACTTGGGGCTAAGGCTGGATTCAGACCAGAGAAAAATTTTCTTGCCTCGAGAAAAGGGGTCGTCTTTGAGAGATTTGATCCACTTAGTGGGTTCAAAAAGACAGCCATCCATACGCCTGTGCATGAGGCTGCTGGGAAAAATGGTGGCATCATTCGAAGCAGTACCCTACGGTCAATTCCATTCAAGGAAGTTGCAAAGGGCCATACTGTCAGCCTGGAACAAAAAGTTCAGGCTCTGGACGTACCAATGTCCTTGTCCCCTTCCGTTCGCAGAAGCCTCCGTTGGTGGTTGGTTCCCCGGAATCTGGAAAGAGGGAAATCCTTCAGTCCGATTTCTTGGAAGGTGGTCACTACAGATGCCAGCCTTTTAGGCTGGGGAGCAGTACTGGAGCAATGGTCTCTCCAGGGCAGATGGTCGGATGCGGAAAAGGCCCTGCCCATCAATCTCTTAGAGATACGAGCAGCCCGGTATGCCCTAGTAGCATGGACATCCAAACTCCAAGGGTCCCCTGTCAGAGTTCAGTCAGACAATGCCACAGCAGTGGCATATATCAATCGTCAGGGGGGCACCAGGAGTCGTGCAGCCCAAAGGGAAGTAAATTACATCCTGAGATGGGCAGAAAGATATGTCCCAGCCATATCTGCGGTATTCATTCCAGGGGTGGAGAATTGGAAGGCGGACTTTCTAAGTCGCCAACAATTATGCCCAGGGGAATGGTCCCTTCATCCCGAGGTTTTCCGGACAATATGTCAGCGGTGGGGAACACCGGATGTAGATCTGCTAGCATCCAGGTTCAACACGAAAGTGGACAGGTTTGTCTCTTGGACAAGGGATCCCCTAGCGTGCGGCTCGGATGCCCTAGTGTTCCCTTGGGATCAGTTCAAGCTGATATATGCATTCCCACCGCCACAATTGTTACCTCGATTACTCCGCAGAATCAGGGTAGAAAAGAAACCAGTGATTCTGGTGGCTCCAGCGTGGCCCCGAAGAGCATGGTACGCGGAGATTGTAAAAATGTCTGTGGGGAGTCCTTGGACCCTCCCACATCGTCCGGACCTGCTTTCGCAGGGACCGATATACCACCCTTCCTTACCAGCCCTAGGTTTGACGGCCTGGCTATTGAAGCCCACATTCTAAAAAGGAGAGGGCTCTCTAATGCTGTGGTGTCTACCATGATCAATGCCAGGAAACCGGTATCCAGGCAGATCTACTATAGAATCTGGAAGGCGTACATCGCCTGGTGTGAGGCCAGGAAATGGCATCCACGTAAATACGTAATAGGTAGAATTCTGGACTTCCTACAATGGGCTGTAGATAGGAAGCTTGCCTTGAGTACTATCAAAGGTCAGATTTCGGCCTTGTCAATATTTTTTCAAAGGCCCTTGGCTTCGCATTCACTAGTCAAAGCCTTTATACAAGGAGTGATGCGTATTAGTCCTCCGGTTAATATTCCCATATGTCCATGGGATCTAAACTTGGTTCTGTCGGTTCTACAGAAACAACCATTTGAACCATTACAGCATATTTCCTTAGTGCTTCTCACCAGGAAATTGATTTTTCTAGTAGCCATTTGTTCGGCTAAAAGAGTATCGGAATTAGCAGCTATGTCCTGTAAGGAGCCATATCTGGTTATCCATAAGGACAGAGTAGTGTTACGTCCTCATCCAGCCTTTCTTCCTAAGGTGGTATCGAGTTTTCATTTGAACCAAGATGTGGTTCTTCCTTCTTTTTTCCCCAAGCCTACTTCGGTAGAGGAAAAGTTATTGCATTCTTTGGATGTAGTAAGAGCAGTTAAAGCTTATCTAAAAGCCACTGCTCAGATTCGCAGAACGGATACTTTGTTTATTCTGCCGGAAGGCCCCAGAAAGGGTCAGGCAGCGTCAAAATCTACTTTAGCCAAGTGGATTCGACAGGTCATAATACAAGCCTATAGCTTGAGAAGTAGACCGCCTCCGTTCAAAGTTAGGGCGCACTCCACGAGAGCAGTTGGAACTTCATGGGCAGTGCATCACCAGGCCTCCCTGGCTCAAGTCTGTAAGGCCGCAACATGGTCTTTCAGTACACACGTTTACTAGGTTCTACCAGGTGGACGTTAGAAGTCAGGAGGATGTCGCCTTTGGGCGCAGTGTGTTGCAGGCCGCAAAAGATCCTCATGTCTGATAGCGCTCAGCTTATATATGGTGTATCCCCCCCTCATTTGGCATTGCTTTAGGACATCCCATTAGTAATGACTATGTCGCTCTGTGTCCCGTGATGTACGAGAAAGAAAATAGGATTTTTATAACAGCTTACCTGTAAAATCCTTTTCTTGGAGTACATCACGGGACACAGAGCTCCCGCCCCTCTTTGGGGACACATTGCTTTGCTACAAAACTGAGGTGCTCCCGGATGGGAGGGGCTTATATAGGGGAGGGTACTTCCGGTTTTGGAAGTTGCCAGTGCCAGCACCTGACGGTAACTATATAACCCATTAGTAATGACTATGTCGCTCTGTGTCCCGTGATGTACTCCAAGAAAAGGATTTTACAGGTAAGCTGTTATAAAAATCCTATTTTCTTGGAGTACATCACGGGACACAGAGCTCCCACCCCTCTTTTTGGGACACTTATTGCTTTGCTACAAAACTGAGGTGCTCCCGGATGGGAGGGGCTTATATAGGGGAGGGTACTTCCGGTTTGGAAGTTGCCAGTGCCAGCACCTGAAGGTAAACTATATAACCCATTAGTAATGACTAAGTCGCTCTGTGTCCCGTGATGTACTCCAAGAAAAGGATTTTACAGGTAAGCTGTTATAAAAATCCCTTTTTTTGTAGGCGTTCTTGGGAAACATGGATCAGTTCCTCCATCTCCTCTATCTTAGACACCCTGACTAGCCATTCTCTAATGGATGGAATACCTGAAGATCGCCAGTGCACAGGAATGCAAAGTCTAGCTGCATTAACCATGTGCATGGCAAGCGATTTGTGATAGTGCTTCCTAGGTATAGTCGTGTGGTGCAAGAGATATTGAGCTGGGTTATAGTCTAGCGTGTATGTAGTGATTCGAGTTGTTAGGGCGTGTACTTCTCTCCAGAACTGTTGGATTGGATTACACTCCCACCAAATGTGGAGAGCATGCTGTGGTTTAAACAGAAACCAGAGAAAGCAAGGCATTTTGTCTTGCCTATGTGTCCATGCTCAGCCCCACTGCATCTAGTGTGAATGGGTCCACACTATTGCCAGGGAAACTCCCCAGCAGCACACAGAAGAAAAGAATATCCAGAGCCCAGGAAAGACACAAGAAAACCGATCAATACAGCTTAGGCTGACTACAGCCAAGCAATTGGTACATTTAAAAAGCCACTCCTTCTTAAGGCAGGATGGCTACACATACAACAGTGATCATTTGGCTACTTGTCTCTTGCTATTGATGCAAGCTAAAAGTTATGGAGAAGCTAGTCAATGCTATAGGTATATAATTCTTCAAGGCAGCAAGAGGAGGTATGAATATTTACAGATGATCTTTGTTAGAAGCTTCCTTGAATCAAAGAGCATCGATTAAAAAAAAAAAAAAAAAAGAAAAGCAGACAATCAATGCTGTTCATTCCTCTTCATGATGGTAGTAGAACAAATAAAGCTGCTAAATCAGACCTATCAATAGGAAGCAAGTCTGTATGAACACATATCTGACACGTCACAATATACAGCAGCAGTGCAATTTGCCCACGACGCATTTACAAAAAAGTATATGGGTTCCACCGAAATTTAGAACATTGGGTACAGATACACACAATATAACTAGGAAGGTATTTAAAATATGGGACACATTACACCGGCACGAAAAATGGAAATATAACTCTCTATTAATTCCGTTAGCAGGTACAGCATTTTTTACACCAGGAAACGGGACACGATTAGGAAAGCTACTGGGAACTGCACAATTAAAAGACATAATCACACTAGGTAAAACAAGAACAAGACAAGATTTAATCACGAAGTATGGGTGGAGTCAGCTCAGTGACTGGGAATATTTTCAATTAAAGCACTTAGTGAGCACTATCCCACAACCAATAAGAAACGAAAAAGCACTAACCCCAATGGAAAAAAATATGTGATAAAGGAAAGCCCCTGAGACATGGTATATCACAGGTGTATAAAATGTTAACAGAACTAGTAACGAAAGGACCGTTCTCCTTTATAGAAAAATGGGGGCAAGACCTGGGCAAAGAAATAGAGGAAAAGCAAATCATAGAAGCAATATACAGTTTTGCCTCTGACTCAACCACGATAGAAGCAAATTATTAGAACATGGTACGCTGGCACCTGACACCAGAGAGAATGAATAAAATTCATCCTAACAATTCCCCATTATGTGGGAGGGGCTGTAAGCAACTGGGAACAACAATGCATATGTGGTGGGATTGCCCAATAATAAAGGAGTACTGGGCAGAGATTCTGAACTATATTGAAGCAGTAACTGGGGAAAAAAGCTTACAAAATGCGTGGACATGTTTATTTCATGGCACAAACAAAACAAAAAAGCAATATCGGAAAACATTAGTCCCACCCCTGCTTAACGCGGCAAAGGGGCTAATCCCAAAAAACTGGATATCAACCAAAAAAATGGCCATAAAATAATGGATACAGCGGGTCCAGCACATCTCTGAGATGGAAGATCTGAGCCAGGGAGAGCAGGGAAAAGGGGAATGCTATAGAGAAATATGGGAAAAATGGAGAATCTTTAAAATGTCAGATAAATATGTTCAGGGAATGACAGAAAAAGATAAGGAATAAAGTAAAATAAGAAAGGGAAGGGACAGATCGGGGAGGGGGAGGGTAAGAGAGAAGGGAGGGGGGGATGGGGAAGGGGTAAAAGGGAATGTAAAGAAATATGAAAGTACTTATTTTTGTACCAAGTTTTTTACACCATTGTGGGTTTGTGTTGTATATGATAAATAATTTCCCAATAAAGAATAAATGTTAAAAAAAAAAAAGCAGTGCAATTTGCCTTCATACATCAAAAATATCATTAATGAAGTGGTTTGAGCACCAGCCAAGTATCTGCCCAAGAACAGTCACTTAAGGTCTACCCAAGAGGAGCAGTTTAGGAGAACGATATTGTAAGACTGCTGCAGGCAAGAGGAAGCATTACCTATTTTTCCCTCTCCCTGTGATCAGTGTAGTCTTCCGGCTGGATAAAGGGAAGAGGCAACAGAGGGCAGCTAAAGCAGAGAAGTATATTATATCTGACAGCCTCTAATGCAACATACATGCAACCACACAGACATCAGGATATACATGATAGTCCTCCAGGATCTTAGCTCAGGAAGTAGATGCTGATCCCTGTTGATGCCTAAAAAAAGATGCCATTTCAGGAAATAAGGAAGTCAAAGGCTCTGTCAGTGGTAATATTACTACAGGTGTTTATATAGTGGCAAGAATTTACACAGCACTTTACATAAGATACATTCACAGGCGTAATACTGTGGTATCTGTGAGAAGTTACAAGTATCTGCAAATATCACATTTACATATTACTTGTATGCATGCATGTCATTAGGTGCACTGTAAGGGGCTATGCAGGGTATCCGACTTTTTTTTGGTCAAACTCTATCCGGATGTATCCTCCCCTCAATAGGCATTCTCATAGACAGTCAGCTCTTGTAGCACTTTAGGTCTTGTCTTCTCCAAGTGTAGGCATAAACTAATTAAGTAGACAGAATTATCATCCATACAATTAAATCTACAGGTGTCTCCATTCTAGCCGTTCAGGACTACAAGGTATGAAAAATGCCCTATGCACTTCTGCATAAATTGATTCTCCAAGGACCAGAGCCAACAATGTTATTTCTGGAACATATTTTTTGCAATTTAAATTTCTGTTGAAAATAAAACACAAAGCAAAGGAGACACTTAAAGCCCAAGAACTATGTGAATGTACAGCCCCCCCCCCCCCCCTACATTTTCTCAAGGAATAGGGAAATAAAAACACAGCCCCAAGCAGAAGAAAACTATTTACGAGGATAGTTCTGCAGTAAATGTTGGGTGTGTACAGGAAGGTATGCACACAGATAAAGAAACAGGAGTATATGCTGTTTCATTAGGCCAACCAACATCTGAAAGCCAGCATTACTGTAAAAAAATAAAAATAAGTGTTCCTCACTCTGTCTCAAGAAATGTGACCCTTTGTTTACATTAGAAAGACAAAGAAGGTAAAAGAGCTGGCATCTCAGAGGGTATTAAATGCTGTTTTGCTGACTGAATGACCTCAAATGGAATATTTTCCATGACAAGAAGAAAAGACGCTGGCATGGTGTCAGACAATAAGATTGCACAGTGTCTAGAGTCTATCCATAGCCGGAGGCACTTAAAAAACCTCCAGGCAGGTGCTCCTTTATCTGCTCTTTGCTCACCTGGCTTTTAACCAGCATGCTCCTAAGACCTCACCTACTCTCCATTAACCATTTGTTAGCATTGGCCAGCAAGGAAATGAATTAATGCATGTATGAAAGCCTGGGGGCTAGGATTCTGGCACCTTTTCCAAACCACAATGCCAAAGTACACTAACCTGAAGCAACAAGCTTGATCTTTCAATTAATGAAGAATAGGAAAACATTTCTAATCTGATATTGGGTAATAGCAACAAGAGTACTAACACACTAATGCCTGCTATGCTCCATCTTTTCTCCGTTAACTGTTCCAAAGGTAATCCACATATCAAATACAACAGTCACCCACACATTTACTTTGTTCTCATTTCTTGACATGAAAAATGGGTTAGTGTTATAATTACGTCATGGATATACAGTATATGCATTTTATAGACAAGATATCGACAAGATTTTTCACAAAATGTAATTCATGTTATGGGGCTGTCATAAACAGAAAAAGTAATCTGAAAATTATTCAGTTTTACAAAAGAACAAATACATGTGTACATTTGTTTGAGCTCCTAGGACTCTTATGCCGTGTACACACCATCGGTTTTACCGATGAAAACAGTCCGATGGACTTTTCTCATCAGACAAACCGATCATGTATGGGCCCCATCGGTCTTTTTTCCATTGGTGAGAAAAAATAGAACATGTTTTAAATGTATCCGTTGGGAAAAAAACGATAGCAAATTCCGATCATCTGTGTGGAACTCCATCGGACAAAAAACCCACGCATGCTCAGAATCAAGTCGACGCATGCTCAGAAGCATTGAACTTCATTTTTATCGGCTTGTCGGAGTGTTTTACGTCACAGCGTTTGGGACGGTCGGATTTTGGACTGATGGTGTGCAGGCAAGACTGATGGAAGTCAGCTTCATCGGATTTCCGATGGAAAAATACATCGGATTAGAATCCATAGGAAATCCGATCGTGTGTACAGGGCTTTAGTGCCGGTTTACACTACAGCGACTTGGGATTCGACTTGTCAGACCTCAAGTTGCCCCAAGTCACTGGACATAAGAAATTCCATTGAAGTGAATGAGAGCTGTCTTATTGTACGTACACTACTGAAGTTGCTCCGACTTCAGAAAAGGTTCCTGTACTACTTCAAGGCGACTTCTAGGCAACTTGTACCCATAGATTTCAATGGAAGTTGCCTCCAAGTCGGATCTCCATCATAATTGAAGAAACTTTACAGGAAAAGAAAAATAGTTTACCCAGGCAAACCCCTCCCTCCCACAGAGCTGATTATTCTGTGATTGGCCACAGCCAAAGTCGCCTGTCCTGGGAGGCAACTGAAGTCGCGTTGTAAGTTGCTCAAAGTCGCGCTGAAGTCACCTCCAAATCGCCTTGCAAAGTCACGCTGTAAGTTGGGTTGCCCCTGTGTGAAACGGCACTTACCCTTAGGTTTGTCTGTTTAAATAAAAATAGGATTTTTATAACAGCTTACCTGTAAAATCCTTTTCTTGGAGTACACCACGGGACACAGAGCTAGTCATTACATAATGGGTTAAGGGTCACCAGCGGTGATTGGACACTGGCACAACCAATGGAAGACAGTTCCCCTCCATATAACCCCTCCCATCAGGGAAGTACCTCAGTTTTGTAGCAAAGCAGTAAGGTTCCCATAAGAAGGGTGGGACCTCTGCAAAGCAATAAGTGTCCCTAAAGAGGGGTGGGAGCTCTGTGTCCCGTGATGTACTCCAAGAAAAGGATTTTACAGGTAAGCTGTTATAAAAATCCTATTTTCTTTATCGTACACCACGGGACACAGAGCTAGTCATTACATAATGGGACGTCCCAGAGCAATGCTCATATGAAGGGGGGAGACACAGATCAAACCGACCGCTTGCGGACCAGAAGCCCTATACTGCTGCCTGCAGCACACTTCGCCCGAAGGCGGAATCCTCATGTCCTTTCACATCTATTTGATAGAATTTGGAAAATGTATGGACTGAGGACCAAGTTGCAGCCTTACAGATCTGAGCCATCGAAGCCTGGTGGTGCACTGCCCATGAAGCACTTATCGCCCTGGTAGAGTGCGCCTTAACAGGAAAAGGAGGAGTCCTTTTCTTTAAACCATAAGCTTGAACAATTACTTGTCTAATCCACCTGGAAATGGTGGATTTTGATACCGCTTGGCCCTTCTTGGGACCATCTGGTAAAATAAACAAAACATCTGTTTTACGTATCTGAGCGGTTGCTTGCAGATACACCCTTACCGCTCTCACTAGATCTAGAGAGTGTAATAATTTTTCCCCCGCCGTCCGCGGGTTTGGAAAAAAGGAAGGCAGAACAATGTCTTGATTCAAGTGAAAAGCCGACACCACCTTAGGCAGAAAAGCCGGATGGGGTCGTAGTACGATCTTGTCCTTGTGACAAATTAGATAAGGCTCTTTACAAGAAAGAGCTGCTAGCTCTGATACTCTCCTAGCAGAAGCTATAGCAATCAGAAAGGCCAATTTCCTACTTAATATAATTAAAGGAATATGGCGAATAGGTTCAAAAGGTTGCTTTTGCAACACTGACAATACCAAATTCAAATCCCATGGACACAAGGGAGACCTGACTGGAGGATTTATCCTCAGTACCCCCTGAATGAATGTCCGAACTAGGGAGTGAGATGCCAATGGTCTCTGAAAGAAGACTGATAGAGCCGATATTTGCCCTTTGATGGTGCTAAGGGCTAATTTCATATCCACTCCTAACTGGCAAAAAGCAAGAATCCTACTTATTTCATATTTCAGAGGATTCCAACTTCTGGATTCACACCAGGAAACGTATGCTTTCCAGACTCTATGATAGATGAGTCTGGAGGCTGGCTTTCTAGCATTAATGAGCGTAGAAAGAGCCAGGCCAGAGACCCCTCTCTTTTTCAAAATGTGGGTCTCAGCAGCCAGGCCGTCAAATTTAGCCTTTGTAAGGAAGGGTGGAATACTGGACCCTGTGACAACAGGTCGTGTCGAAGTGGAAGCTTCCAGGGCCTTCCTATCGCCATTTTTACGATCTCGGCATACCAAGGCCTCCTGGGCCAGTTTGGGGCCACTAGGATTACTGGTATTCCCTCCTCCTTGATCCTGCGAAGCAGTCTTTGTAGAAGAGGGATCGGAGGGAATGCATAGATCAGTGAGAACTGATTCCATGGAGTTATTAGAGCGTCTGTCCCGTAGGCTAGAGGATCTCTCGTTCTGGACACAAAGTTGTCCAATTTCTTGTTGAACCTGGAAGCTAGCAGGTCTACATCTGGGTTTCCCCATCTCAGACATATGGCCTGAAAGATCTCTGGGTGAAGAGACCACTCTCCTGGTAGCAGCTGCTGACGACTCAGGTAGTCTGCTTGCCAGTTTTCTATCCCTGGAATGAAGATTGCAGAGATGCAAGGTACAAGCTCTTCTGCCCATGCCAAGATCCGGTTCACCTCTCTTTGGGCTGCCCGACTGTGGGTGCCTCCTTGGTGATTGATGTAAGCTACTGCCGTAGCATTGTCGGATTGAACCCGAACTGGGTAGCCCTGTAACCTGTATGTCCAGGTTTTGAGGGCTAGATATACCGCCCGGATCTCTAGCACATTGATGGGCAGGATCCCCTGAGTCTTGGCCCAGGTTCCCTGGGTAGAAGCCTCCTCGAATACTGCACCCCAGCCCGATAGGCTGGCATCCGTAGATACCACCTTCCAGGCCACTGGGAGGAAGGACTTTCCCTTCCGTAAATTCCTGGCTTCTAGCCACCAATTGAAGCTGTGGCGTACTTGTGAGGACAGGCGCATGGGTATATCCAGAGCTTGGCTCTTTCTGTTCCAGGAGGCTAAAATATTGCCTTGAAGTAGTCTCGAATGAAACTGGGCGTAAGGGACCGCCTCGAAGGAGGCTACCATCTTTCCCAATAGTCTCATGCAAAGGCGAATAGACGGCCTCTTGTTTGCTTTGACCTTGTGGATCAGGTCTTTCAGAGACTGTATCTTTGGCTCTGGCAGGTATACCCTGTTTTGGGCTGTATCTATGATCATGCCCAGGTACACTATCCTTCTTTGGGCCTGGAGAGAGGATTTTTGTAAGTTTATAATTCATCCTAAATGCTCCAGGTATCCTACTGTAGTGTCTACAGCGTGATCCAATCCCTCCTTTGACTGATCTATTAATAGTAGATCGTCTAGATAGGCTGTTACCGCAATGCCCCGTGTTCTTAGGTTTGCTAACAGAGGAGCTAGCACCTTTGTGAATACTCTGGGCGCGGTGGCTACACCAAATGGCAGGGCCACAAATTGAAAGTGGCGATCTTCTACCGCAAACCTTAGGAATCTTTGGTGAGCGGGGAGGATTGGTATGTGTAGATATGCGTCTTTGATATCTATGGACGCAATGAATTCTCCGCCTTTTAAAGTAGCGACCACGGATCGAATCGTTTCCCTTCGAAAATGGCGAACGTTCAGAAACTGGTTTAGATTTTTTAGATCCAGGATGGGTCTGACTTCTCCGTTCGGTTTTGGAATCACAAAGAGGTTTGAGTAAAAACCTGAACCTTGCTCCTTTTGGGGTACCTCTGTAACCACACCTTGAGCTATTAAGTGATTCAAACCTTTGAAGAAGGATCCTCTTTTTTGTGGATCCTTGGAGAGTCTTGAACTTCGGAATTGAGAAGATGGGATCTCTCGAAATTCCAGTCTGTACCCTGAGGATATTGTGGATACCACCCATTTGTCCTGGGTTTCTGTCCGCCAAGTCGCTGAGAACTGACGAAGCCTTCCCCCCACTCGGCCGAGCGGGGGCGCCCCTTCAATGAGAGGTTTTGGGGGCTTGCTTATTAGCTCTTGAACCCCACGGCTTCTTGTTCTTCTGAGCCTGTTCTTTGGCTTTTTTGGGCGGCTGAAAAGGCCGTCGCCACTGGCTGGAGTCAGATTTCCCGGGAGCTGGGGAGAGAGTGTGTTTAAAACAAGGTCTCTTGTTTTTCTTTCTCTCAGGTAAAAGTGTCGTTTTACCACTTGATATCTTTTGGATATATCTTTCTAAATCTTCCCCAAAAAGGCGTTCGCCATGGAACGGGAAACTTGCCAACAACTTTTTGCATGGGGCTTCCGCTGACCAATGCTTAAGCCAAAGTACTCTGCGCATCTGTACCAGCTGGAGTGTAAGGCGTGATGCCTGTATGATAGAATCTCTCATGGCATCCACTGTGAAGCATAAGGCTTTAGGCAAATTCTCCCAATTTTTAGCCTGCTCTGAAGGCAGCTCCTTCAGCCCCTGCTTTACCTGTTGGCTGACGACCTGACACATACCGACTGCTGCTACTGCAGGTTGGATAATTGAGCCGGCCAAAAGGAAGGAGGATTTCAGTAAGGATTCCAACTTCTTCTCAGAAGGATCTTTAAACACTTGTACATTATCCACTGGACATGTCAGGTTTTTATTTACACAAGAAATAGCCGCATCTATCGTAGGCAGGCTCCATTTCTTTAAAAAAATTTCCTCCATAGGATAAAGAATGTTAAACTTTTTTGGAGGTGAAAAACGCTTATCTGGATGTTGCCAGTCTGCGTACAATAGATCCTCTAGTAACGGATGAACCGGGAAGGAGCATGCACCTTGCAGGGATCTTAATGATCCTAGGGAGGAGACAGGTGATTCTGTTACCTCCAAAGAGGGTAACCTAAATGCAGCTCGCACGGCTCCTGCATAGCATTGCACCTGTGACTTTAAAATCTGGGATACCGAAAAAGGCTCATCCGATATCCCTGATCCGTCTGACTCCTCATCCTCTGCTGATGTAGCCTCCTCCTCCTCAGGTACTTCTGAAGGGAGGTCCAATACTGGAGGAGATCTGCTTCGCTTATTGTCCTTTTTAGAGGATTTAGCGATTAAAGTAGCAATTTTCTCCTCCAGATTATTTAGGGCAGCTGATAAAGTGTCCTCAGTGACATATGCAGGCCCAGGCTTCACTGGGGAAGCCGCCATACCTGACAGAGGTAATGGCTCATCCTGTACAGGTGCTTTTGGCAACACAGGAGAGGAAGGTACCGAGTCAGCACAGCTAGAGCCCCCTGTCTCAGGCGGCGGTGCTCTTTTATCTCTTTTTGTCCGCATTACTTCCCCTGGAAGACTTACTGTTTAGACAAAATACAAGGTACCTAAATGCATATACTACCGTGTTCAGTTTAGCAAATACATTAAGTATGCAACTTTTAACACATAACTATGCATAACATGGATGTCTTCTAGGAAGTACCCAATCCAACCACATGGAGTCTTACGTCCCTGTATAGCTGCTGTGTTTCTCTGCCAGGAACAAGAGAACTAACGAGCTTGCTTGCTGCTGCAGTGCTTTTTACACTGACAGTCTTTTAAATTTGGCGCCGTTTCTGTGCCTGCGCGCGCCACGTGCCCGCGCACGCCTTCGGGCCCCCCCCCTCCGATAAAGCGCGCTCCCGCGCGCGGCCTTTAGCGCTATGGTGGTGGCCATAGTGGGAGAGGACTCTCATCAGCCCCTGTCCCCACTTACCTGCATCTGCAGGTGTCTGTATCGGCCACCGGAAGGAGGAGCGGGGTGCTCAAGCAAGCTCAGCAGCGGAGGTGACGAGCAGTGTACTTCGCCGAAGCCGACACTGAACAGAGTGAGGTGAGTATATTCAGCTCTTTGCTCCCCCCAGTGGTGGAAAAAAAGAAGACATCCACTTTTTGAAAAAGGTCCCAACCTAGTTATGGACCTTCTAATCTCACCTTATCCACGCCGCAGGTTTTTCTGCTGAAAGTTTTCAGACAGATACCAAACTTCACCCTTCACGGTGGGCTATGTGTGCCAACCTTCAGGGATATGGGTTCCTATTTAAAGGATACCTCTCCCCTGGGCCTTGTACAAGACTCTTACCAGGACTTTATAGCGAAATAGCGAAAGTGCTGGATCTTAGAGCCCAGTCCTCCGAAGAGAGACATTACAGGCGACGCCTCATGGATGAGGCCCGGATCCCATCCAGATTCAGCTCATTTGTAGGCGTCTTGGATGGATCCGAAAGCATAGCTCTTTTACCCCCAGAGGGTCTCTTTGGTAGAGCTTTCCTTTAGCACCTCCTAACGCGTCCAACACCTTTCGACACTGGCGAAAAAACTGAGGTACTTCCCTGATGGGAGGGGTTATATGGAGGGGAACTGTCTTCCATTGGTTGTGCCAGTGTCCAATCACCGCTGGTGACCCTTAACCCATTATGTAATGACTAGCTCTGTGTCCCGTGGTGTACGATAAAGAAATAGTCAAATCACACATTACATAGAAAAAAAAAAAACACCACAAGTCTCCATCTAGTATTTACAATTGATAAATTAACAGGTCTAGCTTGCATTAGGAGCAAGTTACACTTACTTGAGGTTAGAAAAAAAAAAAGTTATAAATATACTAACATTTCCCCCAGTTTCTGTATTACAGGGGATGACATCAAGCTCCTTCCGGCAAAATCCCAGTGAATGCAGATTATGATGCTTATGATGCTATAGCACAGTGCAAGAACATCTTCTCATGTTATTTGGGCTACTCAGCATTCCCTTGTATCTTGCTGGAAGGAGCATTTTTTTCCATTTATCCCACTCTTTGAAAGGGGAGGGTAAAATAATTAAGCTGGTCTTGCGTTCATAGTAAAAAGGTCTTCTTGAATAACCAAATCTATCACCCAAGCAGTAATGATTATCATACATATACATATTTGTGCTCTAACATACAACGATGCCTGCAGGCACTTCTTGGTAATAGTCAAAAGTAACTAAATTGCATATCAATATTGCTATTATATGCAAGCAATACTGGGTTATGTAATAATAGGATTTTTTTACCACCGTAAAATCCTTTTCTCTGAGTCCATGGACCGACACAGCCTCTCTATTGACAAAGTGGGTATTATCCGTTAATTAGGAGTGACTAGGCAGAAAACGTGTAAAAAGTGTTGCATCACACCTTCTACAGTACCGCCCAGGGGGCGGACCCTCTGGGTATATCCCCTCAGTCTGCATCTCGCAGATCAGTTAGTCAAAAAGCAGTACAAATTTAAAAGGAGGGGTGGGTGCTGTGTCGGTCCATGGACTCAGAGAAAAGGATTTTACAGTGAGTAAAAAATCCTATTTACTCTTTCGTCCATGGACCGACACAGCCTCTCTATTGACAAAGTGGGACGTCCCAAAGCAGTGTCAGAGAAAAGACGAGGGGTGGTAACAGCATAAAAATAAACTTCACCCCAAACACAAAACAGCACTCCTCCAACGGAGGAGTTGCAACTCTAAACAGCCGCCTGCAAAACTTTGTGGCCGAAAGAGGCATCCGAAGATGCACCTACATCAACTTTGTAGAATTTGGTGAAAGTGTGAGCGGACGACCAAGTCGCCGCTTTACATAATTGGGAAACAGACGCTTGATGTCGGAAAGCCCAAGAGGCACCTATTGCCTTGGTCGAATGTGCCATGACCGGAAAGGGGGGCGCTTGACCCGTTAAGGCGTAAGCCTGGATTACTATCTGTCGGATCCACATAGAGCTGGTGGCCGACGAGACTGCTTGGCCCTTCTTGGGACCAGCCACCTAAACAAACAGTGAGTCTGACTTCCGGAACAGGGAAGTAGCAGATAGGTATACTCGCAAAGCTCGGACAACGTCCAAGGAATGCAACGCCGACTCCTTAGGATTCGACGGATGAGGACACAAGGATGGAAGTACAATGTCTTCGTTGAGATGAAAAGCCGAAACGACTTTCGGAAGAAAGGAAGGCTGCGGCCGCAGCACCACCTTATCCTTGTGGAAAATCAAATAGGGAGCCTTGCAGGACAAGGCTGCCAGCTCAGAGACTCGTCTAACTGACGTAACAGCCACCAAAAAGACCACCTTCTGAGAAAGTGTCAACAGGGGAATATCTCTAATATTCTCAAACGGTGCCTTCTGAAGCACCGAGAGGCCCAGGTTCAAGTCCCACGGAGGTAGTGGGGGACGGACCGGAGGGGCCACATGTCGAATCCCTTGCACAAATGTACTCACGAGAGAGTGAGTCGCCAGGGGTCGCTGGAAAAAGACAGCCAGGGCAGATATCTGTCCCTTAATCGTACTTAAGGCAAGCCTTTGGTCCACCCCACGCTGTAAAAACAGCAGGATTCTGGAAACCAAATAAGTACGCGGATGCCATTTCATTTCCTCACACATGGAGATGTAGGCCTTCCATGTGTGGTGATAAACCTTCCTAGAGGACGGTTTCCGAGCACTTCTCATAGTAGAGATTACTGAATCTGACAGGCCCCGGTCTCTCAGTACCTGGGAAACAAGGGAAACAAAACAGGAAGCGCCACCTAAGTGCAATATTTTAGTCACAATTTATTAAAGACAGAGGAGATGCACTTGCAGACATATGTAAAAAAGGGCTCATCTGTGTGTGTAGTTCATGGTGTGATCCAGTCTCAGGTGCATCCAGGCTCATGGGTAGGCAGAGCAGTGTGTTGTTTCCATCCTGTGGCCACCAGGAGGCTAGCCAGAACCAGCAGGAAACTAGGATGACGACGTCACCAGAGGCCTCTTGAAGGAGCAGATAGCTCCGAGCGCGTAGCCTGGTTTCTCAGTGGTGTGCTGAACACCTGTCCTTCCTTCTGGTGATCTCTCTTGTTCGGCTTCTGGTGACGTCATCATCCTCGTTTCCTGCTGGTTCTGGCTAGCCTCCTGGTGGCCACAGGATGGAAACAACACACTGCTCTGCCTACCCATGAGCCTGGATGCACCTGAGACTGGATCACACCGTGAACTACACACACACACACACACACACACACACACACAGATGAGCCTGTTTTTTACATATGTCTGTAAGTGCATCTCCTCGGTCTTTAATAAATTGTGACTAAAATATTGCACTTAGGTGGCACTTCCTGTTTTGTTCCCCTGTCTTCCCTGTGCAGAGCCGACTTTCTCTGAGGACAGCTGCCTTCTATCATCCTTCCATTGCTCCCCCCTGTTATAGGAATGGTCATTATATACCAGCAAATAGACTAAAGAGAACTGTGACTGGACTTTTTTAGATCCAATTCCTGGCCATCTATCATGCATTAGTCTTTTGCGCTAACAGTTTATTCCATTGTTCTCAGTACCTGGCTCTCAATAGCCACGCCGTTAAAGCCAGTGACCGTAAAGCAGGATGGAGTATGGGACCTTGCAATAGCAGGTCCTTCCGTAGTGGTAGGCGCCAGGGGACGTCTGCTACCAGACGTACTAGATCGGCGTACCAAGGACGCTGAGGCCAATCTGGAGCGATTAGGATCATTGGAATTCCCTCTGCCTCCACTCTGCGGAGCAGAAGAGGAAGAAGCCTTAAGGGAGGGAAGGCATAGATTAGCCGATACTGATCCCACGATGCCACCGTGTCCGTTGCGTCTGCCCATGGGTCTCTTAACCGGGCCACAAACCTCAATACCTTCCGATTGAGTCGGGAAGCCAGAAGATCTACGTCTGGTGTGCCCCATCTTTGGCAGAGGAGTTGGAACACCTCCGGGTGTAAGGACCATTCTCCCTGGTCCAGCATCTGGCGGCTCAGGTAGTCCACCTGCCAGTTTTCCACACCCGGAATGTACACGGCCGACAGTGCCGGTATGCTTCTCTCTGCCCACTTCAGGATGCGAGCATCCTCCGATGCTGCAGCTGAGCTTCTTGTTCCTCCTTGATGATTGACATATGCCACTTCTGTGGCATTGTCTGACTGGATCCTGACTGGACGCCCTTGCAGCCTCTGAGACCATTTGAAGAGGCACAGCCTGATTGCCCGGATTTCCAGGACATTGATCAGCAGGAGGGCTTCCTCTGGGGTCCAGCGACCTTGCGCCGACTGAACACCCCAGACTCCCCCCTCAACCTGTAAAGCTGGCGTCCGTCGTGACCACTATCCAGTAAACCGGAAGAAATGACTTCCCGGCCATTAGAGCCGGTGCTGTCAGCCACCATACCAGGGATCTCCTGACTAGGTGGCTCACTCGGATTTGATAATCCAGAGATGATGGACATCTGTTCCATCTGGACAGAACTTCCTTCTGTAACACTCGAGTGTGGTATTGAGCATATGGGACCGCCTCGAAGGAGGCTACCATGAGGCCTAACACTCGCATGCAAAAACGGAGTGACGACCAATTCCTGGAAGTCAGCTGCCGTACTGCACCTCGGAGGGTCTGCAACTTCTCCACAGGGAGGAATACATTTGCCTCTGAGGAATCCAGAATCAACCCCAGGTACACTAGGCGTTGAGTGGGCACCAATACTGACTTTTGCGTGTTTAGTATCCAAACACAGCCTCGAAGAGTCTGACAGGTAATGGACACGCTTACCTCCAATTCTGAGCTTGAAGGGGCCTTCAGCAGAAGGTCGTCCAAGTAGCCCATGATAGCGATACCCCGCTGTCTTAGAAGTGCCAGAATTGGAGCAAGCACCTTGGTGAATGTCCTGGGTGCTGAGGCAAGGCCAAACGGGAGGGCCACAAACTGGTAGTGGTTCTTCCCGATAGCAAAATCGCAGAAACCTCTGGTGTCTGGAGTATATGCGGACATGCAGGTATGCGTCTTTGATGTCCAAAGAGGCCAGAAAGTCCCCCGGATGGAGAGCCGTGACTACAGATCGAACCGACTCCATCCGAAATCTTTGTACCTTCACAAAGCAATTGAGGGCTCTGAGATCCAAGATTGGACGAACCTCCTCCTTCTTTGGCACAATGAACAGATTTTTGTAAAAACCCTGACCCCGTTCCTGTTCTGGAACTGGAATAACTACCCCACGTTCCAGTAGACCCTGGACCGCCTCCCGACGGGTCGGTAGTAGCTGGAGATTGGAGGTGACGAATCTGTCCGGTGGACAAGAGAGAAATTCTATCTTGTAGCCTGAGGAGATTACTTCGTAAACCCACCTGTCGGAGACTAGAGCTGTCCACTGAGTTGCGAATTTGCGAAGACGTCCCCCCCACCCGAGAGCTGGGTGGGGGCGGACCTTCATGTGGACGCAGACTTGTCCGCAG
Source organism: Rana muscosa (assembly GCA_029206835.1). Taxonomy (NCBI): domain Eukaryota; kingdom Metazoa; phylum Chordata; class Amphibia; order Anura; family Ranidae; genus Rana; species Rana muscosa. The sequence goes on from CM055121.1 coordinate 630,263,407, forward strand.
GCTTGTTGGGTCTGCGGGACCAAGGACGCTTTTGTCCTTGGGCAGGCGCCTTGTCGGCCTGGGGTCTTTTCCCTGTCGCCCTAAGGGGACGAAAAAAACGCTTGCGTGCAGTAAAGGAGGGCCTTTGCCCTTGGCGTGGCCCCTTACCCTTGCTAGTTTGGGGAAGCAAAGTGCTTTTACCTCCTGTGGCACCCTTGATGATGTCATCCATAGAAGCCCCCAAAAGTCTGCCGCCCTTAAAAGGCAGATCCAACAGGGCTTTCTTGGAAGTCTGGTCTGCAGACCAGCCCTTTAGCCAGATCAGGCGGCGTATTGCTACTGCATAAACCGAAGCTTTTGACAGCAGGGGAATAGTATCCATGTCTGACTCGCAGACAAACCCAAGGCCCTGGACCAACTGGTCGGCCAATGTTATCTCATCAGGAGGAGCATCTCGCTCCTTAACCCCTGGTGTAGCAATCTTGCCCATTCAGTAAGTGTCTGAGACACTAGGGCCCCCGCCAATGCCGGGCGTACTGCCGAGCCTACCACTGAGTATAGGTAGCGAGCGAGCGCTTCAGCCTTCTTATCCACAGGGTCCTTGAAAACAGCAGCCCCTTCTACTGGAATAGTGGTGGCTCTATTAAGTCTGGACACCGGAGGGTCCACTATAGAGGGAGAGGTCCATTTCTTCAGAAAAATCTCCTCAAAGGGGTACCGTACCGCAAACCTCTTTGGGGCTGTAAAGACCCGCAGTGGGTTCTCCCATCCCTTGTATAAGAGTTTATCAAAATAAGACACACAAGGGAACACCTTAGCAGTGCGGGCAGGTTTATGAAACCCAAAGTGGACCGGAGTCTCTGCTGCTTCTGCAGTATTTTTCAACTTTAGCGTATCCCGCACTGCAGTAATAAGGTCAGATACCAAAGCCGTCTCGCGTACTGACCTGGACTTGGAGTCATCCTCACTGTCCGATCGGTCAAGGTCTGCAGTCTCTGATGCGTCAGAATCTGGGCCATGAGCCGTAGCTGGACCTGGTTCTGCATCAGAATTATCCCCAGAAGCTTGCAGGGGACGGGGGCGTTTACTACCCCCTGAATTCCTGTGTGCTGCTTCCACCCTGGCAGCAAACGCCTCTAGGATTGCCGTCATAGCGTTCATAGACACCTCAGGGGCACCAGCTGCTAAATCTGGTGTTTCAGGGGAGAAGACATCTGGCTCAGATGCCATGCTGACCACGCGCTGACTCCCACAGGGCTCCAGGCAAGATATCAATAGGCCACCCTCCTGTGCTGCAGAGATGCTGGGTCACCCAGAGGACTCACCACCCTTGGATCGGTACCGCTATGCTGCCGTGCTGTGCCTGTGATGCTGTCCCACTGCTGCTGTGTCAGTCTGCTTCTCTTATCTGTGCTTCCTGTGTGAATTTCTCGCGCCAGTGTAATGCACCCTAGAGGCCGGAGACTCTCGCAAAATGGCCGCCAAACGTCTGTATGGAAGATAATGTGGGCTCTAAGAAAATGGCCGCCGAGCCGAAGATAGAGGCCAAAGCAGCCGTAGACCACAAAAAGATGGCCGCCGAACAGCAATATATACATACAGCGTGGATCATTACAAACATGGGCGTCGATCAGTCGATAGAGGCCAGAGGGTGTGGGACTACAAGAAAATGGCGCCGAAACCACAGGAAGATGGCCGCCGGGCAGTCACTAGACAGCATGGAGGAGGAAGCACACACAGGTAAGCAGAAATTACATTTCTTTTAAATGTTGGTTACAGCCAGCCCCGCTCCAGTGGAACCCCTTAGGTGACCCCCAATACCCAGCAACCTTTAGCTAGAAGCCCAGGGAGGAGGGAAAGGCAGGGAGAGAGGGAAGAAAGGGGCCACAACCACTTACTTGATCTCTCCAGGAATGTCCAGCCAAATCACCCAGCCGAGGCAGGGGAGTTTACTTACCTATCCTGCATGTATCGTGCTGGAAGACATTCCAAACAGATCATCGTCTGCGCACGGAAGGTGACTGTTGGCCAGGCATGCTGTGATTGGACCCAAGGGGACGATCATATGTATGCCCTGGAGCGCGACGCTTACCGGACAGGCTGCTGCGACTCGGCCGTAAGGTCAGCCGAAGCTGAGCGGTCCGATGCAAGCCTTGGAGCGCAAGCTCACCGGCCAGGCTGCTGCGACTCGGCCGTAAGGTCAGCCGAAGCTGAGCGGTCCGATGCAGACCCTGGAGCGTAGGCTCACCGGCCACCCGTGGAGCGACAGGCATGTCGTGGAAAACGCAGCGCGTAGCTAGGGTCGGCACACGCTCGGTGGCCGAAATTGGGGAGACTACAAGGATCGAGAACAGAACAGTGGAACTGCTGCAAACACCGAAAGTGTCAGACCATACCCATAGACAATAAGATAGAGTGGGGGTTGGTGCTGCGCTGTTCCCAATGAATATAGTGCCACTATGGCTAAAAATGTAACACTCCTAACATAAAAGTTCATATAAAAAAAGTGCATAACATGCTAAATAAATATGAACTGTAAACTGTACTGTAGAGATATAAAGTGCAACGTGCATAAATGATAAAATGTGCACTGGGTACCGCTGAGGCAATCGTACCCAATCCGATGCAAAATCAGCAAATAAATTGTGCAAAATACAAACAAAAAGTGCAAAATCCACAATGCAATGTGCAAAGTAAGCAAAAATGGGTTACCAATGGTCACCAATGTAACAACATCATAAACCATGGCAATCTCATTCCACAAAAGCATCACACAATTAAGCCATGTGTTGAATGGCTTATGATTCCATATATAAACTCCTAAAATCCTAACAAGGACACTTTATAAAAGCAAGTATGTCATAGGTAGCCACACTGCAGTTGATCGATAAAAAGGATGCTAAAAAGGAACAATTCATGCCTACAGAAACCATTCAGAGCCCTTGTTTTATTTTATGGTCTGGACTGTCAAAATGAGAGTTGTAAGCTGGTTGGTTTCAGAAGGCAATTTTTTCCTATACACTGGCACCTTTATTATTAATATGAACATACACTATATTGCCAAATGTATTGGGATGCCTTTACACACACATGAACTTTAATGGCATCCCAGTCTTAGTCCGTAGGGTCAGTATTGAGTTGTCCCACCCTTTGCAGCTAGAACAGCTTTAACTCTTCTGGGAAGGCTGTCCACAAGGTTTAGGAGTGCTTCAATGGGAATATTTGACTGTTCCACAAGCGCATTTGCGAGGTCAAGCTCCGATGTGGAGGAGAAGGCTCGGCTCGCAGTCTCCACTCTAATTCATCCCAAATGTGTTCTTTTGGGTTGAGGTCAGGACTCTGTACAGGCCAGCCAAGTTCCCCCACCCCAAACTCACTCATCCAAGTCTTTTTTTTTTTTTTCAATAGATTTTATTGAAAAGAATTGCAATACAGGATATCACAATGGTAGTGATACAATAAGACAATTTTCTCAAAACATTTTGTTATGGACCTTGCTTTGTGCACTGGTGCGCAGTCATGTTGGAACAGGAAGGGGCCATCACTAAACTGTTCCCACAAAGTTGGGAACATGAAATTGTCCAAAATGTCTTGGTATGCTCACACCTTAAGAGTCCCCTTCACTGGAACCAAGGGGCCAAGCCCAAACCCTGAAAAACAACCCCACACCATAATCTCCCCTCCACCAAATGATTTGGACCAGTGCACAAAGCAAGGTCCATAAAGACATGGATGAGCGAGTGGGGCCTGCACAAAGAGTTGACCTCAACCCAATAGAACACCTTTGGGATGAATTTGAGTGGAGTATACGAGCCAGGCCTTCTTGTCCACATCAGTAGCTGGACTCACAAATGGTCAAACATTCCCATAGATACACTCCTAAACCTTGTGGACAGCCTTTCCAGAAGAGCTGAAGCTGTTGTAGCTGCAAAGGGTGGGCCAACTCAATATTGAACCCTACAGCAGTGTTTCTCAACTCCAGTCCTCAAGGCGCCCCAACAGGTCATGTTTTCAGGATTTCCCTCAGATAAAACAGCGGTGGGAATTACTAAAGCAGTTAAACTGATCAAATAACCTGTGCAAAACAATGGGGAGCCTGAAAACATGACCTGTTGGGGCGCCTTGAGGACTGGAGTTGAGAAACACTGCCCTACAGACTAAGACTGGTAGGCCAAAAAAGTTCATGTGCGTGTAAAGGTAGGTGTCCCAATACTTTTGGTAGTGTAGCACCCTACTCCTGTTGGGTAGACGCTATATGTTAAATCTAGTTATCTGAGCTGTAGTTCTGCTCAGAAGGATTATGCTAAATTGTTGGCTCTGTTTCAGTCTAGCTGGGTTGCACGTTTTCCACCTGACAGTAGGTGTCACTGTCACCACAGGTCAGGATTGGAAATGCAGCAGGCTAGGTGTATTGGGTATTCCTTTCCCAGAAGTGGCTCAGGGGGCGTGGTCAACCCGCTGTGCATTCTGGGAGGGGGTACTTAAGCGACAGAGACCGCTCTATCGGGGTTTGTTGCCGGATCCTGACCTGAGGGCCCTCCTGGCCTCAGGGATGTGCGAGCCATTCTCGGCCTCGGGGCCTGCTAGCCTGAGGCTCTGCAACTGAGAAGTAGGCCCAGGAGTTGCTGGGGCCTACTAGTCCAGGGATGGTCCTACGCAGTCTTGCCTGCGGGAAGAAGCGGAACAATTGGAGACTCAATTGAAGGACGCATCCTGGCCAGTTTGCCTCACGGTGCTGCCGGACGGCTGAAAGATTCTGCCACCGTGAGCTATGTACTTTTGAAGGAACTTTTTTGCAAAGTGTCAGTGTGGTTACACGATCTTGTGGTGGAAGATTGTGGAACGACTTGACGGCACTCATCGAGTCTGTGGCAGAGACTTTGAACGAGCTTTGCACCGGTTGTTAGGCCAGTGAGAGTAGGCCTATCCGGTGGTTGCTGAATTCAGCGTGGAACAGATTTTTCCTCTGGATATAGGACTGTGCCCGTGATCTGCAAAGCAAGGTACCTGAACCTCCCCCTCTCCCTCTGTTGGAACTGGTAAAATAAAGCCTTGAAGAAAAAACGTATCCAAGTGTTGTTGTGAACATTTATGAAAGCTCTTCAAGAGGGATCCCTGACACGAGTGCGGTGAACAGAAAAGGTAACGGTAGGCCCAAAACTTTAAACCAGCAGCTCCTACGGGGGTAGTGCTACATGGTGTATGTTACATATTAAATATAAGATTTGTACATTACAGTTTATATCATAGCTGTATAGTGGGCTCCTAAATTACACAAAACACACATTATAGATATCTATATATAAATTAAAGTTAGTAGGGTTGCACCGATACCACTTTTTTAAGACCGAGTACAAGTACCGTACTACCGATGTCAGTGTTTTTTTTTTCTTTTCTATTATTTTTACAATTGTACTTTTAAATATTTATTAGAATGTTTCCTTTTTTCTTTTTGAATCAACCCTGTTGGATGGGGGGGGGGGCTTTGGTGAGATATCGGGGGTCTAACAGACACCTGACCTCTCCCCTTTAAGTCAGAGAAAGGGACTGAGGACAGCGATTCCCCAGTCCCTTTCTCTGCAGCCTCAGCTGCACTGAAGATGAATGGATAGGAGCCAGCGGCTCCTGTCCATTCATAAACTGAAGCATCGTAAACACAGGTTAGGATGCTCCGTTATAAAATGTCCATTCGGAAAAGAAAGAAGACGGTAAATGACATATACCGGCTCCTTCCTCCGCTCTCCATCCTGACAAATCTGGGACAGGGGAGGAAGGAAAAGCACAAAGGGAAACAGGAGGAGGACACGGGGGCACCAGAGGAGCACACAGGGGGAGGGAACCGGACAAGCACAGGGAGGAGGACACGGGGCGGACCGGAGGAGGAGCACGGGGGGGAACCAGAGTAGGACACGGAGAACACAGAGGAGGACATGGAGCGGGACCGGAGGAGGCTACAGGGGACAGTCAGGGATGATCGGTGAGGCGGTGGGGGAGTTACAATCAGCGATCTCCCCGTGTGGCTTAAAATAAAGCAGCTGATCGCTGCGGGGGGGGGGCATCTGTCAGATGCTTTATTGAAATCTATACAGGGAGATCGGCGATTCCAACTACCCCACCGCCTCATCGGAGCATTTGCACGAGTACTCGTGCAAATGCTCTGTACCAATACCGATAGTAGTATCGGTGCAACCCTAAAAGTTAGTATTTATAATATAATTACTGCTGGTAACCAGTAAGTTGCATGCCTATGCCTATGTCTGTCTGTGGTTGATAGCTACTGGCATACAGTATCATGTTGGGGAATTCTAAACATGAATTCAGTCAGGCTGCGGGCCTTAAAATTTGGATTTGCTCCCCTCAGATCCTCTAGCTAGATAAAGGGTTAGGAAATCGAAATGTGTGAGACGTGCTAAATGTTTATAGTATTCGGCACGAAAATGCTAGATTGTCCCCTACCCAGCCATCTTGTTATGGGCAAAAGCAACTCTGGGTTATATTGCTCTAATTGAAGCTGAATCCAACATTATTGTTTGTTAAAAACACAGGTGTCCAGGCCGTACATCGTTTTTTGGTTGCTATGATGCAGGCTACCAGGCTGCTCCATATCATTGGTTGCCAAGACGCAGGCAGGTGGGCCATACTGATTGCTAGGACACAGGTGAACAGGCTACAGAACCTCAATGGTTGCTGGGTCACACAACGTCATGCAATTCCATTTTGTGGGCAGCTTGATCACCTGAACTATAACAACCAATGACACTGTGTGGCCCACCCGCCCACCAGCCTGCATTCTAGAAACACGTGAAGCTGGATTGCTGCGTGGGGGATCCAGCTGAGCCTGCGTGGAAAGACAGAGGGGGTGGATTAGGGGAACAGACAGTGTTCCTGACAGGGACGCACAATAGATGTGCCCGACAGGTGCACTTACTGGTGGTGGCAACTGAGCTCTGCATAAAATTATAGTTTACGGTAGTTAAGTCTACAAATAGGGCATCTATCAGGGGATGAGCAAGTTGGGAAGCGAGCAATAAAGAAGGGATTTTCTTCACATCTTCACATTCAATATTGGTTAATTGAAGAGACTAATGCAGGTAATTATACATGAATATATGGGAGGTTTTTTGTTTTTTTATTGCTCATGATAGTTCTCCTTTAATGCAAGAGGTAACAGTGGTGGTATGATCCAACCTGGACTCCAAAATAGTTTTTTAACAGATATGGTGTTATATGTTACAGCTACATATGAAACACTGGAAATTTGGGATCAAAGCCAAACTACCCTATTTACAGAAGAAATTGTTGTACATTAGCTAAAATTTCCCATGCTATAGTCATATCATATCTAGTTGATCCATGGTGCCAGTTTCATTTTTAGAAGGATAAAAACCTTGCTATGAAAGTACCGGTAATTTTATTGCATATACAAGTTGATTATCCAAAATGATGATTTGACTGGAAGAAAATCTGTATTAGTACACATCTCCTTATATCGTCATTATGATACTGTGAAGACAAGCGCACACTGTTGATATATCAGGTAGAGAACATAGTGCTTCCAGTTTTCTACTCACTGGGCACTGACCCAAGACCTAATCCTGCAGATAAGGCTATCAATGTCAGGATAACGCTGCACTGCTAATCTTGTAAATCAGACTTCAGTGCTTCATCCAGTGTTTTTATTTTATGACCTGAAACTTACATAGATTGATAGAACAGCTACAGGAAGGTCACACTCAAACTTTTGAACTGTTTAATGCTTTGAAGTTCGGAAATCTGATTTATTAATTTGTAGTCCCATGCCATATTAAATAAAAAATAATGTATGGACCAATTTCCACCTCACAGGAACCTGCCTTCTTTTGTTTTATACAGATAGTTCTGATATAGTGAGATGAACTGCCGATGAGCACCGTGAAACCATTACAGCACACCAGAACACTCGCATATAAAACTGATGTTTTGTACAATAAAAAGATAACCTCTCCACATATGTAATGTATTATGCACACTGTGTATGACTCGAATGAACAATGATCATGTTTTGCCATCGGTATCTATTCCACTTGCAAAAAAATAAATTACTATAGGAGTACCTCTCTACACCCTGTTTATCCTCTTGCATAAAATGCACGATTACAGCCCATGGAAATTAAGCTGCATTAAAAGAGATGAGAACAAGGTCATTGGCTGTACCAAAAATGCAAGCAAATGTTAATAGGGCCAGAGTTTTTAATTGTTACCCCTGCACACAGCTTAAAGTGAAAATTCATGTTCCCAATCCCAAAAAATTACAAATGTTTAATCCTTATACTGCTAGCACTAGTAAATGGATAGGAAAGTATATGATTTTTACTGTTTTTAAACTTTCTTTTTTACATTTCCTCAGTTACAGTAGGTGCCGCCGATATTGTGTCAATCTAGCCTCTTCTAGCGGCGAGATTGACACCCTACGAGCCCCGTCGCGAGAGCCAGCGCCGAGCTGTCTCACCATCGGGAAAGGAAAAATGTTTTTTCCTTTGACAATGAGCGACACGCATTGCCGGAGATCCGTCGTGGATTCCCGCCAATACCAGGCACTGTGTTTGGTATGAATCCTGAGCGGGAACTCCACGCCAATTTTTAAAGAAAAAAACGGCATGGGTTCCCCCTCCAGGAGCATACCAGGCCCTTGGGTCTGGTATGGATTTGAAGGGGACTCCCCTAAGCTGAAAAATCGGCGTGGGGGTCCCCCTCAAAGTCCAAACCAGACCCTTATCCGAGCACGCAACCTGGCAGGCCGCAGCGGAAGAGGGGGGGACGAGAGAGCAGCCCCCCTCCCTCTTGAACCGTACCAGGCCGCATGCCCTCAACATGGGGGGTTTGGTGCTCTGGGGCAGGGGGGGCGACCTGTGGCCCCCCCACCCCAAAGCACCCTGTCCCCATGTTGATGAGGACAGGGCCTCTTCCCGACAACCCTGCCCGTTGGTTGTCGGGGTCTGCGGGCGGGGGGGCTTATCGAAATCCGGGAGCCCCCTTTAATAAGGGGGCCCCCAGATCCCGGCCCCCCCACCCTATGTGAATGAGTATGGGGTACATCGTACCCCTACCCATTCACCTGGTGGAAAAAAATGGCAATGGGAAGCCTATATAAATTGCTACGGCCCGAAGATTTAGCATTATAGCGAGAGGAAGCGACGAGTCAACATCGAGGAGGAGAAGAGGGAAGAAGACGGCGACGACGGGAAGACCGGCCCCTCCACTAGCAAAAGAGCTGGAAGAAGATAGTGGAGGGGCCGGCAGAAGGACAACGGAGAGCCGGACGAGACGACGGGGAAGACCGGGCCTCCGCTAGCAAAAGAGCTGGAAGAAGATAGCGGCGGCCCGGCAGAAGGAAGAAAGAACCAGAGAGGAGAAGAGGCAAGAAGGCGACGGGGAAGACTGGGCCTCCGCTAGCAAAAGAGCTGGAAGAAGATAGCGGCGGCCCGGCAGAAGAAAGAACCGGAGAGCGCGGCGACGACACCGGAGACCCCCGAAGTCGGAAGAAGACCCCCGGAGCTGTGCAATAAATTACTTTAAAAAGCTGTGTGTGTTTTTTTTATTGCCATTTTTTTCCACCAGGTGAATGGGTAGGGGTACGATGTACCCCATACTCATTCACATAGGGTGGGGGGGGGGCCGGGATCTGGGGGCCCCCTTATTAAAGAGGGCTCCCGGATTCCGATAAGCCCCCCGCCCGCAGACCCCGACAAACAACGGCCAGGGTTGTCGGGAAGAGGCCCTGTCCTCATCAACATGGGGACAGGGTGCTTTGGGGTGGGGGGGCCGCAGGTCGCCCCCCTGCCCCAGAGCACCAAACCCCCCATATTGAGGGCATGCGGCCTGGTACGGTTCAGGAGGGAGGGGGAGCCGCTCTCTCGTCCCCCCCTCTTCCCCTGCGGCCTGCCAGGTTGCGTGCTCGGATAAGGGTCTGGTTTGGACTTTGAGGGGGACCCCCACGCCAATTTTTCGGCTTAGGGGAGTCCCCTTCAAATCCATACCAGACCCAAGGGCCTGGTATGCTCCTGGAGGGGGAACCCATGCCGTTTTTTTCTTTAAAAATTGGCGTGGAGTTCCCGCTCAGGATTCATACCAAACACAGTGCCTGGTATTGGCGGGAATCCACGTCGGATCCCCGTTCAATACAGTGCCGCGTTTCCTCGCTATTGCAGCGAGCGCGAGATGTGTCGCCACCCTGCTGCCAAGATGTCAGCACCCCTGTCGCCGAGAATCTCCGCGATAGGATCGCGATGAATATACAATGTCGGCGGCACCTACTGTAATTCCTGGTTTCAAGGCCCAGACAAATGATGCCTTGATCCCACGAGTCTGCCTGCATGCCTGAGCTAAGGGCAAATTGATTCCAGGAAGTAAATACTAGGGGGTGTTTTCAAAGTGATCCCTCTGTAAAATAAAACATGAAGACATGGATGGATGGATGATTTTGCTTTAAATATTAAAAATGAATTAAATGGCATTTTTGGTTTGTGGTGCTCAGACGCAGCGTAGTTCAGCTGATGATAATTTTTATAAGCACATTCTGTTGTGAGTGTTGTATGGACCCAACCAACAGCAACCATGTACATTTCTTCAGTAAAATGGCAGCAGAGACAAAGTCACCGGACCTCTAGCGGCGGCTCTGGCGATAAATCGGGAAAACTACAATTTCCCGGGACACGGGTCTAAATACCGGGAAATTACAGCAAAATTCGGGACTGTTGGCAACTTTGCAAGTTTAAAAAATTGCTAATTAAAACCAACTCTCCTTTGTTGTGCAATGAGCAAAGACTGGTACAAATTTTGCGAAAGACTCTCACATGCATTCTAAAAGTGGCACAGCATGAGCGAAATTCAAGTACAAGTTCTAGACACTACTACGGCAGGTGGGTGGCACGCTCTATGATTGCTGTATCCTCGGGACACAGCTGATCAGGGTAAAGAGCCAGACAGTGGCTCTTTGCCACACCACATGATCATCTGTGCCCAATCACATGGAAACAAAAATTAAATACCCTTCTGCATTCTGCAGGCAGTACTGTCCCTTGCACGTGACCCATTCAAGTAAACCGCCCCAAACACACTTGCAATGCGCGCAGTGGTGCATGCTTTTAGGGGATAAATTAGGCACAGAGAACGCGTCATATCTCCTGTCAAACACCCTCTGAAAAGCAATCTGCTACACGTGTAAACAAGCCCTTACTGCTACAGTGAAAATAGTTTCACCAGACCAGAGGAAATCTACAACAGCAACACAGCCATGTAAGCGATCCCACTCAGCCTCCCAGAGACATTTTATGAAACATACCGGAAAATTTGTACATGCTTTATTTGGGGGCAGAAATTGGTTACCATATCATGACCCTACCTAAACTGAAAGGTTGCATAGGTTTACCTGATATCTTTAATACTACTTTGCATGTCACTTAACCAGGCTTGTCGACTAGAGTGTACATGGTACAACAAAGACTTGGGTCCAATTGGAAATTACTGGCGCAAAGGTGCCGTTACATCTGGTCCCCTGGCTACCCCTCATCACACTCCCCGGGAACTCAAAGAGCACCCCTGTATAGGCCCTTCACTTCATTGTTTTCAGGTAGCTTGCAACAAAATTTGACCCATCTTCATCTCCAGGACTGCTTACCCCCCTACAACACAATCCAGATTTCCCCCTGGTTTGTCTTCTCAATTCTTAGCCACACATTGGCCTCATAAGCGATTGTGCAGAACACTTTTTCCACAATTCCGTCCCCTTTTGGACAAACGTTCAACTTAGACATTTTTCATCACCCTAACACATCTGGGGCGATGTTCCAGACCCCATACCCTGTTTGAAGCTCTCCACCCTACACATTTGGTGGTCGTGCCCGGAGCTGTATGCAAACATTCTGTAAGGCATACATAAAGGCAATGCGAAGATAACACACTAGACTTCACTCCCTCGCAATACCTCCTTCAACACTCCTCCCTCCCCAGATCGACATACCATAGGTCACTACCATGTTTCCCCGAAAAGAAGATCGGGCCTTATATTAAATTTTGCCAACAAAAGACACCATAGGGCTTATTTTTGGAGTAGGTCTTATTATGTAATGTGTATTTGCCAGTTTCTGTGCCCCCTGTCTTCTCTCCTCCTTTCCCTCCCTGCCTGTCAGCTCAAGAGTCATTAGCATTTAGCATTGTAAGTTAAAATGCTTGTAAAATCCTATAATCCACTCTATTACAGTACTATATAATGTTCAATATGAGTGTTTCTGTAATACAATTGTGCCAAATACCTTTGTTGCAGCGCCACTGCGTGCTTACGTGACCCTCCGGAGCTCTCTTCCACACTCCGAGCACTGCAGAGGGGGGAGGGGAGGCGAGATCCCCCGCTGACAGCCGGGAGAAGAGAAGGAGAGCAGCGGGAGGTCAGCTGAGGGCACTGTAACAAAGGTATTTGGCACAATTAAATTACAGAAACACTCGCATTGTACATTATATAGTACTGTAATAGAGTGGATTGTAGGATTTTACAAGCACTTTAAACTAGGGCTTAATTTTGGGGTAGGGCTTATATTGCAGCCATTCTGTAAAATCACAGGAGGTCTAATTTTTAGGGTAAGTCTTATTTTCAGGGAAACACGGTAGCTATGCACCTTGTTAATGCGGCTAGGTGATGCATTCCTTCTAAATGGGGTAATACCACGCCTCCATCATTCACTGAATAGTTTTCACCCGTACAGCAGATTGCAGAAATGGAATTAATCAATATATCGAAAGACACACCAACTAAATTTACCCACACCTGGGCTTGCTGGTTTCAGTTCCAGGACTCGCCAGAATATTCTCAGTTTCAGTCAAATCCCACTTGAGATTTAAAGCTTGCCAAATCTGAGAAAAGGACCATACTGTTACTTACAATTTGATATAGCTGTTACACTTCTTGCTAGATATCTTACACAAGACTAAATATGACATGCATGCTCTTTTTCAATTGATACTTAATCATTTGACCATTTCATAAACTTAGACAGTCTGTACTGTTCCCCCATCGGTGCAGCCCACTTGGGTGGACTGAGGGGATTTTTATTTGTTATTTGATATTGTTAACCTAAAATTTTGTTACCTTGTTAAAACATTCCTCCTTGTGTATACAAATGGAAGATTTAACCTCCCAAAACACCAAGTGATTTACAGCTATCGTATTGTTCTGTCCCTTTTCTGTAACACCATTTATGTGAAACTTTAATAAAATATTTGAAAAAAAAACCAAAAAAAAAAAAAACCACACAGACTGAAATGAAAGTGCTTTTTTCAGTAGCGTAGGGGAAAGCTAGAACCCCTTATCAGAAGTTTTTTGTTGTCTGTGTCTTTGTTGCAGACTTTACTCGCATGTCTGGTGAAAGTGTTGTTACTCTGACAGGAATTGAGGGGAAATCCTTTAAACAGAGCCCTACATAGCGGTAAAAATCTAACAGTAGTCCTAAAGCTTCTGAGCTCTATGCAAAACGAAGAAAAATAACTTTTGGCCAGACGCACAGTACAGTATGTTTAGAATTGTCAAATTGCAAAAGTAACGTACAAGCTAAGCTTGGGGCACATTTTGCAATGAAGATACATCTGTTCTTTAAAATGTAAGATCACCATTTCAGGAAAAAAAAAAAAATGAAAAGCTGAACTAGCACCGTACACCCTCCCCACCCCCTAGTCCCTGTTGTTCTTCCCTCCATCTGTGGGTAAGCCCACGGTCACACTGAGGGCGGGTTTGAAATTGTGCAAGCTCAGCTGAACTCGCATGACTTCAAACCGGCATCCGACTTAGGGGGGGGGCGATTTGACAGACATCTGTGCGGGTTTATGCACAGATGTCTATTGAAATCGCCGAAGTCCCCAAAAGTAGTGCAGAAACTACTTTTGGGAATCAGTGTGGAGCTGCAAAGTCAGCGTCGCACAAATTTGAGCGGAGCCATTGCCAGCCATAGGCTCTGATTTGGCATGCGACTTGACATATCCGGAACAGAGCATTTCTAATTGGTTAAAACTATCACATGCCAGCACTGACTAATCAGAATCGCTGCGATCCATCCTGGCATCCCTAAGAAAAGGGGGATTTCAAATCCCCAGACTGCTAATCTAGCTGCATGGGCACTGACAGCTCATCACCCACGGAGCTAAGTACAGTGTGAACCGAGGAGGATGTACAATGTTAGTTCACCTTTTAAATTTTTTTCTGAAAAGGGAAACTAACCCACTGATGCCCACCTAAACCAATTAAATGTATTAACTCAATGAAATCAGGCTACATACACAGTAATACATACGTGGCTTGTTTACTTTTTTTGTTACCTTGCTAACTCCTGCAGAAAAGAGTAAATACCCTGTGCTACCACCATATAGAAGAGTCAGACTGGTTCTTTCACACAAAGCAGTGTCTTCCCCTCTCCGAGCACTCCAGGGGGGGGGGGCGAGATCCCCCGCTGACAGCTGGGAGAAGAGGAGGAGAGCAGCGGGAGGTCAGCTGAACGCCGCTGTACCAAAAGTATTGACACAGATATATTACAGAAACACATACATTGTACATTATATACTACAGAAATTAGTGGATTATAGGATTGTACAAGCATTTTATACTAGGGCTTATTTTCGGGGTAGGGCTTATATTGCAGCCCTCCTGGAAAATAACAGTACAGTAGGTCTCATTTTTGCGGTACAAAAAAAACATGCGTGATAAAGTATCAGTTAAAGGTAAGTGAATCATATAGTGTAACAATCCAAAACCAAATAAAAATAAAAATATAAAAATTTTAAGAAAATCAACCAACGAATGAATCAAAAATGGTCCAATTTGACAATATCCCCGACATCAATAACTCTTCAACATTAATCTCCAGTAGGCTTCACCACTTGTGCCCAAAGTATAGATGTGCGCTTAGGATCAATAGCTGGGATTCCGCTGGTATTGGGCTCCAATATGGTCCTACGGTTTATGAGTGGTGGTCATGGTTTTAGTGACCCGACAAGAGACTGCATGAAGATTTTTATTGTGTAGTATTCATTTAAAGAGTAATTTAAAATAGAAGAAATATTGCACTCACATGTTTTGGTGCCTATGTACCAGCACCAGTGTGTACAGCATGTGCAGGAATGGATAGCTATGCCGAGCCTGCCAGAAGCCAGCATGCGTTCCAAGCCTCGTTCTGGAAACCGGCCCAGAAGTAATGTCACACGGGACCCGGAAGTGACGGAGTCTTTTCTTATGTGCCAACAGCACAGGGTATTTTTGCAATGCAAAAAAAAAAAGTAGCCCCCAAATAGATTACTGTATATGCAGCCTGGCTGTATTACATTAATATATAATAAGGGATCCATTGGGTTTCAAGTGATGTGTAGCAGCTCGACTCAATGGTTAGAACGTACTTGCGCAATTAATGACAGATGTAAAAGTAAAAGGGCAAGATTTTGCGTTTTACTGGGTGTCAATACTGTAGCTTCCATTATTTATTTATTTTATTTTATTTTTTGCAGTTTAGTAAAGTATTAAACTGAAAAAACCCACAAAATTCCACAGTAAAAGTGTCATTTCTAAACCAGTTTCAACATGTTATGTTGTGCAAAGCCTTTCTTCAGCTTGTTGAATAAGTGAGAAAATGGTCATTAGCAAATAGAACATGACTTCCTAACTTGTCAACAAAAAGAAACCTTACACCAGTACTATCGTATGTAGTAAAAGAATAGACCTGGACATTTTCCATATTGGGATATGTATCCTATATCCATTAAATCACTACAAGGGAAGACTTGCTGCTAATTCCATGTACACCTAGTTGTTGCAATAAAATGTATTGTCAGTGGGAAGAGATTGACTGCCTTCTCGTGATGTCTGTCAGGGGAGGGTTGCTCTACCTTAAAATGGTGCTTCCTCTAACACAGTGGTTCTCAACCTGGGGTCGGGACCCCCCCAGGGGGTCGAATGATGATTTGCCAGAGGTCACCGAATCCTGGGCTGTTCCTGAAGCCTGCACCGCTCTCCCAGCCATTCACGGCATGGCAGGGGGGCAGAGACTAGAGGTCAGCTGACTTGTGAGGAATGTGACATGGGATGGGCTAGAGGGGACCCTATCTCCTGATTTCGGCATAGGTGTCACTGTTATGAGACATCACAAAGTCGGAGACACAGTGAATCTGGAGACACGGCGAGTAACACTACCTGTGATTTATAGTTGCCATTAAAAGTCCTCACTACAGTTCTTAGATCAGCAGATCAGCAGATGACCTTGATCAAGAGCACCCAAGTTGGCTGATCAGAAACCCCCCTCCCAGCACTGCCACTCGTCCCAACTCCCCCGCCAGCACCGCCACTGATCCCACCCCCCCGCCAGCACTGCCACTGATCCCACGCCCCCGCCAGCACTGCTACTCATCCTATTCCACCTCCCCCCACCAAAGAGTGAGAGAAGGAAAATAAAAAAAGAGAATATATGGAAGGGAGAGGAAAAGAGGGGGAAGAACAAAGAAAAGGGGAGAGGAAGAATAAGAGAAAGAACAAGAAAGATGGCTAGAGAAAGGGATGGGGGGGGGGGTAAAAAGAAAGAAATAAGGATAGAGAGAGAGATAAAAGGGAAAGAAAAGGAGAACAAAGAGAAAGAGTGGTACGCCCTAAAATGTACCACAAGGGGTTTTAATACTGTACGAGTGGAAGGGACTCAGGGAGCGCTAAATATCTGTGGGTTAGGGGTGCAAATTACTTGTCTTGCCTTGGGTGCTGACAACTCATGCTACGAAAACAATTTTACTGCTAGGGGTCCCTACAACTTTGGAAATTTTATCAAGGGGTCACGGCACTAGAAAGGTTCAGCAAAGATTACCTCAGCCACCATTTCCTGCTCCTACCTTAAAGCGGAGGTTCACCCAAATTCACAACTATACTGTAACACAACCGCTGTAATATGTACATCATCAAAGGACAAAACATTTTTTTTTCTCATATATAAATACCTTGTATTTGCCTTTTCATAAAGCGACTTCCGGGATTCCCTCCCGCGGGAGTAGGCGTTTCCAAGCCTTTCTCCGGCGCCGCAATGCAATGTGGGACTTGGCTGCAGGGACTTGGTATGCAGTGCTGCGAAATCGAGAGATTTCACATACGACGTGACGCATAACGCCAGTCACGTGACAAGGGCGTCTCTATTTAGATTGTGCATACCATCACAACGGGGCGTGAACTTTCAATGACGTGGCCCCGTTGTGATGGCAACCTTTTAGTTTACGACACTACTCCAGGAAATGATTGCTTGTGGGCTTCACAATGCCCACAAGCAAAATGGAAACACAGAGAAATGTATTTTATAACTCCTTCTTTACGAGGAAAACGGACAGCGGATACTAGCAGAAACGAAACAAGTAAGTGTACTTTATTATTGGGAAACCCCATTGAATGCAGGGAAAAAAAAAAAGTTTTGCCACGGAACCTCCACTTTAATGCAAGGCAAGATTTACAAAATCGCTTTGATCCTCCTAAGGCCTCCTGCTCTCTAGCTTTCTCCCCATCTCCAGGACCTCTCTAGAGTTGAAGCCATCCACTGGAACTTCCTACCTCAAACTGTATGGCTATTTCCTAAGCAGTCTGCCTTTAGTTGATCCCTGAACACTCATCTCCTCAGGGAAACCTATCAACTGCAATTTACTTGCTCAAGCATCTCATCCCTCACAGTTAATACCATTTGTATTACTAGCCCTTTCCTTTAGATGTAAGCTCACAAGCTCCCTAATCCCTCTTGTTTTGAATTATATTGTAACTCTATGGTCACCCATTTTGTAAAATGCTGTGCAAACCATTGGCGCTCTGTAAAACTGAATAATAATAATAAATAATAAATGCTATGTAAAACTGGCACCCCTGCACTGTAGCAAAGATTACAGTTTTAGTAAATTCAAATACCAAAATGAGCATTTCTGCAGAATTTAGTGACTTAGTCACTTCCCGCCTGGCCAGCACATTGATTATCAGCACAGTCCCAATCAGAGATGCCCATCAGCTGCCAGTCTGTGCCCCATCAAAAACGCCTATCAGAGCCCACCACAGTGCCAATCAGAGCCCACCACAGTGCCAATCAGAGCCCACCAGTAACACCTGTCAGTACCTCAACATTAGTGCTGCCCATCGGTGCCATCTATTAGTGTCCCTCAGTGCCATCTATTAGTGTCCACCAGTGCCAATCAGTGCTGCCCATCAGTGTCCATCAGCGGCACCTATCTGTGTCCATCAGTACTGCATGCTAGTGCTGCCCATCAGTGCCCATCATTTCTACATATCAGTGCCCATCAGTGCCACCTTATTAGTGCCAACTCATCAGTGCCACCTCCTCAGCATCCGTCAGTGAAGGAGAAAACTAAATTTTATGACAAAAAACATTTTTCAAAAATGTCGGTCTTTTTTGGTTTGTTTAGCAAAAAATAAAAACTCCAGAGGTGATCAAATACCACCAAAAGAAAGCTCTTTTTGTGGGAAGATGATAAAAATGTAGTTTGGGTACAGTGTTGCATGACCACGCAATTGTCATTCAAAGTGTGACAGCACTGAAAGCTGAAAATTGTCCTGGGCAGGAAGGAGCGAAAGTGCCTGGTATTGAAGTGGTTAAATATTGGTTACTATGACAGAGGACTGCCTGTAAAAACAGAACATGTCAAAGCAGATGAGCAGCTATGGTCCAGACCCTGTAGCATCACAAGTAAACAGATGCAGAACATGGGTTCCTACCTTTTCTTCATGCCAAACCCGAACACTTTAGTGGCGCACAACACAATTTTTTGTTTTAGGGGGAATGCTGTGGACTTACAGGAGAGTTCCCAGCATACCCCCCTAAATCAGAGTTCCCAAAGCCCCCTTACATCAGTCTGCAGAGCACCCCTTACATCTGAGACCTCCTTACCCAAGTATGCAAACTCGCTACAAGACAGGAGAGAAAAGGGAGGGACGGGGAGACTTCAGTCACATACAGTGGATGGTGAGCTCACCCCCCCTGAGAATGGAAGTTCAGGTATCAGCAGCTTTCATACACAATGTATCTGTCTAAAGCACAACATGCCAGGGATTGGAGTGCAGGCAAGCAGACACAGAGGGCTAGGAGGAGCAGATCAAGCCCCCTCTCCTTTATCTGTGGCGTTCTGTGCTGGCTCTGAGCAGTATGAGTGTAAGTATGAGTGTGTCAGGGATACTTGACTTAAACTGCAGCCAGCCCTCTGGACGGTTAACAAGACGGTTAAACTGCAGCCAGCCCACGAGCATACTTATGCCAGCGGTGGTTGTAGTACTCTGACGCGGTTAGTTTGGGAGCCAGTGTCAGGTCTGAATAATACGTCCAGGTTTCAGGCAGTCTGGAACCCGGACACAATTCAAAAACCGGCCTGTCTGGGTAAATCTCGGATGGGTAAAAGCCCTAGTTCCTGATCCCAAAACCCTCACAACCACTGCTGTTCATTTTTATTTAGAAAATATTATTATATGTAGCACACAGATCCTCTACCCTGCTTACCTCCACAAGCAGAATGGGACACACCATGCCACAAGCCCAATATCCTCCTGATAAAAGAGGGTAAGCGGTGTTATCTGTTTTGTGTCCTGCAGCGAGTTACCTCTTTCCGTTGGTTCTACACCCTAGAGTGAAGTCTATTCTCTCTCTCTCAAGGAAAGCCAATGTCCAGACAGTATCAAACCCAATAAAAAGGTTTATTTTTCTTGCGTAGAAACTTGATAGGAAAGTTGGAGATAGAGAATTTTAACAGGGAGGCAGGTTCAGGCACGCGGCATTTAACAGTCATTTATCTCCACTCAGTCCTGAGTGGGTTTTGCTCACCCGGATAGTCCCCTCTCACGGACCTAGCAGCCGGTGTGGAGCACGGAACATTCACTTTAAATTTCCTAAGGATACGATCAGGATATGAACTTCTGAATCCCGAACTTTCCAGCACTTGTAACACTTGAGGCCTTAGGTGCCAGTGGGCACGTTACAAGGCTTTTGGCGGATTATGGAATCTTTCCCTCTGATAGGCAACCAGGCATCTCCCGAGACAGTGACTTCCCTCACCGATCCCCGCGGACAGGTCCTCCCCTTGTTTCCTCTCCTTCAGAGCAGGTCACCCCCACTTAGGCACCCTGGGACTCCTCTTCTGGTGTAGATCTAAGCCAAAAGGTGCTGGGCCTACCTGGAACGATGCAGCCTCGGGCCGAAGGTGCCCGGGACTGAATACACATACCCCTGGCCATGAGGGCCACCGAAGGTGGGGTACGTGCCTAGGACCAAGGAGTCCTCTGGATCACCTTCGAACTCCGGACCTAATGGTGTCCGCCCCTTAAGTACCCTCTCCCGGCATGCACAGTGGGCAGACCATGCCCACTGCACGGCCGCCGAGAGAGGACACCCAATCACGCTGCAATGCCACCTGTGGCTCAACCTGAGACCTGGGCGACAGAGCCACCCACAGGTCAAAGGGAACTATACTGCCAGGCAACACCACAACAAAGCAGAAACCAATTTAAAGAATTCAAACAGCCTGAGCCCAACTATTAGCGCAGGCTACCCTCTAAATTTAGGCATAGCGACCCCAATTATGGGGGGTCCGCTACATATATTTTAAATATTTATATTTTAAATATTGCCTGAAAAATCTCTCATAATCCCCTGCACGAAATTAAATCAAAATGTAGGAGGTAATATATTGCAAGCCACACTCAGATGAACTGCAAAATGTCCATTTTAAAGTGTATCTAAACCCAAACACTAAAAATAAATACTGTATATCGCAGGTTAGATGTCCTTAGTCCTTAAAATGTGGGCTCTGAATTTGTTTTCTTTGGGTTTTTTTCTGCGTTTTTGGTGATTGTGCCAGGAACTCACTTCAAGTCCTTCCTGTATGAGTACAGAAGAAAACAAAAACACCACTACAGAGCTCCACACTCTCCTAGTCTCCCTCTAAAGAGAGTGCGGTTCTTTAGTCCTCAGATATAGTGAGGGTCTATGTAAGAGGCAGAGATGTTGCCAGTTCACAAGATTTCTGATAGGATTATCAGGTTTTATTTTATGCACTTCTCAAACAGATACAACTAAACACTAAACAATAGTGTATTTAAAGTGGATGTAAACCCGAATTTTTTTTTTTTTTTTTTTTGCTGTCACAATGTAGTGTATAAGATTTCCTATCATTTGTGCCAGGTTTTGCCACAAAGAGTTAATCCAGCTCTGAGCAATCCTCTTTTATTGTTCAGTAAGCTAAAAACGGACAAACAGAGAAAAACCTTTGTCTGTTCCGCCCCCTTGCTTTGAGTGACATGTTATTTATATATCTCGTGCACTAGCTGTAGACAGGCATTATTTTTTAATTCCCACCCCCACTCCTTTTCTGAAGTCATGTGGTTACTTTTCTGGATTTTGACTGGATGTTAGTGATCATAGCAGAAGGAATACACAGGAGAAAATGCATGTTGACAAGGGGAGTGTAGAGGTGGGCGGGGAGTCAACTGACATCACGACTCCACCCACCGAGCTCCAGACAACAGATCCACCCACAGAATCTGCAGTTTTTCAGTTCTTATAACAGACAGAGGGGAGACATTTGACCGATAAGGATAAATGCAGGAGGCATCTATATCCTTATAGATCAGCACTATGGCAGTAGTTTAGGAAGGATGAGTGGGTTTACATCCACTTTAACAGACCAAAAGTGATCAAATAAGAGAAGCTCAAAGTAAGGGTTTTCACATACTTATCTTCATTCATTTAAAAGGGCGGAGAACGTAAACAATAGAAAGGCTAAGCTGTTGATTATATGCTTTTATTTGATTCGCTCAACAAGCAGGTGACCCAAGAAGCCGCAAAACTGCAACAGGAAATAGCGGTGTCACCATCCTGGCCATCGAGTATAGCAGGTGCATGTGAATAAAAAATAAATAAAATTGGCTAAAACTATTTTAGCAGGTCCACATATATTTCGTTCATCTTATTTAGCGGACTTGAGTTCCATTATAAAAAGGAGTGTAATGAAGAGTTTTTAACTTAAAAAAAGGCCATAGGATAAATGCATATTGGTTGCATTGATGGATGGTACAAGTTCTCCCACTCTGATATGAAGTTATGAGTCAGCAAATTCAGCACCGGCTGCTGCTCTCATTCAGGTATCTGCATGCTCAGCATAGCAGCCGAGCTTTACTAAGCAGCCTCATTCAAGATGATGGCTCCATGAGACAGAGTGCACACATTTCCTGGACTCTACTATTTCATCTAATCATCTGCCAAACCACTACAGCCATGCTAAACCCTTATGACACTGATGAACAGTACTTCATATTTACATGATCCTGCATTGGAATTTTAACAAATACTGAACAAGGTTATATTAAAATTAAACATTTATTGTACAGAGTTGAAGTTGATCTACTTCTATATTAATAAAACGAAGCTTACGTGCAGATCAGCATGTGCCATCGTCACCATATTGATTATGGTCAACAATTAATTAGCAGCAACAACTGTAGCTGGCTTTGCCCAGTAACATAACGGAGGGGGATTATATGTAAGAGTGCTGAGGTGCAAGCATCCGTCAAAATAAAATGATAGGGAGAAATGAATTTTGGTATTTGCCCTGCTCTGCAAAGAATGCGGAGAAATGCCCAACAATCCAGCAAACGATAAGCCCTGTCATCAGACTACATTTGGCTTGAGTTTTCATACCACACCCTGAAGAAACATGGGGCGCATTCTTGGAGTGGTGCCACCAAGGCATGGTCATTAGAAACTGCATGGAATTTGTTGCTTGAAATCCCAATAGTGGCATTTGGAACTTGATCTCACGTTGAAGGTTTTAACTTATATCCCCTCTTAGCTACCATGTAACACAAGCATCATATTTAAGCTCTGCTGAGTAGAAGCAAGCAAGTATACAGATGTTCTTGTGATTTGTATATCTGTAATTTACACCTTCAGAAGAAAAATTTCTTCTAGGGTGTGATGTGTTTTATTGAAGGTTTTAAATCTTGCAAAGATCCATTGATCCTTTTGAAGTAAAATGTACCATCCCACACATGGAAATTTTTGTACAATGCAAGATAAAAATGTACATTAAAGCCTAGGACAGGGGTCTCAAACTGGCGGCCCTCCAGCTGTTGCAAAACTACAAGTCCAATCATGCCTCTGCCTGTGGGGGTCATGCTTGTAACTGTTAGCCTTGCAATGCCTCATGGGACTTGTAGTTTCACAACAGCTGGAGGGCCGCCAGTTTGAGACCCCTGGTCTAGGATATCCTTTTCTATTTCATTCACATCAGACATGACCCATGCAGTAAGGCACCCTTTAACCACTTAAGCCCCGGACCATTTGGCTGGCCAAAGACCAGCCCACTTTTTGTGATTCAGCACTGCGTCGCTTTAACTGACAATTGCGCGGTTGTGCGACGTGGCTCCCAAACAAAATTGACATCCTTTTATTCCCACAAATAGAGCTTTCTTTTGATCACCTCTGCGGTTTTTATTTCTTGCACTATAAGTAAAAATAGAGCGTTAATTTTTTTTAAAAATTCAATATTTTTTACTTTTTGCCATAATAAATATTCCCAAAATATATATAAAAAAAAACAAAACGTTTTTTTTCCTCAGTTTAGGCCGATACGTATTTTTCTACATATTTTTGTTAAAAAAATAAATAATAATTGCAATAAGCGTTTATTGATTGGTTTGCACAAAAGTTATAGCGTCTACAAAATAGGGGATATTTTCTTGGCATTTTTATAATTTTTTTTTTTTTTTTTTTTACTAGTAATGGCAGCGATCAGCGATTTTTATCGTGACTGCAACATTATGGCGGACACATCGGACACTTTTGACACTATTTTGGGACCATAGTAATTTTTACAGCAATCAGTGCTATAAAAATGCACCGATTACTGTAAAAATTACACTGCAGTGAAGGGGTTAACCTGTAGGGGGCGCTGAAGGGGTTAAGTGTGTCCTATGGAGTGATTCTAACTGTTAGGGGGCGTGGCTATGAGTGACACGTCACTGATCGCTGCTCCCGATGAGAGGGAGCATTCGATCAATGACATGTCACTAGGCAGAACGGGGAGATGTGGTGTTTACACTGACATCTCCCCGTTCTTCAGCTCCATGACACGATCGCAAGACACCGGCGGACATCGAATCCGCGGGTCCTGCGGGCATGGTCACGGAGCTCGCAACAGGGTCACGGGCGTGCTGCCGGTGGCGCGTGCGCGACCACACGGCGGCAAATGAAAGGGGACGTACCTGTACGCCCATTTGCCTGTCCGCGCCATTCTGTCTACGTAAATCTGCGTGCACCGGTCCTTAAGCGGTTAAAAAATAAATACAAAAAATAACAAACATGTTATGCTTGCCTCGTCTGTGCAGTTGGTTTTGCACGGAGCAGCTCTGATCCCCCTCTTCTTGGGTCCCTCTTTGCCGCTTCTGGTCCCTTCCAACTGTCGAGTGCCCCCAAAGCAAGCAGCTTGCTATGAGGGGCACCTGAGCCGAGTCACAGCTCGGTGTGTCCATTCAGACACAGAGCCCTGACCCCGTCTCACCCCCTCTCTCCCCTGATTGACTAACTGTCTTTGATTGACAGCCGTGGGCGCCAATGGCGCCGCTGCTGTTTCTCAGCCATTCAGGAGGAGAGTCCCGGACGGTTAAGACACTTGTGAACATCGCTGGAGAGAGAAGGGGCTGGGGTAAGTAATTAGGGGGTGCTGGGGAGGCTGCTACACACAGAAGGTTTTTTATCTTAATGCATAGAATGCATTAAGATAAAAAAAACAAAAAAACTTTTGCCCTTACAACTTCTTTAATGACCACGACCAGTGGTCATGGGCAATTTTAATATTTTACATATTATTAATTCATGTCTCTCTCAAATTGTTTTTAATAAAATTTATTTTTCAATTGCAGGTTCAAACTCTAAGATTAGTGTGTGCATTTGGTGCTATATGGGCTTTTTCATTACATTACATCATTTATTCATTTTTTGACCACATTTTTTCATCACTGCGCCTCTTTGTTGATCTTGACTGGTGGGAAGGGTAGCAGGGTGCTGTACTGTAGTCTCCTGAAAACATCACAGTACACCCTGCTTCAGTACTCTGAGCATCTGTGAACTCAAATCCAGTGAATGAAATGGGCAGGATATATGCAGTCAGGTTGGGGAGGAAAGTGCTAGTGTTTCTCAACCTTTTATCAGTCGAGACGCCCTTAAAATTATGCACAATCTCCAGGCACCTCATTCTAAAAAGCAAAAAACAAAACGAATAGTTTAGCATAATGCGCCAAGATCCACACATGTAGGACACCTAACATGATTTATTCTTCCAAAGCAAATACACATTTGAACACTGGTACTGACTAGTATTGCAATGTGTCTTTCCCTCACTTAGCTATTGTGACCCCAGTGCTTATGTACAGGCACCAAAACACCCTCCTCATCAACTGATGTCACTGGTTCTTAAGGTGCTGGTGGCTGGAAGGTTTTAATGGTGCACAACGAAACCTGTGGCTTTGTGTAAACAAAAGGCAAGCTTGATCCACCCACTGCCTTGTATACAATTTTTGTGAAATTTTTTGATATTTTGTCAAGGCACCCCTTAAGAAACGCACCCCTTAAGAAACCTGAAGGCTTCCTGGTTGAATAAGGCTGTGCTAGACGATGATGGACATCTTTCAGCCAGGATAAAAGGTGGGCTCTGACTTGCTGCCGCTTCTAATGCGCATTGTGAGAAGCTCACAGTGTGCAGTGAAATCAAAGTAAGCAATTACAGAACAGGAGGGGAGACCATATATCGGAGCATTCCCCACTCTATCCAAAACTATGAAAAAATGCTTTGGGTGGACAAATGTTACGCTTACAGACCATCCATCATACTGCATATCACTGTTTTGTACATATGCTCAGCATGTTTACAGGCTGTCCTAGAAGCCGGTTTACATCGTCCCGTCACTCAAGTTGCAATCTAGACACATACACAAAGTAAATCATCATTCGAGACTTATGTACTGGATACGTTCATCCCATGTTTCAGTCTGACAAAATGTGGCCAAAGGCAAGCAAGTTGCTGCTACTCTGTATCTTTAGGCTACAATACTCTGGGCTTTCTTTGTCATGTTCTGAATGGTAATTTGTTAAATTTATAATATATATTATAACACACACACACATACACACACATATATATATATATATATATATATATATATACACACACACACACACACATACATATACATATACATACACACACACACACACACATCAATAAACACTAGTAAACCTGAAAATAGAGGGTAAACTGTGCCTGCGTGTTATACGCGGGGGGCTGTGGAAAGTTTTTTTCCTGAAACTTCCCTCTTAAAGTTAGGGTGCGTGTTATACTCCGATAAATACGGTACCTTACACTAAAACATGGGGAATGGGAAACATGGAAATCTACAGGTTTTAGCTCAGTAAGTTGTAGTTATTTAGGATATAAAAAATGCTGTCCAACGTATACCGAGATGACACTAGGGTTTGAGATTGCAAAACCATGTCTGCCTAATGAGCTGTACAAGCCCAGAGGCAAAATTCAATGATCACAAGAGCAAGACCACAAAATAATATTTTATTTAAGAGACAAGAAACCGTCCATAAACAACACATACAAGAAAGTCATTGTTAGCCAGGACAGTATTATAAAATACCCATTTAAAAAAGAAAGCCTACGCTATAAACCAAAATATTAGCACAATAAACACTTGACACAAAGGAAAAAGAAAAGAAAATAAGTGCAATAACCAAAGAATAACAGTTTACACCCAAACAATTAAAGATTACACTTCCAATTTTGAAAGGACTACTAGAGTAACAAATGTAATGTCACCAATCTTGATGGGACACTTGAACACAATCACAACGTGTGCCATATATGTTAATAGAATTGTCCCCAAACTGTGTGGCTAACCACAAGTGACAATAAAAGGATGATGAGCAGAGCAAAAACATCTGTATTAAAGAGAAAAAGAGAAGAGCAAAAAATCCCCTTGCGGGCAAAACACCCAGTGGGGCTGATTTACTAATGGCAAATAAGCTGAACTCTGCAGGTGCAGTCTCACTAGTTTTCCCCAGAACTTAGTAAATGTGGTAAAGCTCTACTGATTTACATCATCCAATCATGTGCAAGCAAAAAAAAATATGCTTTTTTTTTCTATTTTTTTTTAATTTTCCTTGCACCAGATTGGGTGAAGCTTTACCATGTTGACATTTACTAAGAAAAGAAAAAAAAGAGTGCAAACACACTCGCAAAGTGCACATGATATTTGCCTTTAGTAAATCAATCCCAGTGTCGGATTTAAATTCTTATAGAATATCTTAGACCACATATGCAGCTAAATCTAAATTTTTAAGACACAACGCTTGCTGCAATGACTTCTGGTAATGTAAAGATATTTCAAACTAACCAGTTAGGGGAGTTGTATCATTTTCTCTGATAGCATATATTCTACTTCAGAAACCGTCATTTTATAATAGAACAGCAGTTGCATTCAAGTTTTAACTGCTTCTAACTATCCTGGGTCCCATACAGGGGCGGATCCAGGGGAGGGGGGGCAATTGCCCCCTCTGAGAATGCGGGTGAGAGAGCGGGCGGCTCCAAGGGCGAGAGAGCAGGCGGCTCCAAGGGCGAGAGAGCGGGCGGCTCCAAGGGCGAGAGAGCGGGCGGCTCCAAGGGCGAGAGAGCGGGCGGCTCCAAGGGCGAGAGAGCGGGCGGCTCCAAGGGCGAGAGAGCGGGCGGCTCCAAGGGCGAGAGAGCGGGCGGCTCCAAGGGCGAGAGAGCGGGTGGCTCCAAGGGCGAGAGAGCGGGTGGCTCCAAGGGCGAGAGAGCGGGTGGCTCCAAGGGCGAGAGAGCGGGTGGCTCCAAGGGCGAGTGAGAGAGGGGGGAAGCTGGGCGGCTCCGTGTGTGAGCGGGCTGCTGGCCAATCAGGGAACTGGAGGGCAGGGGAGCAGAAAGATGACATCTCTAACCGTCCGGCGCCCTCACTGTGCAGGCAGCTGTGGGCAGCAGAGAGATTACATCATCTCTCTGCTGCCTGACTCTGGGACATAGCAAGAGACCACCATAGCAAAGAGACAAAGCAGGTAACAATCCTCAACGTGTGGCAGGTGACGTGGCAAGTGACAATCCGCATCTGGTGGCAGGCGACGTGGCAAATGACAATCCACAACATGTGGCAGGTGACGTGGCAAGCGCAAATTTGCAGCGTGTGGCAGGTGACAATCCGCAATGTGTGGCAGGTGACGTGGCAAGTCAAAATCCGCATCTGGTGGCAGGTGACGTGGCAAGTCATACACTGGGGGCTCCCACTAATTCTGCATTATGGCGAGTTGAACTATTTAAATTTTATATTACAATGTAATAATAGAAATAATGCGCTTCAATCATCCTGTGTCCATAATAACCATGGTGCCGTGATGATTGAAGCGCCAACACCAGCCATTTTCCAGATAAATTGCCACCAAAAAAATGTATTTTCTGGCAGTGCCCCTCCCGAGACTAGACTCTGGATTCGCCCCTGGTCCCATATTAAACAGTCAATGGCAGAAGCACATGGTTAACAGGAGTGTGGTCACCCCCAAAGCTAAACTGGACCTGGAGTTGCTACTTTTGAATGGGATCACATGCATCACGCATACTGCAAACATGCATAGAGTAAATAATACCCGGAAAACATAATATAACTTGAAGATCTGAGTTTTATTCAAAATATTGCATTATATATACAGATTTATACCAAAGCATAGATATAATGTCTTTTGGATTATTATTGGCCACGGCCTGATTCATTGGTTTTCAAAAAATTATTTAATCAAACACGAACACTTTAACTTCCAAAACCAAAATATTTATCCATAACCATACTCAACCCAGCCACTTAGACTCGAGCTGATTAGCAACAAAATTAAATTGTCTCAATTCTCCCCTCCGGCAAATCGCCGGAGGGAGCCACCACATGAATCTTAGGCCGCGACAGGGAAAAAAGGGGGGGGGTAGGGAGGGGAGCTCCTCCTGCTTGAATCTTCAGCTAGCACGGCACTGACCCAGATGGCACCATTTTTTAAATAGGCCAGAACTTGCTTCCAGAACTTTTCCAGAGGACACCTGACCTTGCTGACCAATCCCTGACTGATCTCAAAACCTTCCAGAACCCACTACCACAGCTGACCTAATTAACCATTCCCTGCCTGTCCTAATTTCTTCACCTTTACCTGACCCATCCTGAACTTTTCACCTCCCTGGCCCTGTGGCCATAACCTGGGCTAGCCTGTCATTTTTTTTAAAAAGACAACCTACATCATCCTAATTAATTACCTGCAGACACAGTGATCCCATGAGGAAAGGTGAGCCTAAAAGGCTACTTCCCTTTCATTCCCCTTTACCATCTAAAATTGCTGGATTCAAAAAAACTTCTATTGACTGTATGGGCTCCAAATGTTGGACTGACTTATTTTTAAAATCAAAATATGCATGTTCAGTAATCGATCACAATCTGAGCAATACGGTAGCTACCTGCATTCTTTAATGTGTAGATTATTCAAATGGCGATTAGAATAAAACCTAAAATGCAAGTTAAAGCTAGAATATCATTTGGCTTTAAACCCATGAGAATAACCTCTAGCATGGTCTTCCCCGACATCTTTGATCTTACAGGGTGCAAATTCAATAACGAATAAGATGAAAAATGTGCCAATTCAACACCTAATCTCATCTTCATGAGTTTTAATGAGCCCATGCTCCATGCCTCACCCAAGAACACCGTGCACTGGTACTGTTACAATACAGGGTAGTCATTATTCAAGCAAGTAGAAGCTTGCCTACATGTAAACCTTTATAATTGCACATTTTTAAAGTTTGTTTCTCTTGTTTATTTATTTTGTATTTATTCGTGTTATACGATTATTAAAACAAGCACTTGGGGATATAGTCTATACAAAGGTTTTCTTTATGTCCCATGTTTTGTAGCCTTCACGCAACTGCCAACTCCCCTCCTGTTTCCCGATGGCAAATCTGGAAACTCCTGAGATATTAACAGCAGTAGTAGGTCATTTATTTGTGAATCAATGTCAATAAACAGAACCATAAAACACAGACAATGCTGTCATACACCTACATCTGAAAAAACATAAAATATATTTAGAACATGAGACAACTTCTGTTTAGTGGCATCTTAACCAAATTGTCTTTTAAATGTATGAAAACCGTATCCAAACCCAAGAACAAAAAAAGTTAATATATTATAGATTTCCAATCCTTAGGTATCGTGGCTACAATTTAGAACTATAATAATATATACAGCGGGTAAAATAAATATTGAACACGTTACCATTTTTCGAAAGGTGCTATTGACAAGAAATTTTCACCACATGGTGGTAACAACCCATGCAATCCATACATACAAAGAAACCAGAACAAACAAGTTCAGAAATTAAGTTATGTGAAATAAAATGAAATGACACAGGGAAAAAGTATTGAATACATGAAGGGAGGTGCGAAAAAGGCACGAAAAGCCAAGACAACAGCTGAAATCTATCAGTAATTAGAAAGCAATCCTTGTCAGTGCAAATTAATATCAGTTAGTTCAGTGTCAACTGATGGTCTATAAAAAGGTATCTAATTACCAAGGTGTCACAAAAGAAACATCTCATGACGGGTAAAAGCAAAGAGCTCTCTCAAGACCTCCACAACCTTATTGTTGCAAAACACACTGATGGCATTGGTTACAGATGGATTTCTAAACTTCTGAATGTTCCAGTGAGCACTGTTGGGGCCATAATCTGGAAATGGAAAGAACATAATTTCACCATAAACCAGCCACGATCAGGTGCTCCTCACAAGATTTCTGACAGAGGAGTATCCTCTGTCAGAAAATAACTATCAGAAGAGTTGTCCAAGAGCCAATGACCACTTGTGGAGAGCTTCAGAAAGACCTGGAATTAGCAGGTACAATGGTTTCAAAGAAAATAAGGAATGCACTCAACCGCCATGGCCTATATGCACGCTCACTACGCAAGACTCCATTGCTGAAGAAAAAGCATGATGAAAGTTGCATAAATGTTTGCTGCACAACATTTAGACAAGCCTGTGAAATACTGGGAGAATATAGTCTGGCCAGATGAGACGAAAATTTAACTCCTTGGATGCCATAATACACACATTTGGTGGTGAAATGGCACTGCACATCACTCGAAAAACACCAAACCAACAGTAATATTTGGAGGTGGGAACATCATGGTGTTGGCTGTTTTTCAGAATACAGTACTGGCAAATTTCATATCACTGAAGGATGAACGAAAAAAAAAAAAAAAAAAAGACATTCTTGATAAAAATCTGCTATCAATTACCAGGATGATGAAGTTGAAACGAGGGTGGACATTTCAGCAAGACAATGATCCCAAACACAAAGCCAAGGAAACTCTCAATTGGTTTTAAAGAAAGAAAATAAAGCTGTTAGAATGGGCCAGCCAAACAAATCTATGGAACGAACTAAACATCAGAGTTCATAGAAGAGGCCCACGGAACCTTCAAGATTTGAAGACTGTGTGGAAGAATGGGCCAAAAATCACACCCGAGCAATGCATGCGACTAGTTTCTCAATAGAAGAGGCATCTTGAGGCTGTCATTACCAACAAAGGATTTTGTACGAAGTATTAAATACATTTCAGTTAGCGTGTTCAATACTTTTTCCCTGTGTCATTCCATTTTATTACACAACTCAATACACACACACACACACACCCTTTCAACTGCATATTTAACAGACCAAAAGGAAGCAAATATGAGAAGTTTAATGTTAGCGTTGAAAGACTTTAATTAAAAAAAAAAATTAACTAAAATTAATCTGTTAGACGACAATTAATTAATAATATGTATATTATTATTTGATGTTTATGATCGAGAAGATCTGATAAGGATCCCTGTTTTTTTTCCCCTTTGCTTTTGTTTTTTTTGTTTACCGTATATAGTTGATCCTTGTTTTCTCCGGGTTTGACCCACACTGTTATTGCACTACATGAGAGTATGGTGGATTCATGGAATCCGTTTACTGTACCTTTGCATTATCTGCAAAACTTTTAATAAAATGTTTATGCAAAAAAAAAAAATGCATCTTATTAGTGTTGCTAGAACGTCTGAAATTGAAAATTTTGTTTTTAGTGGTGAAATATATATATTGCTGGTATACAGAATGCAGTAATGTTAAATAGGGAAATGTTCAGTGCGGAGTGTACGGCGCTGGTAGTATTTGCAGAAGAGGGGTATGGAGTGTATAGCAGAGGGTAGTATGTACAGGAGAGGGGTGTAGAGTGTATAGCGGAGGGTAGTATATGCAGGAGAGGAGTATGTTGTGTATGGTGGTGGGTAGTATGTGCAAAAGAGGAGTATGGAGTGTGTGGGTATTATGTGCAGGAGAGGAATGCAGAGTGTATGGAGGTGGGTAGTATGTGCAGGAGAATAGTGTGGAGTTGTATGTAGGCGAGTATAGTGTGCAGGTGCGGAGTGTACAGCGGTAGGTAGTATGTGCAGGATAGTGTCAGTAGAGTAATGGACAGTGGCAGAATTTTTTTTATTTCTATTATTTTTTAAAAAAAAAATTTCCATGATGGGGGGGGGGGGGTGACACTAGTGGACAGGGTCAGTAGGGCAGTGGATGGTGTCAATAGGAGGACAGGGTGCTGGAGGATGCAGACAGGGTGCCGGAGGAGGAGAAGGACACGGAGGGGGGCAGGAAGAGGAGGACACAGGGAACAGCCGGGGATTGTCGGTGCCGCGGGAGGGACAGCTGAGAGCACCGATTTCCCTGCATGGCTTTTTAGCGGACAGCCACGGGAGGGAGAGGAGGAGAAGTTGCTGTCAGCTAAAAAGCCATACATTGAGATCTGTTGCTCACAGCTTTCCCTCATGCTGCACTGATCATTCCCGGCTGTGGACCAGGCGACCATCCATGTGTGCAGTGTGGGCCCCCTACCCCCCTCATGGCCCGTATGGAGTGAACACCCTTCACACATAGATGATACGCCACTGAAATCGGAGGAAGCAGTGCTTTAGATTCAAACTGCCAATATACTGGCATTAAGCTGTAAGCACAAGAATACACAGGTGCTATTACATACTAGAAATACACTATTTTTAAGAAGCAATTCCAGACAAAAAAATTTTTGGTCAGGGTACTGCTTATGCACAATGAAGATTTCAAATTGTTCCCTATGACATGGCACCATGCTGTAAGTTTTGGGGTATATGCTAATATGCATAACTCTAACATGAGGGGGAAAATAAATATAACCATAATGACCTTATGCTATATGCAAATCTTAATTTTTTACAGTAAAGTCAAACTTGGCCCTACCTACTCTCAAGTCTCACCATTTGTCATTGGGATTATTCATCAAATTAAGTGTTGGGCGGGGGTTTAAAAGGAGTGGGTGGGGCCCAAGCTCAACAGAAAAGATGATATCTGCATGTAGTATTAGCTGCCTAGATCTATGGATCTATTGATTGTTTTACGTGCAACTTTCACTGGAAGTATTTACTTCTACATTTATCATGTACTCTTATCCTAACCGACCAGGTTTGTGGTAGGTTACCAGCACAGCTGTAAGTCAATGGTTTGTTCTGTTATGCCCGTATAATCTTTGGAGAATCCACTGTAAGAGCCAATGCACTTGGACTCAGAGGGTCGTACAGCACACAGGAGTGTACAGAACCTGTACAGGGCTGCCATCAGGAATTTTGGGGCCCCTTACACAGCTTCAGGCATGGGACCCATGGAGCAGAGAACAGGGGGGGGTGCTGCCGCCGCAGATTGGGAACCGGGGGGGGGCTGCCGCGAATTGAGAAGCGAGGGGGTGCCGCGAATTGAGAAGCGGGGCGTGCTGCCGTATGTCCCCCGAGAATTAAGGTCGGGGGGCTTTGGGTGCTGACAAAAAAAAAATAAAAAAATAATAATAGGTGGGTTAGGTCCGGGTCCCTTACATGAGTACTGCCTGTACCCCCCTGATGGCAGCCCTGCCTGTGTATAATCATCTGTATGCAGATCCCCAGCTGCTCCATACAGCCACCCATAGAATGTAACTACAGGATATAGCTGTATGTAGGTATGCGCCAGTACTGACACACACGCAAGAATGTACAACTCTGAATGTAGAGTGTTTGGGACCAGGGCTGTACGCCATGCATGTGCCTATACCGTGCAAGTGCGTATACAGCCGCATCCTATAATGATTTCTATGGGAGGCTGTACACAGCAGCCAGGGCTTCCAGGGATGATTTTACACAAGTGCTGTACGCTGTACGCTGTATGGCCCCATTACAGCCAAGTGGATAAGCTTCACTTTTTCCACATTTTATTTTGTTAAGGCCTTATTCCAAAATGGTTTAAATTCACCCCATAATGACAACATGAAAGAAGTTTGTTTGAAATCTTTGCAAATTTATAAAAGAAAAAAAAAAGAAAAAACATGTACATAAGTATTCACAGCCTTTGTCACGACACTTAAAATTTAATTTAGGTGCCTCCTATTTCCACTGATCATCCTTGAGATGTTTCTATAACTTGGAGTTCACCTGTGGTAAATTCAGCTTAACCACTTAAGCCTCGGACCATTTGGCTGGCCAAAGACCAGGCCACTTTTTGCGATTCGGCATTGCGTCGCTTTAACCACTTAAGCCCCGGACCATTTGGTAGCTAGAGGACCAGAGGTGAATTCTGAATTTTGCACTGCGCTGCTTTAACTGTAAATTGTGCGGACATGCAATGTTGTACCCAAACGAAATTTGCGTCCTTTTCTTCCCACAAATAGAGCTTTCTTTTAATGG
Organism: Rana muscosa; assembly: GCA_029206835.1. NCBI lineage: Eukaryota > Metazoa > Chordata > Amphibia > Anura > Ranidae > Rana > Rana muscosa. Next base: position 630,298,270 of record CM055121.1, read on the forward strand.
TATTTGATTGCCTCTGCGATTTTTATTTTTTGCGATATAAACGGAAAAAGACCGAAAATTTTGAAAAAAAATGATATTTTCTACTTTTTGTTATAAGAAAAATCGAATAAACTCAATTGTAGTCATACATTTAGGCCAAAATGTATTCAGCCACATGTTTTTAGTAAAAAAAATGTCAATAAGCGTATATTTATTGGTTTGCGCAAAAGTTATAGAGTTTACAAACTAGGGTACATTTTCTGAAATTTACACAGCTTTAAATTTATGACTGCCTATCTCATTTCTTGAGGTGCTAAAATGACAGGGCAGTACAAAACCCCCCCAAATGACCCCATTTTGGAAAGTAGACACCCCAAGGAAATTGCTGAGAGGCATGTTGAGCCCATTGAATTTTTTATTTTTTTGTCCCAAGTGATTGAATAATGACTAAAAAAAAAAAAAAAAAAAAATTACAAAAAGTTGTCACTAAATGATATATTGCTCACACATGCCATGGTTATATGTGGAATTTCACCCCAAAATACATTTTGCTGCTTCTCCTGAGTACGGGGATACCACATGTGTGGGACTTTTTAGGAGCCTAGCCGCGTACGGGACCCCGAAAACCAAGCACCGCCTTCAGGATTTCTAAGGGCGCAAATTTTTGATTTCACTCCTCACTATTTGTGATAGGCAGTGAGAAGTGAAATCAAAAATTTACACCCTTAGAAAGCCTGAAGGCGGTGCTTGGTTTTCGGGGTCCCGTACGTGGCTAGGCTCCCAAAAAGTCTCACACATGTGGTATCCCCGTACTCAGGAGAAGCAACAGAATGTATTTTGGGGTGTAATTCCACATATGCCCATGGCATGTTTGAGCAATATATCATTTAGTGACAACTTTGTGCAAAAAAAAAAAAAAAATTGTCGTTTTTCCGCAACTTGTGTCAACATATAAAATATTCCATGGACTCGACATGCCTCTCAGTATATAGCTTGGGGTGTCTACTTTCCAAAATGGGGTAATTTGGGGGGGTTTTGAACTGTTCTGGCATTTTATACACAACATTAGGAAGCTTACATCCACTCTTCTAACCACTTGAAGACAAAGCCCTTTTTGACACTTTTTGTTTACATGAAAAAATTTTTTTTTTGCAAGAAAATTATGTTGAACCCCCAAACATTATATATATTTTTAAAGCAAAGGCCCTACAGATTAAAATGGTGGGTGTTGCATTTTTTTTTTCTACACAGTATTTGCGCAGCGATTTTTCAAATGCATTTTTTGGGTTAAAAAATACACTTTTTTTAATTTTAATGCACTAAAACACACTATATTGCCCAAATGTTTGATGAAATAAAAAAGATGATCTTAGGCCGAGTACATAGATACCAAACACGACATGCTTTAAAATTTCGCACAAACGCGCATTGGCGACAAACTACATACATTTTTAAAAGCCTTTAAAAGCCTTTACAGGTTACCCCAGTAGATTTACAGAGGAGGTCTACTGCTAAAATGATTGCCCTCGATCTGACCTTCGCGGTGATACCTCACATGCATGGTGCAATTGCCGTTTACATATGACGCCAGACCGACGCTTGCGTTCACCATTGGGCAAGAGCAGGGCAGGTCAGGGGTGCTTTTTTTTTTTTTCTTTTTTTTTTTCTTATAAATTTTGCTTTTTTATTTTATTTTTAAATTGTTCCTTCCAAGTATTTTTTTTTTTTTATCATTTTTATTGTTATCTCAGGGAATGTAAATATCCCCTATGATAGCAATAGGTAGTGACAGGTACTCTTTTTTTGAAAAAACTGGGGTCTTCTAGACCCTAGATTTTTCCTCTGCCCTCAAAGCATCTGACCACACCAAGATCGGTGTGATAAAATGCTTTCCCAATTTCCCAATGGCGCTTATTATATCCGGGGGGGGGGCATTCCCTCCCACTGCTTGTAAAAGCAGTCCAGAGGCTAATTAGCCACTAGGATTGCTTTTACATGAAAGCCGGCAGCAGGCTGAAAAGAATGATACCAAGATGATACCTAAACCCGCAGGCATCATTCTGGTATAAACATTCAAAGTCCAGCAACATACCAGTACGTTGCTGGTCCTTGTTGGACATGTATTGTAATCTTTTTTTTCATGCAGCCTGTTGGCTGAACAAAAAAACTGATTGATCGGTGGGTATGCCCACCATTAGAATACCGCCCTTCATCCACCCACTTCCAATGATGGGCATACACGCACCATTTATATATGCCGAAGCATGGGGGCATCCTCCCGCAAAAAAGTTATGCCGCACACACATGGTCGGACTTTTCCACGGGCAAGCCTCCGTCGGAATTTCGACCGTATGTACGCGGCATTAGGAGCAAAATCGCTCCTCCGCCCCTGCTGCCCCAATGCTTCGGCATATTTGCTTTTTTTTTTTAACTGTGGTGGTGAAATCACCTCCTACAGCACTGGAGTCGCAGGGATCAGGCCTGTCTCTGCGAACGCTGCAGTTATGTGTGTTTTTGTTTTGTAAGTGACAGTGATCGATCGATACTGCACTTGGGTGGCCTGGGCTGGACGGAGGGGCAAAACGCAGGTGCCAGCAGGTATCTGGGCTGATCCCGCTAACACTGCGTTTTTGGGAACCCTAAACTGCTGGGGACGCTAGTATAGATCAGATCAGATATTGATCTGTTCAGATACTATACCACTAAGGGGGGTGTATGCTTCACGCGTGGGTGTTAGCGTTACTGGCACTAACCTGACGCTGCCTGGGGTGTGACTCAGACCCTCTCTGACGCTAAAACCTAATTGATATCACCCGCCGGGCGATCAGGGGGTTAAACCTGTATTGGGTTATATACACGGCGGGTGCCCTGACACTATAAAAAGCAAACTAACTAACCAGCGTCACCCGTAACACTTATATGGTGATCACTGGTGAAAGGGTTAACTAGGGGCAATCAGGGGGTTAAAACCTTTATTAGATAATATATGGGGGTACCTGACGCTATAAAAACCTGCGGCGAACCTAAAAAAAATTACCAGCTACCGATCTGCATCACCGACACTAAGACAGCGTTTAGAAAAACGATTGCTTAGCGACAGTGGTGATGGGGGTGAAAGGGTTACCTGGGGGGCGATCAAGGGGGTTAAACCTTTATTAGATAATATATTGGGGTACCTGACGCTATAAAAACCTGCGGCGAACCTAAAAAAAATTACCGGCTACCGATCTGCATCACAGACACTAAGACAGCGTTTAGAAAAACGATCGCTTAGTGACAGTGGTGATAGGGGGTGAAAGGGTTACCTGGGGGGCGATCAAGGGGGTTAAACCTTTATTAGATAATATATTGGGGTACCTGACGCTATAAAAACCTGCAGCGAACCTAAAAAAAATTACTGGCTACGATCTGCATCACCGACACTAAGACAGCGTTTAGAAAAACAATTGCTTAGCGACAGTGGTGATAGTGGGTGAAAGGGTTACCTGGGGGGGCGATCAAGGGGGTTAAACCTTTATTAGATAATATATTGGGGTACCTGACGCTATAAAAACCTGCGGCGAACCTAAAAAAAATTACTGGCTACGATCTGCATCACCGACACTAAGACAGCGTTTAGAAAAACAATTGCTTAGCGACAGTGGTGATAGGGGGTGAAAGGGTTACCTGGGGGGCGATCAAGGGGGTTAAACCTTTATTAGATAATATATTGGGGTACCTGACGCTATAAAAACCTGCGGCGAACCTAAAAAAAATTACTGGCTGCCGATCGGCATCACTGACGCTAAGACAGCGATCAGAAAAATGATCGCTAAGCGACAGTGGTGATAGGCGGTGAAAGGGTTATCTGGGGGGTGATCAGGGGGTTAAACCTTTATTAGGGGGGGTTAGGGGGCTACACTGGACCTAAGACTAAACTTTGGTGACACTTTTAGGCCTCATGCCCACGGGCGTTTTTTCAGCCGCGTTTTTGAGCGTTTTTTACAGCTTAAAAACGCCTGTCCATGTTAGTCTATAGCTTCATGCCCACCTAGGCGTTTTTGAGCTGTAAAGAGCATAGGCGTTTGTAAGCTGTAAAAAAAACCCAGGGCCAGTGCGTTCCTCAGCGTCAGAATTAGGCAGGAAAAAACGCGAGCATCAAAAAACGCGCACTAACGCGCAAAAAACGCGCACTAACGCGCGGTCGCGTTTTTAGCTCCGACGGTTTTTTTTTTTTTTTTTAAATAAATAAATAAATATTTACAATAACATGGACAGGCGTTTTTAAGCTGCAAAAATCGCAGCTGTAAAAACGCCAGTGGGCATGAGGCCTTACAGTCACAAATGTCACTGATTGCAGTGATCACTAAATAAATGGTCACTGCAATCAGTGACACTGTGACTGGGGGCTGATCTGGGGGGTGATCTGGGGTGTCTGGGGGGGCCTGGGGGGGGGGGCGATTTATGTCCCTATGTGTCCTGGTGTCAGTGTAGTGTTGTGTGCACTGACCTGATATCTTCTCTTGTACGGCGCTCGGTATATGTGAGCGCCGCACCAGAGATGACATCACTTCCTCCTGCTCCCTCTGTCTGATACAGACAGAGGGGGCATTTCCATTCGCCGGGAGCGATCGCGAGGGGGTGGCCAGAAACGAATGGCTGCCCCCTCATCCCGGAACGCTCCCGGACACTTAGCCACCGCTCACTGTACAGAAGGGGGGTCCGATTGGACCCCCAACTATACAAAGGCAATCACGTATGCTCTACGTGATTGTGCCTGTCGGTGCCATTCTGCCGACGTATATATACAGTGAGCGGTCGTTAAGTGGTTAACTGACAATTGCGCAGTCGTGCGACGTGGCTCCCAAACAAAATTGACGTCCTTTTTTTCCTACAAATAGAGCTTTCTTTTGGTGCCATTTGATCACCTCTGCGGTTTTAATTTTTTGCGCTATAAACAAAAATAAAGCGACAATTTTGAATAAAAATACAATATTTTTTTACTTTTTGCTATAATAAATGTCCCCAAAAAATATATAAAAAAAAAAAAAATTTTTTTCCTCAGTTTAGGCCGATACGTATTCTTCTACATATTCTTGGTAAAAAAAAAAAAAAAAAATCGCAATAAGCGTTTGATTGGTTTGCGCAAAAGTTATAGTGTCTACAAAATAGTTTTGTGGCATTTTTATTAATAATTTTTTTTTTTACTAATAATGGCGGCGATCGTCGATTTTTATCGTGACTGTGACATTATGGCGGACACATTGGACACTTTTGACACCATTTTGGGACCATTGTCCAGCATTTCTCTGTAGAGAGAGAGGAGAATATTCCAGAAGAACAACCATCTCTGCAGCACTCCATCAATTAATCCTGTATGGTAGAGAAGCCAGCCAGAAGCCACTCCTGAGTAAAAGGCACACGACAGCCCAGCTGGAGTTTGCCAAAAGGCACCTGAAGTAATCTTAGACCATGAGAAAAAATTTATTCTGGTCTGATGAAACAAAGATTGAACTCCTTGGCCTGAATGTGGCCAAGTGTCATATCTGGAGGAAACCAGGCACCGCTCATTACCTGGTCAATATCCTCCCTACAGTGAAGCATGGTGGTGGGGATGTTTTTGAGCGGTAGGAACTGGGAAGCTAGTCAGGATCGAGGGAAAGATGAATGCAGCAATGTACAGATACATCCTTGATAAGAACCTGCTCCAGAGCGCTCTCTACCTCAGATTGGGGCAAAGGTTTATCTTCCAACAGGACAACAATCCTAGGCACACAGCCAAAATAACAAAAGAGTGGCTACGGGACAACTTTGTCAATGTCCTTGAGAGGCCCAGCCAGAGCCCGGACTTGAACCTGATTGAACATCTCTGGAGAGTTCTGAAAATGGCTGTGCATCGACGCTCCCCATCCAACCTGATGGAGCTTGAGGTCCTGCAAAGAAAAATGGGTGAAACTGCCCAACAAAAAAAAAAAAGGATGTGCCAGGCTTGTAGCATCATACTCAAAAATAATTGAGGCTGTAATTAGTGGCAAAGGTGCTTCAACAAAAGTATTGAGCAAAGGCTGTGAATACTTATGTACATGGGATTTTTTTTAATATAAATTTGAAAAGATTTCAAACTTCTTTCACCTTGTCATTATGGGGTATTGTTTGAAGAATTTTGAGGAAAATAATGAATTTAATCCATTTTGGAATAAGGCTATAACATAAAATGTGGAAAAAGGGAAGCTCTGTGAATACTTTCCTGATGCACTGTAGGTAAAATGTCTACATTTTGATGGTCACCAAAGAGAAGCTATAGGCATATGGTAGGTCACCACTAGATGAACCTTCTACGCTCTACTGTAAATAATTGTAATATGGCTTAATTTGATCATTTTCAAATTCTGGAATTTCTTCACTTTTTTTTATAGATCATCAAAAGATTCCCTGGAGAACATTCTAAGGAATGCAACCTGGAGAATATTTTTTAATCCATCTGCAGATGAAACCATAATAGAGCTTCCCCCGGTAACGATACAGAAAAACAGACTAGCATAGCTGGAGTGTCCATACTCAGGTCTTTGAAATCTCAGAAAAGTGCAGGGATCATAACAAACATTTCTTTAAAAGGAATGCAGGACAAGCAGGGGCATGCTGAGCCTCCATAACTGATATATATGCATGTATTCATTCACAAGCTGAATCGTAATTATCTTCCTTCGGGGGGGTTGAACTGAGCCAGTGGCACAGTATAATAACAAGATATAATTACTAGATAAAAGCACATCCCTCAGACCCCACGCCCCATAAAAAAAGAAAGAAAAAATGCTCTAACAACTGGATGCCTTCAGTTATCCTAGTTCTACCTGTACAATTACAGTAACCTGGAAGAGCCAAGAGAGTATTTAATTTGAGATTACCTTGCCTGTAGTACATTCAGCCTCTCCCACCTTAGCTCAGGGGCAAAAGCTGAATCTGATATGTTGACTACAAAGTTGCTAGCTCCCAGACCACCATAAAAGATGACCCACTTCCTCCTAAGCAGTCACTTCTAGAAAATTCCTGTACCATAAAGGTAAAAGATGCACTTTTTACAAAACAAAATTTGCTTTCCTTCACAGAAAACTAAATTTATTTCCAAATTTCTTAAAGTGGTTGTAAACCACGTAGACAATTTTTTTTTTTTTTTTACTTACCTGCAAGACAAAGCTATAATGAGCTAGTATGACTAGCATACTAGCTCATTATGTACCACTTACCTTCGATCGGGGCCCACGAAGTCGTCCGTGTCCCTCCTCTAGCCGCATCCATCGCCGCGGCGATAGCCGGAATGTTACTTCCGGGTATCGCCGCTGCAGCCAATCACAGCGCCGCTCCGGCGCTGTGATTGGCCGGAGCGGCGAAGACGTGACTCCGCGCATGCGAGCTGTCGAATTCGGCTACGTCGTCGAATGTTGCGACCTAGCTGAATTTGTGAATGGGGTGACGTCAGCGTCGCCGCATTTACATACAAATATCTCCTTAACCGTGTAGGTTAAGGAGATATTTCATGCACCTACAGGTAAGCCTTAATCTAGGCTTACCTGTAGGTCTTTGTTTAAAAAGTGGGTTTACAACCACTTTAAAGTGTAACTGTTGCTACGAACTATGGAGCTCAAAATTAAAAGGTTTCAAAAATAATGTGTGCTTGTTACCTATGGCAACTAATCCACTTCTGAATTTCCCTTCCTTAGTGTAGTTTAGAACATGAAAGTTGAGGCATGAATGAGTACTTGCTCAAGGCTTAAAGTGGTTGTAATCCCTTTACTACCACCATTACCTACAGGTACCGTGAATATTTCCTAAACTTGCACCGTTTAGGAGATATTCACTGTATCCGCATGTGCCGACGTCATCGGCACACGCGCACTGAAGAAACGGTTCGCTCGTGCCGTTTCTTCAGTAGCTGTGCCATGACCAGCAGCACCCACCAGGAGAGTAGCTGTGCCGTGACCGGCGGCACCCGCCGAGAGACATGTTTCCGGTCACAGCTGTGTACGGTAAGTACTTCATAATGAGCTAGTATGTGATGCATGCTAGCTCATTGTGCCTTTGTCTTACAGAGGTTTTTGTTTTTTAGAGTTTACCACCACTTTAAGATTTACATTTAGCTGTACACTAGTACATCTGTCCTCTCTACTGCTTTTGTCAGTAAACTAATTATCTGTGAACCCCCTTTGCTTACCAATCTGTAATGCAGGAGACACAGACACACATCCAATGTATGCTCTTTGCTGTCTCCAATATGAAGAAAGCCTGACAAGGCAAAGTGTTGGTAGCAATCTGGATGAAATGGATTATATCAAAACCTAAATTAGGGCAAATAAGGAGGTTTCTGACTTCAGCAGATGTGCAAGGTTCTTATATACTGTATTTATTGGCGTATAACACTCACCTTTTTACCCAAAAAATAGAGGGTAAACTGTGCCTGCGTGTTATACATAGGGGCCTATGGAAAGTTTTTTTCCTGAAACTTCCCTCTTAAAGTTAGGGTGCGTATTATACGCCTGTGCGTGTTATACGCAGATAAATACGGTATTTATCTTATATATTTGCTCCATGGAATTTTTCAATAAAGTGGATTTGGGCAACCACTTTCCACTCTGGGGGAATCAAGGATGGAAAAGGACCTGGAGGTCTTAGGTCCCATGCACACGAGACGCTGTTATTTGCTGTTAAACGCGCGTTCAGAGGCAGTTGGACACTTTTTTCAACTGCTCCTGAACCCATTCAATATTATCCTATGTGTCCATGCACACAGTCTCGTTTATTGCCATTTTTAGGCAGTTGCGTTTAACCACTTAACGACCGCCCACCGCCGATTTACGTCGGCAGAATGGCACGGACAGGCAGAATCACGTAGATCTACGTGATCGCCTTTGTGCAGTTGGGGGGTCCATCCGGACCCCCTTCACTGCAGTGAGCGGCCGTTAAGTGTTCGGGAGCGATCAGGCATGAGGGGGCGGCCGCTCGATTCCGCCCCCCCCCTCGCGATCGCTCCCGGCCAATGAAATTGCTTCCTCCGCCATGTGATGTAAACACAGGCTGGAGGAAGTGATGTCATCTCCCTCGCCGCGGTCTTTTCGTTCCCGGCGCCGAGGAGTGAAGACAGAGGTTAGTGCTCCAACAGTCCACTGACACGTAGGTACACATAGGCACACAAATCACCCCCCAGTCACCCCCAGATCACCCCCCAGGTCACCCCAAAGCCCCCAATCACAGTGTCACTGATTGCAGTGATCATTTATTTTACTGATCACTGCATTTAGTGTCATCTGTGATTGTAAAAAGTTGCAAGGCAGTTAGGATTAGGCCCCTTTAGGTCCAGGGTAGCCCCCTAACCCCCCCTAATAAAGGTTTAACCCCTTGATCACCCCCCAGGTAACCCTTTCACCCCCTAACTTCAGCGTCACTAAGCGATTGTTTTTCCGATCGCTGTATTCGTGTCGCTGGTGTTTTAGATAGGCAGTTATTTTTTTTTTAGGTTCGCCGCAGGTTTTTATTGGTGTCAGGTACCCCCATATTTAACCTAATAAGGGTTTTAACCCCCTGATTGCCCCTAGTTAACCCTTTCACCAGTGATCACCATATAAAGGTTACGGGTGACGCTGGTTGATTAGTTTGCTTTTTATAGCATCAGGGCACCCGCCGTATATAACCCAATAAAGGTTTAACCCCCCTGATCGCCCGGCGGGTGAGATCAATTAGGTTTTAGCGCCAGAGAGGGTCTGCGTCGCCCCAGGCAGTGTTAGGTTAGTGCCAGTAACGCTAACACCCACGCGCAAAGCATACACCCCCCTTAGTGGTATAGTATCTGATCAGATCTATACTAGCATCCCCAGCGGTTTAGGGTTCCCAAAAACACAGTGTTAGCGGGATCAGCCCAGATACCTGCTAGTACCTGCGTTTAGCCCCTCCGCCCAGCCCAGCCCAGCCCACCCAAGTGCAGTATCGATCGATCACTGTCACTTACCAAACACAACACACATAACTGCAGCGTTCGCAGAGACAGGCCTGATCCCTGCGATCGCTAACAGTTTTTTTGTAGCGTTTGATATATTTGCTGACGACAGTCAGGTGCTTTTTTTCCTGTGAATCTTACTAGTGTACCCCTAAATTTAGAGCCCAAAATGGCAAGTCGAAGGTACACTAGTAAAGAGGCCTACGAGATTCTGAGCATGACAGATAGTGAAGAGGAGGTCACGTATCTGTCAGATTCAGGCTCAGAATATCTTCCCGTAGAAGACAGTGACGTCAGCGGCCCCACGTCAGATAGCTCTGACGACGAAGTTGAGGTCCCTGCTAAGGTCAGGCGTACCCGATCCCGATCTTCTGAGGTTGTTGAGGAGCAAGAACCGCAGGTCTCTCGTATCATGGAGCAGAGTAGTACTAGCGCCGCTATTCCTTCTGGTGAACTGGCAAGCACCAGCGGCCTAGTACAGCCTGGACGTACATCCAGCACTGCAGTAACACTTGGTGACGTGGCAAGTCCCATAAGTGCAGTTCAAGCTGGCGAGGTGGCAAGCACAAGTAGTGTCCCGCTGCCACCAAGAAGACAAAGGCAGGCCCGTCGTGCCCATACTGCCCTTCCTGCAGAATTCGCCTATCCTGATTGGGTCCCCACCACTTCTGCAGAACCCGTACTTCCCCCATTCACTGCCCAACCCGGTATTCAGGTGGAAACAGCTGATTTTATGCCAATCGATTTTTATTCGCTGTTTTTCACGGAAGATCTCTATAGATCTATTGTGGACCAGAGTAATTTATATGCTGGTCAATTTATCGCCGCTAACCCCCAGTTGCCTAAAATTGCCAGAAATTGGAAACCAATTACGGTTTCCGAATTTAAGACCTTTCTGGGCCTTTCCCTCAACATGGGCACACATAAATTTCCGTCATTGCGTGCTTATTGGTCCACGCACCCAATTGACCACATGCCCGTGTTCTCTGCCTCCATGTCCAGGGCACGATACGAGCAGATTTTGCGGTTCATGCACTTCAACGACAATGAACTTTGTCGTCCACGTGGGGACCCTGAATACGACCGGCTCTATAAAATTCGGCCCCTCATAAACCACTTCAACGAACGTTTTGCAGCCTTGTTTACTCCCGATCAAGTTGTCTGCGTTGAAGAGTCCCTGATTAAATTTTCTGGCCGCTTGTCTTTCAAGCAGTACCTTCCCAGCAAGCGTGCCAGATACGGGGTCAAGCTCTACAAGTTCTGTGACAGGGCAACAGGCTATGTAGTGAACTTTACGGTTTATGAGGGAAAAGACAGTCAGATTGAGTCGGTCAACTGCCCGGATTACATAGGGAGCGCTGGCAAGATAGTGTGGAACTTGGTGTCACCCTTATTCGGAAAGGGGTACCACTTGTATGTGGACAATTATTACACGAGCGTGCCACTGTTTAGTCACTTGTTTGATCATCAGATTGGAGCATGTGGCACCGTGCGACCTAATCGCCGGGGCTTTCCCCAGCGGCTTGTAGATGCCCGTCTTAGGCTGGGGGAGAGAGCCTGCTTGAAGTGTAATAACTTGCTCGCTATGAAGTGGAGGGACAATAAGAATGTTTTCCTTCTTACCTCCCTTCATGCAGACACAACAGTCCAAATTCGTACGGCGACTGGTGTTGTGGAGAAACCCCTCTGTGTCCACGAATATAACCAAAATATGGGAGGGGTGGACCTCAACGACCAGTTGATGGCGCCGTATCTAATTGACCGTAAGGCGAGACGCTGGTACAAAAAAGTGTCTCTATCATTATTCCAATTGGCTTTGCTGAACGCTCATGTGCTATACAGAGCTTCAGGCGGGACGTTATCTCTTCTAAAATTCCAGAATGAGATAGTCACAGAACTCCTGTATCCAGGCGGTTCTGCACCTCACCATCCCCAACCAAATGCAGTAAGCCGGCTGCATGAGAGGCATTATTCGTATGTCCTCCCGAGTACCCCTACCCAAAGCCACCCCCAAAAAAGATGTCGTGTCTGTAGCAAGCGCGGATTTAGGCGTGACACCCGTAGTTTTTGTCCACTCTGTCCTGACAAGCCTGGTCTTTGCCAAGGTGAATGTTTTGAACGCTACCACTCAAAAGTGAAGTTTTAGCGTAGGGTACAGCATTTCACAGACTAGGACACACTTACACAGGGTCTCCCAAGATGCCATTACATTTTGAGAGACCCGAACCATTACAGTTGTAAAGTTACAAAAAAAAGTGTAAAAAAGAAAAAAAAAAACGTAAAAAACAAAACACAAAAAAAATATAAAATAAAAAAACCAAAAATAGTTGTCGTTTTATTGTTCTCTCTCTCTCTCTATTTTCTCTCTATTGTTCTGCTCTTTTTTTACTGTATTCTATTCTGCAATGTTTTATCATGCTTGCTTTTCAGGTATGTAATTTTTTGTTTTCAGGTGCGCCATTCAACTGCAGCGCGGAATTATTTATCTTGACAGCAACAGCGTTTGCTCCCACGATACATAAAGCCGTGACTCCAGTGCTGTAGGAGGTGATTTCACCACCACAGTTAAAAAAAAGAGCATATATGCCGAAGCATGGGGGCAGCAGGGGCGGAGGAGCGATTTTGCTCCTAATGCCGCGTACATACGGTCGAAATTCCGACCGTGTGTACGCGGCATAACTTTTTTGCGGGAGGATGCCCCCATGCTTCGGCATATATATATTTTAGGCACAGGTTGCGTTAAAACATTTTTTTATTTTTTACTAGGTTTTGTTTTGGTATTTGCTTTGCAGGTATGGCATGGTAAGGTCTTACTGTTGTACTGTAATGTTACTTTGTTTTAATGTTAACCACCATTTGCTTAGCAGGTACGTCATTCAGTTGCAGCGCGGATCTATTTATCTTGACAGCAACAGCGTTTGCTCCCACGATACATAAAGCCGTGACTCCAACGCTGTAGGAGGTGATTTCACCACCACAGTTAAAAAAAAGAGCATATATGCCGAAGCATGGGGGCAGCAGGGGCGGAGGAGCGATTTTGCTCCTAATGCCGCGTACATACGGTCGAAATTCCGACCGTGTGTACGCGGCATAACTTTTTTGCGGGAGGATGCCCCCATGCTTCGGCATATATATATTTTAGGCACAGGTTGCGTTAAAACATTTTTTTATTTTTTACTAGGTTTTGTTTTGGTATTTGCTTTGCAGGTATGGCATGGTAAGGTCTTACTGTTGTACTGTAATGTTACTTTGTTTTAATGTTAACCACCATTTGCTTAGCAGGTACGTCATTCAGTTGCAGCGCGGATCTATTTATCTTGACAGCAACAGCGTTTGCTCCCACGATACATAAAGCCGTGACTCCAACGCTGTAGGAGGTGATTTCACCACCACAGTTAAAAAAAAGAGCATATATGCCGAAGCATGGGGGCAGCAGGGGCGGAGGAGCGATTTTGCTCCTAATGCCGCGTATATACGGTCGAAATTCCAACGGAGGCTTATCCGTGGAAAAGTCCGACCGTGTGTACGCGGCATAACCTTTTATGCCGCGTACATACGGTCGAAATTCCGACGAAGGCTTGACCGTGTGTACGCGGCATAACTTTTTTGCGGGAGGATGCCCCCATGCTTCGGCATATATGCCCATCATTAGAAGTGGGTGGATGAAGGGAGGTATTCTAATGGTGGGCATACCCAATCAATCTCTTTTTTTCGTTCAGCCAATAGGCTGTATGAAAAAAAAGATTACAATACATGTCCAACAAGGACCAGCAACGTACTGGTATGTTGCTGGACTTTGAATGTTTATACCAGAATGATGCCTGCGGGTTTAGGTATCATCTTGGTATCATTCTTTTCAGCCAGCAGCCGGCTTTCATGTAAAAGCAATTCTAGCAGATAATTAGCCTCTAGACTGCTTTTACAAGCAGTGGGAGGGAATGTCCCCCCCCGGATATAAAAAGCGCCATTGGGAAATTGGGAAAGCATTTTATCACACCGATCTTGGTGTGGTCAGATGCTTTGAGGGCAGAGGAAAGATCTAGGGTCTAACCCCCCAATTTTTTTCAAAAAAAGAGTACCTGTCACTACCTATTGCTATCATAGGGGATATTTACATTCCCTGAGATAACGATAAAAATGGTAAAAAAATAAAATATGGAAGGCACAGTTTAAAAATAAAATAAAAAAGCCAAATAAATAATAAAAAAAAAAAAAAAAAAAAAAAGCACCGCTGTCCCCCCCTGCTATTGCGCAAAGGCGAACGCACGCGTCGGTCTAGCGTCATATGTAAACAGCAATTGCATCATGCATGTGAGGTATCACCGCGAAGGTCAGATCGAGGGCAGTCATTTTAGCAGTAGACCTCCTCTGTAAATCTAACGTGGTAACCTGTAAAGGCTTTTAAATGCTTTTAAAAATGAATGTAGTTTTGTCGCCGCTGCGCGTTTGTGCGCAATTTTAAAGCATGTCGTGTTTGGTATCCATGTACTCGGCCTATGATCATCTTTTTTATTTCATCAAACATTTGGGCAATATAGTGTTTTTTAGTGCATTAAAAATAAAAAAAGTGTGTTTTTCCCCCAAAAAATGCGTTTGAAAAATCGCTGCGCAAATACTGTGTGGAAAAAAAAAATGCAACACCCACTATTTTAATCTGTAGGGCCTTTGCTTTAAAAAAATATATAATGTTTGGGGGTTCAACATAATTTTCTTGCAAAAAAAAATTTTCTTTCATGTAAACAAAAAGTGTCAGAAAGGGCTTTGTCTTCAAGTGGTTAGAAGAGTGGATGATGTGTGACATAAGCTTCCTAATGTTGTGCATAAAATGCCAGGACAGTTCAAAACCCCCCCAAATGACCCCATTTTGTAAAGTAGACACCTCAAGCTATTTGCTGAGAGGCATGTTGAGCCCATTGAATATTTTTTTTTTTTGTCCCAAGTGATTGAATAATGACCAAAAAAAAAAAATGTACAAAAAGTTGTCACTAAATTATATATTGCTCAAACATGCCATGGGCATATGTGGAATTACACCCCAAAATACATTCTGTTGCTTCTCCTGAGTACGGGGATACCACATGTGTGGGACTTTTTGGGAGCCTAGTCGCGTACGGGACCCCAAAAACCAAGCACCGCCTTCAGGATTTCTATGGGTGTAAATTTTTGATTTCACTCCTCACTGCCTATCACAGTTTCGGAGGCCATGGAATGCCCAGATGGCACAAAACCCCCCCAAATGACCCCATTTTGGAAAGTAGCCACCCCAAGCTATTTGCTGAGAGGTATGTTGAGTATTTTGCAGATCTCGCTTTTTGTCACAAAGTTTTGAAAATGTAAAAAAAGAAAAAAAAAAAGAAAAAAAAATGTCTTTCTTAATTTTCAAAAACAAATGAGAGCTGTAAAATACTCACCATGCCTCTCAGCAAATAGCTTGGGGTGTCTACTTTCCAAAATGGGGTCATTTGTGGGGGTTTTGGGCTATTTTGACATTTTATGGCCTTCAAAACTGTGATAGGTAGTGAGGAGTGAAATCAAAAATTTATGCCCTTAGAAACCTTGAAGGCGGTGCTTGGTTTTTGGGGTCCCGTACGCGGCTAGGCTCCCAAAAAGTCCCACACATGTGGTATCCCCGTACTCAGGAGAAGCAGCAGAATGTATTTTGGGGTGTAATTTCACATATGCCCATGGCATGTGTGAGCAATATATCATTTAGTGACAACTTTGTGCAAAAAAAAAAACAGTTTGTCATATTCCCGCAACCTGTGGCAAAATATAAAATATTCCATGGACTCAACATGCCTCTCAGCAAATAGCTTGGGGTGTCTACTTTCCAAAATGGGGTAATTTGGGGGGGTTTTGTGCTATTTTGGCATTTTATGGCCTTCAAAACTGTGATAGGTAGTGAGGAGTGAAATCAAAAATTTACGCCCTTAGAAATCCTGAAGGCGGTGCTTGGTTTTTGGGGCCCTGTACGCGGCTAGGCTCCCAAAAAGTCCCACACATGTGGTATCCCCGTACTCAGGAAAAGCAGCAGAATGTATTTTGGGGTGCAATTCCACATATAACCATGGCATGTGTGAGCAATATATCATTTAGTGACAACTTTTTGTACATTTTTTTTTTTTCTTTTTGTCATTATTCAATCATTTGGGACAAAAAAAAAAATATTCAATGGGGTCAACATGCCTCTCAGCAAATAGCTTGGGGTGTCTACTTTCCAAAATGGGGTCATTTGGGGGGGTTTGTGCCATCTTGGCATTTTATGGCCTTCAAAACTGTGATAGGTAGTGAGGAGTGAAATCAAAAATTTATGCCCTTAGAAACCTTGAAGGCGGTGCTTGGTTTTTGGGGTCCCGTACGCGGCTAGGCTCCCAAAAAGTCCCACACATGTGGTATCCCCGTACTCAGGAGAAGCAGCAGAATGTATTTTGGGGTGTAATTTCACATATGCCCATGGCATGTGTGAGCAATATATCATTTAGTGACAACTTTGTGAAAAAAAAAAAAAGTTTGTCATATTCCCGCAACTTGTGGCAAAATATAAAATATTCCATGGACTGAACATGCCTCTCAGTAAATAGCTTGGGGTGTCTACTTTCCAAAATGGGGTCATTTGGGGGGGTTTTGTGCTATTTTGGCATTTTATGGCCTTCAAAACTGTGATAGGTAGTGAGGAGTGAAATCAAAAATTTACGCCCTTAGAAATCCTGAAGGCGGTGCTTGGTTTTTGGGGCCCTGTACGCGGCTAGGCTCCCAAAAAGTCCCACACATGTGGTATCCCCGTACTCAGGAAAAGCAGCAGAATGTATTTTGGGGTGCAATTCCACATATAACCATGGCATGTGTGAGCAATATATCATTTAGTGACAACTTTTTGTACATTTTTTTTTTTTCTTTTTGTCATTATTCAATCATTTGGGACAAAAAAAAAATATTCAATGGGGTCAACATGCCTCTCAGCAAATAGCTTGGGGTGTCTACTTTCCAAAATGGGGTCATTTGGGGGGGTTTGTGCCATCTTGGCATTTTATGGCCTTCAAAACTGTGATAGGTAGTGAGGAGTGAAATCAAAAATGTATGCCCTTAGAAACCTTGAAGGCGGTGCTTGGTTTTTGGGGTCCCGTACGCGGCTAGGCTCCCAAAAAGTCCCACACATGTGGTATCCCCGTACTCAGGAGAAGCAGCAGAATGTATTTTGGGGTGTAATTTCACATATGCCCATGGCATGTGTGAGCAATATATCATTTAGTGACAACTTTGTGAAAAAAAAAAAAAGTTTGTCATATTCCCGCAACTTGTGGCAAAATATAAAATATTCCATGGACTGAACATGCCTCTCAGTAAATAGCTTGGGGTGTCTACTTTCCAAAATGGGGTCATTTGGGGGGGTTTGTGCTATTTTGGCATTTTATGGCCTTCGAAACTGTGATAGGTAGTGAGGAGTGAAATCAAAAATTTGCGCCCTTAGAAATCCTGAAGGCGGTGCTTGGTTTCCGGGGTCCCGTACGTGGCTAGGCTCCTAAAAAGTCCCACACATGTGGTATCCCCGTACTCAGGAGAAGCAGCAGAATGTATTTTGGGGTGCAATTCCACATATAACCATGGCATGTGTGAGCAATATATCATTTAGTGACAACTTTTTGTAATTTTTTTTTTTTTTTTTTTTTTTTGTCATTATTCAATCACTTGGGACGAAAAAAAAAAATATTCAATGGGCTCAACATGCCTCTCAGCAATTTCCTTGGGGTGTCTACTTTCCAAAATGGGGTCATTTGGGGGGGGTTTGTACTGCCCTGCCATTTTAGCACCTCAAGAAATGAGATAGGCAGTCATAAATTTAAAGCTGTGTAAATTTCAGAAAATGTACCCTAGTTTGTAAACGCTATAACTTTTGCGCAAACCAATAAATATACGCTTATTGACATTTTTTTTACTAAAGACATGTGGCTGAATACATTTTGGCCTAAATGTATGACTAAAATTGAGTTAATTCGATTTTTCTTATAACAAAAAGTAGAAAATATCTTTTTTTTAAAAAAAATTCGGTCTTTTTCCGTTTATATCGCAAAAAATAAAAATCGCAGAGGCAATCAAATACCATTAAAAGAAAGCTCTATTTGTGGGAAGAAAAGGACGCAATTTTCATTTGGGTACAACATTGCATGTCCGCACAATTTACAGTTAAAGCAGCGCAGTGCCGAATCCCAAAAACAGGCTTGGTCCTAATGGCCCGAAATGGTCCGGGGCTTAAGTGGTTAACCTCGTTTTTCCAGAAGCAAAAAAATGGGTTCAGACGCAAAAGTTTTCCACGTTTCAGATGCAAAACGCGGCTAAACGCGGCAAAACGCGGTACCGGCGTTTTGCCGCGATTTCGTTTATTAGCGTTTTTAAAGGTGACCTATTTTTTTACATTAGAAATCTCAAAAATGATGGCAAATGATGAAAAACCATCAAAAAAATATGAAAAAATTGCTTGCATTGCACTGTAGACAATCCACAACTTGTGGCAGGTGACGTGGCAAGTGGACAATCCACAACTTGTGGCAGGTGATGTTGCCAGGTGACGTGGCAGGTGGAAATCCACAAATTGTGGCAGGTAACGTGGCCAGGTGACGTGGCAGGTGACGTGGCAGGTGGACAATCCACAAATTGTGGCAGGTGACGTGGCAGGTGACGTGGCAAGTGGACAATTCACAACTTGTGGCAGGTGACGTGGCCAGGTGACGTGGCAGGTGGACAATCCACAAATTGTGGCAGGTGACGTGGCAGGTGACGTGGCAGGTGACGTGGCAAGTGGACAATCCAAAACTTGTGGCAGGTGACGTGGCCAGGTGACGTGGCAGGTGACGTGGCAAGTGGACAATTCACAACTTGTGGCAGGTGACGTGGCAGGTGACGTGGCCAGGTGACGTGGCAAGTGGACAATGCACAACTTGTGGCAGGTGACGTGGCCAGGTGACGTGGCCAGGTGACGTGGCCAGGTGATGTGGCAAGTGAACATTCCACAACTTGTGGCAGGTGACGTGGCAGGTGACATGGCCAGGTGACGTGGCCAGGTGACGTGGCAGGTGACGTGGCAGGTGACGTGGCAAGTGAACATTCCACAACTTGTGGCAGGTGACATGGCCAGGTGACGTGGCCAGGTGATGTGGCAAGTGGACAATCCACAACTTGTGGCAGGTGACGTGGCCAGGTGACGTGGCAAGTGGACAATCCACAACTTGTGGCCAGGTGACGTGGCAAGTGGACAATTCACAACTTGTGGCAGGTGACGTGGCCAGGTGACGTATCAGGTGACGTGGCAAGTGGACAATCCACAGCTTGTGGCAGATGATGTGGCAAGTGATACGCTAAATACAAGTACACTGCTGCTCTCTCAGCTGCTGGTCTCCCAAAATGGCTGAAATGGTTAAATAATAATGTTTTTTGAGCTTAGGGAGGGTCTTATGATGCTTAACGAAACGCCTATAGACGCAAACGCAGTAAAACGCGGTAAAACGCCGCTAAAATCGCGGCAAAACGGGCGTTTTTAAACGCCGGTTTTAGCCTTTAAAAACGTGTGTTCAGCAGAGTTTGTACCGGCGTCTCGTGTGCATGGGGCCTTAGTAGATCACCGGCTCAGCAATGGCATGCAATGTCAAGCTGCTGATAACAAAGCAAAAATAATATTGGCATGCATTAAAAAGGGCCGCACCTGGAATATGCCATCCAGTTCTGGGCACCAGTCCTCAGGAAGGATGTACTGGAAATGGAGTGAGTACAAAGAAGTGCAACAAAGCTACCGTATATACTCGAGCATAAGCCGAGTTTTTCAGCACATTTTGTTTGTGTTGAAAATGGGCCCCCCCCCTCGGCTTATACTCGAGTCACCTTTTTGCGGCTGATCTCCTGGATTTTGGGGACCCCGTACCGGCCGGCTGTAGGTCCCCTGGACCCGAAACTTGCCACACATGTAGCCACATTTCTCCTCTATAAGTGTGCAAAGTTTTTTGTCTGGGGGACCTACGGCCGGGGAGCACTGATTTTTCAAAGCTGGGCACCAGTTCCATAGACTCCCATGTTAAACATCAGTCTAGTCATGGACACAGTGAGGCATGGGCACAGTGAGGCATGCAGATGGACACCCTAGGCTTATACTCGAGTCAATAAGTTTTCCAGTTTTTTGTGGTAAAATTACGTGCCTCTGCTTATATTCGGGTCGGCTTATACTCAAGTATATACGGTAATAAATGGTCTGGAGGATATTAGTTATGTAGAAAGTTTACCAGCACTGAGCTTATTTCTCTCTGGACAAGAGACGCTTGAGAGGGGATATGATTTTAAATTTACAAATACCATACTGGTGACCCCACAATAGGGATAAAACCTTTGTGCAGAACGGAGTTTAATAAGACATGTGGCCTCTCATTAAGATTAGAAGAAAAGAGGGTTAACCTTAGACTGCGTAGAGGGTTCTTTACTGTAAGAGCGGCAAGGATGTGAAATTTCCTTCCACAGGCGGTGGCTTCAGCATTGATAGTGTCATAAAACCTTGCAGAGCTGAAGTGGTTAAACATATATGGACTCATTGGGGTTGATTTACTAAAGGCAAATAGGTTATTCACTTTGAAAAGGAAGGTTTTCCAAGTTTAGTGAATGTGGTGAAAATTCAGTTTGTATTGCATACCCAATCACGTGCAAGGAAGTAGATGCTGTTAAA
The DNA here is from genome assembly GCA_029206835.1 of Rana muscosa. Taxonomy (NCBI): domain Eukaryota; kingdom Metazoa; phylum Chordata; class Amphibia; order Anura; family Ranidae; genus Rana; species Rana muscosa. The sequence goes on from CM055121.1 coordinate 630,318,912, forward strand.
GTAGAATTCAAAATACATGAAGTCCTTACAGGGTGAAGCAACACAAAAATACTAAAATCTAGTACATGACACAGAATTTCCAAAGAACTATTGGTGGTTATTTATTATTAGTGCAGAAAATGTATGCAGCACTTTACATACTGGACATTCACATCAGTCCCTGCTCTCAAAGAGCATACAAGCTAAGGTCACTACATCTCCCATGCATGTAAATACACACACACACACTAGAGCCAATTTAGAAAGGAGACAGTTAAAAGAGAAGTATGGGGGGGGGGGTTGTCCCATGCTGCATCTGTCCCCCGCCGCCTCTGCACAGAGAACCGAGCGATTCGAACACTGCTGATGGCTCGGTTCTCTCACCTCCCCGAGGGGAGAGCTTCTGCCTGTCAATCAGCAGCTCTCCTGCTCTGCTACCCCACGCTTATTGGAGCGCTGAGCTGTGGAGGGGTGGGGAGCAGCCGTCTCAGTCTCTCAGAGGTTCCCTGAGTGGCTGAGATGCACATCAGTCCAGGCACCTGGCGGATCCAGACTCCCAGAGTCAGGATGACGCGGTGCGTGGACGGATCTTGGTGACGTCAGCAGAGGGTGGACTTCAGACCGCTCTCTGCTGAAAACGGATCACAGGAGTGCAAAACAAATTGCACTCCTGTGACCCTTTAAGAGAAGCCCAGCCAAATGAGCTCAGGCTGGACTTCTCCTTTAAGCTGGGAAAACATGCACACTTCATGCAGATAGCATCCTGACCAAGATTTGGAATCAAAGACCCCCATGCTGCAAGGTGCAAAGAAATGCCAAGTCACTGTGCTGCCCTCAGCAGACAATGCCTAAACCAGCATTTATCAACCCTTTTTAGGACAAGGCACACCATTCTAAAATGTAAGATTCTAAACTAAATGTTTTACATAATGCAGCAACATTCACATACACAGGACACCCAATATTTGAGGCGATTTATTCTTCCGAAGCAAATACACCTTTGTACACTGCTACTGACTAGTATTTCAGCATTTCTCTTCTCCTTCAGTTTTTCTCCTTCACTCGGCTAATGTGACCCCAGTGCTGATGGAGAGGGGCAAACAAGCATGCTGTGCAGGTGTTCGACGTCCTCCTTGTCAACCAATGGTGCCACTGATTGTTAGGATGGCAGGGGCTATAAGGTTCTAATAGAGCACAATGAAAACCTGTGGCTTTGTGTAACTAAAAGGCAGGCTTAATCCACTCACTAGTGTATACAATTTGTGGCCAATTTTTTGACATTTTGCCAAGGCACCCCTGAAGAAACCTGAAGGCACCACAAGGTGCCTGGGGTCCCTGGTTGAAAAAGGCTGACCAAAAGAATTGGCAATTCTTAAGTAAGCTGTTAGAGCGAGACACTAGTTTTTGTGTCTAAATATCATCTGGAGTTACACAGCAGTGTAACCAACAGCCAAGAGCTCCACCAGCTGACCGTCTATAAAAATACAAAATATTCATTATTCATACGTGTTATTTTATATTTACCAGACTAAAAAAGAAAATTATGTACAAAACTTCTTTAACTATCTTCCTGCATTGTGAAGATGGGGGTATAGTGGTTTATGCTGCAAACTGGCTACCTGCTGGAAAGTACACTGCAGTTAAAAAAAAAGAAAAAAAAAAGAAGACATGCTCATAGGACTTCTATAAATTTTTACTACGTTGAAGAAGTATTCCAGGTATGGATATTTTTACATGTTTAGATCCCTTTCACACTGAGGCGCCCATAGCGTCAGTGGTAAAACTCAGCCATTTTTACCGCCGACGCTATGGGCGGATTTGCGGCGCATTTCGGGCCGCTAGCAGGGTGGTTTTACACCCCGCTAGCGGCCGTGACAGGGTTAAAACCGCCGGCGGTATAGCCGCACTGTCCCATTGATTTCAATAGGGAGCAGCGGAGGAGGAGGAGCGGAAAACACACAGCTCCTTCTCCGCTCCAAAGATGCGGCTAGCAGGACTTTTTTAACCATCCTGCTAGCGCACCACTCCAGTGTGAAAGCCCCTCGGGCTTTCACACTGGAGTGAATGGGGACAGATTTTTAACGGCAAATTGCAGGCGCTATTTTTAACGCTATAGCGCCTGCAATACGCTCCAGTGTGAAAGGGGTCTTAGAATTGATACCCCCTTCAGTGAGCCTGCGCGGCACACGATACAGGTCTTTTGGATATTTTTACATGGGTTACATTGAACCAATGTAACTATGCACATACCTATGGGATCCCTCTAAAAGCTGTAAATCACTGTAGGAAGCACTGTTACTCCAGTAATCTCCACTAGCTTCTGGGTTTGAGAAGCTGCTCTTTTGAACTCTAAACATAGTAGGTCATCCAATCAGCACGGTGCCATTCAGAGAATGCAGTCTCTAAGTGAACGAAGTGGAGAACATGACATCTCTCCGCCTCCCCACCTCATCCATTCTCTGAATAGTGCCTGTGCCATTCGGCCATCCCCCTATGTCCAGAATCCCGGAAGCTGGTGGAGATTGCTTGAGTAAAAGGTGCCAACTACAGTGATTTCCAGCTTCCAGGGAATCCACATAGTTATATTGGTCCAAGCTGAGCCAATGTAACTATGTAAAAATTCCATTCCCAGACTTCTTCTGTAAACACCCTTGACCTCACACTAACTTAGACCCCATTCACACGTCATTTAGCAGGAACTCACTATGTGTCTTTCGTGTTCTATCTTAGCTGCCCTAATTGCACCCTTATGCCGCGTACACACGATCATTTTTCCCGTCGGGAAAAATGACATTTTTTCCTTTGGACGAGAAAAACGATCGTCTGTGGGCTTTTTGCCGTTTTTCCCGAGGGGAAAAACGGCATTAATCACGATGAGAAAAATTAGAACATGTTCTAATTTTTCTCATCGTTTTTTCCAGCATTTTTTTCTGCGGCAGTTTTCCCATAGGGAATCACTGCCACGGAGCCCACACACAGTCGTTTTTCTCGACAAAGAAAAAAATGACGGGAAAAACGGTCATGTGTGGGGGAACATGCCGTTCCCTCGTTTTTCATTTTTTTTCATATCGTGATTCACGGCGGTGTTTTCACCGCCGTGAATCACGATCGTGTGTACGCGGCATTACATTTCTTGCTGCATTCTTTGTAAAGTCTGAATGCTGATGATGATCCCTCAGCCTTGTATTTTTTTAAGCCTTCTTCTTTGCTTTTATATGCATTTTTACATTGAAGTTAAGCCATCCAAGCCGTTCGCTCTTTTAAATTTATTTCCCAATGGGATGCACTGGCTTCCGAAAGGATCCTGTCCCTATCTCGGTAGTTGAAAGCGGACCAAAAAAAGGGTCTAGGATTAGTCCCGGTAATGACTTGACCCGTGGGCACTGTATGGGCTCTTTCAACTACATATGTGGGAGGAACTTCTGTGAGGCCTAGGAGGTTCTTGAAAAACTGCTCAGCAAATTCTGCCAGTCGATCATCATTTCTCCGTCAAGGAGACCCAGGACTCGAATATTATTGTGCCGTGACCTGTTCTCAGTGTCATCTGACTTGGCAACACGGGCCTGCACTGTGCGTTGTAAATCTGCTATTGTGGATTCTCAGTGGCCGATATTCTGGACTCCGTTTCGGTCAGCCTTCCCCTTATTTTGTCAAGATCATTCCGCATAAGGTTACGTTCTTCAGTAAGACGATCCTATGTGCACAAGCATGGAGGTTTTGCTTTGCTCAATTGCTGCTGGGATCGCTGGCGAACTATCCTGAGCCGGCATTGCTGTCGATGGGGCCTCCCCGAATTCCATGTCCAGTTCAGCCAGCAACGCCTGGAACTTCCCAACCAGAATTGCGTCAGGCCGGGTGGATGGAGTCTGCGGCGGCCGATTTGGTGTGGCAGATTTTGTGGACCTGCTCTTTGAGGACATCTGCAGGAAGGTCAGGCAGCTAGGGAGACCACTATGTAGGGGAGGGTCCTCACCAGGATGGATGGCTTGCAGGGTGCACAGGAGACAGCCAAGATGGTGGTAGACTAGAAGGACCGAACTATTGGCAGCCGGGGCAGTTATTCAAAGTCAGCTGTCCAGACAACACCCACAATCAGACTAGAGGGCAGATGAAATTTCCCAGGCCATCGGAAAGGTGCTCTGGACTAGTTGAGCCTCAGATAGTCACAGGAGGCCACAAGATGACAACGGCCAGATTAATCTAGCAATCATTCAGGCAGACTCAAACATACAGCGCAGGACCGAAGCAGGGGATGCTGATGTACCATCTGTGCAAGCAGGAATGCTCTCCGGGTCAGCAGGTGTAAGAATGGTGCTAGATTGAGGCACAGGAGGTCAGCGAGACACTATTGAGTAGGGCTGATGGCAGCCAGCTTAATCCAGCAGGCAGGGTGAAAAATATAGGCAATGACCTGAGCAGGGGATGGAGATGTACAGTCTGTGCAAGCAAGAACACTCCCTGGGCCAGCAGGAGTGAGGATGGTGCTGGATTGAGGCCTGCAAGATGGCGGCGGGCCATGATTGGGGGGAGCCAGCAACGGCCGAATTTATCCAGCGATGCAGGCAGGAGGAAAAATACAAACTGTGCGAGTAGAAACGCTCACCAGGCCAGTAGATGCACAAATGGTGCAGGATTAAAAGCAGGATCGCTGGAGCTCCTTCCCAATGCATCTGCCGTGGCTCACATCCGGTCACTCCCTCTATTTATTTTTTTTAGGGGTTTTTTAGGGTTACAACCTCTTTAAGCCTTTTTATTACATTATACATAGTTCAGATCATAGGTCTGCACAGCCTACTGCATTAGGGTGTTCACCCCAAAGCTCAAACAGACATGCATTTCTCCCCAGCCTCAGCTGCACGGGGGGAGTGAATGAATTGGTTTGTGCTGAGTGGCTTCCTGTTCATTCACAAACTCAAGCATAGTAAACAGATTACTATGATTCCGTTATGAATAGACACCGTAAGCGAGTGTGCTCACTGTGTTCATTTAGAAAAGGAAGGTGCTGGTAAATCACTGTATTTTTAGCTCTATACGATACACTTTTTCCCCCTAAAAAAATGGGGGGAAATGTCCCTGTGTCTTATGGAGCAAATACTGACCAGCCCCCTCCCACCCCCAATCGCCACTGTCATGTAAGAATACCAGGAGCAGGGGAGGCGGTCCGCCCCGGGTGCCAGAACAAGGGGGGGGGTCAATGGCGCCTCTATGGGGGTGAGCTCAGTACCAAGGTCGGGTCACACCCCCCCCCCCCCCAGAGGTGACACTATCCCAAGAACGGCATGACACCTGGCTGCTCCATTTGGTCTTTTTTTTTTTTTTTAGCCTGAACACCCCCGGCACCGTGGCCTGGTCCAGTCTGTCACTTCCTGCTCCTCCCTCTGGCAACGGCTGCTGGAAACCGAGTCCCCAGTCCTCCGGACCTTCCTAGCTGCCGCCCACCCAGGTGTATCTGAGGCTGAGAGCCAGCCGCCTGCTGGGTGAAGGGGTTGTGGATTGCAATGGCAGTGTCCTCCACTGCCTGAGGTGAGCTGGTGATAAGGTTGTGGGGCTGGCACGGTATCCACCACCCAGTCACCTGAGCTGGTGTGAGAAGAGGCTGAAGGGGTGTTTGTGTCTGCCCTGCCACCCTGAGATGATCTGGGAAGGGAGGGAGGTTGCTGTGTCCACCACCACCACCACCACCCAGGTATAGTGTAGCGGAGCTGATTTGATTTGATAGGGGGCTGGTATTGCGCGTGTCCACCACCCACCTATAGTAACATTAGTAGTAGTATAATAAATTTTAGTGCACCATTCAGAATATTTTTCTTGTTTACCTCCTCTAAAACCTAGGTGCGTCTTATGGTCAGGTGCATCTTATGGAGCGAAAAAATACTGTACATATTTACTAGCCCCTTCCCCCCCGCAGCAGCCAGGGGGAGAGGAAAGGAGGAAAGCTAGCAGCACTGCAGGGGGGAGGGGAGGGCCCGAGCAGTAGGGCCGAATCGGCACTGTACATAGTGATTAGGCACACCTGGCACACCACCTGCGCACGCCTAAGGTTCAGGTTTAACATTTGGACACTGATGTTTTAAACCTACCGTATATATACTCGAGTATAAGCCGAGTTTTTCAGCACTTTTTTTGTGGTGAAAATGCCCCCCTTGGCTTATACTCGAGTCTGTGTCCATCTTCACCTTTGTGCGCCTGATCCCGGCCAGCCGTAGGTCCCCTGGACCCATGGCACAAATATAGCCCCACTCTTCCTCTACAAGTGTGCAAAGTTTGTTGTCCAGGGGACCTACGGCCGGGGAGCACTGATTTTTCAAAGCTGGGCACCCCTTCCATAGACTCCCATGTTAAACGTCAGTCTAGTCACACAGCGCAGGAGATCAGGTAGGGAGATTGGACACAGTGAGGCATGGGCACAGTGAGGCATGCACATGGACACCCTAGGCTTATACTCAAGTCAATACGTTTTCCCAGTTGTTTGTGTTAAAATTGGGTACCTCGGCTTATATTCGGGTCGGCTTATACTCGAGTACATACAATACATTGAAAATTAGCCCAGGCTACACTGTATTATTACCCTGGCCACACTAAGAGCCCATTCACACAGGGACAACTTTGGATCCAACTTCAAGTCGCCCCAAGTCGCGCTGCATGAGAAAATCAATGTAAGTGAATGGAGCCATCTTAATGCACACTACTGCAGTCGCTCCGACTTCAGAAAAGTTTCCTGTACTACTTCAATCCGACTTCTAGGCGACTTGTAGGCAACTTGTACCCATTGATTTCAATGGAAGTCGCCTCAGAAGTCGGATCACTTTAACAGAAGCAACAATACAGGAAGAAAACATACATTTCTCAGGCAAACCCCTCCCTCCCCCTCCCACCCACAGAGCTGATTCTTGTTTGATTGGCCACTGAAAAGCCTCCTGTCCTGGAGGCAACTTGAAGTTGCCTTGTAAGTTGCCTCATGTTGAGCTGTGATTCATACTCAAGTCGTGTCCAAGTTGCCTCCCAAAGTCGCGCTGGAAGTCGTCTTTGCCCCTGTGTGAATGGAGTCTAAAGAGTAATATTTGTCAGATTTTACTCAAAGTAGTGAATTCTGCTAATTTTTCAATTGCCTGAGAAATTCATAGTAATATTGTTATTATTTGTATTATTAATATGTAGAAAAAAAAAACAGCATTATTTACAGAATATGGTCCAACAGTATTCATAGAAAATGTAGGCCAGGAACAAACTAGATAAAGAACTCATAGAAACCAGGAGAATAGATAAAAGTGTGGATCCCAGGTGGAAGGACATCGAGTGCAGTCACGGATGAAAAGCTGCTAATGACCTAGTGATCCACAAGGAATGACTTCAGTTTAGCTTTGAAGACAGATGGTGATAGAGTTTGACACAGATCAAGAAAGATGGCATTCCACTGGTCAGGAACAGCAAGAATGAAAGAGATAAGAGCGGCAATAGTAAGTGATGCAGAAAGGATGACACTTTAAATACAGGAGTTATTTTACTACAAAAAAAAAAAAAAAGATACAAGGACTGATTCACAAAAGGGCCAGTTCATGTCCACTGGGTTGATTTGAAATTTTTTTTTGTCTTCCCATATGAAGAGTTGTACTGTGTATACATTATATATAACATTTAAATATGTCCCTATAGCAAACGTAATGCTTTCTCAATCTTTAACCACTTCAGCCCCGGGCTTTTTTTACCACCTCAGTACTGGGCCTATTCTGGCACTTCTCTCCTACATGTACAAATCATCATTCTTTTGCTAGAAAATTACTCAGAACCCCCAAACATTATATATGTTTTTTTAGCAGACACCCTGGGGAATAAAATGATGGTCATTGCAACTTTTTTTCTTGCACGGTATTTGCGCAATAATTTTTCAAATGCCTTTTTTTGGGAAAAAAAATGGTTTCATGAATGAAAAAATAACAAAACAGTAAAGTTAGCCCAGTTTTTTTGGAAAATATGAAAGATGATGTTACGCCGAGTAAATAGATACCCAACATGTCACGCTTTAAAATTGCGCACACTCATGGAATGGCGCCAAACTTTGGTACTTAAAAAACTCCATAGGCGATGCGCTTTAAACATTTTTACAGGTTACCAGGTTAGACTTACAGAGGAGATCTAGTGCTCGAATTATTGGACGCACTCTAACGCACGTGGCGATACCTCACATATGTGCTTTAAACAGCGTTTACATATGTGGGCGGGACTTACGTGTGCGTTCGCTTCTGATCGCGAGCTACCGGGGACAGGGGCGTTTTAATTTTTTTTTTATTATTATTATTATTATACTTAATTTTTTTTTATTTTTACACTTAAACTTTTTTTTTTTTGATCACTTTTATTCCTATTACAAGGAATGTAAACTTCCCTTGTAATAGGAATGTGTGTGACAGGTCCTCTTTATTGAGAGATGCAGGGTCAATAAAGACCCCACATCTCTCCTCCAGGCTGGAAAGCATGAGATCGTGAAAAAAAATTCACTGATCTCATGTTTACTAGCCGCAATGGCGGCTTTGTTTATATCTGAGGACCCGGGCGTGACGTCATCACATCGCGCCCGGGCCTCCGACGATCATAGAGATGACTGGCGACCATCTGGTCACCAGTCATCTCTATGCTTCCTATCGTGCACCGGACGATTCATTCTCCGGGCCCCCGATGGCACGGGAGAGCCCGGAGAAGCACCGGATGGAGGCGGGAGGGGGGTGTCCCCTCCCACCGCCTATAAGAACGATCAAGCGGCAGAACCGCCACTATGATCATTCTTATGGTGCACAGAATTGCCAGCAGAACAGAAAGATATCTGAATGATGCCTCTAGCTGCAGGCATCATTCAGATATCCCCCTACAAAGCCCAGGACGTCATATGACGTCCACCCAGGATGGGAGAGATCCCATCTGTGGACGTCATTTGACTATGGCTGGATAGGGAAGTGGTTAAAGGGGTTGTAAAGGCAATTCTTTTTTAAATAACAAACATGTTATACTTACCTCCACTGTGCAGCTCGTTTTGCACAGAGTGGCCCCGAACCTGGTCTTCTGGGGTCCCTCGGCGGCTGTCTCGGCTCCTCCCCGCAAGAATTAACCACCTTCATGCGAGCTCTCTCGCATGGTGGTTAGTTCTTGCGGGCGCGCTCCCGTGATACAGCCGGCGGCTATAGCTGCTCACTGTATCACTCTGCACCGCCCCCCCCTGGCGCGCAGCGTCATCGGATGTGATTGACAGCAGCGCGAGCCAATGGCTGCGCTGCTTTCAATCCATCCACTCTAGCCAATCAACGGCCAGGCTGAGCGGCGAAGAGGACGTCGGGGGCGAGCACAGCAGGTGAACGGGTTTAGGTAAATAAAAGGGGGGGGGGCTGGGGGGCCGGTATTGTCGGATGTTTTTTCACCTTAATGCATAGGATGAGAAATGAAGGTGAAAAAACATGAACGTTTACAACCCCCCCCTTTTTTTTTTTTTAAATAGAGCTTTCCAAAAATAAACAGTGTTGCAAAGGATTTTTATGCCTGTGAATTTTCACATTTTCCAACAGAAACTAAAACATATTTAAATGGCAATTTTGTAATTAATCTGCATAAAATAGTCCACAACGAAAACAAGTAGAATGCGCAGAACTAAGTGCACTCCTCTCTGACCCACAGGAGAAGTGGAGCCAAAAGAGCTTTGGCCACGTTTCTCATTTAGGCCTCATGCCCACGGACGTTTTTACAGCCGCGTTTTTGAGCATTTTTTACAGCTTAAAAACGCCTGTCCACGTTAGTCTATAGCTTCATGCCCACCAAGGCGTTTTTGAGCTGCAAATAGCATAGGCGTTTTTAAGCTGTAAAAAAACCCAGGACCAGTGCGTTCCTCGGCGTTGGCGTTAGGCATAAAAAAACGTGAAGCGTTAAAAACCGCGCAAAAACGCAGCGATTGCGTTTTTGAGCTCCGACGGGGTTTTTTTTTTTCGAAAATAAAAGGTCAAAAAATGTATACAATAACATGGACAGGCGTTTTTAAGCTGTAAAAAACGCGGCTGTAAAAACGTCCGTGGGCATGAGGCCTTAAAGTGAAACTCCACTTTTGTTGTGAAAAAAAAGGGATTTTTATAACAGCTTACCTGTAAAATCCTTTTCTTGGAGTACATCACGGGACACAGAGCGACATAGTCATTACTATGTGGGTTATATAGATTACCTTCAGGTGCTGGCACTGGCAACTTCCAAACAGGAAGTACCCTCCCCTATATAAGCCCCTCCCATCCGGGAGTACCTCAGTTTTGTAGCAAAGCAATACGTGTCCCCAAAAAGAGGGGTGGGAGCTCTGTGTCCCGTGATGTACTCCAAGAAAAGGATTTTACAGGTAAGCTGTTATAAAAATCCCTTTTTCTTTTTCGTACATCACGGGACACAGAGCGACATAGTCATTACTATGTGGGACGTCCCAAAGCAATGCCAAATGAGGGGGGGGATACACCATACATAAGCTGGGCGCCATCAGACATGAGGATCTTTTGCGGCCTGCAACACACTGCGCCCAAAGGCGATATCCTCCTGACTTCTAACGTCCACCTGGTAGAACCTAGTAAACGTGTGTACTGAAGACCATGTTGCGGCCTTACAGATTTGAGCCAGGGAGGCCTGGTGATGCACTGCCCATGAGGTTCCAACTGCTCTCGTGGAGTGCGCCCTAACTTTGAACGGAGGCGGTCTCCTTTTCAAGCCATAGGCTTGCATTATGACCTGTCAAATCCACTTGGCTAAAGTAGATTTTGATGCTGCCTGACCCTTTGTGGGGCCTTCCGGCAGAATAAACAAAGTATCCGTTCTGCGAATCTGAGCAGTGGCTTTTAGATAAGCTTTAACTGCTCTTACTACATCCAAAGAATGTAATAACTTTTCCTCTACCGAGCTCGGTTCGGGGAAAAAAGAAGGAAGAACCACATCTTGGTTCAAATGAAACCTCGATACCACCTTAGGAAGAAAAGCTGGATGAGGACGTAACACTACTCTGTCCTTATAAATGACTAGATATGGCTCTTTACAGGACATGGCGGCTAATTCCGACACTCTTCTAGCCGAACATATGGCTACTAAAAAGATCAATTTCCTGGTGAGTAGAACCAAGGAAATGTGCCGCAAAGGTTCAAATGGCTGCTTTTGCAGAACCGATAGAACCAAATTTAGATCCCACGGGCATATGGGAGCTTTAACCGGTGGAATAATACGAGTCACCCCTTGTACAAAGGATTTGACAAGTGAATGCATAGCCAGGGGCCTTTGAAATAGTATTGACAAGGCCGAAACCTGACCCTTGATAGTACTTAAGGCAAACTTCCTGTCTACAGCCCACTGCAGGAAGTCCAGAATTCTGCCTATAACGTACTTACGTGGATGCCATTTTCTGGCCTCACACCAAGTGATGTACGCCTTCCAAACTCTATAGTAGATCTGCCTGGATACAGGCTTCCTGGCATTGATTATAGTCGATACCACAGAGTTAGAGAGACCTCTCTTTTTTAGGATGTGGGATTCAATAGCCAGGCCGTTAAACCTAGAGTTAGTAAGGAAGGGTGGTATATCGGTCCTTGCGAAAGCAGGTCCGGGCGACGTGGAAGGGTCCAAGGACTCCCCACAGACATTTTTACAATCTCCGCGTACCAGGCCCTTCGGGGCCACGCTGGAGCCACCAGGATCACCGGCTTCTTTTCCAACCTGACTCTGCGAAGGAGTCGAGGCAACAATTGTAGCGGAGGGAAAGCATATATCAGTTTGAACTGATCCCAAGGGAACACCAGAGCATCCGAGCCGCAAGCGAGGGGATCCCTTGTCCGGGAGACAAATCTGTCCACCTTTGCGTTGAATATGGATGCTAGCAGATCTACATCCGGTGTTCCCCACCGCTGACATATTGCTCGGAAGACCTCGGGGTGAAGGGACCATTCCCCTGGGCATAACTGTTGGCGACTCAGAAAGTCCGCCTTCCAATTCTCCATCCCTGGAATGAAGACAGCTGATATACATGGGACATGCTTTTCTGCCCATTCCAGGATGTGACTTACTTCCCTCTGGGCTGCCCGACTCCTGGTGCCCCCTTGATTGATATATGCCACTGCCGTGGCATTGTCTGATTGAATTCTGACAGGGGACCCTAGGCGTTTGGATGTCCATGCTACTAGGGCATACCGGGCTGCTCGTATCTCTAAGAGATTGATGGGCAGGGTTTTTTCTGTATCTGACCATCTGCCCTGGAGAGACCATTGCTCCAGTACTGCCCCCCAGCCTATAAGGCTGGCATCTGTAGTGACCACCTTCCAGGAAATCGGACTGAAGGATTTCCCCTTCTGGAGATTCTGGGGGACCAACCACCAGCAGAGACTCTTCAGAACGGAAGGGGATAAGGACATCGGGAAGTCTAGAGCCTGAACCTTTCTGTTCCAGGCTGACAGTATGGCCCTCTGCAAATTCCTTGAGTGGAATTGGGCGTATGGCACAGCTTCGAATGATGCTACCATCTTTCCCAGCAGCCTCATGCACAGGCGTATGGACGGCTGTCTTTTTGCACAAAGTAGGCGGACCAAGTCCCTCAAAGAGGATACTTTGTCTTGAGGTAGGAAAATCTTCCTCTGGTCTGAATCCAGCCGTAGCCCTAAGTACACCAGAATTTTGACTGGCTGTAGGGCTGACTTGTCCAGGTTGATGATCCAACCGTGAGATTCTAGATACCTGATCGTATCGAGAATTACCACCTCTAGTTTGGCAACTGAGTGGTCCATCAACAACAGGTCGTCTAGGTATGCCATTATCGTTACACCTCGTGTTCTTAGCTCGGCCAACAGTGGGGCCAGAATTTTTGTGAACACCCGTGGTGCTGTGGCCAGACCGAAGGGTAAGGCTCTGAACTGAAAATGGCGCCCTTCTATCGCAAAGCGTAGAAATCTTTGATGACCTGGAAAGATGGGAACATGCAAGTAAGCATCTTTGATGTCGATCGAGGCTAACCATTCCTCCCCTTGTAGGGCGGCGGCTACTGACCGGATCGACTCCATCCGAAAGGATCGGATGTTCAAGAATTTGTTTAGACCCTTTAGATCCAATATGGGTCTTATGTCCCCGTTTGGTTTCGGGACTGTGAAAAGGTTTGAGTAGAAACCCAACCCCCACTCTTCCATAGGAACCTCCATAATTACTCCTTGGAGCAATAGTTGTTCTAACGCCAACAGGAGAGACCTTCTTTTTAAAGGGTCTTTTGGCATGTCTGACCACATAAAATGGGAAGGAGGAGATTCTCTTAACTCCAATTTGTATCCCAGAGTTACAGCGGAGAGCACCCATCTGTCCCTGATCGTCTCCCGCCAGGTCTCTGCGAACAACCGAAGTCTTCCCCCCACCCGTTTGAGTGGGGGCAGCCCTTCATAGGCTTGACTTGGAGACTGGTTTAGTACCTCTTCGGATCCAGGGTTTCTTGTTACCCTGTGATTGTCCCTGATTTTTACCTCCGGAGTTTGACCGAGGAGGCCGTCGGAACTGCTTAGTAGCAGACGTCGCAGGGATAGGAGAGGTAGGCCTCTTAAAAGATGGACCTCTAGACCTCTTTTTAACCGGTAAGAGAGTACTTTTACCACTGGAAATCTTCTGGATATACTTATCCAGGTCTTCGCCAAATAGGCGTTCACCATGAAATGGGAAGCTAACTAGGAGCTTCTTACAGGGAGCTTCAGCAGACCAGTTCTTAAGCCACAGAAGTCTACGCATATGTACCAAAGACAGCGTAAGGCGGGGGGCCTGATGGATAGAATCCTTGATGGCGTCAACCGCAAAGCATAACGCTCTAGGCAGATCAGCCAGAGCCTGGGCCTGCTGGTCTGGCAAATCCCTTAAGACCAGTTTCATCTGATCCTTCAAAGCTTGGCAAACCCCAATGGCTGCCACCGCTGGCTGTGTAACAGCCCCTGCTGTGGAAAAAGCAGATTTTAACAAAGACTCCAATTTTTTATCTATTGGATCCTTGAACATTTGAACATTATCTACTGGACATGTCAGTGATTTGTTCACAGAAGAGATGGCTGCGGCCACCGTAGGAACACTCCATCTTTGGGTGAACTTATCCTCCATGGGATAGATCACCGGAAATCTTTTAGGTGGAACAAATAGTTTATCAGGGTGTTCCCAGTCCTGATATATGAGTCCTTCCAGTAACGGATGAATTGGAAAGGAGAAATTAGTCTGGGGAGCTTTTAACGACCCCAATGAGGAGACAGAAGTAGTTGATGGTTCAACAAGAGGCATTTTAAATGCTGATCGAACCATGTTAGTTAGGGTCTGAACCCACAATCTTTCAGTTTGTGATGCTGAAAATGATTCTTCTACTGTCGATTCCTCAAAAACAGAGTCAACCTCATCCTGATCCCCTTCAGGTAGGTCAATCCCTTCCTGGGACTGTTGTTCTGCCAACAGGTACTCTGATGGAGGTGACGGAGATCTGGCGCACTTTCTTTCCTGTAGAGAAGAAGCGATCAATGCTGCCAATCTTTGCTCCAATCCTCCCAGAGTTGAGGCAAAATCCTCCTCTGTTATATACACAGGAGCAGGTGGACTGAGGACAGCCGCAGTACCTGGCACTCCCGGAGGTTCCTTATGGGTACTAACCTCTGATTTCTCAGGGGAGGAAGGTGCAGATGACTGCTCCAGATCCTCAGAGCCCGATGGAGACCCCCTACATCTCCTGAGCGGTATATCCCGGAGTTTTTTAGGCGGAATATTCCTTAGTCAAAACTGGAGGTATTCCAGCCGCAATACACCCCTTACTGAAATAGTCTAATGCAATTTGCTGCTATGTGCATCAGTGGGTGTCTACCAATGTGCCTTTCTAGGGGATGCCTGTATCAACCGCCCGCTGTAAGCCTGCTATAACATGCTACCAGCCCCTTTATATGCTCTGTTCTCCACAGCTAGTAGTGTGGACTGAGTCCTTTTACCTTGCTGGGACGCCCGCACATGCGCAGAAGCGCTCGGCGCACAGAACGCGTCATCCGCCAGGCTCCGCCCCCTTTTTGTGGCCAGTTTCATAAAAGAAAGCGTGTGCACGAGTGCGCTATCGGCGCTATCCAGGGAGAGGTGCCAGGGTCCCTGCTTCAACCAGGACCCGGGGATAGAAGGGACCTTTAGGCAACATGACAGAAGGATGCAGCTTCCCTTACAGAGAGCCCACCATCTGCCTGGACTTTTACCATGGAAGGAATAGTCCCAGGAAAAAAGACGTTCCACAGCGGCCTCTAGTGGACAAACACAGGTACCGCACCTCGTCTTTTTTTTTTTTTTTTTTTTTTTAAACTTCCTCTATGAAAAAAACATTTCTAGGATTAGTAGTTTTATAGGCATATACAGCTATTAGCGGGAATACCGTCTAGGTAACAGGCAGAAAGACATATTAGGCTTGGGGGTCCCCTCAATAGAACCAAGTTCCTGAGGGGCCCCCACTTACCTTTTCCCCGCCGCAGGACTCTGTTTGGTCCACAGGAGCCCAAACTTCACCTCTCACGGCAGGCATTGTACTTAAACCTTCAGGGACCGGGTTCCCAAGGATTCCACTCCCCTAGACCTGTATAGCACCCCGCACAGAAAACATCTTAGTCGTGGGTATGACCAGAGCTCTGGATCCCAGGGTCCAGCCCTCCTAAGAGAGGCATTACAGGCAAAACCTTGCTCTTCTCTGCAAGGCCCGGGTACCGACCGTTTAGCTATGAAGCTTTTTTGGTCGGATCCGGAATAGCTTGCTGAGGCCCAAAAGAACCTGTACGCAAGCCCAGTGAAAAACACATGTTACTCTTTGGCCAACACCTTAGACACTGGCAAAAAACTGAGGTACTCCCGGATGGGAGGGGCTTATATAGGGGAGGGTACTTCCTGTTTGGAAGTTGCCAGTGCCAGCACCTGAAGGTAATCTATATAACCCACATAGTAATGACTATGTCGCTCTGTGTCCCGTGATGTACGAAAAAGAAAAACATTCCCCTCTGGGTGATCTATGTACATTGCAAGGATTATAACAATATAACAAACTTTGTTGCAGATACCTACCTTTTGTTATTCTGAAGAAATCCATGTGTGTTTGTCTTCGCCTCTGTTCTTAGTGGGTCTAATGGGAGTGGTTTCATAATTTATCAGTCAGCTTTAACAGCAGCAGGGCACTAATGCAGAAATCTGCTGGGCTTGCATCCCTTAGATGGGTTCCTATTGAAAGTATCTTTCCAAAAATTTTATTTTTGTTGCAGGGGATGCCTGAAATCTGACTTGTATCTTAGTGCAGACTTCTGGGAAAATTGGTGAGCCAATCACACAAGCAGGAAATTATGTTTCTGGGGAGTGGTCAGTACACATTCTGTGTACAGAACAACTCCAGGTAGCCATATTGTATTGCATTCTCAGAAAATTACAGGGCTGCAGATTGAAAAGGAAAGGTAATTTTTAATAACATTCAATTACAATATGATTAGTGTCGCAATTATATGCGCTATAATATTTTTTCTTTATTTTCTATTTTTTCCCCCACAAAAGTGGAGTACCCTTTAAGTTATTATTATACAGGATTTATATAGTGCCGACAGTTTGCGCAGCGCTTTACAGCATTATTTTTTTTCCAGGTACTTGTATAGTGCCATCAATTTATGCAGCGCTTTACATATACATTGTACATTCACATCAGTCCCTACCCTTAGGGACCTTGGGTTGTAAGCTCCTTAACACACATTTATACATATTCTAGGGATATGGGAGGAGGTGATGAGGGAGCTAGAGAGCAGGAGGTCTTGGGAGGAACGAAGAGGGCAATTAGGTTGGCATTTTGAGACTAGGCTAGTGATGTAGCTGGGGGCAGATTTGTGCATGGCTTTGTAACTTATTGTTAGTCTTTTGAATTTAATTCGTTGGGCGAGTGGCAGCCAATGGAGGGATTGGCAGATAGGGGTAGCAGACACTGAGTGGTTTGTAAGGTGGATGAATCTGGCAGCAGCATTCATGATGGACTGAAGTGGGGATAGTCTATTTAAAGGTAAGCCAATGAGGAGGGAGTTGCAGTAGTCAAGGCGAGATAACCAGGGAGTGAATCAGGAGCTTTGTGGTTTCATTGGTTAGAAAGGGACGTAGTTTAGAAATGTTGCGGAGGTTGAGGCAGCAAGCTTTGGAAAGTGATTGGATATGGGGCCGAAAGTAGGAGTTCAGAGTCCAGGATAACACCTAGAACCCTGACATGTGCGGATGGGTGGATGGTTGTGCCATTGCTCTTGACAGATAAGTCAGGGGAAGAGGCACGTGGGGGAGGAAATATTATAAGCTCTGTTTTGGACAAGTTGAGTTTGAGAAAGTGGTGCGACATCCAGACAGATATGTCTGTTAGTAAGTTAGTGATGCGTGAGGAGACTGATGGAGCAAGTTGAGGGGTGGAGAGATAGATTTGGGTGTCGTCAGCGTAGAAATTATATTGAAAGCCATGAGAGGCTGACCCAGGGAAGAGGTGTAGATCGAAAATAAGAGGAGGTCCAAGAACAGAACCTTGAGGGACCCCGACGAAGAAGGGAACAGGAGAGGAGAAAGTAGAATTGTAAGAAACACTGAAGGTGCGTTGGGATAGGTAGGATGAGAGCCACTAAAGAGCACAGTCACTGAGACCGAGGGAGTACAGTTTTTTGAAGGAGAGGGGGTGGTCAACCATGTCAAAGGCAGCTTAAAGGTCAAGAAGTAGGAGTACAGAATAGTGTCCGTTGGTTTTTGCAGTTAGTAGGTCATTTGTGAGTTTTAAAAAGGAGCAGTTTCTGTGGAGTGTTGAAGTGGGATAAAGTAGAGAGTTGAGTGTTGAAGTGGGATAAAGTAGAGAGTTTAAGGTAGAGAAGAGTTGACGGGGACTGGATGAGAAGGTGTTAATAAGAGTTGCAAAATAGGTCTGCTTGGCAGTGTGGAGGAAAGAATAGTATTTTTGGAGGGCAGATTTGTATTGGTTGAAGTCTTTGATTGACTTAGTCTTGTGCCACAGACGCTCAAGTGCGCAACTACGTTTTTTGAGAAGTCTGCGTGTAGTGAGGGGAGTGAGCTTGTCCAGGGTGGAGGACAGGGATTTATTGTAGATGGAAGTGGCTTGGTTGGGGCAGGACAGGGGAGAGATTTTGTCATAGAGGTGGTCAGTAGCAGAATAGAGGAGAAAAGGGTTGAAGTGGCGAAAGTTTCTACAAGTGATGGTTAGGCGATTGGAGGGAAAGGTGGTGGAAGACAGGGGGGGAGAGAAACTAATAAGGTGGTGGTCGGAGAGAGGAAAAGGATTGTTGGAGAAGTTGCATGGAGTGCATAGGTAGGAGAATACAAGGTCAAGGGTGTTGCCATCAGAGTGAGTAGAAGCCTGTACCAATTGCTTCAGGTCAAATGAAGAGGTTAGACTAATGGCGCGTACACACGACCGTTTTTGTCGTGTGTATGCGCGATAGCATTTTTCTCGACGAGAAAACTGCCCGAAAAAAAATTAGAACCTGCTCTATTTTTTTCTCGTCGTTTTTCACGTCATTCTTTTTCAGGTCGTGAAAAACGGTGGTGTGTTCGCTTTTACGCCGGTAAAAAAAACGCGCATGCTCAGAATCATGTATGAGACGGGAGCGCTCGTTCTGGTAAAACTAGCGTTCAGAATGGAGATAGCACATTCGTCACGCTGTAACGGACGGAAGAGCACGAGGCTGAAAAGCGCAAATCGTCTCTCACCAAACTTTACTAACACTAGGATCAGCAAATGCAGCCCAAAGGGTGGCGCCATTCGAATGGAACTTCCCCTTTATTGTGCCGTCGTACGTGTTGTACATCACTGCGCTTTGCTCAAGCGGTTTTTTTCATGAACGTGTGTATGCAAGGCAGGCTTGAGAGGAATCACGACAAGAAAAACTTTGTTTTTTTGCATGAGATGAATAACGTCGTGTGTACGTGGCATTAAGACGTTTAGAAGTAGTAGGAGTGTTTGTATTAGCAGGGATGTGGAAATCACTGAAAAGGATTGTGGGAATTTCCAAAGAGAGAAAGTAGGGTAGCAAGCAGAAAACTCATCAAGGAAAGTCGATAATGGTCCAGGGGGCCGGTAGATCACAGCAATTCTTAGGGAAGTTGGAGAGAACAGACGTATGCGGTGAGCTTCAAATGATGAGAGGGAAAGAGGAGGGAGGAGAGTGAAGAACCTAGAAGGTGCTCTGGGGGGATAGGAGGAATCCCACTCCACCTCCCTTGCACCCATTAGGCCTAGGGGAGTGAATCCAGAGAAGGCCACCGTGGGACAGGGAAGCAGGAGGAGTGTCAGATTCGTGGAGCCAGGTTTTGGTGACGGCAAGTAAATTAAAGGAATTAGTGACAAAGAGGTCATGAACAGCAGTGAGTTTGTTGCAGACAGAGCAGGCGTTCCAGAGGGCACAGGAGAAGATGAGGTGAGATGATTTGGAAATGAGGACACCTGCAGTCTGCTGTTGATGTTTGCTTTGTGCAAATCGCTGAAGTGCAAGAGCGGAAGTGCCACTTATTTAAAGAACCCCACTTCTTTGCAAGAACCCCCTGCATGTGCAGCCCCCTGCATGTGTTTCCCCATAAAGAAGGCATTGTTTTTATACTGTGTTGGGTGTGGATAGAATTTGGCAATTAATCAATCAGGAGGTAATATTAGGCACACAGCTAGCAGAGCAAAACTTTTCACACCACAATCAAACTGCAAGGAGGACCAAAAGGCCAATGTCCTAGAATGGATACCTCCCAACTTTGTTAGATGGGAAAGAGGGATACATTAGAGCAGTGTTTCTTAAAGTGGAGCTCCACCCTAAATTAAAAGTTCCTCTCATCGGAACCCTCCCCCCCTCCGGTGGCACAATTGACACCTTTCAGGGGGGGAGTGGGGTGAAAATATATAGACACTCGGCTCCCAGAACACAGGAGCACCAATCAGAACGGCGCAGCGCGACTCGCGCATGCGCCGTAGGGAACCGGGCATGAAGCCGCAGGGCTTCACTTCCTGGTTCCCTCAGCGAGGATGGCGGAGGGAGCAGCAGAGCGACGAGCGATCGCTCGTCCTCTGCTGCGACGTCGCTGGACTCCAGGACAGGCAAGTGTCCAAATATTAAAAGCCAGCAGCTGCTGTAGCTGTAGGCTTTTAATATTTTTTTTTCCGGCGGAGCTCCGCTTTAACTCCAGTACTCAAGGCGCCCCAACAGGTCATGTTTTTAGCATTTCCCTTAGATGAAACTTCTGTCAAATCACCTGTGCAAAATAATGGAAAGCCTGAAAATATGACCTGTAGGTGCGCCTTGAGTACTGGAGTTGAGAAACACTGCATTAGACCCCATTCCCACTGGTGCCGCCCGTGCATTCGCTGTAAAGTGCGGCTCGTTTTCACAGCGTTTACCGCTGTTTAAGCAGTGCTTTTCGGCCGCTAGTGGAGTGATTTTGAGCCCAAAGAAGTGGTTAAAAACTCCTGTGTTGCGGCGCTTCCGAAGCGCTTTTCCAGGTCCTTCTGAAGCGCTGTCCATTCATTGCAATGGGCAGGGGCGCTTTGGGAGTGCTGTATACAGTGCTCCCAAACTGCCCCAAAGATGTTGCTTGCAGGACTTTTTCTAACATCCCGCAAGCGCCAGTGTTAAAGCACCCATTGCAATGAATAGGAAGCAGTTTTCAGGCACTTTACAGGCGCTAAAAACTGCCCCAGTGTGAAAGGGGTCCTAGAGCATGCATGTGTATATATATATATATATATATATATATATATATATATATATATATATATATATATATATAGGCAAAACACATGCCTTTGCCATATCTCCAGTAACATGGATTTGTTTAACTCAATTTATTAGGTTTTCAAATAGAATAATTAAAAAATTAGATAAAATGTTTAGTGCAGCAAAACACTTTCAAATTTTAGATATGTAATCTCTATTAAAAAAATGCAAGAAGGCCAAAAAGAGGAACAACCAAGGAGGAATAGACAGAGGGATTTGGTTAAGAAAAAAAAAAAGAAAAAAAGGAAGAAGGACTGTCCCTTCAAATGAGGGATAGCTGAGAGGTATGAAAATGCTCCAGTTAAAGCCCAGAACTCCAGCTAAGAGGATCTGAGGCAGGATGTATTCCGTACGCCAACATTTAATGCAAAGCTGGTAAAGACTTACTTTTAAAAAAATCTAGGTACCAAGTATGCTGTATGAATCAAATGATAAAAACAAAACAAAAACAAAAAAAACACTTAAATCAATTGTAATTCTTGGTTGTAGAATTATAAAATAAGGAAAGGTCCAAGGGAAAAATTGGTTATGCAAAGTACTGCAAGTCCTGGTAAAGCTGTATGCCCATTAAAAAAAAAAAATACATTTCATAGTTCCGCATCACCTGCACTCCAGTGACATGAACTATAACAGAGTCTTTATTGTTATTTAAAAATCATTTAGTTCAAGTAATACATGCAGTATAAAATTTAGAGCTACAGTGACCTCTGCTGGTACAACACAATGTAGTTATTGGTAGTAAACAGAGCTTAGTATTTATTTTTTTATTTATTTTTTTTAACTCTGAAAAAGTTTTATTGTGCCATCAAAATAAAACACATAATATATAACAAAAAGAAAGTCAGTTGTTACATCCGGAAGTCATGCAAAGTGCAGATAAAGACAAATAAAACAGTGGCACAACAGGAGTTACAATGACATATGTTAACAGAAAAGGAAAGAAAGCCGTGTCGGGCGGGAAAGCACCAACCCGCCGACCCAATACAGCAGAACAGAGGGCCAACGGGCCACAAAGTAAACAATGTTGCCCATAATCTACCTGCTCTTATAGAAACTCCCCCTCTGTGATCAGAGGGTGTGTGCATAAGTTGAATTACCTAGTCTTGTATATCTAGAGTAGAGTCCGCCCTCCTTGTAACCACATACGCCTTTTATGCTTGTAGACACTGGTGCAAGACCAGTTGTGGCAAGGGTTTCCAACCAGGCTTGCCATATGGAATAACATTTTCGAGCTGCATTTCTATGCGGATATGTTAAGTGCTCCCTGATAAGGATGTAGTTGACCTGTTCTACCCATTGTTTTTTGGTGGGGATATGTGGGGAAAGCCAGAACCTGGCCACCAACTTTCTAGCTAAGTATAGTAGTCTGATCACTGCTATATTGATGGGGGGGGGGGATATATTTCTTAATCTACCGCTCCTAATGCCCCATACACACAATCGTTTTTCATGCCGTTAAAAATGCCATTAAAAAAAATGGCCATTAAAAATGATCGTGTGTAGGCTCCAGAGCATTTTTAACGACGTGAAAAACGGGCATTAAAAATTTCGATCATGCTCTCTTTTTTCACGTCGTTTTTCATGTCGTTTTTTTTAACGACGTGAAAAACGATAGTGTGTATGCTTTAACGACGTGAAAAAAAATGCGCATGCTCAGAATCAAGTATGAGACAGGAGCGCTCGTTCTGGTAAAACTAGCGTTCGTAATGGAGATAGCACATTCGTCACGCAGTCACGGACTGAAAAGCACGAGACTGAAAAGAGCGAATCGTCGCTCAACAAACTTTACTAACATGAAGGGTGGCGCCATTCGAACGGAACTTCCCCTTTATAGGGCCGTTGTACGTGTTGTATGTCACTGCGCTTTGCTTGATCGTTTTTTAAAATGATCGTGTGTACGCAAGACAGGCTTGAGAGGAAACATGAAAAAAAACGACGTGAAAAACGGCAAGAAAAAAAACGGCAAGAAAAAAAATGGCAAGAAAAACGATCGTCTGTATGGGGCATAAGACACAGATTAGTGGATCCAAAGGGACCCTGACCTGATAAGCTGTGGAAATGACTTCAGTAATTTCACCCCAATACCGATGTAATTTGGGACAGCACCAGATTAGGTGAATTAAGAGACCCCTCCTCCCCACAACATTTGGGGCATATAGAGGAGTCTCTCCTTCCCCATCGATGCAATTGGATGGGTGTGCAGTAAGCCCTGTGTAATAAAAACAAATGAGATAACCTGTGCGACTGCGAAACGGAAGTGATTGGCCCCGATTGTAAACATAGGTCCCAGGTTTCATCATTTATCTCCCCCAGGTTCTCTGTCCAGCCCCTCCTACTCTGTAAAGTTGTCTTGTATGAATAAATGAGAGATCAGGCCCTTTTTCTCCTGTCCTTAAAAAAATTTCCTTCATCAGGGAATGACTTGAAAGTAAGAGAGTGGAGGTCTGGCCCTGGGCCTGGAGATCATGTCTCAATTGGTAGTATTTATAGAATTGATGTCTGGGTAGGTTGAATTCTGCTTGCAGGTCCATGAATGATTTTAATACATTTTAGTTGTACAATTGGGCAACATTGCAAATACCAGCCAGCCTCCATACCTGGAAACTTTCCAGTTTGTATACTTTCGCTAAATTAGGGTTACACCATAATGGGGTTTCTCCAAGAAATCCCAAGACCCTCAAGCTAGACCTGACAGTAGTCTAAAGTTTTTTTTAGAAGAATAACAGTGGGCGCTGTTTGTGGCAAATGAGGTAAACCCGCCTCCAAACGCACTAACACGGACATGTTTTGCATTCCAGTCCGCAGTAGGCTCTCTATCGAGTCAGATTAACTCAGTGGCCCAAAACCACTCAAGTGTTGTAATTGGGAAGCATAAAAATAGAGCCAAGGATTAGGAACTGCTACTCCTCCCTGATCCTTGCCATACTGCAGAGTGGAAAGACTGATCCTAGCTACTCGTTTTTTCCATATCAAGGATCTGAACAAAGTATCAATACGATTGAACCATCTGCGGGGAATTGTGCATAATGTATAACAATTGGGGGCAGCAAACCATTTTAAATTAGGTTTATCCTTCCTATTACTGACAATGGTAATTTGCACCAAGTATTACATGTCATTTGGAGTCTTTTGAAAAGGAGCAGTGGGTTCTCCTCTAGGTAGGACAACCGGTTAGCAGAAACCTGCACTCCCAGATATTTAAACGAGGAAACTACCTTGAGAGACTCTGCAGCAACAGGCAACAAAATCGTTGGGTCATCTAAAAAAGGCAAAAGGACCGATTTACTCCAATTGATGGAGAATCCCGACAAGGAGCCGAAGTGCTGAATTACTGCCATTGCATTTGTAAGGGATGTATCCATGTGCCCCAAATAAAGCAGAGTATCATCCGCGTAAAGGGAGATCTTCTCGAAGTTCAGTTCCCTGTTAAAGCCTACAATAGATGGGGACGACCGTACGATAGCCGCTAGTGGTTCCAGGGCTAAACGCAAATAACAGTGGTGACAGTGGACAACCCTGTCTCGTACCCCTAAAAAGGGGGAAAGGATCTGAGAGATCCCCATTCACGCAGATCCTAGCTGTGGGGGCTGCATACAACAACCTCACCCAGTTAATAAATTTGTCACCGAGTCCACAGCACTTCAGTACCTCCCAGAGGTAAGGCCATTCAACGCCGTTGAAGGCCTTAGCCGCATCCAATGATAGAATCGCTCTTCGGCCTGGGTTATCGACAGGTATCTGGAGGTTGAGAAATAGGTGTCTGATGTTAAGAGCCATGAATCTAGAGGGAATGAACCCTGATTAGTCTTTGTGGACAACTTTAGCTAGTCTGGTAGCCATAACCCTTGCCAGTAATTTCACATCCGTTGTCAATAACGAGATGGGCCTATAGGAATCTGGGGAATGGGCCTCCTTACCAGGTTTTGACAGTAAAATAATTATCGCTTCATTCATAGACTGGGGCAGGCTTCCAGTTTCTAGAGCATCCATGAATACCTCCCTCAATTGGGGCATCAGCATTTCAGAGTAGCGTTTGTATACCATACCAAGCCATCCGAGCCTGGAGACTTACCAGGAGAGGAAAGCGCTAGTGCCTCCAGCATCTCATAAACCATAAGGGGAGCATTCAATTGCTCTGCATCCGAGGCTGGGAGCTGCGGGACACGGCACTTGTCAAGAAAGGAATCAATTTCAGCTATAGTTGGCGAGACCTTGGGAGTACACATCAGCATAGAAATCTCTAAATGTGGAAAAAATTTCAGCATGAGAGGAGACCAAATCCCCTGAAGGACTGGTAATTGCCTCTATATGTGGGGATATCTTCTGTGATCTCACAATCATAGCAAGCATATGACCTGTACTTTCCCCTTCCTCAAAGTATTTCTGTTGAAGAAAGAACCTTTTATTTTCAGCCTTCGTTAAAACCATATGCTTAGCAATATGTTGAGCTTCATGCCAAGCTCTTTCAGTTTGTTCAGAGGGGGAGTCAACAAATGCAGACTCAGCCCTCTTAACCTCCCAAAGCACGGATTGTTCCGAAGACTTGGTCCCGGTCTTGATGGCAGTGATGGTTTTGATAAATTGGCCTCTTAAATAGGCTTTCAGCATGTCCCAAAAAACGCCAGGACTAGCTGATGGTTTGTTGAAGTGAATATATGTGGATAGGTTAGCACGGATAGGATCAGTGTTAGGGAATAGCGACAACCAGAACAGGTTGAGTTTCCAACAGACCCGCTTGGACACCCCAGATGTGAGAATCGCAATACACAGGGTGGAATGGCCAGAGACAGTTCTTGCCTCATAATGTGATGATGACACCAATGGGAGCATTGCATCATTGCCTAGACCGAGGTCAATTCTGGAGAGGCCTCCATGCGTGGTCGAGTGACATGAATAGCACTTTACCTGTGGGTGGTTAAGCCTCCAAACATACCTCAAACCCAGCTCCGACAAAAGCTGAGCAAAGGATGTCTGGCCCCCTCTCAGATTACGTGTAGGAACCCTTAAAGAGTATTTATCAAGTTCTGCATCCAAATAATTATTAAAATTAACCACAAGGATTGCAGGAATACCGGGGTGATGTGCCAGAAAAGTAGCCAGAGTTTTGATGACTTCTACTGAAAAAGGGGGTGGAATATACACATTCATATAATAATGCATTGCAAATCATCTAGGGTACACAATAAGAATATGAACCGACCGTGTGGTTCAATGAGTGAGGTTGTGCTTGCAAAAGGTACATTTGTGCTAACCAGCACACTAACCCCTCTGGCATAGGAGGATAAGACAGAGTGGAACTGAGTACCAAACAATCTGACAGAAAACGGTGACTCTTGGCCAGGGGACATATGGGTCTCCTGTAGGCACACCACAGAGGAACCCAGCCATTTGACCATGTGAAATACAGCCAACCGCTTCACTCTGCCTCGTACATTCCAGCTTGTTATAACACTCTGCTAAGCCATGGGGTGTTAAGACACATACATATGAGACGTGGGACGGTAAGGAGAGAAATGGAGGCACGGGCGATACCCAGGTAGCAACCTAGTGGAACAGGCAAATATTGGCATAGATTGTGACAGGAGATATTGGGCAGTCTCTAAACATGAGAGCAGTTCCTGTAAAATGAAAGGTTAGGCAGGTAGAGGGAGCATATGGACCAACAGGGTCCAATTTATCATGAAAAAAAAAAAAAAACTAATGTCCATGAGGGACTCTCTACTTGGGGGCCAAGTTCAGTAGCCGGCGTTGAAGAGCCAATAGGCAACAGGCCTCACGCTTTATCCAACGGCATAGTTGGTGCTGACGCAACTTGTGAAAATCCGCCATTACAGGATTAATATACGTCAACTGTTCAGTTCCTCTGTAGAAGTTAAGTATCTCAGTGCAAAAGGTGTAGTGAACGACAATCAGGTTGCCTTACGTCTTCTGCCCATCTCATCCCGCAGAGAACGCTCCTCTCTATCAAACCATTGCATTACCAGGGTGGGTTTTTCAAAGAAATGCACTTCATCTCTGGCTACCACATGTAGGCGGGCAGGATAAAGCATGGCATACTGTATCTCCAGGAAGCGAAGCCTCTTCTTTACATCATTGAACTGGGCCCGCTGCTTTTGCACCTCTGCCGAGAAGTCCGGAAACAGGGAAATCTTGGGAGTCATCTATCACAAGGGCATCCCCCAAAGAGCATGCTTTAGAGAGGATAACGTCCCGATCCTTATAAATGAGCAGTTTAAACAGGAAGGCTCGTGGGGGATTACCCGGAGGCAGGGGTCTGGTGGGGACCCGGTGTGCGCGCTCTACTGCAAACATTGATGAAAACAAATCTTTCCCAAATTTATCTAGCAGCCATTGCTCTATAAAATGAACCCGATTTTTTCCTTCCATCTTTTCAGAAATACCAATGGCCCTGATATTGTTTCTGCAAAGTCCATTTTCTTAATCATCGAGTCTCGCGGCATGCCAAGTTCAAAGTCACTTAAATCCCCTTTCTTCCCTATGAGATAAAATAGTGCCGTCACTGACACACACCATCTCTTGTAACAGTACCACTACATTTACAGTCCCTGTATTGAGCAGAGTAGGTTTTCCCGAATCCTGACCCTAGCCTATAGGTTGGATGAAGAATGCCTCGGCCACTT
Organism: Rana muscosa; assembly: GCA_029206835.1. NCBI lineage: Eukaryota > Metazoa > Chordata > Amphibia > Anura > Ranidae > Rana > Rana muscosa. The sequence goes on from CM055121.1 coordinate 630,346,318, forward strand.
ACGATTGGTGGTGCACAGTGACAGCTTCTTGGTAGAACAACTCAGGAGAGTTCAGACTAGGATTCAAACACGCCTGAGCTCATCCCTGCCCCAGACCAGTGTCTGCATTTATACTCTAGAGCCAGATAGCTTGGCAGGAGCGAATAAATAGAATCCAGTAAAGAACTATCACAGGGATAACATTTTTTAGGAAAAATACTAGTCCAGCTGCCTTACATGGCTTTTTCATAAGGCTATAGTTCAGCTTTAGCATATGTATTATTTTTAACAAAATATGTGTTAAAATGTATTTTAATAAACATACCAAAGATGAAGGTACACTGCAGTTAAAAATTTAAATTAAGCCTTAAAATACATAGAGCATAATATTATGATCTGGAAAGCCCTTATGTATAGTGTGTACTTGTCTCAATTAAGAGGACCAAGTGTAATTTCTGTCTGCCGTTTCCTTCCTCTGCTATCAGCATGAGTCACTTCTGATAAGTTTTGTAAACATCCCTTGTAATAGGAATATGGCATGATCGGACTTCTTTACAGTGAGATACGGGGTCAATAAGACCCCACATCTCACCTCTAGGCTGGGAAGTCTAAAGTAAAAAAAAAACAAAAAAACAATCACGGCGTCCCAGCTGAGGCGGATGCCGTTTTTTTTAATGCAGAGGCCGGGCGTGACGCCATAACATTGTGCCCGGCCTCCGACGATCATAGAGACTCCGGCGACCATCTGGTCCGCCGGAAATCTCTATGGTGGACATCTGGGGCCCTTGGATCCCTTCACCGACTCACCGATTGTAGCGGTGAGTTGGTAGAAGCACCAGAGGGTGGCGGGAGGGGACGTCCTCTCGCCTCCCGCAAGAACGATCAAGCGGCGGAACAGCCACTATGATCGTTCTTTTGGTGTAGGGAATCGCCGGCTCTAAAATACGATATCCGAATGATGCCTGTAGCTACAGGCATCATTTAGATATCCCCGCACAAAGTCCAGGACGTCATATGAAGGCTTGCGGGTGGGAAGTGGTTAATGACCAGGCCATTTTTTGCGATACGGCACTGCGTCGCTTTAACTGACAATTGCGCAGTCGTTCGACGCTGTACCCAAACAATCCTTTTCCCACAAATAGAGCTTTCTTTTGGTGATATTTGCTTACCTTTGAAGAAACACAACATTTTTTACTTTTTGCTAAAATAAATACCCCCCCCCCCCCAAAAAAAAAAAAAAGTAAAAAAATAAATAAAATCGTTATCAGTTTAGGTATATTCTACATATTTTTGTTTAGAAAAAAAAAATCGCAATAAGCGTATATTGATTGGTTTGTGCAAAAGTTATAGCATCTACAAAATAGGGGATAGATTTATGGCATTTTTATTATTAAATTTCTTTTTTACTAGTGATGGCAGTGATCAGCAATTTATAGCCGGACTGCGACATTCCGTCGCGGACAGATTTTACACTTTTTTGGGACCATTGACAAAAAAATAGCGACTCATTACTGTATAACTGTCACTGGCCGGGAAGGGGTTAACACTAGGGGGCGGTCAAGGGTTTAAGTGTTCCCTAGGGAGGTGTTTCCAAGAGCCTTTTCACAGTGACAGCTTGGGGGCATCGGCGGTAAAGCGCTGCTAAAACTAGCAGCGCTTTACCATCGTTTTAGAGGCACTTTTCGGCCGCTAGCGTGGTGCTTTCAATTTTCGCTAGCGGCTGAATAAAGGGCCCGCAAAGCACAGCTGCCAAGGCGCTTTGCAGGCACTTCAGCGGCGCGCTTTAGGCACTACTACTCTTTTGGATGTCCTGCCAGCGCAGCGTCCCAGTGTGAAAGCCCTCAACCTTTCACACTGATTGCAGATGAGCCATTTTTTGCGTTAAAGCGTCTGAAAGACGCCTCCAGTGTGAAAGGGGTCCAACTGTGGGGGAGTGTAGTGACTGGGGGAGGAGACAAATCGCTGTTCCTAATCACTAGGTACAGACGATCTGTCTAGCTCTCCTTACAGAACGGAGCTCTGTTTACATTGACAGATCCCCATTCTATCTCTCTCAGGAGCGATCGCAGGTGGTTGGCGGACATTGCAGCCGCCGGCCACGCGCATCGGCTTGGGCGTACATGCCCCCTAGTGGTCTTAAAGTGTCCGACGTACGATGACGCCGATTCGCCCAGGAGAGCCAACTTGCTGCAGTACAACTACGGCGACTGGTCTTTAAGGGGTTAAAGAAAAACTTTAGTCCTGCTCAGTACCAGTCCCCCCGGCACCTCCATTATAGCATAGGATTTCCTGTGCATGTGGAAAGATGGTGAAGTGCGTAGGAAACCCAGTTTTATTTTCATTCTAAAAAGTGCAGGGAAAGGTTAGAGCTTCTGTGTGCCTATTGGGAAGATCTCCCCTCACTTAGGCCTCATGCACACAGGCGTTTTTGAATAGCGCGAATGGGCATTAGCATTTTTAGTTTTTTAGCTTTTTCAGTAAAAACTATTTACTATAATGTGAAAAAAACACCTAAAAAAACATGGCTTAAAGCTTGTTAAAGCGTTTAGGGGTGTTTTTTGTTTTTACAGCTTAACAGCATCTGCTCCTGGACGCACAGGCTGTCATTTTAGTTTTTTACTGCCCCTAAACGCCTCTGACAGTTTATGTGTGCATGGACACATAGGATAACATGGAGAAGCATTTAGAGGCAGTTAAAAAAAAAACATCAGACACCCTTAACAGCAGCTCTAAAAACATCCTGTGTGCATGAGCCCTTACTGTCAGGGCAGGAAATGGAAGGACGGGTTAGAATGTCTGTTAATCATTGCTTTCTGTAACTTCCCAATGCCCCCCGCTATTTTTTGCAAAGGCAGCACAGAGACAGGAGGTTAGGGAAAAAATCTTCCCAATGTGGTCACAGACATAATAAAAAAAAAAAAAGTTGGGCTTTACATATGAAATATATAGGATAAAAAAAATAAAAAACAAACAAACAAACACACATGCTTACTTGTCTAGGGACTTCTGTGGAAAGATGAAAGCGCCACTACATATCCGATCTATGTAGTTGAGAGGAACTTTGTGAATCTGTTGGCAGCATAGCATGATGAAGTCATACTTGCAGATAAAAAGAGTATTTTCTGTTATTAGTACAACTCGTTCTTTCTCATTGTTCCAATGATCAATTCTGCAATGAAAGAAACAATAAAAGTCAAACATATCAATACCATATAACACATACCGTATATACTCGAGTATAAGCCGAGGCACCTAATTTTACCACAAAAAACTGGGAAAATGTATTGACTCTAGTATAAGCCTAGGGTGTCCATCTGCATGCATCACTGTGTCCATGTGCCCATGCCCAGACTGATGTTTAACATGGGAGTCTATGGAAGGGGTGCTCGGCTTTTAAAAAAAAAAAAAAATCGGTGCTCCCCGGCCGTAGGTCCCCCAGACAACCAACTTTGCACACTTGTAGAGGAGAAATGGGGCTACATGTGTGCCAAGATCCGGGTCCAGGGGATCTACGACCGGCCAGTACCGGGTCCACAAAGTCACTGGAGAAATCAATGTTTAACATGGGAGTCTATGGAAGGGGTGCCCGGCTTTGAAAAATCGGTGCTCCCCGGCCGTAGGTCTCCCAGACAACAAACTTTGCACATTTCTAGAGGAAGGGTGGGGCTACATGTGTGCCAGGATTGGGGTCCAGGGGACCTCTGGCCAGCCGGTACGGGGTCCCCAAAATCCGGGAGATCAGGCGCAAAAAGGTGACTCGAGTATAAGCCGAGGGGGGCATTTTCAGCACAGAAAAATGTGTGGAAAAACTCGGCTTATACTCGAGTATATACTGTACATTTACATATACTGCCATTAAAAAAGCATACAAGCATGAAGTGTCTTAAAAATTATCTCCAGTCACTATTCAACTTCCATGCCTTGCAGTGTGAGTGTCTTTTAGCTACCCTTGTCTGTGCTACATGCCAATCCTACAAAATCTGACACCAAGGTACACTGAGCCAATTGGATGATGGGAAGCAACGTGCACTGTATAGGAAGTTGGAAGTACAGAGACATGGAGGCTAACAATACCATAGGAATGGGCTCGGGCGTGTTCGGGATCCCACATGCCCGATCCCACCAGGAAGCCAAAACTGCACACCGCTAATCACAGGCAGCGAGACATTTTACGGTCTGCAGCTGCACAGATCAGGAAAAGTCTCACTGCCTGTGATTGGAGATGTGCAGCATCGGCTTCCTGGGAGGATCGGGCAGGTGGGTTGGGACTAGGATCCCGAACACGCCCAAGACCATCTTCACAGCAGAGTAGCCCTTCACAAAAATGTAAAAAGCTAAAGTTTCCTTTAACCACTTCAATACTGGGCACTTTCACCCCCTTCCTGCCCAGACCAATTTTCAGCTTTTAGTGTGCTCACAACTTTGAATTACAATTGCACGGTCATGCAACACTGTTCCCATATGAAAAAGATTTTTTTCACAAAAATAGAGCTTTCATTTGATGGTATTCAACTATTATTATACAGGATTCATATAGCGCCAACAGTTTACGCAGAGCTTCACAATGTAGAGGGAAAGGTGGGCCCTGCTCATGAAAATCTTAAATCTAAATCACCACTGGGTTAAAAATGTCTTGCTAAATTCATTAACCACATCAATACTGGGCACTTTAGCCCCCTTCCTTCCCAGACCAATTTTCAGCTTTCAGCGCTCTCGCATTTTCAATGACAATTGCGCGGTCATGCTACACTGTACCCAAATGAAATTTTTATCATTTTGTTCACACAAATAGAGCTTTCTTTTGGTGGTATTTATTCACGACTACGTTTTTTATTTTTTGCGATAAGCGAAAAAAAGAGCGGAAATTTGGAAAAAAATATATATTTTCGTCTTTCTATTTTCAAAAAAATCCAATAAAATCGAATTTTGTCATAAATTTAAGCCAAAATGTATTCTACTACATGTTTTTGGTAAAAAAAAATTCCGTTAAGTGTATAATTGGTTCGTGTGATCACGGACATATGTACGCAAATGATCATGTACAGATGTGTGCAGGTGATCACGGACATATATGTGCAAATGATCATTGGGACATATGATTTTACTGTCACATATGTGGGGGACAAGTGTTTTTACTATGTGGGGACGTGTGTGTGGGGACATGTTTGTGTTTTACACTATGTGGGGACACTAGGCTGGTGATCAGGGATTAAAAAAACTGAAAAAAACAGCTCATACTCACTGATCACCAGCCAGCTGCAGCGATCCGCTCTCCTCTCCTCACCGACGACTTCTGTGTGAGGAGAGGAGAGCTGGTTGCCTAGCAACCGGCTCTGTTTACATCACATGATGGCTGTGATTGGACACGGCCGTCATGTGATCAGGAGGGCCAATCACAGAGCCCTCCTGCCGAATCGAGGTGACGCGTGCATCGGGATCGCGCCGCTGCACAGGAACGCGCGCGATTACCCTCCTTCTGAGGGACGTTCCTGAACGTCCACTCAGAAGGAGAGAGAGCGCCCACCCGGCCGTATATATACAGTGGCCGGGTGGGAAGTAGTTAAAAAAGAGAAGACCGAAAGTTTTTTTTTTTTTTAAAACACGTTTTTTTTGTTTCCGTTATAAAAATTTGCAAATAAATAATCTTTCTTCATAAAATTTAGGCCAAAATGTATTCTGCTACATTTTTTTTGGTGAAAAATACCCTAATCAGTGTATATTATTTAGTCTGTAGGAAAGTTATAGAGTCCACAAATTATGGTATATATCTGAAAATTGATCAATCCTGATGCACTGATCTAATTTCTTGAGGCCCTAAAATGCCAGGACAGTACAAATATCCCCCAAAATTACCCCTTTTTAGAAAGTAGACATTCCAATGTATTTAGTAAGAGGCATGGCAAGTTTTTTGAAGTTGTCATTTTTTGTCACAATTTTTGGGGAAATTAGGCATGAACTAACTCCCGCCTGCATTGTTAAATGACGGCGAGTGGGATCCTTTCTCGTTCTGGGGCGCCATCATAAGACGTCGCCCCAGTGTCACAGCTCTTGCGCGGTCGTGCTGTGTTCCTAGGACAGGGCGCGACCCCGATCTGGGTAAGGAACTGATGGCGCGGCTCTTTAACCATGTGATTGGCTGTGTCCAATCACAGCCGATCACATGTAAACATGGAAGGGCAGTTTTTCAGGTCTCCTCGCTTCACACAGAGTGTGAGGCAAGGAGAGACTATCAACAGGAACTTCTTGCAGCAGAGACTGTACAGGTAATTAGGGCACTGATCATCAGTGCCCCGATTATCAATGTAGCCCCAGCAGTGCCCATCAGTGACACCAATCAGTGCCCATCAAGGACACCAATCAGTGCCCATCAGTGATGTCAGTCAGTGCTGCCTTTCAGTGCCTGCTCATCAGTGCTGCCCATTTGTGCCGTCTATCCATGTCGCCTGTCATTGTCCATCAATGCCACCTATCAGTGAGGCAGATTAGTGCCTCTTCATCAGTGCCCATAAGTGCCATCTCATCAGTGCGGCCCATCAGTGCCGCCTCATTAGCGCTCATCCGTGAAGGACAAAAATTACCTATTTACAAAATTTTATAACAGAAACTAAGAAAAACTTTCCCCCCGCAAAAAAAAAAAACGAACAGCAGTGATTAAATACCAGCAAAAGAAAGCTCAATTTGTGAGAAGAAAATGATAAAAATTTAATTTGGGTACAGCGTTGCATGACCACGCAATCATTCAAAGTGTGACATTGTTAAAAGCTGAAAATAGTGACAATATGTAAAACATACAAAAAAAATTATTAGTAATATTTTTTTTTTTTTTTATTTCTCCTTTTTTTAACAATTTGTTATAACACACTGAGCAGAACAATACAGTGTTACCATGGTAACACTCTAGGGAAGTAATCAGGATTTTTCATTTTTTACACAAGTGAATTACACTGGTATAAGCAACCATTTTTACTGAATGAAACCGATTCATTTAGTGTATTTTGTTGCGATTGCTCACAGCCCTGTCTGTACTGTGTGATCACTAGGACCAAATCCTAGCTAGCAACACAACTGTACACAATGGATAGCATGAAAGGAAGTCATCCATTGTTTACAATAGTCATGTAATCTGCTATAATTGGTCACAGAAATCACATGGTATCGGCAGCGGGTCGGTCCACTGATCAGTCACCAGCTGTGTCCAACGGACACAGCCGGTGACAGATCGCGCTGCAGCACCGTCCCCAGGGCCACGCACAAGGTGTGTTCTGGGAGGTCGTCATATGACATCCACCTGGATTGATGAAAGTCCCACCTGGCCTATAGCAAAGTGGTTAACCTCTTGTCGACCGCGTAATCCATATATGCAGTGGCAAAAAAAAGGGTTTTCATGCCCAGCCACCGCACATACAAGTCCAGTGCGGCATGACGTTTGTGTGCTGAGAATGCGCTCACAACACACCGACAGTTGCCATTGGTCAAAGCTCCTGATTGGCTTCCCATAATCTGTAGGCTGTAAGAGCCAACCCCAATGTTCACATGATATGGGAATCTCACCATCTCCCGGGTATTAAAGCTAATCTAAAGGGATTCCGGGAGAAGGGGTTAAGGAGGGATCAACAGCAAGCAAACCTGTAACAGATGTGCAAAGTGTTTTTATAGAACTTGAGAGGGAGGGAGGTCTCATTGGCATTACTTGACAAGCAAAGTGTTTTGAAGGTACAAGTCACCTCCTGGGGGAAGCAAGTTGACCAAATTCTACTATGCAAACCATATTATTTATTTATCACAGCCCCTTTGAGAAGGTAGTGTTACTAGTAAAATATCAGTACTGTAGTGGTTATTTTGGCCAAAAAGTGATGCCCGTTATAATGTGGCTGACTGATCTAAATAGTTCAGGGAACACTTTTCTGGATATAAATTGGAGAACATCCTTTGGCATGGTATCCTTCTTGTAACAGAATCTTCTTCTGGAGTAGATGATTGTGCCGTGCTACTATCCTCATAACTTCTAACCTGACTACACAACATTGACTCAATCTTTGCACTAGGAGATTGTGGTCATACGGAATGTTCTGCCTACATAAATAGTAATATAGTGATATCACTTGAGATGCTTTCAAATATATTTTTTAAAGCCACTGGGATTATTTTTTGGAATTTGTTTATATTTATTACAGGTACTTACATAGTGCGGTCAATTTACACTTCACTTTACATTCACATCAGTCCCTGCCCTTAAGGAGCTTACAGTCATACATAACTCACATTCACACATACCAGGGACAATTTAGACAGGAGCCAGTTAACCTACCAGCATGTCTTCGGAGTATGGGAGGAAACTGGAGTACCCAGAGGAAACTCGGGCAGGCACAGGGAGAACATGCAAACTCCAGGCAGGTAGTGCCGTGGTTGGGATTTGAACCAAAAACCCTAGTGTTGCCGGCCAGAAGTGCAAACCACTTAGCCACTGTGCTGCCCATATACAGTGGGGAAAATAATTATTTGATCCCCTGCAGATTTTGTTTGCCCACTTACAAGGAAACGAAGGGTCTATTATTTTTATCATGGGTGTATTTTATATGATAAAGAGACAGAATATCAACCAAAAATCCAGAAAAAAAAAAAAAAAAAACACATGATACAAATGTTATAAATGGAGTTGCAGTTCAGTGAGAAAAAAAATAACCATTTGATCTCCAAGCAAAACATGACTTTGTACTTAGTGGAGAAACCCTTGTCGGCAAACACAGAGGCAAGAAGTTTCTTGTAGTTGGTGACCAGGTATGCACACATCTCAGGAGGGATTTTGGTCCACTCTTCTTTAAAGATCTTCTCTAAATCCTTAAGATTTCTTAGATGCCGCTTGGCAACTCAACGTTTCAGCTCACTCCATACATTTTCTATAGAATTAAGGTCTGGAGACTGGCAAGGCCACTCCATGACCTTAAGGTGCTTCTTCATGAGCCACTCCTTTGTTGCCTTGGCGGTATGTTTTTGGTCATTGTCATGCTGGAAGACCCATCCATGACCCATCTTCAGTGTTCTGGCTGAGAGAAGAAGGTTCTCATCCAATATTTTAGAATACATGGCCCCGTCCATTGGCCCCTCAATGCGGCAAAGTTGGCCTGTTCCTTTAGCAGAGAAACAGCCCCAAAGCATTATGTTTCCATCTCCGTGCTTGACTGTAGGCATGGTGTTAGGGTCATAGTCAGAATTTTTCTTCCTCCAAACATGGCGAGTCCCCATCCACAAGAAAGCATATGTACAGTCATTATGATTCAGAGAAGGACTGGGAGAAAGTGCTGTGGTCAGAGGAGACCAAAACTCTTTGGCATTAACATGACTCGCCGTGTTTGAAAGAAGAAAAATGCAAACTATGACTAAGAACACAATTCCTACGGTCAAGCACGGAGGTGGAAACATGATGCTTTGGAGTGGTTCCTCTGCTAAAGGTACAGGCTGATTTACCGCATTATGGGGCCATGTATTGTAAAATCTTGGATGAGAACCTTCTTCCCTCAGCAATAACACAGAAGATGGGTCGTGGATGGGTCTTGCAGCATGACAGTGACCCAAAACATACCACCAAGGCAACCAAGGAGTGGCTCAAGAAGAAGCAGCACATTAAGGTCATGGCGTGGCCTAGCCAGTCTCCAGACCTTAATCCTATAGAAAATTTAAGAAGAGAACTGAAACTTCGAGTTGCCGAGAGGCAGCCAAGAAACCTTAAGGATTTAGAAATGATCCTTAAAGAAGATTGGACCAAATTCCCTCCTGAGATGTGTGCAAACCTGGTCACCAACTACAAGAAACTTCTTACTTCTGTGCTTGCCAACAAGGGTTTCTCCACCAAGTCATGTTTTGCTTGGGGATCAAACACTATTTAATCTGCGTATAACACACACTTTTTCCCCCCTTAAAATCAGGGGGAAATCATGGGTGCGTGTTATACACCGAACCGCTGCCTTTTCAGAGGGGAAGGAGGGAACGAGCGCCGCCGAAATAGACAGAGCCGAGTCTACTGTGTACTCAGCTCCGCTCGCAGTCACGCCCAGTCCCGCCTCCTAGCATTTACGTCCTGCCATTGGACCGGTGTTATGTCCATCATAGGAGCTGGGCCAAGGGGCAAGACTGCAAGACGAGCCGTGAGGAGCCCAGTACACAGGACATCCGGCTCTGTCTATCTCGGCAGCGCTTGTTCCCTCCTCTGCAGGCAAAAGGAAGGTTTATGTGTTGTTCACAACAGCTGGATTTATCTGTCTGTCTATTCAACTAAACGCTTCACGATGCAAAGTGAAAAATTGAGTACCAGTAACAATTTAAAACCCATCATTGACCATGCTGCAATTTTGGGCAAGGCTGCAGATGGACACTGATAAGGCTGCATTGATGGGAATTTAAAATGCAAGTTTTTTTCCTTAAACTTCCCTTCTAAACTTGGTGTGCGTGTTATACGCCGATAAATATGTTACTTATTTTTTTACTCACTGAACAGCCACTTAATTTATAGCATTTGTATGATGTGTTTTTTCTGGATTTGTGGTTGATATTTTGTCTCCATCATTTAAAATACACCAATGTTAAAAAATATAGACCTTAATTTTTTTGTAAAAAAAAAAAAAAAAAAAAAACCCTTACAAAATCTGCAGGGGATCACATTATTATTTTCCCCACTGATTATAGATGTTTATATACAGCATAATAATCAGATTATTGTATGTTTTAGTAGTACTATAGCGGGAACCCTTGTAGGAAACTGTGTGTTTCAAAGTGATTATAACTAATAATAATGTAGAGTTTCCTAAACGATCATTATTTATTTTTTAGTAACAGTTCATGTTAAACAGCCCAAAGTTAGGATAATAATTGGGGATTTGGGATAATAAAAAATTCTATTTACTCAGCCCTAATTCCTGTTTTGCCACTTTTGAGAATGCAACTAAATTATTTACGAATCTGGAAGAATCTGTCATTTGCATGATTTGTGGTTTACTGGTCTTTTTACAATGCTACTTGAAAGGAACGTTTTTTGTATTGCAGACAACATCCAATCAGGGTCCAAATGTCATTATATAGAAGTGGTTAAAAAAAGATAGGGAAAAAAAAAGCATATGTCTGATTGATGTGTGCATGAACGCCACTTTCATTTATGTTAGAATGTATAGCTGAGGCCCGAGTTCTATATTTATTGATACACATTTTGCAGGTGCATTCTAGTGATTGTCCTCAAGGTGGCAGCATATAGCCAATCAATGCCAGCACAGTAGAAGTAAATTCCACGCCAACATTTTAATTTGACGTTATGGTGATTATTCACTTTGAAACCTTGTTAAAAAATATCTCCCATCTGGATTATGAACAAAACTGTAAAACCTCACAAGTTTCTGTGAATAGCTGTCTTCATTTAGAAAGATTCTGACAGCCCCAGAGAAAGTGAAAATAAGGGAAAAAAATAAATAAAAAATATGACGCAAGCAGGTTTTCAACTAGGCATGAAAATGTAAAAACCCACACAAAGTTTGAGTATTGAGTGCACAGAGATCTAAATGTACCATGGGGCTTTTGCGAGAACACACAATTTTATTCTGTGAAAGGAACAGAAATTGATGTTATTATACTGTTGACCACAAATGAACCATCTAATAAGAACAGTATGATAGATGCAGTGTGCAGTTTTTACATTTCTGAATATACTTAGATGTGCAAGCAGGAAAGAAGCTGTTGGCTTTCAAAAACAGCACAATTCAGGCACAATGACACATATGACGTGTTATGCCGCGTACACACGACCATTTTTCTCGTCGGGAAAAATTAAATTTTTTCTCTTTGACGAGAAAAACGACTGTGTGGGCTTTTTGTCATTTTTCCCGATGAGAAAAACTGCATTAATCACGACGAGAAAAATTGGAACATGTTCTAATTTTTCTCGTCGTGCTTCACGGCATTTTTTTCCGCGGCAGTTTTCCCATAGGGAAACACTGCCGGGGAGCCTACACACAGTCGTTTTTTACTCGACCAAGAGAAAAAATTACGGGAAAAACGGTTCCTTGTCTTTCCCGTCGGGATTCACGGCAGTGTTTTCACCGCCGTGAATCTCGATCGTGTGTACGCGCCATTATACCTTCATTTTGGTCTGTGGGACAGGAGATGTCCCCTGTACTGAAAGTTCACATTTCAAGGGGGAAGATTTACTGAAACTGGAGCACACAGAATCTAGTGCAGCTGTGCATACCGGCCACAATCAGCTTCTAACTTTAGCTTGTTTAATTAAAGGAGTAGTAAAGTTACATGTTTTTTCACCTTAATGCATCCTATGCATTAAGGTGAAAAAACATTCGACAATACCGCCCCCCCCCCGAGCCCCCGTTTTTCTTACCTGGCCCCTCGAAAGTCCCATGCTCGTCCCCGTCATCCTCTTCGTTTTTCAGCCTGGCCGCCGATTGGCTACACTGGATGGATTGAAAGCAGCGCAGCCATTGGCTGGCGCTGCTGTCAATCACATCCAATGACGCGGCGCGCGGGGGGCGGGGCCGAGTGATACAGTCGGCGGCTATGGCCGCCGCTGTATCACGGGAGCGCGCCCGCAATCACTCCACACCATGCGAGCTCACTCGCATTAAGGTGTGGAGTCCTTGCGGGGAGGAGCCAAGACAGCCGCCGAGGGACCCCAGAAGACCAGGATCGGGGCCACTGTGTGCAAAACGAGCTGCACAGTGGAGGTAAGTATAACATGTTTGTTATTTTTAAGCAAAAAAAAGGGAAGCTTTAGTGCTCCTTTAAGCTTTGGTAATAAGGCTCCATTCATATTAGTGTGACTTGTCATGCAACTTTGGACATACAAAGTCGCATGACAAGTCGCAGCCCAATGATTTCAATGGCACCCGTTCCAATCTATGCAACTTAAAGTGACTTTGAAAAGGTTCCAGTACTAGTTTGATGCAACCTTCTTGCAACTTGAGTGCCAGCGTGTGTAAAGTCACACGAAAGTTACATCAAAGTCGCACTCACAATTGTGCGACTTTGGAGTCACACTAGTGTTAGCGGAGCCTGAAATCTAGAAGATGGTTGGTTACTATGCACAGGTGCACTTTATTCTGTGTGCTCCAGTTTGTATTAAATCTCCCCCTAGGTCTTTATCCATGAGTGTCATTTGCTTTGATTGTCTAACCTGCACTATATGGGTGTGACATATAGCAGGTGGGGCTGTAGGATCACACACATATACATACACACACACACACACTCTATCATATATATATATTAGTTTTGGGGGGGCTTAGTTATACATTTTCAATTTTCCGTCCTTCGCTGCACCTACTAGGACACTGGCAACTGAAAGACCGAACACGGTTTTGTCTGTATGAATGTCTATTAATATGTCGAAATACTCCAGAAAAGCAAAAATGTAGTATAGGGAGGGAGTAATCCTAGTAGTCTTTTCTCCAAGCTTACACCTGACCCCTATTTTCCCTTGTCTTCCTTTTTCTATTTTCATGCACCAACCAGCCATGGTTCAGATACACCAGTGACTCATGATAGTGTAGATACACAAGCTATCATAAAGAAAAAAAGGTCATGAGATCAACCAATGATGTACTGAAATGGAAGGAGAGCCTTCCAGCTACTTCAATTTCCTAGCATACAAACACTATGCGTTAAAGAAAAAAACAAAGCATTTGAAATACTGCAAATTTACGAACATAATAATATCTGTCTTTTTAAACACCAGGATCTTGCTTGCAGAGGTAAAGGGTCAAAGGATGACCTCATCAGTGTCCTACTGCTCCAAGTCTACACAGGCTGGAAGCAGTCAGGTATCCAACTAAACTGAATTTCAGACTACCTATTCAGATGATTAAGTATTAATACTACAAACTGATACCCTGAGCTTTTGCATTTCTCTTGCAGTTCGGCTTTGTTACTGGAATGATGTTAATACATTTGAATATTTGCTCCCGTGCACTCTTACTTCTACCTTTCACAGTTGGTAAGGTCTAAATTGGGAGTGTGTGAAATATCAAGTATGAATGGCCCCTGTCTGGTAATGAGTGTAACATTTTAAAAAGTGCTCTCTGCTGATATGTGGAAGAGACATTCACCTGACTGGATACAAACAAGTGGCCACTGCCCCCCCCCCCCCCTCCTATAACTGGTCTTTGCAGCAAGGAGCAGTGGAAGGGCGACGTATGTCAAACAAATACAAAGAGATTTCCAAGCTTAAACTTACCAACCAGCGACCAACCGAATAGACCTGTCTAACAATATGCGTTAGGAACAAGGGTTTAGTCTGCACACAATTGAAAATACATGCATAAGCTACAGGCCCCATCAAGGAACCCTGTTTTCTGTAGTCCCCAACTCTAACTTCTGAGAGTCTCCACAATGGGAGCACATGCATTTTAATGGAGAACGCATATTCTTAAGCCTCGTACACACGGTCAGACTTCAAACAAATTTTTTCGTGGATTTTTTGTCCGAAGGGAGTTGGCCGGGAACACCCATAGCATACGCACAGCAGGACTTTTCTGCAAACTTTCCCAAAACTTTCCCAACATCACGTGCTTTTTCTGCTCTTTACCGCCACCCTTTGGTCAACTTCTGCTATTGTTGGTTGATTTTAACATTGGTTCTGGGCATTCGTATTTGTACTTTGGACAAAAGTCCGATGGATTTCTGTACACACGGTCGGACTTTGCACCATCAGACTTTTGTTGCCGAAAAGTTTGTCCGTTTGCAGAGCGAACTTTTGTCCGATGAAAACCGAAAAAGTTTGTCCGATGGAGCGTACACACGCTCGGATTTTTGGGAAAACGTGCTCATTTTGAAGTTTGTTGGCAAAAAGTCCGACCGTGTGTATGGGGCTTAGGACAGGTCACTTTGGTTGCTTGCTTGCTGGCTGGTTGGTTGTTTGAGCTTGGAAATCTCTTTGTATTTGCTAGATATTCATCTGACTGGATGCAATTGTTGTAAATCTGCATGTATGGCCTGCTTTGGAAGGGTAAGCTAAATCTTTTTGCACCATAAAAAGAGGATACGGTTACAACTGTTAAACCGTATCTGAAGGAATGTCTAGAGTTCCTCGTTTTAAAACATTATCTTGCTTAAAAAGACTGCTTGCTTAATGCTCTTAAGTAAAGTACTTTTATCAATTACCACGGTTTGCTTTTTACTTCCTGATTAGGTAAATTCTAGCCTTTTCAATGACCAGGAACAGAATGACAAGTCATTGCCAATATGGCAATCATGGCCTTTGTTAGCAAGTCAGGTGTGCCTGAAAACATTGGCATTTTAATAAAAAAAAAAAAAAAAACATATCGCCCTCCTTTTTTGCCTCATTTCTTACTATCCCAACAAAGGCTTCCAGCTGGTCTGTCAGTCTCCTAGACCTGCGCACTCACCACTGATGCTATGAATGTTTGTTCTTCCCCCTAAGCTACAGTTACTGCAGTTTTTGAGGTCTTTTCTGCCCCCTCTCTATTGTTCCAAGACTACAGCTCAATACACACTTTCTATGAATATTACTTGATGTTGTTTCCTGGACGAGCTTTGAAATGTTGACCACAGAGATAAGACGCTTGCTCTTGCCAAGGTCTTTGTTGTTTCTAGAACTGATTGAGTTACTGATTGAATTCACTGAACCTTTGTGTATTCCTAGGCCCTTGTATCTACAGCTCTTTTCTAATAAAATATTTGTGGAAGTAAAAAAAAAACAAAAAAAACAAAAAAAAAAAAAACAACACACACACACACACATTGTAAAATACCATTTTTTTTTTTTTGGTCATAGGACTGTATCTAGGGTTGCCACCTGTCCGGTTTTGACCTGGACAGTACCGGTTCAGGAGGCTGTTCCCGGGTTTCCCTCTGTCTCACACCCGGACACCATTTCCAGCTGACAGGGGGTACCATGGGCCTCCTTTTACGAGCCCCAGCACACAGGGGGACCCGGACAGCAGGGGGATCGAAGCGGTGGGTGGGGGGAGCAATTACAGAGCAATCAAAACATAAGGGAGAGAGAGAGGTGACAGGCAGCTGCTGGTGTGAAAGTTTTTAATAAAATAAATGCTTAAAAAAACAATCCACTCACTCTCCATGTTAGGTATGTCAGTCTGTGAAGTCGGCTGTCCCATTCTCCCCTCTGATCAACGCTGCTGTTATCACTGAATCGCTGGAAGAAGCCAAGGATACAGAGCCACAGGGAAACTGCAGCGAGCTGTCAGCCTGGGATGCTGCAACCAATCAGAGCGTTCCGAAGCCTTAACCACGCCTCCATCATCAGAGACTGACAGTTCACATGAGTTTCCCGCGGCTCTGTTTTCTTCAGTGATTCAGTGAAACAGCAACGTGGATCAAAAAGGGGAGAATGGGACAGCGGAGTTCACAGACTGACATGCCTACAGCTCTGACATGGAGAGTGAGTGGATTGTTTTTAAGCATTTATTTTATTAAAAATTTCCGCACCAGAAGCTGCCTGTCACCTCTCTCTCTCCCTTTTGTTTTGACTCCTCTGTGTTTGCCCCCCTCCTCTGTATTTGCACCCCCCTCCTCTGTAATTGCACCCACCTATCTCTGTAATTGCACCCCACTCCGAACCCCCCTATGTGCTGGGGCCCCGTAAAACCCCCTGTCGGCTGCCATGGGGGTATTGAAGGGAGTAGGATTTGTGCTGGTAGGGGAAGAAGATTTGTAATAGGAGGGGATGGGGAAAATGGCACGCCAAACGCAAAGCAAAACTTATTTTGGGCGACAGGCATCCCACAATTCTGTTTACATGATTTTGGCTCGATTTGTCGGGTGACAATCGTGGCAAAATCGTACCACGGTTGGGGTGCCATGCCGTGCGCTGCTAAAGTGTTCAGGTTGGGCTTGAAGAAAAGGTGGCAACCCTAACTGTATCCCCAGGCTCCAAGGAGTGGGGTGGAGACTCCTTGTGACAAATGGCAGCCTCCACCAACATCACATATCCAAGCTATTGTTCCTCAAACTGTGCAGAGCGGGGAGCCTATCGGCAGCAGTCTGACTAAAGCTGGCCACACACTGATCAAAATTCAGCCAGTTCAAAATTTGTCTGGCCTTGCTGAACTGGCTGAATTTTAAATAGTGTATGGCCGCCCCCGATCCGCAGAAGTCAATTGCTTGATCAACTTCTGTCAAAAGGGCATGTTGGAAAGCTTTTTGCGATTAGCGGCTGCAGCCAATTAACTGCAACCACTGATTAGTGTTGTGCCGCTGTTCGAATCCAATGTTGCGGCAGAGGGAGGATTCCACCATTACCCTTGTTTGCGTGGATTCAGACAGACAGCTTTACAGGAGTAAAGAACCAGCTTTACAGGCATGCCGTGAATCAGCACAGCATCCTTTAGCTTCCATGTAGGAAAGAAATGCAAACTGACCACACTAGTATAGATTTGCTTCCATGCCTAGTGTGGTCAAACGGGAAGAGGTAGAGAGTCTTCGTGAAGGGGACTGGCAGGATTAACAGCTGTGTAACGTGTTAGTAAGTACTTTTATTTGTAGAAAAGCACACAAAGTGAGCGGTTGGGTACAAAGAACAAAAGCAGTCCTGAACCATTTACCTTTACACTTTGTTGGAATGGTCTATTTTTGCCAATGCCCTTGCTGCACATATTAAAAAAAAAAAAAAAATGTATTGATTTTACAACAGGTTCCAGTGACAACTTATAACCCATCGTCCTAAAACAAATTCATCAAAATTTACTAAGCAGAACCCCATGCAACTAACATTTAGCCATTACATCTACTGAAAATTCTGCAGTGCATGTTTCTTTAAAGGGAAGTAAAATGCTTCCCTAGACAGTAGATATATCTTGTACACTGCATCCGTCAACAAGCTGTTCCCTGCCACCTGCTCAGTGCTTTAATTACAAAACGTATGCCTATTCTAAAATAAGGTGTCATCCAGGGTGGTTCAATGTTTTTGTCATTTTGTTTCTTCAGCAGCAACCTACTGGGGATATGTTTAACTAGAAACAAATAGAAAACACGATTTGAGTGCCAATGCAGAGCTGGCACAGAACACTCACTGTGACAGACCATTTACTGCAAACAAATTCTTGGTAACAAACAAAAAATGAGCGCTTTGTGTGGATGTAACCTAGTGGAAAAATCCCGGGGCTCACTATGAACATTGCTACAATTGCATTTTATTTTACTGTTGAAATATAAATAATAAAAATAGTCAAATGTTATACTCACTCTGCTAGAAGCCAAGCACTGCTAACCGTCTCCTTCTCTTTTGATAAGATCTGATTGGCTAAATCTTCAAGTGCCTGGTCAAACGCACCTGGCTGAGAGAGGAAGAACATTATAAAAAAATAGAAATGGTATTTAGTGTGTACATTATATATATATATATATATATATATATATATATATATAAAATAGCAACTTATTTCTTCCCCAACAGTCCGCTAATCTTTTTACCCCAAACTTAAAGCGGAGGTTCCGCGGTATATCCTTTTTTTTTTTTTTTACATTGCATTGGTTGAGTATTACTTTCTCATGTATTTACTCACGTATCAGATGTTTCCCAGTCTCCCCAGTCAGAATCAGTTCTAAATTAGAACTTATAAAAATCCCCTTTGTAAGTTGCCATTTTGCTTGTGGGCCCACAAGCAAATACTTCCGGGAGCGTGAATGCTTTTCTCCCACTGCACTGTTGCCATCACAACGGACACATACTGTGAAGTTGTTGAGGGGGGGGGGTGTGCGGGGAGGCACCGCGGGATGCGTTTCCTTTTTCTTTTCACATTCTACAGTTCATCGCGGGGTGGGGGGGATGTGTTTTCTTTTCACATTCTAAAGTTCATCAGCGGGGGAGTGCCGCCGCGAGATGTGTTTTCTTTTCACATTCTACAGTTCCAGTTCATCAGCGCTCCTGTCTCCTATACTCTGGCTCCTGTCCTGTATGCTAACATCAGCTGCAGCTCAGAACGAGCGCTCTGAAGCTGTCAAGCTGATGACAAGGTGGTGAATTGTCTCCTGGGAAAGCATGACACTGCACTCCCAGGAGGCATTGGGGCGCTGGGGAAAAGTAAAGGAACGCCCACTCCCGCGGGAGGGATACCAGGAAGTGTCCCCATTTAATACGAAATTCAAGGTAAATAAAAAAACTAAGAAGATAATTATTTGCCAAATGTTGATATAAATATTATACTGATTGGGATGAGCGAATGTTTAGATTTAGGGTGAACCTCCGCTTTAAGGCTGGGTTCACACTGGTCCGACAAACGCTCCGACATTGGGAGCTCATGTCGCATGACGTGTGAAAATCAATGTTTCTCTATGGGAGCCGTCCTAACTGGTCCGACACAAGTCGGTCCGACTTTGAAAATGCTCCCTGTACTACTTTGGTCCGACTTTGATCCCATTGAATATCATTGAAGTCGGATCAAAGTAGGATCCTTGTCCTTACCATCCGACTTTTGACACCCGACATGTGATTACAGCAGCAGTAAAAGGAAGTTATCTCACCCTGGGATTGTTTTGATTGGTCAAAGAACAAGTCAGACTATCACAAAGTCGGATCAAAGTAGTATCCTGTTCATGAAAGTCGGATGGCTGTAGGACCGATGTAGGATCAATGTAGGACTGATGTCGCAGAGCAAAGTAGGATGAAAGTTGTATGACTGTCGTGTTGTACCAGTGTGAACCCAGCCTCAGGGTGCATATTTTCAGCAAAAAATGTATACTGAGGTTACAGTATATAATTAGTTTGCATAAAAAAAATAAAAAAAAAGCTGTATTCCTATTGAGGAAGGGCAATGGACAACACAGGGCTCAGCCAGGTGGCTCGCTGCCAAGTAATCTTCTCACAGTACATTTTTGGATGTGTACAGAGGAGCACCTAGTACAAAGTTCATCTGCCTTGAAGGACTTTTTGAAACATTTAATGGTTTTAGATCATCAAATTGCTCTAAGACCACTTTTCACACTGAGGCGCTTTTCAGGCGCTTTCACGCTAAAAAAAGCGCCTGAAAAGCTTACGAAAAACGTATTTCCATTAAAATTAATGAATGCTTTCACACTGGGGCAGTGCGCTGAAAAAATGCCCCTCTCCATTGAAATGAATTGAAAACGCTTCAAAGGCGCTCAGTGTTTTACTGGAAGTTTTTCAAGCGCCTCAGTGTGAAAGAGGCCTTAACCATTAAAAGTTTGGAAAAAGTTATTCAAGTAGATGAACTTTTGTGCCAGACGCTCTTTCTTACTCATCCAAGAAATTACAATCTGGCAAGCGCTCCCTTTGTCTCAAAGAAGTAGCAGCCTAGGACCAGAACTGGGTCCACCCATACTTTATTTTAATTACAGATCTGCTTCTTTGAAGTAAAGGTCACTTTACAGTATATCTAGAGGAACCAATTTTCATCTCTTTGGGTCCAGTGCTAGCACACACACCAGGTATTTGCCTCAGGATCACTCCCAATCTCTGCTAAACTTAATTTGTAATATCTTGCTATGGTGCCAGCTTGTTCACATCATAGCCCTCTTGTTAGCACCTGCATTACACCATAAGCTGGCATGCATTTATAAACACATGTTGCACCCTTACTTATATATGGTTTTTAACTGCACACAGTTATAGTTTATTGCAGGGGTCTACAAACGATAGCCCACCAGTTGTTCAGGAACTACAATACCCATCATGCCTAGTCATATATGTGAATGTCAGAGTTTTACAATGCCTTATGGGAAGGTTGGAATTTTTTTTTTTTTTTAAATAACAGGTTATACTTGCCTGCTCTGTACAATGCCTTGATCCTCTTCTTCTGGGGCTTCCCACTAGCACTTTTGGCTCTTCCCCCTGCCACGTGCCCCCATAGCAAGCGGTTTTCTATGGGGTACTCCTTTGGGCTTAACAGAGTCAATGGAAACACACCGCACAGTTCGGCCCAGCCCTCGCTCTCTGCTCATTAGCTGTGATTGACAGCAGCGGGAATCAATGGCTCTCATTGCTGTCTCTGAGCCTATGAGGAGGGGGAGGGAGAGAGCGGATCGGGATCAGGTGAAGTAAATTGGGGGGGGGGGGGGGGGAGATCTGCACACAAATTTTTTTCTTAATTGTAGAGAATGCATAATAGTGGTAGTGAAGACTGCTTGCACACTAGTACCTACAGTTAAGCTCATAATGAAGCTTACCTGTAGGTACAAGCACCATTAAGGAGTTATTCACTATGCCATTCCTTCAGAGCGGTGTGCCACAATCGTGATGTCATCGCGGCTCAGCCAAACAGCCAGAGCATTTGGTGAAGATGGTAGCCCTGGCAGCTGGCGGGATTCATTTTAAGTAGGGTTGTCCCGATACCGATACTAGTATCGGTATCGGGGCCGATACCGAGCATTTGCACGAGTACTTGTACTCGCGCAAATGCTCCCGATGCCTTTGCCGATACCTGGGATGGGAGAAGTCAGCGGGCGGAGTCAGCAAGCGGAGGGCGGAGAGGGGCAGAGCAGAGAGAAGAGGAGAGTCCTCAAGTGGGTAAGCTTGCAGCCGCATCATGATCCATCGGAGACCGGAGCTGTCACATTCGTTAAAGGAAGTGACGCTCTGTGTTGCCGTTACACTGTCAGTGCTTGAAAATTTGCGACGCCCATCTTGGTACACTCTGCACTCGGTCACAGCAGCGGACATCTTGTTACACCCAGCCCATGTAGTTCGGACTGGGTGTAACAAGATGTCTGCTGCTGCTTTATTGAGGCAGAGTGCAGGGTGTACCAAGATGGGCGTCGCAAAGGCAGCATAGAAAAATAAATCCTCTTGTGCCTATAAGTGCCCGCCACCTGTCAGTGCTCATCAGTGCTGCATATTAGTGCCACCTAATCCTATCAGTGCTCATTATTGCTGCTTAATCCGTGTCACCTATTAGTGCCAGTCACCTGTCAGTGCCATCTATCACTGCCATCTCAGTGCCAGTCACCTGTCAGTGCCATCTATCACTGCCATCTCAGTGCCAGTCACCTGTCAGTGCCATCTATCACTGCCATCTCAGTGCCAGCCACCTGTCAGTGCCCGCCATCTGTCAGTACTCATCAGTGCTGCATATAAGTGCTACCTAATCCTATCAGTGCTCATCAGTGCTGCTTAATCAGTGCCACATATCAGTGCTGCATATCAGTGCCACCTAATCTGTATTGTGCTTTAAAACTGTCACCTGACATTAAAAAAAAAAAAAAAAAAGTATCGATATCGGCGAGTACTTGAAAAAAATAAGTGGTATCGGGACAACCCTAATTTTAAAGGTACGTTTTTTATAATGTGCTAACATGTAGTTCATACTAGCACATTATGACATTAACTTGCAGGGATTTTTTTTTTTTTTTTTTAAATCAAGACTTCATTAAGACCACCCCACTTGCCCACTGGGCACTTAAACCCCCTTCCTAATCAGCCCAATTTTCAGCTTTCGGTGTTCTCACCTTTTGAATGACAATTACTCAGTCATGCAACACTGTACCCATACGAATTTTTTGTCCTTTTTCCCCCCCACCCAAAGAGCTTTCTTTTGGTGGTATGTGATCACCTCTGGGTTTTTTATTTTTTGCACTATAAATAAAAAAAAGACCAAAAATTGTTAAAAAAAAATAATGCATTTTTTTTTCGTTTGTGATCTAAAATTTAGCAAATTTTAAATTTTTCTTCATAAATTTGAGCCAAAATTTATACTGCTACATATCTTTAGTAAAAATAACCAAAAATCTGTGTAAATTATTTAGTCTTTGTGAAAGTTATAGAGTCTACAAGCTATGGTGCCAATCATTGAGAATTTCACTCCCTAGATGTGCAAAGCTGGTAGAGACATACCCAAAAAGACTTGTAGCTGTAACTGCAGTGAGAGGTGGTTCTACAAAGTATTGACTCAGGGGGCTGAATATAAATGCACGCCACACTTTTCATATATTTGTGAAAAAATTGAAAACCTTTTATCATTTCAAGGGGTATGAATACCTTTTCAAAGCACTAAGTGCATATTTGGTCTTTCTATAATTTTTACAATCTAGAGCTATGGTGCCAATCACTGAAAATTGATCATACCTGATATACTGACGGCCTATCTAATTTCCTGAGAACCTAACCAGCCAGGACAGTACAAATACCCCCCAAATGACCCCTTTTTAGAAAGTAGACATTCCAAGGTATTTAGTAAGAGGCAATGGCGAGTTTTTTGAAGTTGTAATTTTTTCCCACAATTTTTAGCAAAATGGAGATTTTTTTTTTGTCCCCTTTATTTTCACAAAATGATCATATTAACAAGTTATTTCTCTCACACAACATATGCATGCCACAAATTACACCCCAAAATACATTCTGCTACTCGAGTATGGCAATACCACATGTGTGGGACTTTTTCACAGCCTGGCCACATAGAGAGGCCCAACATGCAGGGAGTACCATCAGGTGATCTAGGAGCATAAATAACACATATAATTTCTACCTCTAATGCCGCGTACACACGATCGTGATTCACGGCGGTTAAAAAAACGCCGAGAATCATGACATGAAAAACGAGGGAACGGCTTGTTCCCCCACACACGGTCGCTTTTCCCGTAATTTTTTCTCTTGTCGAGAAAAACGACCGTGTGTAGGCTCCGTGGCAGTGTTTCCCTATGGGAAAACTGCCGCGGAAAAAAATGACGGGAAAAAACGACGAGAAAAATTAGAGCATGTTCTAATTTTTCTCGTCGTTTTTAACCACTTAACGACCGCTCACTGTATATATACGTCGGCACAATGGCACCAACAGGCACAATCATGTAGAGTGTACGTGATTGCCTTTGTACAGTTGGGGGATCCGATCGGACCCCCCTTCTGTACAGTGAGCGGTCGGAATTCGTTGGGGAGCGATCCGACATGAGGGGACGGCCGTTCGATTCCGGCCACCCCCCGCGAATAGAAATGCCCCCTCTGTCTGTCGAATGTACACACAGACAGAGAAAGCAGGAGGAAGTGATGTCATCTCCTGTGCGGCGCTCACATATACCGAGCGTCGTACAAGAGAAAACATCAAGGTTAGTGCACAAACACTACACTAACACCAGCACACATAGGCAAATAAATCGCCCCCCCCAGATCACCCCCCAGCCCCCAGTCACAGTGTCACTGATTGCAGTGATCAGTAAATAAATGGTCACTGCAATCAGTGACATTTGTGACTGTAAAAGTGTCACTACATTTAGTTTTAGGTCCAGTGTAGCCCCCTAACCCCCCCCCTAATAAAGGTTTAACCCCTTGATCACCCCCCAGATAACCCTTTCACCCCCTAGCACCGCCGTCGCTAAGCGATCATTTTTCCGATCGATGTCTTAGCGTCGGTGATGCAGATCGGTAGCCAGTAATTTTTTTTAGGTTCGCCGCAGGTTTTTATAGCGTCAGGTACCCCCATAAATTATCTAATAAAGGTTTAACCCCCTTGATCGCCCCCCAGGTAACCCTTTCACCCCCTATCACCACTGTCGCTAAGCGATCATTTTTCTGATCGATGTCTTAGCGTCGGCGATGCAGATCGGTAGCCAGTATTTTTTTTTTAGGTTAGCCGCATGTTTTTATAGCGTCAGGTACCCCCATAAATTATCTAATAAAGGTTTAACCCCCTTGATCGCCCCCCAGGTAACCCTTTCACCCCCTATCACCACTGTCGCTAAGTGATCATTTTTCTGATCGCTGTCTTAGCATCGGTGATGCAGATCAGTAGCCAGTAATTTTTTTTAGGTTCGCCGCAGGTTTTTATAGCGTCAGGTACCCCCATATATTATCTAATAAAGGTTTTAACCCCCTAATTGCCCCTAGTTAACCCTTTCACCAGTGATCATCATATAAGTGTTACGGGTGACGCTGGTTAGTTAGTTTGCTTTTTATAGTGTCAGGGCACCCGCCGTATATAACCCAATAAAGGTTTAACCCCCTGATCGCCCGGCGGGTGATATCAATTAAGTTTTAGCGTCAGAGAGGGTCTGCGTCACACCCCAGGCAGCGTCAGGTTAGTGCCAGTAACGCTAACACCCACGCGTGAAGCATACACCTCCCTTAGTGGTATAGTATCTGAACAGATCAATATCTGATCAGATCTATACTAGCGTCCCCAGCAGTTTAGGGTTCCCAAAAACGCAGCGTTAGCGGGATCAGCCCAGATACCTGATAGCACCTGCGTTTTGCCCCTCCGTCCAGCCCAGGCCACCCAAGTGCAGTATCAATCGATCACTGTCACTTCCAAAACACAACAAACATAACTGCAGCGTTCGCAGAGACAGGCCTGATCCCTGCGACTCCAGTGCTGTAGGAGGTGATTTCACCACCACAGTTAAAAAAAAAAAAAGCATATATGCCGAAGCATTGGGGCAGCAGGGGCGGAGGAGTGATTTTGCTCCTAATGCCGCGTACATACGATCGAAATTCTGACGGAGGCTTGCCTGTGGAAAAGTCTGACCATGTGTGTGCGGCATAACTTTAACTTATATAAATGGTGCATGTATGCCCATCATTAGAAGTGGGTGGATGAAGGGCGGTATTCTAATGGTGGGCATACCCACCAATCAATCTCTTTTTTCGTTCAGCCACCTGGCTGCATGAAAAAAAAAAGATTACAATACATGTCCAACAAGGGCCAGCAACGTACTGGTATGTTGCTGGACTTGGATTGGTTATACCAGATTGATGCCTGCGGGTTTAGGTATCATCTTGGTATCATTCTTTTCAGCCAGCGGCCGGCTTTCATGTAAAAGCAATCCTAGTGGCTAATTAGCCTCTGGACTGCTTTTACAAGCAGTGGGAGGGAATGTCCCCCCCCCCCGGATATAAAAAGCGCCATTGGGAAATTGGGAAAGCATTTTATCACACCGATCTTGGTGTGATCAGA
This sequence comes from Rana muscosa, assembly GCA_029206835.1. Lineage (NCBI taxonomy): Eukaryota > Metazoa > Chordata > Amphibia > Anura > Ranidae > Rana > Rana muscosa. The sequence goes on from CM055121.1 coordinate 630,372,162, forward strand.
TGCTTTGAGGGCAGAGGAAAGATCTAGGGTCTAGACCCCAGTTTTTTCAAAAAAAGAGTACCTGTCACTACCTATTTCTATCATAGGGGATATTTACATTCCCTGAGATAACAATAAAAATGATAAAAAAATAAAAAAAATATGGAAGGAACAATTTAAAAATAAAATAAAAAAGCAAAATTAATAATAAAAAAAAAAAAAAAAAAAAAAAAAAAAAAAGCACCGCTGTCCTGCCCTGTTCTTGCCCAATGGCGAACGCAAGCGTCAGTCTGGCATCATATGTAAACAGCAATTGCACCATGCATGTGAGGTATCACCGCGAAGGTCAGATCGAGGGCAGTAATTTTAGCAGTAGATCTCCTCTGTAAATCTAACGGGGTAACCTGTAAAGGCTTTTAAAGGCTTTTAAAAATGTATGTAGTTTGTCGCCAATGCGCGTTTGTGCGAAATTTTAAAGCATGTCGTGTTTGGTATCTATGTACTCGGCCTAAGATCATATTTTTTATTTCATCAAACATTTGGGCAATATAGTGTGTTTTAGTGCATTAAAATTAAAAAAAAGTGTATTTTTTCCCCAAAAAATGCGTTTGAAAAATCGCTGCGCAAATACTGTGTAGAAAAAAAATGCAACACCCACCATTTTATTCTGTAGGGCCTTTGCTTTAAAAATATATATAATGTTTGGGGGTTCAACATAATTTTCTTGCAAAAAAAAATATGTTTTCATGTAAACAAAAAGTGTCAAAAAGGGCTTTGTCTTCAAGTGGTTAGAAGAGTGGATGTAAGCTTCCTAATGTTGTGTATAAAATGCCAGAACAGTTCAAAACCCCCCCAAATGACCCCATTTTGGAAAGTAGACACCCCAAGCTATATACTGAGAGGCATGTCGAGTCCATGGAATATTTTATATGTTGACACAAGTTGCGGAAAAAAGACAATTTATTTTTTTTGCACAAAGTTGTCACTAAATGATATATTGCTCAAACATGCCATGGGCATATGTGGAATTACACCCCAAAATACATTCTGTTGCTTCTCCTGAGTACGGGGATACCACATGTGTGAGACTTTTTGGGAGCCTAGCCGCGTACGGGACCCCAAAAACCAATCACCGCCTTCAGGCTTTCTAAGGGTGTAAATTTTTGATCTCACTTCTCACTGCCTATCACAGTTTCGGAGGCCATGGAATGCCCAGATGGCACAAAACCCCCCCAAATGACCCTATTTTGGAAAGTAGACACCCAAGCTATTTGCTGAGAGGTATTGTGAGTATTTTGCAGATCTCGCTTTTTGTCACAAATTTTTATTTCATTTTTTCTTTTTTTTCAATTTTCAAAAATTTTCTTTCTTTATTTTCAAAAACAAATGAGAGCTGTAAAATACTCACCATGCCTCTCAGGAAACAGCTTGGGGTGTCTACTTTCCAAAATGGGGTCATTTGGGGGGGGTTTTGTGCTATTTTGGCATTTTATGGCCTTCGAAACTGTGATAGGTAGTGAGGAGTGAAATCAAAAATTTGTGCCTAGAAATCCTGAAGGCGGTGCTTGGTTTCCAGGGTCCCGTACGTGGCTAGGCTCCTAAAAAGTCCCACACATGTGGTATCCCCGTACTCAGGAGAAGCAGCAGAATGTATTTTGGGGTGCAATTCCACATATAACCATGGCATGTGTGAGCAATATATCATTTAGTGACAACTTTTTGTAATTTTTTATTTTTTTTTGTCATTATTCAATCACTTGGGAGAAAAAAAAAATATTCAATGGGCTCAACATGCCTCTCAGCAATTTCCTTGGGGTGTCTACTTTCTAAAATGGGGTCATTTGGGGGGGTTTTGTACTGCCCTTTCATTTTAGCACCTCAAGAAATGAGATAGGCAGTCATAAATTTAAAGCTGTGTAAATTCCAGAAAATGTACCCTAGTTTGTAAACGCTATAACTTTTGCGCAAACCAATAAATATACGCTTAGACATTTTTTTTACTAAAGACATGTGGCTGAATACATTTTGGCCTAAATGTATGACTAAAATTGAGTTTATTCGATTTTTCTTATAACAAAAAAGTAGAAAATATCATTTTTTTCCTAAATTTTCGGTCTTTTTCCGTTTATATCGCAAAAAATAAAAATCGCAGAGGCAATCAAATACCATTAAAAGAAAGCTCTATTTGTGGGAAGAAAAGGACGCAAATTTCGTTTGGGTACAACATTGCATGTCCGCACAATTTACAGTTAAAGCAGCGCAGTGCAAAATTCTGAAATCACCTCTGGTCCTTTAGCTACCAAATGGTCCGGGGCTTAAGTGGTTAATGCCGTTTTTCACGTCGGGAAAAATGACAAAAAGACCACACACGGTCGTTTTTCTTGTTGAAAAAAATAAAATTTCATTTTTCACGATGTGAAAAATGATCGTGTGTACGCAGCATTACACTTTTGAAGGCCCTGGAGAACCAGGACGACGGAAAGGCCCAAAAAATTACCCCATTTTGGAACGTATACACCCCAACGTATATTCTGTGAGGCATAATGAGTCTTTTAAACAAGAAAATGAAAAAGATGGATGGAGCATAGGTAAGCCATGGATGAAGCATAGATGGAGCATGGATGGAGCCATGGATGGGCACAGATCAGCGCTGTGGGAACTTCAGATTCAGCCCACAGCGTTGCTGCATCCAGCTCCCCCCCTGTCCTCACACACTGTACCGATCAGCATGAGGACAGGGGAGGAGCCGAAACAGACATGCTCCGGTTTGTTTACAAGTGATCACGCCATCATTGGATGGCGTGATCACGCTGTAAAGGGCCGCTGTCATTGGCCCTTTACCCCCAGTCATGATATTCTCAGGGGCGGGATTCTGGGAGGACGTCATAGTACTCCCTCCAAGAGTTATACGACCGCACTGTAGCAGTCATTCGGCTATGGCCTGGTCGGCAAGTGGTTAAGTACCAAGCCCATTTCTGTTATTTGCCGTTTACAAGTTAAATCAGTATTTTTTGCCAGAAAGTTACTAAGAACCCCCACTTAGAGACCCTAGAGAATGAAATTGAGATTGTTGCAATACTTCTTAATGTCACACCGTATTTGGGCAGCGGTCTTACAAATGCAATTTTGGGGAAAAATATACACTTTTTTTAAATTTTAAAATAAGAAAACAGTTAGCCCAATTTTTTTGTAGAATGTGAAAAACTATGTTACGCAGAGTAAATTGACACCCAACATGTCATGCTTTAAAATTGCGCACACTCGTGGAATGGCAACAAAGTACGGTACTTAAAAATCTCCATAGGCGAGACATTAAAAAATGTTTACAGGTTACCTTTTTAGAGTTACATAAGAGGTCTAGGTGCTAGAATTATTGCCCTCACTCCAACGATCGTGACGATACCTCACATGTGTTATTTGAACACCGTATACACATGCATTCGCTTCTGCGTGCGAGTTCGGAGGAAAGGGGTGCTTTAAATTTTATTTTATTTTTTTATTATTTTCCTTTTTACGCTGTCCCTTTAAAAAAAAAAAACAACAAAACATAATGTAACCACTTGTATTCCTATTACAAGGAATGTAAACATCCGTTGTAATATAAATAAGCATGACAGGGCCCCTTTAATGTGAGATCTGGGGTGAAAAAGACCTTAGACCTCTCATTTACACCTAAAAGCAAAAAAAAAATAAAAAATATAAGTCATTTTATATAAAACACAAAAAAGGGCCCTTTAAAGAGGAAGTAAAGCCTCCTGAAAAAAATAAAATAAAAAAATAATACACCCTGCAAGACAAAAAGGCATAATGAGCTAGTATGCATAGCATACTAGCTCATTATGGAGGTACTTACCTGAGATCAAAGCCCCCGCAGTGGCTCTCGTTTGCCTCCTCCGCCACCGCCATCTCCCCCAGAGTGACTTCTGGGTATCGGGGCTCCGGCGCTGTGACTGGCCGGAGCCGCGATGACGTCACTCCTGCGCATGCACGCGAGAGCCGCCAGTGACGGCACAATCGCCTTCACCAACGGCACGCTCAGTGCGCCTGCGCCGTTGTCTACGGCGCGCATGCACCGTAGACATCGGTGCCATCTTTTCTGCAAATATCTACTAAACCGTGTAGGTTTTAGGAGATATTCCTTGTACCTACAGGTAAGCCTTAATCTAGGCTTACCTGTAGGTAAAAGTGGTCTGTAAGGCCCCATGCACACAGGGCATTTTTACAGCCGCGTTTTTTACAGCTTAAAAACGCCTGTCCATGTTTTGTAAACATTTTTTGACCTTTTTTAAAAAATAAATTAAAAAAATCCGGAGCTCAAAAACGCGAATCGCTGCGTTTTTGCGCGTTTTCGCAGCGTTTTTTGCGCGTTTAATAATTTCGGCCGTTTTTGCAGCTCAAACCTGGAGCTCCAGAACGCACTGGAATTGGGTTTTTTTTGCGGCTGGAAAACGCCTATGCCACTTGGAGCTCATAAAAGCTCTATGTGTGCATGACACAATAGAATAACATGGATGGGCGTTTTGCAGCTGTAAAAAAAACGTCTAACGCTGCTGTTAGCAGCTGCAAAAACGCCCTGTGTGCATGGGGCCTTACAATCACTTTAAGGCCGGAGGGTGGAAGTGACGTGTGATGTTAGCATGGGTGTCCGCTCCATAGGGCAAGGGGGGTCAATTGCCCCCCCCTGGAATCGTAAGAGTGTTGAAGTCAGAGTGGAGACACTTGCCCCCTGTGTTGCAATAACCCCAGCTAGAGGTCAAAGACAGGGTTAAATGCAACTGTGTATCGCCGCTGCCAAAGCGCTTTGCAGGCGCTTCGGCAGCGGTGCCCATTTATTTCAATAGGTGGTGGAGGAGTGGTGTATACAGCGCTGCTCCACTGCCCCAAAGAAGCATGGATGACCTTAAAATGATGCCCCCCCCCTGAAAAAAGTTCAGCGGACGCCCATGGATGTTAGACATTGCTCCGGTCCTCCATGGACATAGAGTTTAGTGAGGACCATCTTGCCCTCACTCGACTTCCTGCCCAGCAAACCAGATGGTCATATAGTTTTAGCCGCTACCGACATCTCCTGCAAGTGGGGAAAATGACCTCTCCCGCTGCCCATAAAAGTGATCCTGTGGCGAATCCGCTACTGGGACCACTTATCTGACAGAGGATCGCCTGCTGTATAAAAATATACCAGGGTTATGGCAGCTATATACCGACGTATATATACAGTGGGCGGTCCAAAAGTGATTAAGGTAAAAAACCATCAGCTTCTAGAACCACTTGTAGATTGCTCCATGCATTGTTGGTAGGTAAAAAGGGAAACGTTAGTATAGCAGGCTATGACCTCTTATGAAATAGACAGGAAGACGTTAATAATGTCATTGCTAACTAAATATTTGTATAATGAAGGCAGCATGTTTTATGTGCTCATAGGCCAAGCATTATTCAAACAAAAGTACTCCAACAAATTCTTTGGAAATTCTAGGGAACACAAATGTGCCAGAAACCATTGCTAAACTGCATTCAAAAGACCAGTATAAGTACAGATGGTCATGATGTGGACAGCCATTACTAAAATTTCATATGGTTACCAAATATTATATTGTAGATTGGCCACGAAGGCCCCAGTCCTGGTCAGCAAAACTTCAGGGAACAGCTAGCCATTACTTATTTCAAAACACTTTTATTGCTCATGTATGCCAGCAAGGACTTAACAATCAGGAACCAATTATAGGGAGGATGTACGTATTTATATTTGTGCTGTCCAGTGTTCATCTATTTGGCCACAATAACCTTTCCCATATGGTCTTCAACAATGTCTTCCAAATGCATGCAGTGCACATACCATGCAGATACCCATTTTATTTTGCATCTACCGTATGCGTCACCTGTTTACATTCTGCAGTCATAAAGAAGGGCAAAGTAGTCAATACAGCCCTGCTGGTCACACTCATATAGTTAAAGTGGATGTAAACCCAAAAAGGATTTTATTTTTTTTATTTTTTATGTCACAATGTAGTGAATAAGATTTCCTATCATTTGAGCCCAGTCTTGCCACACAGAGTTAATTTAGCTCTGAGCAATTCTCTTTTATTGTTCAGCGAGATAAAAACAGACAAACAGAGAAAAACCTTTGTCCGTTCCGCCCCCTTGCTGTGAGTGACAGGTTATTTACATATCTTGTGCACTAGCTCTAGACAGAGGCACATCCTGTGTAAAAAGTTCCCAGTTCACATCCCCCTCCCCTCCTCTCCCCTCCAGCTCTCCCAGGATTGGCTGCATGTACTGTGTTTTGACTGGATGTTTCTCATCATGGGGTGTGATCCACAGTTCAGTGTGACGAGGAAATGCATGTATAGTGCAGTGAACACAGAACAGCAGAATATACACAGAGAAATGATCTGATTTGGGGGACATGTATCTTGTGAGAGCTGGGCAGAGGAGAAGCTTGAGTGATCTTATTATTGTTATATTGCAGTGTGTGTGTGTGTAAGGTCACCTGATCACATTTGCAACATTCCTTTCCATCACCAGGATGTGTTATGTGGGGGAGGGGTGGATTTCTCACTTTTTATAATTGCACCCAGTAAGGCTGAATGAGCTTAGGGCTGGTTCACATTAGTGCGCTGTGCAAGATCGCATGCGATTCGCACCGCACTGCAGGGTTTTATTTTTTAAACATATTTTTCCACAGTGCTTTCAGGAAAGGGGGTGGGGGGACGTGTCAGTGGATGGTGTCAGTGGTCAGTGTCAGTGGTCTTGGGGCTCTGGACCGTGTTGGTATGGGGGGGGAGGGGGGGTGGTTGTGGTGTCAGTTGTTCATTTTCATTTTTTTAATCTTTTTTACAGTTTTATTTTGGAAGTTTTTTTGTTTTTTTTTTAATCAGCCCTGTTGGGGGCTTTGGGGACATGTGACATGTCTAAACAGAGAGCCCTGACATCTCCCATTTGAGACAGAGAAAGGGACAGAGGACATATTCCCCAGACCCATTCATCTTCAGTGCAGAGAAAAGTACTGGGGAGACAGAGGCTCCTCCATTCATAAACTGAGCACAGTAACACACAGGTTACTCTGCTCAGTTGTCACAGGACACAGAGCGATCGGTAACGAACGCTCTGTGTCCCATTCAGAAAAGAAAGGGGCCGGTAATACCAGACCCTCTCCGCTCTCCATCCTGACAGATTCCCCCCTCCGCCCCCCCCCCCCTCGCAGCCCATGGGAGAGGAGAGAGGGAAGCCAGCGGCTGCGGAGGAAGAAGACAGCGGGGGATGTGGACACACAGATCGGGACGAGGGGGGGGCCCGGAGGAGGAAGAAACGGCGGGGGATGTGGACATACAGATCGGGACAGGGCGGAGGAGAACAGGGAGGAGAACAGGGAGGAGGAGGAGAACAGGGAGGAGAACAGGGAGGAGGAGGAGAACAGGGAGGAGAACAGGGAGGAGGAGGAGAACAGGGAGGAGAACAGGGAGGAGGAGGAGGAGAACAGGGAGGAGGAGGAGGAGGAGGAGGAGGAGGAGGAGGAGGAGAACAGGGAGGAGGAGGAGGAGGAGAACAGGGAGGAGGAGGAGGAGGAGGAGAACAGGGAGGAGGAGGAGGAGGAGGAGGAGGAGGAGGAGGAGGAGGAGGAGGACAGGGCGGCGGAGGAGGAGGAGGAGGAGGAGAACAGGGCGGAGGAGGACAGGGCGGCGGAGGAGGAGAAGGAGAACAGGGCGGAGGAGGAGGAGGAGGAGGAGGAGGAGGAGGAGGAGAAGAAGGAGAAGAAGGAGAAGAAGGAGAAGGAGAAGGAGAAGGAGAAGAAGGAGAAGAAGGAGAAGGAGAAGAAGAAGAAGGAGAAGAAGGAGAAGAAGGAGAAGAAGGAGAAGAAGGAGAAGAAGGAGAAGAAGGAGAAGGAGAAGGAGGAGAAGAAGGAGAAGGAGAAGGAGAAGGAGGAGAAGGAGGAGAAGGAGGAGAAGGAGGAGGAGGAGGAGGAGGAGGAGGAGGAGGAGGAGGAGAACAGGGCGGAGGAGGAGGAGAGCAGGGAGGAGGAGGAGGAGGAGGAGAGCAGGGAGGAGGAGGAGGAGAGCAGGGAGGAGGAGGAGGAGAGCAGGGAGGAGGAGGAGGAGCAGCAGAACAGGGCGGAGGAGGAGGAGGAGAACAGGGCGGAGGAGGGGGAGGAGGAGGAGGAGGAGGACAGGGCGGAGGAGGAGGAGGAGGAGGAGAACAGGGCGGAGGAGGAGGAGGAGGAGAACAGGGCGGAGGAGGAGGAGAAGGAGAACAGGGCGGAGGAGGAGGAGAAGGAGGAGGAGGAGGAGAACAGGGCGGAGGAGGAGGAGGAGGAAGAGGAGGAGAACAGGGCGGAGGAGGAGGAGGAAGAGGAGGAGGAGGAGGAGGAGGAAGAGGAGGAGGAGGAGGAGGAAGAGGAGGAGGAGGAGGAAGAGGAGGAGAACAGGGCGGAGGAGGAGGAGAACAGGGCGGAGGAGGAGGAGGAGGAGGAGGAGGAGGAGGAGGAGGAGGAGGAGGAGGAGGAGGAGAAGGAGGAGGAGAAGGAGAAGGAGAAGGAGACTCAGGGATGATCGGTGCAACGAGGACAGCTGTGAGCACCAATCCCTCCTGCATGCTTTTCAAGTGAAAGCCGCGGGAGGGAGGAGGAGAAGCGGCTGATGAAACGCATGCGGGGGGGGGAAATCGGTGCTCATAGCTGTCCCTTGTCGCACCGATCATCCCCCACCATTACCCGGAACGCGCTCTGCCTCTCCTGTGCACGCTCTGGCCAAGGGGAGTGTACAGGTGGGCGGGGAGTCTGCTGATATCATGACTCCGCCCACCGAGCGCTGAATAACAGACCCGCCCACTGAATCTGGACTTTTCAGGGGTATCAAACAGCTAAAAGGGTGACATTTGACAGGTAAGGATACATGCAGGAGGCATGTATATCCTTATAGATAACCATGGCAGCAGTTTAGAATTGACAAGAGTGGGTTTACATCCACTTTAACGCTCTAAAAACACAACTCTAAAGTTAATGAACCTATGCCAGTACTTACTAGAATTAAAATGTGTGTTAAGAGATTACATGCATTTACCAGGGACCTTAGATGGTCAGCTTCCCTGATTCAGGAAAAAATTATATTTTGTACAGTGCAGCAAAATATGCTGTTGCCGTATAAAAATGAGAAATCGCTAATATTACCCATTTAGAAATCATTTGTAGTGTTCACATTATGTCAAGCTGATCACACACACATCATTTAAATGAAGTTTGGATAGAGTAAAGAAGGGTTAATTCTGCTGCCTGTTTTTTTTTTTTGCCATCTGTGTCCCCCATTTCCTTTTCTCAACAGGAAGAGAGAGAATATCTTCCCAATATAAAGGAAATCCCCTCTTAGATATCTGTCACAAAAACAAGTATCCCCATTTGATAAAATTCCCCTCTATTCCTGTTCTGCTGGTAACTCAAAACGTTGGTTTTGCCCTTACTTTCATTCTCAATGACAATGGTGATCAGAATACTTGGAGAGAAAGAAACTCCATAGCTGGTACACAGACCGCAATTAAAACCAGACAAGGGTTCTAATCCCTCAACACTGTATCCAAGCAGGGGGACCAGGCAGGGCTGCCCCCTGTCCCCCCTGCTCTTCGCTCTGGCCATTGAGCCCCTGGCGGCTCTGGTGAGAGACTGCCGGTCGGTCGGGGGCTTCCGCTATGGCAATATACACGAGAAAATTATGCTATACGCCGATGACATGCTCCTCTTTTTGGAAGATGTGGATGAATCACTGGCTCAGGTCATGGCCCTTATCACAGAGTTTGGCCATTTCTCGGGCCTTACAATTAACTGGTCCAAGTCAGCTCTGATGTTCCTGGATGGGGCCCCCGCACTAGGTGAGGGGCCCTCCTGCCCGGTCCCCATAGTATCCTCATTTAAGTACTTGAGTGTATTCATCTCCCCGGTGATCACAGAATTCTGTCAGCTGAATATATACCCCTTATTGACTAGATTCAGGGATAAAATACAGATATGGAATAGACTGCGGATGTCCCTGGCCGGCAAGACGAACCTTATTAAAATGATACTAATGCCCCAGCTGCTGTACCTGCTACACAATGCTCCTGTTGTTATCACGCTTAAAATCTTCAGGGTCGTCAACTCCCTCTTTAGACAATTATTGTGGCACAACAAACCCCCCCGGATCAAATTCGAACAACTACAGCGACCAAAGGAGGGGGAGGGCCCTTGCCCTCCCCAACCCTTGGATATACTATCTGGCAGCGCAACTACAGCACCTGATAGGTACCATGGTACCGGCTCCTGTGGGCTCCTCGGCTAGGCTGATGCTGCTTGGCTCGGGGGCCGACACGGTGCCGGAGGGGCTGGAGGCTCAGCGGTTTCAGAAATCAATTAAAAAGATGCCCACTTATTCGCTCCTTCAGAAGGTGTGGAATAAGGCCAAACAACTCCAGAATGTCACGGGGTTCACTAGGTACAGCCCGCTATGGGGGAACGGCAATTACACTGAACTGGCCAAACTTCAGCAGGGCCCTAAGTGGAGATCACTAGGTATAACCCACCTGAAACAAGTGTTTCATAATGGGGCCTTACTTCCTTTTCATGTACTTCAATCGAGATTTGCGCTCCCGTCCAATATGCTGTTTTACTACCTGCAGCTGCGACATGCTGTCAGGGCTGAGGGGGATGCAGTGGAGTGGGTTCAGTCCCCCACCCCTGTCTTTCACATGCTGCAGGACGCTTGTGAGACCAGGGGTGTCATCTCTCAGTGCTATAACATGCTGCTGTCCTCGTTTTTGGAGGGACACCCCATGAAAGTGGTGAGCCAATGGGAGGCGGATGTTGGTCCTATAGAGGGGGAGCTCTGGGAGGAGGCAATGCAGGCGGTAAACGCCTGCTCGCTTAATGTGGCACAAAAGGTATCCCAACTATATATACTACTGAGAGTACATTTTACACCGGTAAAGCTATTCAAGATGGGAAGACTGCCCGATCCGCTATGTGGTAGATGTAGGGCGGTGCCTGGAGATCTGATTCACCTCCTCTGGCGTTGCCCCAAACTCCATAGATACTGGACGGAGGTACTGGCTACGCTTAATTTGGTGTTCCAGACCAACGTTCCTTCTGACCCCTTATGTTGCTTGTTAGGAATACTGGAGGGGGAGATCCCGGAGGAGGTGACTCGAATGGCAATTACTAGGGCATTGTTCCAGGCGAGAAAAACTATTCTACTACTGTGGAAGTCTGCGGAGCCGCCTACGGTCCAGCTGTGGATACAGCAGATGGGTAAAACGCTTTTGATGGAGAAATACATATACCAGCACAGGAGAAACGCGGGAAAGTTTGATAGGCTCTGGGATGCATGGCTTGCTGTACCAGGTTTAAGTCCGATGGAATTGGTGAGGATGAGGCTGCTGGGAGGTGTGTAGCATGCTCCCACCAGCAACAGGTGGGCGGGTGGGAGAGGGGATAGTCTGATGGGATATGTACAGTTCACCCTATGCTATTTGAAATTCTGAGCGGATTGTTTAATGTATGTGATTTTAGATGTGACCAAGGAATGTCAAAAACCTATATTGCTACTTGTAAAAGATATAATATGCTGCATATTTTTGTACCTCGTATATTTTTTGTGAGCAATAAAAACCGTTTGATTTAAAAAAAAAAAAAAAAAAACACTGTATCCAAAAAAGTTTTGCCTTTAGTTATACTTGGCACAGTAAGCACCCCGGCTACTGAAAAAGAGGGTACCACCAGTCCTGTACAAGGCCTGGGCCAGCCAGGGAGGGGCAGGTAACAGAGGGAATTAGATGTGGGCAGGGGACAATTACTGTTCCCTTGTTTAGATCTCTGTGAAGCAGCTGAAAGCCAGCTTCCACTTCTCTCCCTCCAGCCGGTTTTCAACTGCAGCAGATAGATCCATACAGGGGATCAGTTCAAGCAATTGTCCCCCGCCACACCGATCACCCTCCCTGTACACCATCCTCTTCCCCCTGTGGATGGAGAGCAGGGGAAGGGGCCAGTAAATATGTCATATTTACTGACCCCTTCCTTTCCTGAATGAAAACAATGAGTGGTCGGTATAGTAAACCGTGTTTACTATGCTTCCGTTTGTAAATGAACAGGAGCCTCTGTACAGAGCACGCTCTGTTCATTCACTGCTCAGTGCAGCTGAGACTGCAGAAAAAGGGACAGAGAAATTTATATACTCAGTCCCTTTCTTAAAAGTGAGGGTTTATTTAAACCCCTGATATTTCACCAAACCCTCAACCACCTGCCCTAATAACATTGTGGAAAAAAAAAAAAAAAAAGCACAATTTTTTTTTTATTTGAAATGTAAAAAATAATTAAAAAGTGAAGGACTCAATCACGTGGTTTCTCTGGCCTATACAGTATAAATGAGTGGTTTGTTTGGACGGCTGTTACTATATAAACACATCCGCAAGTACTAATTTTAACCACAGCCCCGGACCATTTTGCAGCTAAAGGACCAGGCCCCCTTTTTGCGATTCGGCACTTCGTCGATTTAACTGACAATTGCGCGGTCTTGCGACGTGGCTCCCAAACAAAATTGGCGTCCTTTTTTTCCCACAAATAGAGCTTTCTTTTGGTGGCATTTGATCACCTCTGCGGTTTTTATTTTTTGCGCTATAAAACTAAAATAGAGTGACAATTTTGAAAAAAATTCTATATATTTTACTTTTTGCTATAATAAATATCCCCTAAAAAAATATATACATTTTTTTTCCCTCAGTTTAGGCCGATTTGTATTCTGTAACGGCACCCCAATATCAAGGAGTAAAACGCCGTTTACGATGTTCCCTCTCCTAGACACACATCCACTCGCTACCAATATCCACAGCCAAACGACCCTTTCCCATAGGACCCGATCCCCTTAGAAGGACGAGACGCACTCGGTCTTCTTCTGTAATAGGAATCCCTTTATTATTGAGAAACATTGTAACTTTATACACAATTCAATCCACATGATTTAACATGAACAAGGGCCCAGCTCCACCCACACATCCCAAGACTCAACACCTCATCCTGACGTCTGCTAGGCTTCAAAAGATCCCACACAATACACATCTTCTCACAAAGGGTTGGCAGCCAGTCTGTCTGGCACTTTACAATACACACAAGGACAGACTTAATGAACAATAGAATGCAAAACACCTTAATTCCTCACAGCAATGATTACATAACCCCCACACACAGTATACATCCAATCTATATACAATGTATATACAGCCTTGAATATGGCTATCACAGACCATATCGGGGGTTTCTTTTATTCACCCTGTGTCCAAAGTGACCCCACTGTCACACATCTCCCCTTTCGGCAGGGGACTAACAGAGGAGGGGACCCCAGACAGGTCTACTCCGAAGTTAGTCCATGGGTCCATTCTTCCAATGCTGGTATCCACCCAGTACCACAAATAAATTGCTCCAAGCAGAGCATTACTTACCCAGCCAACCTCTGCCTCTCTCAGAGAACATACCCGTCGCTGGGGAGAAGACAGGGTGACTGGGCTCAGTCCGTCATGCTGTTGGGGATCTGGGTCGACTGCCCGGCATCCCTGGGGTATACAAGTGGAGACTGAAGTCCCATCCACTTGTGGTAGGTGGAAGTCCCCCAGTGCTTGCAAAGCAAGGCTGACATCCTCCTGTCTCAGTGTCACACCATTTTCTGGGGTTGTGTCAGTGAGGACTGAAGTCCCATCTACTACCACAGGAACTCCCTCTTCTGTTAGTTGAGAGCAGAGGCCCGTGGCACTCAGCTCTGTTGCCAGCTCTTCTGCTGGGTTGCTGTGAGTGGAGACCGCAGTCCCATCCACCGATATCGGCTCAAGTCGCAGTTGTGTGCAGCGGCCAGTAGCATTCTGCCCTGCTGCCAGTGATTCAGCTGGGGGTGAAAGCTTTACCCCCTCAGCTTGTTGCTGGAGAGAGGGGCCAACTGCCCCGGCTCCCTGAAACTACCCAGTTGTTTCCGGTGCTGGGCAGAGGTTGCTATCACTCTGCCCTGTTGCCAGCACTTCTGCTGGGGACTCCACACCATCCGCTCTGGCTAGCTGTTGGGGAGGGAAAATGGCTGCTTCTCCTCCCTGCATCTCTGAAATCCACTCGGAAAGAGGAACCATCACCTTCTCAACTCGGGCCTCCAAAACTGCCACGGGTGTAGAGCAGGGGTCTGCAGTACTTTGTCCTGCTGTCAGTACTTGAGCGGGCGATGCATAATCCATAACATCCTCTGAACAGTCCCTTAAGTCTATATCTTCTGTAATCTGTGGCTGGGGAGATGAGCCAACTGCCCTAGCTCCCTGGAACTCCATATCATCCACTTCGGCTTTAAGGGTGGCAATCTTCAGCTTTTCCACTGCCGATTCTTCAGCCAGGCTAGCTCCCTGGGACTCCGTATCATCCACTTCGGCTTTAGGGAGGGCAATCTACAGCTTTTCCACTGCCGATTCTTCAGCCAGGCTAGCTCCCTGGAACTCCATATCATCCACTTCGGCTTTAAGGGTGGCAATCTTCAGCTTTTCCACTGCCGATTCTTCAGCCAGGCTAGCTCCCTGGGACTCCGTATCATCCACTTCGGCTTTAGGGAGGGCAATCTTCAGCCAGGCTAGCTCCCTGGAACTCCATATCATCCACTTCGGCTTTAGGGGTGGCAATCTTCAGATTTTCCACTGCTGATTCTTCAGCCAGGATTTCATAGTTGTCAACTGGTATTTCCTGATAGTCCCAGGCAAAGGGAGCCCCACCCTGCTGCTGAGCAGATTCTAGCAGCTGTCTGTAGGCGATCTCCGATTGTCGTATTTCCGCCATTCTCCACTCATGTTGCCGCTCTAGTTCTCTCTTTTGTCGCGCATCCTGCAGCTGGATGCCTCTAATGGCTTCCTGAATGGTGGTCTCTGATGGGTTAGCACCATATAATGCCAACCGCTGTCGCACTCATTGCTGAAACAAATCTTCAACTGACCGGGGTCCTGCATCACCATCTCTCTGGTCCATCTCGGCTCTCAAGTAAGTCTTTCAGCGTGACTTTCCTGCAGGCTGCATAGCTGGTCATTCACTGTGGTGGCTTGGAGTGTCCCAGGAACTGGAGGGAAAATCCCGCTGCTGCCAACCAATGTAACAGCACCCCAATATCAAGGAGTAAAACACCGTTTACGATGTTCCCTCTCCTAGACACCCATCCACTCGCTACCAATATCCACAGCCAAACGACCCTTTCCCATAGGACCCGATCCCCTTAGAAGGACGAGACGCACTCTGTCTTCTTCTGTAATAGGAATCCCTTTATTATTGAGAAACATTGTAACTTTATACACAATTCAATCCACATGATTTAACATGAACAAGGGCCCAGCTCCACCCACACATCCCAAGACTCAACACCTCATCCTGACGTCTGCTAGGCTTCAAAAGATCCCACACAATACACATCTTCTCACAAAGGGTTGGCAGCCAGTCTGTCTGGCACTTTACAATACACACAAGGACAGACTTAATGAACAATAGAATGCAAAACACCTTAATTCCTCACAGCAATGATTACATAACCCCCACACACAGTATACATCCAATCTTTATACAATGTATATACAGCAGGGTTCTCAAAGTACCGGCCCGCGGGCCATTTGCGGCCCGCGGACCGGTTATAAATGGCCCGCAGGCAGCGCGGGGGTGTCGCGGAAGGGGGGGCGCAAATTGTCAGTGTTCTACTGCCAGGCATGTACTGGCCGGAGATCCGCAGCGATTTACCCGTCAATCGCCTACTGCTGGCGCCTGACGGTAGATCGAGATGCATGCAGAGTAGCGCAGGAAGCGTCTGTCATAAGTTCACTTCTCTCTCATGTCACGCTGTTGCTCCCCGGCGGCCCCTCCTCTCTTCGTCCATCTCTATTTGCTTGTGACATCATCTGGGATGGAGGAAGAGAGGAGGGGCCGCCGGGGAGCAACAGCGTGACATGAGAGAGAAGTGAACTTATGACAGACGCTTCCTGCGCTACTCTGCATTTGAAGAAAACGACAACAAGTAAATGCTGACCTGTGCCCCATGTACCCTGATTGTGCCCTGATGTGCCCCATGTACCCTGATTGTGCCCTGATGTGCCCCATGTACCCTGATTGTGCCCTGATGTGCCCCATGTACCCTGAATGTGCCCCATGTACCCTGATTGTGCCCTGATGTGCCCCATGTACCCTAAATGTGCCCTGATGTGCCCCATGTACCCTAAATGTGCCCTGATGTACCCTGAATGTGCCCTGATGTGCCCCGTGTACCCTGATGTGCTGGGCTCTGTGCCCTGATGTGCTGTGCCCTAATGGTGAGTGGCCAGTGTGCAGTGTAATGTGAAGTGCAGTGTAGTGGTCAGTGTGCAGTGTAGTGGTCAGTGTGCAGTGTAGTGGTCAGTATGCAGTGCTCAGTGTGTTGTGTGCAGTGTAGTGGTCAGTGTGTTGTGGTCAGTGTGTAGTGTAGTGGTCAGTGTGCAGTGTAGTGGTCAGTGTGCAGTGTTGTGGTCAGTGTGCAGTGTTGTGGTCAGTGTGCAGTGTTGTGGTCAGTGTGCAGTGTTGTGGTCAGTGTGCAGTGTAGTGGTCAGGTTTAATAATGCGTTTGCTGACACCAGTGCTGGGGGTTAATAGTGCGTCTGCTGACACCAGTGCTGCTGTTTTTGAAGTTTGAATGTTTGCATGCGGCCCCCCATGGGATATGAAAACTTGTCTTGTGGCCCTCAGGTAATTTGAGTTTGAGACCCCTGATATACAGCCCTGAATATGGCTATCACAGACCATATCGGGGGTTTCTTTTATTCACCCTGTGTCCAAAGTGACCCCACTGTCACATATTCTACATATTTTTGGTAAAAAAAAAAAAAACGCAATAAAGTGTTTGATTCGTTTGCGCAAATGTTATAGCATCTACAAAATAGGGGATAGTTTTATGGCATTTTTATTCTTTTTTTTTTACTAGTAATGGCTGCGATCAGCGATTTTTATCGTGACTGCAACATTATGGCGGGCACATCGGACACTTTTGGCACATTTTTGGGACATTGTCATTTTTACAGCGATCAGTGCTATAAAAATGCACCGATTACTGTGAAAATTACACTGGCAGTGAAGGGGTTAACCACTAGGTGGCGTTGTAGGGGTTAAGTGTTCCCTACTGTAGGGGGGATGGACTGTGTGTCACATGACACTTATCTTCGCTCCGAGTACACAAGCATCTCCCTGCTCTATACCTCCGTGAGACGATTGCGGAGACCCCCACGGCGATCGAGTGCACGGGACCCGCGGTCCGACTCACGGGGAAGGCGGCAGGGGCGCGCGTGCGACCACACATCAGGCATTTAAAGGGCAACGTACAGGTACGTGTTTGTGCCTGTCCATGCCATTCTGCCGACGTACAAGTACAGGAGGCGGTCGGCAAGTGGTTAAAGATGAGCAGGCAAGGGTGAGTGGCTTCAGAATACACACTCTGTGTTCCTGTATCCACACGCCTGGCAAATTAGGACCCGTGACTGATCGTACAGATGCTGCATCCCCATAGTGTAGCAAGCACAGCACTATATAAAAAAATAAATAAAAAAAAACACCGATTCGCACTGTACAGGCCACAGTGGTCATGTAAATGAGCCCCAAGACCTCATTCACACATAGAGCTTTATTTATTAACTCAGTACACTTTTATGTTCTAGATTTAGCAGAAGTTTTGTAAGGTATGTTGTGTTTGTGTCCGTTAATGATTTTAATGTATTTTTAGGGAAAAATATGGTTTTGATATTTTAGGAGGGCCTGGTCAGGTAGACAGTGATTGCTAACAGCAGCCCTTGTAAGTACTTCCAAACAGCATAAGGACTAGTGACAAAATGCCGGGTTGGAAAATCTCTGCTATCATGCAGTGATTATTCACTTTTTAGACCTGATTCACACCTATGCAGGTTGCAGTTTGCATTTTTCAATACACATCTTTAAATCATTGACGTCTATGGAACCAGAAAAAAGTCCCTGGCCTTTTCCATAAAATGCACAGATGTGAACTACATCCATAGGAAACCATGTTAAATGGACTGTAGTGTGTTTCACAAAAAAAAAAATAATACGCATAGGTGTGAACCAGGCATTAATCAACAGAAACACTTTACCATGCTCATACCCTATCCCAATATGCCATTGCCTGCTAATCTTTGTGAAATATTCACAAACGTAAAGCCAACCTTAGACTACCCAGGGTGAGACAAAGTTATTGCCAGGCTTGTAGGAAGGAATCTTTTGTGAAAACAATCTTTGGAAGATATTTGGAAAAACAGAAAACAATCTTCTTTACTAAATATACAAAAAGGTGTAGCGCTGGATGAGCAAAACTGTGTATGGCTATACAGTGAAAAAAATATATAATATAAGAAAAAGTATCAAAAACATGAGTGAATACTACAAATAAACAATTTAAAGTTCATGTGTGTCAGTGAAAAATTTATGAAATCTTCTCCTCTATTTAAAGATGATAAGAGTTCTACAGAGTGCAGGTATCTGATGAAAATCATAGGCAAAATGCTCCAACACTTAGTAAAGATCCCGCCACCAAGGTGAAGAATGAAGGCTTACCAGACAGCCTGCGACCGCCCTTCTCAGGGGGGTCAAAACAGGCTCAGTAGAGTGATGTTTTACTCCATGGAAGGCAGGATGATTCTGCAGGAATGCTTCATCCACAATGGGAGAGTCTCCAGAGACGTTGATTGAACACCTGACCAGAACTGGGAGTAGACACACTCTTGGCAGATCAGAGTGGATGTTCCTCAGTAAGTAGGATAAAATCCAAAAGAGAAAGAAAAACTTTCCATAGTGTAGCGTTCATCCATAAAAAAGGGGTTTATTTTCACAAAGTATGCGATACAGAACCTCAAAGTAACAAGTCCTGAGATATTAAAATGCTGGTTAAAAACTCCTTGCAAGGAATAAAAAGCTCCGTATTCTGTCAATCAAACGACCGTTCGCACGTGCGCAATGCATGCACGTGTCACCCTACGTCGTTTCGTCAAATCTGACATCATCAGGGGCACGCCCACGCAAGAGCGCACACGCTATTTATAGCCAAAGGGCCCGCAAAGGGTTCTCTCATTGGTTAGGCCTCAGATTGACAGACGGAGCAGATAGAGTGGACCTGTGCATTGAATTCTCAATGCAGAGGTCAATACATAGATAACAATCACATCCTGACACCCGGTGGAACCTCCGGATATTGCACCTATTTGAATCTATTCCACACAACGCCATCTTGTGGGTCATGATGTAACTGTTTACAAAAAGAGGGATTTGTAAAGTCCCAATTATAACAAATTAATATACATTATATATATATATATATATATATATATATATATATATATATATATATATATACACATATACACACTTTATATATATATATATATATATATATATATATATATATATATATATATATATATATATATATATATATATATATATATACACACACACACACACACACACACATATACACATATACATACACAAAATCAATAAAAAACTCTATTACATATACTAATTGTTCAAAATTCAGAAATGTTATCCATAAACTAAAGCCCAGATCAAAAATACACAAATGGTAAGAAAGTGAAAAATGGATAAAGATTATGGGAAGGGACATCAAAATAATAAATCACCCATTATTAATGAAGCAATTTATGTCCCATTCCACATTAAGGCCTCCCGGTGTGTGACAGCCTAATTTATGTATCCAGCTGGTTTCAGATCTGGATATGCTTCTTCTACCATTTCCACCTCTCCAATGGGGCACATATTTTTCCAGACCAATAAAGATAGTACCTTTTGGGTTTCTATTGTGTACAAGATCATAATGTTTTGACACATTATGTTTGTCAAAACCATTTTTTATGTTGGTAATGTGCTCCCCCAATCTTATACTGAGTTTCCTAATAGTCCGTCCGACATATTCCAACCCGCATGGGCACCGCAAGAGGTACACCAAGCATTTAGTAGTGCAGGTTATAAGGGACCTAATGGGATATGTCACTCCTGTTCCAGATGAAGTGAAATCAGTAATTCTTCTACCCTGGAGAGCATTGACCCTACAAACTTTACATCTCCTACAGGGATAGAATCCCTTCAGATCCCCAAAAAAGTCAGACGAGTTGGGGGATCAGGTACGTTTGGTGCTATTGAATGTCTGAGGTTGGAAGCACCCCTGAAGAGCACTCTTGGGCTGTTGGACAACAGAGGCCCCAACACTCGGTCATTCTTTAACACCGACCAATGTTTTTTAATGATTCTTTTAATGGCCCAGTGTTGGCTTGAATATGTGGTCAGAAAGGCTAGGCCAAAATCCTCCCTGTTTTCCACCTCTGGGGGTCTGTCACACAGAAGAGTCTGTCTATCTCTGAGACCAACCTCAGAAATGACAGAATCCAGTTTAGCAATATCATAACCTTTGACTATGAATCTAGATCTAAGGATTTGTGCCTCCTTATGATATTGCTCCAAATCGGTACAGTTGCGCTTTAAGCGCAAAAACTGACCCTTTGGAACCGCCGACAGCCAGGAACTATGATGACAAGAGTCCAGTGGTATATAACCGTTCCTGTCCGTCGGTTTAAAAAAGGTGGACGTGACAATCCTATTGTCCTCTATTGAAATATTGAGATCCAGAAAATGAATCTGAATGGGACTAATCTCATAACTAAGAATAATTCCCCTGTCATTACTATTTAAAAAAGACAGATAGGAATTGACTGATTCAGTGTCACCATCCCAGACAAAAAGGATGTCATCAATAAATCTTTTCCAAAAAATAAGATTAGGTGACCTATCACCAAGTACCACGTCCTCTTCCCACTTTGCCATAAAGAGGTTGGCCATACTGGGGGCAAACTTGGCCCCCATGGCCACACCCCTAATCTGGAGATAGTGAGTACCACTATGCCAGAAATGATTATGCTTCATCGCGAAGTCCAGCAGTTCCATCACGAAGTTGCACTGCGTGACAGAAATGCCGGACTCGCGATAAAGAAAATGTCGCACCGCCTCATGACCTAGATTATGAGAAATAGCTGTATAGAGGGATGAGACATCTGCCGTAATGAGCAAGTAGGAGGCCTTCCACTCAATCTCACCAAGCAGGTTAATCACATGCTTGGTGTCCTTGAGAAAGGACGGGGTGCCCATCACCAGTGGTTGCAAGTAATAATCAATATACTTGCCAATACGTGAAGTAATAGAGTCTATACCACTGATGATGGGCCTACCCGGAGGATTAATCAGTTTTATGGATTTTAGGCAATATGTACATCACCGGCAATCTAGGCGCCAAGGGCACCAAATGTTCCCTTTCTTTTGGGTTTAAAATACCCATATCATGTCCCTTATCAACTAGAGGTCTCAACTCCTTCTTATATTGTATAGTGGGATCCATGGGTAAACTTGAGTAAGTCAGAGGGTCCATCACTATCCTGGACATCTCCTCAAAGTAGGAGTCCTTGTCCAGAACAACAATGGCACCCCCTTTATCAGCTGGTCGCACGACCACATCCCTCCTATTACATAGGGACTCCATACCCAATTTGAGATCATGTTGGATTCGTACCGGTTTTACATTTAGATTATTCAAATCCCCCAACACCAGATCTCGAAATACAGTCAAGTTCGGTGCCTGGTGAATAGGGGGATTGAAGAGGGATGTGTTCTCAAGGACACCAAGCATGTGATTAACCTGCTTGGTGAGATTGAGTGGAAGGCCTCCTACTTGCTCATTACGGCAGATGTCTCATCCCTCTATACAGCTATTTCTCATAATCTAGGTCATGAGGCGGTGCGACATTTTCTTTATCGCGAGTCCGGCATTTCTGTCACGCAGTGCAACTTCGTGATGGAACTGCTGGACTTCGCGATGAAGCATAATCATTTCTGGCATAGTGGTACTATCTCCAGATTAGGGGTGTGGCCATGGGGGCCAAGTTTGCCCCCAGTATGGCCAACCTCTTTATGGCAAAGTGGGAAGAGGACGTGGTACTTGGTGATAGGTCACCTAATCTTATTTTTTGGAAAAGATTTATTGATGACATCCTTTTTGTCTGGGATGGTGACACTGAATCAGTCAATTCCTATCTGTCTTTCTTAAATAGTAATGACAGGGGAATTATTCTTAGTTATGAGATTAGTCCCATTCAGATTCATTTTCTGGATCTCAATATTTCAATAGAGGACAATAGGATTGTCACGTCCACCTTTTTTAAACCGACGGACAGGAACGGTTATATACCACTGGACTCTTGTCATCATAGTTCCTGGCTGTCGGCGGTTCCAAAGGGTCAGTTTTTGCGCTTAAAGCGCAACTGTACCGATTTGGAGCAATATCATAAGGAGGCACAAATCCTTAGATCTAGATTCATAGTCAAAGGTTATGATATTGCTAAACTGGATTCTGTCATTTCTGAGGTTGGTCTCAGAGATAGACAGACTCTTCTGTGTGACAGACCCCCAGAGGTGGAAAACAGGGAGGATTTTGGCCTAGCCTTTCTGACCACATATTCAAGCCAACACTGGGCCATTAAAAGAATCATTAAAAAACATTGGTCGGTGTTAAAGAATGACCGAGTGTTGGGGCCTCTGTTGTCCAACAGCCCAAGAGTGCTCTTCAGGGGTGCTTCCAACCTCAGACATTCAATAGCACCAAACGCACCTGAACCCCCAACTCGTCTGACTTTTTTTGGGGATCTGAAGGGATTCTATCCCTGTAGGAGATGTAAAGTTTGTAGGGTCAATGCTCTCCAGGGTAGAAGAATTACTGATTTCACTTAATCTGGAACAGGAGTGACATATCCCATTAGGTCCCTTATAACCTGCACTACTAAATGCGTGGTGTACCTCTTGCGGTGCCCATGCGGGTTGGAATATGTCAGACGGACTATTAGGAAACTCAGTATAAGATTGGGGGAGCACATTACCAACATAAAAAATGGTTTTGACAAACATAATGTGTCAAAACATTATGATCTTGTACACAATAGAAACCCAAAAGGTACTATCTTTATTGGTCTGGAAAAATATGTGCCCCATTGGAGAGGTGGAAATGGTAGAAGAAGCATATCCAGATCTGAAACCAGCTGGATACATAAATTAGGCTGTCACACACCGGGAGGCCTTAATGTGGAATGGGACATAAATTGCTTCATTAATAATGGGTGATTTATTATTTTGATGTCCCTTCCAATAATCTTTATCCATTTTTCACTTTCTTACCATTTGTGTATTTTTGATCTGGGCTTTAGTTTATGGATAACATTTCTGAATTTTGAACAATTAGTATATGTAATAGAGAGTTTTTTATTGATTTTGTGTATGTATATGTGTATATATATGTATATGTATGTGTATGTGTGTGTGTGTGTATATGTATGTATATGTGTATATATATATAATGTATATTAATTTGTTATAATTGGGACTTTACAAATCCCTCTTTTTGTAAACCGTTACATCATGACCCACAAGATGGCGTTGTGTGGAATAGATTAAAATAGGTGCAATATCCGGAGGTTCCACCGGGTGTCAGGATGTGATTGTTATCTATGTATAGACCTCTGCATTGAGAATTCAATGCACAGGTCCACTCTATCTGCTCCGTCTGTCAATCTGAGGCCTAACCAATGAGAGAACCCTTTGCGGGCCCTTTGGCTATAAATAGCGTGTGCGCTCTTGCGTGGGCGTGCCCCTGATGATGTCAGATTTGACGAAACGACGTAGGGTGACACGTGCATGCATTGCGCACGCGCGAACGGTCGTTTGATTGACAGAATACGGAGCTTTTTATTCCTTGCAAGGAGTTTTTAACCAGCATTTTAATATCTCAGGACTTGTTACTTTGAAGTTCTGTATCGCATACTTTGTGAAAATAAACCCCTTTTTTATGGATGAACGCTACACTATGGAAAGTTTTTCTTTCTCTTTTGGATTTTATCCTACTTACTGAGGAACATCCACTCTGATCTGCAAAGAGTGTGTCTACTCCCAGTTCTGGCCAGGTGTTCAATCAACGTCTCTGGAGACTCTCCCATTGTGGATGAAGCATTCCTGCAGAATCATCCTGCCTTCCATGGAGTAAAACATCACTCTACTGAGCCTGTTTTGACCCCCCTGAGAAGGGCGGTCGCAGGCTGTCTGGTAAGCCTTCATTCTTCACCTTGGTGGCGGGATCTTTACTAAGTGTTGGGGCATTTTGCCTATGATTTTTATCGGATACCTGCACTCTGTAGAACTCTTATCTTCAAATAGAGGAGAAGATTTCATATATTTTTCACTGACACACATGAACTTTAAATTGTTTATTTGTAGTATTCACTCATGTTTTTGATACTTTTTCTTATATTATATATTTTTTTCACTGTATAGCCATAC
Source organism: Rana muscosa (assembly GCA_029206835.1). Taxonomy (NCBI): domain Eukaryota; kingdom Metazoa; phylum Chordata; class Amphibia; order Anura; family Ranidae; genus Rana; species Rana muscosa. The sequence continues at coordinate 630,396,559 of CM055121.1, forward strand.
ACAGTTTTGCTCATCCAGCGCTACACCTTTTTGTATATTTATATTGTTGTACCTTATATCAGGTTTTTTTTGGTGTTTAGCAGCAGGTTTTCCTTTAGGGATTTATTTATTGCACTTTAATAATTTGCACCTAGCGCAAATTTTTCTTTTATAACCAATCTTCTTTACTGACTGTTCAAAAACTAGTGGCAGATAATAATGAAGTGATATTTTCAGGTAAGAGAAATGTACATGCACATTATGCATCTTCAGATACTCAAATAATTGTGCCCAAAGAGATAGTAAGAGAGTCATTTATCCCATGGAACATGGCTGTAAAATTCCCACTCTACAATTTTTTTGGGGGATTAAAGTAATTTTTCTATTAATGAAATTTTAAAATTAACAATCATCTTCAGACTGCTATCTTAGGTCTATGACCAGCCTTGTAAGGGTCAAAGATATCTGTTGCCATAACACTTATGGCCTTCAAGTATCTTCTTAAAAGCTATATCCCCATCTTATCTTTACTGAAATATGCAGAAAAAAAAACATCTGAGTAGTCAGCCGGCAGAGACTATGCGCTCTTCTACTACTGTTTACATGTAGGTAGTTGCTCCTCATGCAAACATTAAATTTTTTTAAAGCTTCGCCTATGGGGATTTTTAAGTACCGAAGTTTAGCGCTATTCCACGAGCAAAGCATGAAACATTGCTGCGCAAATACTGTTCGAGATAAAAAGCAATGACCACCATTGTATTCTCTAGGGTTTCTGCTAAAAAAACATATATAATGTTTGGGGGTTGTATGTAATTTTCTAGCAAACAAAATATGATTTTCTACATGTAGGAGCGAAGTGTCAGAATTGGCCTGGATGCAAAGTGGTTAAATGAGAAGTGGGATCCTAAAAAACTAAACATACAAACTCAGCTCCCATACCGATGCTGCAGCTGTCCCCCACTGGCTCCAACACTGAAAACTGAGTGTTTACATGACCACCGATCGCGTAGTTCTTGGTCTGCTTGGAGCCGAGAGCAGCGACTGTAACTTACAGCTCTTTGTTCTTCCCCTCCAACACTCACTGGAGTACTGGGCTGAGGAGGGGGTGGGAACAGCTGGCTCAAGCTTTCAATGGCATTATTGTGAGGATTCTTGAGCCCACTTTCAGCTGATTCCGGGTCCCAGGAGAGCAAAAGTAATTATTGTCGGAATCCTTCCAGAGCCTTGAGAACCTCTGTAAAGTCAGGTGACCGTGGTCTTTAACCACGGTTCAGGGTCATGGGAGCGTACAATTAAGTGCAATCCGGTGGACCCGAAAAGAACGTGGCCAAAAAAGCTCTGGCCATACTTCTCAAGCTGACTGCAGGTTTCTTGATCAAGATGCCAATGGCCTTCTAACGCTTAGTTTTAGTCTATGTGGCCTATTCTATATTTTACGCCATCATAGTTAAAATTGAAAAATTAATGAATATTGGATTGTGAACAGTCACAAAATAAAATCACAGTGACTATATGGTTATATCCCAATTTTAATTATCGACATTCTTGTAGGCCACATGTTACATCTAATGCTGATTTACTCCCACCCCTTCCCCAAGCATACATAATTACATGCATTATTTGAAAGTTTATTTTACCCTGGCAACAAAGAACTTTCTCAGAAGAAACTGTTTGTCGGATTGATTAGTATCTGTATTTTGTGGCTGCTCTTTTTCCTCTCGTCCCGGCTTTTTCCCTGTGTCTGGAGTGACACAAGGTTCTTGCTTTCCCAATTCCACTGGCCGAAATTCGTCACCTGCAGGAGCCTGGGCCATGGTTAAAACCTGAGGAGATACAAGATATATGTTTTTGAAAATGATGCAAGACACTACATTTTAATAACATTTTGCAATGACAATACAAGGGGAAAACAACAGTGGAAAACAATAAAAACCCACAATAAAGTCCAACAGTGTTACAAACAGACAAATGCAAATCCCATGGCAACAGCAATCAAAAGGGTTTTATTACAAAAAGAAAACAAGCATGTACATGTATCCAGGGCGTAGTGGGGAAGCATGTGGGGCAAGGAGATCCAAGGTCCTTAGATCTGTTTCATAGCACCTTTAAGCTTGTATGTTAGTTTGGAAAGAGGTACTGTACATTAGTATTAATCAAGGAAAGCCATTTTGCTAGGGAGCAAGGTGAAGTCGGTTTCTAGGATGAGATTCTTCATGAAGAATAGTAGGAATCCAAGAAGATTTTAATAGGCCTATATCATATCTCCCACCAAGCCAAGCAACATAGTATTGGGAAACAAATTTGGGGTAATGCCATTTTGCATTCCATGAAAGCAGTAACCTCGAATCAGTACAAATGCATTTACAAGACATTTACAAGACAACATGTTATGGAAAAAAGTACACCAAGTCCCACAACCTTTGAAGCATAGGGAGGTAGGCTAAAAAGTTTGGGTTTATGCATTTTAACTGGTGTATAATAATAGGTACGGTAGTTACCTAGTGAAAAAATTTGAGCTACATCGGGAGAGGGAAAAGAGAAATGAATGAAGCTTTGAAAGTTTATGTTAATTCCGACAAGCATCCCAACTTTTGCTGTCGCGAAAAGGCAATTAACAAAAAGCAAGACAGACCATTATAACCCTTAAAAAGTATAAAAGTTTTTTCTTTTGGGACATTGCAGCCAAGGTGTCGGTGAGTACAGTTTTCTACACCTCCAAAAGGCACATGGGAACTGGAGGAAACTGACAGTAGGAGTCATGGCAGACCCAAAGCCACAACAGAATTAGAAGACAAGTTTCTGAGAGCCAACGGCTTGCATGACATGGCTCACAGGATAACAACTTCAAGCACAGCTTAACACCAATGGAAGTAAGCAAGTCTCAGTTTCAACTGTGAAGAGAAGACTTCGAGCTGCAGGTTTGACAGGTCAAGTGGCTGTAAGAAAGCCATTGCCAAGATGACAAAAAAAAAAAAAAAAAAGAAGGAGTCTTGCCTGGGCCATGAAGCACCACCACTGGACTACTGAAGATTGTAAAAATGTCTCATGGGAGCGAGGAATCAGTTTGAAATCTTCGGTACATCCAGCAGAGTTTTTGAACTAGGATGGCTCCTTGGTGTGTGATTCCAAATGTCAAACATGGAGGAAGCTCAATGGTCTGGGGCTCTTTTGCTGGATCTAGATTTGATGACTTGCACAGAATGAGTGGCACCCTGTACAAAATCTACTACCACAGCACTTTGCAGCGCAATGCAATACCCTCTGGAATATGGCAAGTTGGTCAGAGATTCATCCTACAGCAAGATAATAACCCAAAACATATCTGCAGGCAGTGTTAGAACCACCTTAGAAGAAAAGAGCAAGATGGTAGGCTTCAAATCATGGAATGGCCAGCACAGTCTCCAGACTTAAACCCCATCAAGCTGGTTTGGGATAAACTTGACAAAAAGGGTGAAAGAAAAGCAACCTACAAGTGCAACACATTTGTGGAAATATCTGCAACTTATATTCCTTTGTAGAAAGAATGCCACAAATGTGTTTGGAGGCTATATCTGCAAAAGGTGGCTACTTTGGAGGAGTCAAAAATGTAGATTACATTTTGTTAAAGAAAATTATTCCAATTTCTTTTTTTTTTTTTATGTCCAATTGTTCATTTGTTCTATGCTTTATTTTCAGAGTACATTGAGACATTAAACTTAAAATTTCAATAAAAACTGGAAAAATGGGGGTGGTCTAAAAGTTCTCCTCAAATTCAGACCATTTACACTAATCCTCCTTCGGGAAGATGGTTCTCCATCTTTCATTGGTCTTATGATACTTAAAGTGTTTGGTCCAGTGCAGAATATCATAATAAATTTGAAATTTATTTAGTACTTCCAGATGGAGAAAAATAAAAGGATTTTACGGTGAGTAAAAAAATCCTAACTGTCATCCATGGACGGACACAGCTCCTTAATTCTTGTGGGTTATGTTCCGTTTATTAGGCGAGGACTAGGCAGACATGTTAGTTATCTAAATACATGTAACTTTAACAGAGTTGAACAGCCCCACCCAGTGGGCGGTCCCTCCGGTCATAACCCCTCACCCTGCAGCTAGCAGCCCAGTTCGTCAAAAAGCAGTACAAACTTAAAAAGGAGGGGTGGGTGCTGTGTCCTTCCATGGACGACAGAGAAAAGGATTTTACGGTGAGAACAAAAAAACTATTTTCTCTTTTCGTCTATGGGCGGACACAGTTCCTTAATTCTTGACTTGTGGGACATCCCCAAGCAGTGTCAGAAAAACGAGTGGTGGGAACAGCAACCAAAAAACTAACTTCACCCCAAACAGCAGAGCTCGGAGGAGTTGCAACCTTAAACAGCCGCCTGTAAAACCTTGCAGCCAAAAGAAGCATCCGAAGATGCACTCACATCAACCTTGTAAAACTTTGAGAAAGTGTAAACGGCAGACCAGGTCGCTGCCTTAAACACTTGTGAGACAGACGCTTGATGTCGGAAAGCCCAAGAGGCACCAATAGCCCTGGTCGAATGCGCCGTGATAGGAAAGGGAGGCGCCCGCCCCTTAAGGGCATAGGCCTGGATCACGGTCTGTCTGATCCACCGAGAAATGGTGGCCGACGAGACCGCCAGGCCCTTCTTTGGACCAGACACTGACACAAACAGTGAGTCAGATCTCCGGAACGGAGCAGTAGCGGACAGGTACACCTGTAGGGCATGTACCACGTCCAAAGTATGCAGCGCAGCCTCCTTGGGATAGAACGGCCGAGGACACAAGGATGGAAGTACAATGTCCTCGTTTAGGTGAAAAGCCGAAATTACCTTAGGAAGGAATGAGGGTTGCGGGCGTAGCACCGCTTTATCCTTATGGAGTACCAAGTAAGGTGACTTGCAAGACAAGGCCGCCATTTCAGAAACCCTTCTGACCGATGTAATGGCAACTAGAAAGGCAACTTTCTGAGAAAGTGTCAAGAGAGGAATCTCCCTGATGTTCTCAAAAGGAGATTCCTGAAGTACCGAAAGCACCAGATTTAAGTCCCACGGAAGAACCACGTGTCGGACCCCCTGCACAAACGTGCTCACCAGTGAATGAGCCGCCAGGGGTCGTTGGAAGAAAACAGCCAAGGCTGAAATCTGCCCCTTAATAGTGCTTAAGGCGAGTTTCTGATCCACTCCGCGCTATAAGAACAGCAGGATCCGAGAAACCGAATATGCCCGTGGGCGCCAATCCATCTCTTCACACAGAGATGTAGGCCTTCCAAGTGCGATGGTAGATCTCCTGGGAAGATGACCTCCGAGCCCTCAACATGGTGGAGATTACCGAGTCTGACAGACCACGGTCCCTTAGAACCTGGCTTTCAATAGCCATGCTGTTAAAGCCAGCGACTGTAAAGCAGGATGAAGTATGGGACCTTGAGACAGAAGGTCCTCCCGCATTGGCAGACGCCAGGGAGCATCCGCCACCAGGCGCACATGGTCGCGTACCAGGGATGCCGGGGCCAGTCTGGGGCGATTAGAATTACTAGAATCCCCTCGGCCTCCACTCTGCGGAGCAGATGAGGAAGCAACTTCAGTGGGGGGGCATAAATTAGCCGATACTGACCCCATGGAGCCACTAACGCGTCTGACGCGTCTGCCCAGGCATCTCTGGACCTGGCCACAAATCGACACCTTGCGATTGAGTCGAGAGGCCAGGAGATCCACATCTGGCGTGCCCCATTTCTGACAAAGGAGTTGAAACACCTCTGGGTATAGCGACCATTCCCCTTGGTCCAGCATCTGGCGGCTTAGATAGCCCGCCTGCCAGTTTTCTACGCCCGGAAAGTAAACAGCCGAGAGCCGGTACGCTCCTTTCGGCCCATCTTAGGATGTGAGCGACCTCTGACGCTGTGGTCGAGCTCCTTGTTCCTCCCTGATGGTTGACATAAGCCACCGCCGTGGCATTGTCCGACTGGATCCTGACTGGACGCCCCTTAAGTCTCTGTGACCACTTGGAGAGGCATAGCCTGATCGCTCGAAGCTCGAGAACATTGATCGGCAGAAGAGATTCTTCCGGAGTCCATCAGCCCTGGGCCGACTGAACCCTCCAGACTCCCCCCCCCCCCAACCTGTCAGGCTGGCGTCCGTCATGATCACAGTCCAGTGGAAAGGAAGGAACGACTTCCCGGACTGAAGTGTCGGGGATGTCAGCCACCAAGTCAGAGAGGCCCTGACTAGGTGATTTACCTGAATCTGATGATCCAGAGACAATGGGGATTTGTTCCATTTGTTCTCCTTCTGCAAAACTCGTGTGGGATTGGGCATACGGTACTGCCTCGATGGAGGCTACCATGAGGCCCAGGACTCTCATGCAGAAACGGAGACGACCATTTGCGGGATGTTAACAACCTCACCGCAGCTTGGAGCGTCTGGAACCTCTCTGGAGGAAGAAAGACTCTGGCCGCCGAGGAGTCCAGAATCAACCCCAGGTACTCTAGGCACTGGGTCGGTACCAACACCGACTTCTGGAGGTTCAGTACCCAACCAAATTCTCTGAGAGTCTGACTGGCTATAGACACGTTGTCCTCTAATTCTGAGCTTGAAGCAGCTCTCAGAAGATCGTCCAAGTAGCCCACGACAGCAATGCCTCGCTGTCTCAGCAAAGCTAGAATCGGGGCGAGCACCTTGGTGAAAACTCTTGGTGCCGACGCTAGGCCAAAAGGGAAGAGCCACAAATTGATAGTGGTCTTCACTGATCGCAAAGCGCAGGAACCTCTGATGCCTGGCGCAAATGGGGACATGCAAGTACGCGTCCTTGAAAGTCCCCCGGATGGAGCGCAGCTACCACTGAGCGATTCGATTCCATCCTGAATTTCCGAAACTTCACAAAGGCATTGAGGGCTTTGGAGGTCCAGGATTGGACGGATCCAGACCTTTTTTGGGACCACAAACAGATTTGAGTAGAATCCCTGAAACCTGTCCTGCGGCGGTACGGGTATGATCACCCCGCACTTCAACAAGTCTTGCGCTGCCCCGGTCAGGGCAGTCCGACGAGACGGAAGGAGAGGAAGATTTGAGGGAAAGAATCTGTTTGGTGGACAAGAAAGAAACTCGATCTTGTACCCTGAAGTGATCACTTCGCAAACCCACTGGTCGGAAAGCAAAGAGTTCCACCGAGACTCGCGAAGACATCCCCTCACCCAAGAATCGGGTGGGGGCAAGACTTCATGCTGAAGCGGGCTTGTTTGTGGGCTTGGATTGCTTGCGCACCCAGGGACGCTTCTGTCCCCCAGCTGAACCTTTATTGGCTTGGGAGGGTCTGCTAGCGGGCCTTGACTGATGAAAATACCACCTTTGTGTGGGAAAGGAGGGCCCCAGCTTACGGCGCGGCTCCTTACTTTTAGAGGACTGAGGTAGAAGTGTGCTCTTACCTCCAGTGACAGCCTTAATGATGTCGTCCAGTGAGGCACCAAAAAGCCTCCCACCTTTGAAAGGTAAATCTGTCAGCTTTCTTAGAAGCTTGGTCCATGGACCAGCATTTTAGCCATATCAGGCGGCGCAAGACCACCACGGATACAGAGCCCCTGGAGATTAAAGGGGCTGCATCCAGTGTTGCGTCACAGACGTACACAAGACCCTGCACCAGCTGGTCGGCCAGCGTCACGATTTCCTGTGGGAGCTGATGCTCCTCCACTGCCTGGTGCAAAAAAGTTTAGCCCATTCAGTGAGTGTCTGGGACACCAAAGTCGCAGCCATTATCGGTCGCAATGCTGATCCCAGCATGGTGAACACGGTCTGACTCACCGCTTCGGACCTCCTCCTATCAGTAGGGTCCTTAAAAGCAGGGGTCCCCTCCACCGGGATAGTGGTTACCTTGTTCAACCTTGAGACCGGGGGGGTCAACGACAGGTGGAGAAGCCCATTTTTTCAAAAGGCTCTCTTCAAATGGGTAACGAACCGCAATGCGCTGAGGGACCACAAAAAAGGACCTCTGCGGCCGTTCCCATTCCTTATCTATGAATTTGTCAAAGAAATCTACATAAGGAAAAACCTTAACAGAGCGGGTCGGTTTGTGAGACCCAAAAGGGACTGACACCTCAGTGGATGTCCCAGCTGCATCTTCTAGCTTAAGGGTGTCCCTTACTGCGGTGATAAGTGCTCCCACAAGTGCTCTGTCCTGCGTTGACCCGGATGAGGAGTCCTCCTAAGTGCCCGGACGGTCCCAGTCCGCATCCTCTGACATCCCAGAACAGGGGTTCTGAGCTGCAGCCAGGTCCGAGTCTGAGTCAGAGCATTCCCCAGGAGATGGCGGGGGGAGGGGGCGCTTTTTACCCCTCTTACGCCCGCATGCCGCTTTCACCCTGGCAACAAATGACTCCAGGACTGCCGACAAAGCATCCATGGGATCCGCAAGTGCCGGGGCACTGGTTGCTGCCTCTGGAATGTCTGGGGAAGAAAACGCCAGCTTCAGACTCCATTCTGACCCACTGACAGTCCTTAGGGACTAAGTCAAGGCACTTGTGATAACAAAATGTCCACCCTCCTAACTGCGCTGACCGGGGGGGGTTACCCAGGGACTCACCACCCAACCAGAGACTGTTCAGCGCCGTTGTCCGCTCTGCCTCACACACAGCGTGTGACTGAGGTGGTCTGTGAAGTGATTCACGCCATTCAGGAAGACTCAAGCGCTGGAGGCCAAGCCATACAGTGAAAAAAACACTGTAAAAATGACCGCCGGACTCCTCAGGGAAAAAAAGGGCGCGGGCTACAAGAAAATGCCCGCACACAATGTAGACCTGCGCCACAGCACGGCCACAACAAAATGGCCACCAATGGGAGTGTTCAATGCAGAAAAAAAACACTAGAAAATGGCGCCGGTGCTGCCCAAAATGGCAGCCGAGCACACTGAGGTGGACGAGAAGGCCGCAGGGACGCCGAGCGGAGGCTCCCAAAAAACAGACACCCCCCACAGAGAGCGGACCCGGGCACCCCCACAGCCCCCAACAGGGATATGGAGGCCCCCTACAGGTACACCCCACCAACGCAGTAGGCCCCGCAATGGGGAGGAGGAAAGAGTGGGGGACAGAAAGAGGGAAAGGGAGGACAGGAGACCCCCCCTAATGACCCTCCAGGAAGCCCAGCTGTTCCAAACTGCCCAAAACAGGAGGAACTGTACTTACCCGTCCATGCGCGGACTCGCTGGTGCATTCCAGACAGACTCACCACCGGACAGTACGGAGTCCACTGTGACCGAGACAGCAAGCAGCCCCGTCATATTTGGCCCATGGAGCAAATAGCTCACCGGCCACCCCTGGAGCCATGGGTTATGTCGTGGCCAACCCAGCACTTAGCCAAGGTCTGCTCACGCTCGATGGCCGGGCTGGGGAGACTACCAGGATCTATATTATCCAGCTTGTCGCCCAGCCGGCAATTGATAGAAGATTTCAAGATCAAAATATAAAATAATAAAAACAAGAAAAAAGTAAAAATTTCCATAGGACTCTGGGCCCAAGGGGGAGCCAGGTCCTTCTCTACTAGGCAGAAAAAAACTGAGCTGCTAGCTGCAGGGTGAGGGGTTATGACCAGAGGGACCGCCCCCTGGGCGGGGCTGTTAAACTCTGTTAAAGTTACATGTATTTAGATAACTAACCTGTCTGCCTAGTCCGCTCCTAATAGACGGAATATAACCCACAAGTCAATAATTAAGGAGCTGTGTCCGTCCATGGATGAAAAGAGAAAAAGCTTTTCTACACCGATTAAGGCAAGTTTGATATTAGTCACCCATAAATACCATAACAGGTCAGCGTCTCTCCAAGCCTGCAAGGTCAGTCTCCCAGCTTTATGCTAGGTGCTGGCAGAAATAGAGCACATCTCACTCTAAAATATGACATAGCATGCAGGTACCGCCACACACTGTATTCAACTCTAATGTAGGGTAAATGAAAAACTGGCTTCAGCCCAAATCCCAGCCCATCAGTCACGCCCCTCTCATAATTCACAAATATTAGACTTGGTCACAGAAATCTAGGGGTGTGACTGATTGGTCACCCTTAGTTGTGCTTTGGCTGCATGCTATAATAGTAAATAGCTAAAGTGGAGGATAGATGTAATGTGATATTCCTCTTGGAATTACTGAAAGGTCTTCTAGTTTGAATAACATACAGGTGAGAGACATATCCAAACACCCATCGAACCCTAGAAACGTGGCATTGGAAGCAGAGGCAATTTCAGGAAGGGTATGGTTAAACTATATTGAGCATGTGAGACCAGATTTCATTGGGAAACATTTCAAGGGGTATTAGTGAAAAATGTATAAAAGTTTCGGAAAGGAGATCATTTTTAAAGAGACTGTTTGCCCATATATCAAGGGGAGAGTGGTTTACTGCTAATCTAGGCCTGCAGAAATACAATAAAGAGCTGGATCACGATTATGAAAGTTAGATTGTGACCCCTAAATATTTTAAATTGACTACTTTTAATTTGGAGTAGGGATGGATTTAATTTACCACTACCTGGTAAATAGAGAACAGGGCTCATCTCAATTTACTTTAACCACTTAAGGACCGCCGCACGCCGATGTACATCAGCAGAATGGCACGGCTGGGCACTAGGGCGTACAGGTACTTAAGAGCCCAGCTGTGGGTCGCAAGCGCGCCGCCGCCGGCGCGCTCACGACCCGGTCCTCTTCTCCGTGACCGTCCCCACGGGAACAGCGGACCCGATCGCCGCTGGTGTCGGGTCACAGAGAGGAAGAACAGGGAGAGGAAAGTGTAAACAAACCTCTCCCCGTGCTTCCAAGTGAGCCTGTCACTGATCGTCTGTTCCCTGTCATAGGGGACAATCAGTGACGTCACACGCTAAGCCACGCCCCCCCCACAGTAAGAAACACATATCAGGGCACACTTAACCCCTACAGCGCCCCCTCCTGGTTAACCCCTTCACTGCCAGTGTAATTTTTACAGTAACCAGTGCATTTGTATAGCACTGTTCGCTGTAAATTGACATGTCCCAATATAGTGTCAAAAGTGTCCGCTGTGTCCGCCATAATGTCGCAGTCACGATAAAAAAAAAAAAAAAAAAAAAAAGCTGATCGCCGCCATTACTAGAAAAAATTAATAAGAAAAATGCAATAAAACTATCCCCTATTTGGTAGACGCTATAAATTTTGCGCAAACCAAACGCTTATTGCGATTTTTTTTTTACCAAAATATATGTAGAACAATACGTATCGGCCAAAACTGTGGAAAAAAAAAAAAGAAGGTTTATATATTTTTGGGGGATATTTATTATAGCAAAAAGTAAAAAATATTGCATTTTTTTCAAAATTGTCGCTCTATTTTTGTTTATAGTGCAAAAACTAAAAACCGCAATGGTGATCAAATACCACCAAAAGAAAGCTCTACTTGTGGGAAAAAAGGATGCCAATTTTGTTTGGGAGCCACATCGCACAATTGTCAGTTAAAGCGACGCAGTGCCGAATCGCAAAAAGTGGCTAGGTCTTTAAGCTGCATAATGGTCCGGGTCTTAAGTGGTTAAACTCAAAAAAAGGATGGAAAAATCACTAAAGAGGTGTAAAAGTTGAAAGAGTGACTGATAAGTATCCACCAAATAAGTCAGGATGTCATCAGAATATAAGGAGATAATTTCCCCTAAGAAGTTGACTTAGAAACTCTTGATCTGGGGGAGTCTCAAACTAGGGTTCTTGGCAAATGCAAAAAAGGAAAGGATAATGGCACAACCCTGCCTGGTTCTCATTTGAATTTTGCATTGTTCGGACATCACTATTCTGCTCATTCAGGCCTTTCCCTAGCAGACCACTGCGGAATAGTGTTTTTTTTTTTTACTTTTATCAATTGTAACAAAAAATGCCCGACTATTGGCAAGGTTGGTATTTCACTTTTTCTCAGGACATGGAATTCTCTTTTGACAAACTGCACATGCATATATGGCACACATAGCCAGATTTTTGCCAGGAAGGCAACCCGTGAGCATCTTAAGGGTAATTAGGCACTGTGGAGATAATGAATATGCAAAAGTGTGTACAAGCCAACATCAAGTATCCTTGGTGTCACTGAACTGTAACAGGATGCCATAGCCAATTACGGATCACACTGTTTTGGGGTATTTTTCTGAAAAAATATAAAAATAAAATATTTCCCTTAATAGCAGATATACAGATGTTTATCAAGGCCCAATGGGAACTTAAGGGTTTGTGGAATGATAGTTTTGTTAAATGCTCACTCAGTTTCCAGATCATGCATGCACAAGTGTAGGTAGTTTAACATTATCTTCCTATTTATCTGTGTATCATGCTGGGTTTGTCATTCTGCTTTTGAAAATGACTCAAGGATTTCAAAGTACGATTGATAGAAATCAGGTATTTTTCTTTGGTGGAAGGAGCCGGTACGGCGTTCCGGTGTCCTGTCAAGAAATGCCCCCCATCGAAAAATGCTCGGCTGAAACTGCGCATGCGCAGAACGGAGCCTCAGAACAGCTGAGTTTACGATAAGCTGTTGTCTCGCGTTGCCGAGGCACGTTCATGTAGGAGAGGGGCGGATATTTACATGGGCAGTGCTGGGGGCGGAATTTTTATCGATGGCCAAATAAATCTGCTAAAGAAATCTTTATCCAATATAGAAAAAGCCGCCCTTCAATTGACTAAACACGCCCCGCAAGCGTTCAAAATGAATAGCAGATAAAGATTTATTTTGCAGATTTCCTTGGCCATCCATAAAAATTCCGCCCTCTAGCACTGCCCATCATTGAAAAATCCGACCCCTTCTTGCAAATATCCGCCCCTCACCTACATGAATGTGCCTCGGCTCGTTTTGCGGCTCCGTGCGGTAAATGCGCAGTTAGACCTGGGCACTATTTCGATAGCCGGGCACTTCTCAACAGAACACCGGTGACTTGTTGTTCTGGTTCCCCTATCTGTATGGTTCCAAGCTCAACTGCGCAGGCGCAGCCGAACAGCTGTTGAAGCTCGGAGATTTCCGTCGGCTTGGCTTGCGCCTGCGCAGTAAATAGGGAACCAGAGCGATAGGAGGAACCATAGTCTCGGCAACTGTGGACGCGCTGGCCCCCGATGCTTCATTACACACGCTGCTTTCCTATTCATACAGCAAGGGGCGGCTCAGATGTCATATTGTGCAGTGCGATTTGTTTGTTTATACACGACACTCTATCCAGCCCCTTGCTGGATAGAGCGTTGTGGATAAAGAAACAAATCGCACTGCTCATTATCACATCTGAGCCGCCCCTTGCTGTATGAATAGGAAAGCGGCATGTGTAATGAAGCATCGGGAGCGAGCACGTCCTATCGATATGCTTCCCCCCCCTTGACTGCGCAGGCGCTGCCGAACAGCTGTTTAAACTCGGAGATTTCCGTCGCCTCGGATTGCGCCTGCGCAGTCAAGCTTGGAACCATACCGTTAGGCGGAACCAGCTTGGCGGGTCACCGGCACCTCTGCCAAAAGACAAACAATTTCAAACAGCTGGGCATGTTCCCAGCTTTTCTGAGGCGGGTGCCAACCATGAAGTGAGCCGGCGGCCGCATATTCTAATGCAGTTTCTGTAGCTCCAACTGCAGCCCGAGGGAAACCTGCGGAGTGATGATAGCTGCACTCCGCCATTCCAGATATACCTGCTGGATGGGAGGGGGGCTGCCCATCTAATGCTGTTGTTGAAAGGGGGGGGGCTGCCCATCTACTGCTGATGCTGAATGGGGGGGGGGGCTGCCCATCTACTGCTGATGCTGAATGGGGGGGGGCTGCCCATCTACTGCTGTTGCTGAATGGGGGGGGGCTGCCCATCTACTGCTGTTGCTGAATGGGGGGGGGCTGCCCATCTACTGCTGTTGCTGAATGGGGGGGGGGCTGCCCATCTACTGCTGTTGCTGAATGGGGGGGGGCTGCCCATCTACTGCTGTTGCTGAATGGGGGGGGGGGGGAGCTGGTTGCCTATATACTTTTGATGGATGATGGGGGGAGAGGGGGCTGCCTATCTACTGCTGCTTGATGGGGGGGGCTGCCTATTTACTGTTGCTGGATTGGGGAGGCCGTCTTACCTTCTTTGGTGCTGGTCTGAGGGTGCAAAAGTTGGGGCAAAATGTAAAATTTTAGGGGTGTGGCTCCTAAATGGGGAGCGGTACTAGGGGGTGGAGACGGGGTGGTTCTAGGAAGTGGGTGAGGGTGGAGGCAAGTGTGACCTAGGGCAGGGGATTGAGTTCCTGCACCTTTTGTTTGAGAAAAAAAGCCCTGGATAGAATACAGATAAAAATAGAATGAGGGCAATAGAAATAAAGTCCTTAACTATATCAACAAATATCAGAAGCACAATGTAATAAGTGGGTTCTGTGTGGTGCAGTAGTTTGTCAAATGATCGGATCAGTGTACAATTTGGTAAGCAATCATGCCTAATAAAAAAGAGAAACTCTACCTTTGTTGAGAAAAGAACAATCCCCTCTGGGTGATCGATGTACATTTCAAGGATTTTAACATTGTTGCAGATTCCTACCCGTTTCTGCTCTAAAAAGGAACAGCTTTTTGTATGCTCATGCCAGAATAAAATTAAAATGTCATTTCCATTCAGATTATCAGCTGATGTACTTGCAGTGTTCTAATGAGGAAAGCTGCTGGGTCTGGCTCCCTTCAGAATTAACCCATTGGGATAACATCATCTGCAACATTTTTGTTGCAGAGGATGGCTAAAATCTGTATTTGTATCTGGAATATTTGTGTCAAAGCCCTGGTTCACACTGGTGCGATGTGGCATGTCAAATCGGCGATATTTGCCGCAAATTGTGGGCAATGGCACCGTCCTAATCAGTGCGCCGCCGCATCTGCGGCGCTGCACTGATTTCAAAAAGTAGTTTCTGTGCTACTTTTTGCAATTTCGGCCGCGATTTACATTGACATCTGTGTCAGATGTCTTTGTAATCGCCCTGAAATCGGGACTGCCAGCGAGAGTGAAATTGTGCGAGTTCAGCTGAACTCGAACGGCTTCACTCCCGCAGCCCAGTGTGAACCAGGGCTTAATGTAGACTTTTGGTAAAATCAGTAACCCCTGAGCGTGCTCCCAGGCCCAGCCATGTATTCCGGGTGCCCATCGGTGCGCCCGAGACTGACATGGCCTGGAAGAGGGGAGGGAGCCGAGTAGACATGCATCCGCACTCCTACCCTTCTACTTGCTGACCCTGAAGCGAGTGTGTAATCACTTTGGGGCCCTCGCGTCACTTTCCCCAGCAAGTATGGCTGGGGAAGAATCTAATGTAGTATGATCTGCACAGCATTAGATTCTCTGAAGGACAGGTGAGACATCATGAATCCATTAGACTCTCTATGCCTCATTAGAAGAGAACCTGTCATTAGAAAATTCTCACATGGGGACTTTTATGTGATAAAAAAATTAAAAAGTGTTATTAAAGTCAAGTTTTTTTTTTTTAAAAATAACAAATGTGTCATACTTACATGCTTTGTGCAGTGGTTTTGCACAGAGCAGCCCTGACCTCCTGTTCTCAAGTCCCATGCCAGCTCTCCTGGCTCCACCCTCCTGCCAAGAGCCCCCACAGCAAACAGTTTGCAGTGGGGGCACCCAGGCAGGCTCGCTCCTGAGCTGCTGCTCTGCGTTTCCATTCAGACATGGAGCCGCAGCTTGGCCCTGCTTCCTCTCTCTTCTCATTGGCTCACTGGCTGCGATTGACAGCAGCAGGAGCCAATGGCTCAGCTAATGAGGAGAGAGAGTCTCTGGAGAGCCGAGACTTTTGTGCACATCACTGGATTGTGATGGGGCTCAGGTAAGTATCCAGGGGGCTGCTGCACCCTGAGCCTTTAGAACCACTTGAAGAATATAAAAAAATGTTAAATATTAAAAAAAATAAAATTATAGTCATATCCAAGTATATAAAAGCCCTCCCCCTCCCAAAATAAAAATGTTTATGTTCATATGTGGGGGCCTAAAAAACACCTCTTGGGCACCTATGCACAAAAACATCGATTGAGATACATGTTACATATCGTGTTACATAATCGCCATGCACGCTGGAGTGAGAACAAGAAGACCGCTCCAAAAGTCCTGCTAGCCGCTTCTTTACAGCGGTAAAGGAGCGGTGTGTTCACCGCTCCTTTACCGCGGGTGCCCATCGAAATCAATGGGACACCACGGTAATACCGCCCACAAACCGCGGCAATAGCCGCGGTTTGCGGGCGGTATTAACCCTTTTTCGGCCGCTAGCGGGGGTTAAAATTCACCCCCCTAGCAACCACATACCGCGGTAAGAACGACGATATAGCAGCACTGCAAATCGCGCTGCTATACCGCCACCGCTCCTGCCCGCCCCAGTGTGAAAGGGGCCTTAGTGACCCTGATCAACCATGAACTAAAGGCTGGTTCTCATATGGAAATGGACTTGCCAAGTATGTCCCCCCCTCCTCCCCAACGGCTATTCTCCTTAAAAAGGTTTGGAGGGCTTTTTCGGGAGGCCTTGTCTGTTGAGGGTCCTTTGGGATTTACTCCTGTGTGGAATAACCTTGAAAACCCAGAATTAAAATAAACTCCAGGGATTATCTACATGGCCACAAAAAGGGATTTGGTTCTTCCCACTGATATACTGTATATATGGGTAATATACTAAAATCTTTTGCACAGCTGTGCGCTGAATTTTCACTGCCCTCAAAATGTTTTCACCAATATCTCCAACTCAGGCATGCTCTGCAGACACAAAAAACAAAACAAAAAAAACACACACTTTCTTTGACAGTGATTACCTCTCCTCTGTTGCTGGAGAACATTCAAGCAGATGCAAGGAAGGGTTTAATATCTAAAATATATGCAACTCTATTGTCCTCTATCCAAGATCCGGCTTCTTTGAAGTGTAGAGCAAAATGGGTGGCCGACTTTGGAGACATTGATGGGGACCAGTGGGATATGGCATTGGAATCGATCCCGGTCGTCTCTATCTCGACATCTCATAGGCCAGGGCTCGACAAACCCCGGGTGCCAGGTCGCAATTGCAACTAGAATTAGCGACCTGGGGCACCTCCCGTGCGATCGCGTCGGCCTGTAATTTAAGCCGCAGCTTTGCGGCCTTCTGCAGTCCTATGCTTCCTTCTGGAATCTGGCGCCCTCTTGTGGTGGCCATTGGTATGACAAGACAACCAGCAATGCTAATGGAGCTTCCCTGCCTGTTTTCACTGCCCGACCATCTCCTTCCCTTTGAAAAAAAAAAAAGGTGTGCGTGTGTGTGTGTGTGTGTGTGTGTATAGATACACACACAAATAAAGATTATAACATGTTTGGGGGTTCCAACAACCTATAGAATAAAATGGCAGTGGTTGCAATACTTTCTGTCACACCGTATTTGCGCAGCGGTCTTACAAGCACAATTTTTTGGGAAAAAATACTTTTTTTTTTTAATAAAAAAAATAAGCCAACAGTAAAGTTAGGCCAATTTTTTTTATATTGTGAAAGATAAATGTTACACCGAGTAAATTGGTACCCAACATGTCACGCTTGCGTCCGCTCTTGGAATAGCGACAAACTTTTACCCTTTAAAATCTCCATAGGCGACGTTTAAAAAAATTCTACAGGTTGCATGTTTTGAGTTACAGAGGAGGTCTAGGGCTCTACTGATCGCGGCGATACCTCACGTGTGGTTTGAACACCACTTTCATATGCGGGTGCTACTCACGTATGCGGTCACTTCTGCATGCGAGCTCGGCGGGACAGGCGCGTTTAAAAAAAATTAATTTTTCTTATTTATTTTAACTTTTATTTTTAATTTTTTCACTTTTTTTTTTTTTCTTCAAATGACTTTTTTTTTTTTATTGCATTTTAGTGTAAATGTGAGACCTGAGGTCTTTTTGACCCCAGATCTCATATTTAAGAGGACCTGTCATGCTTTTTTTCTATTACAAGGGATTTTTACATTCCTTGTAATAGCAATAAACGTGACACAATTTATTTTTTATTTTTTAAAGATCAAAAAAATTGTGTCACGTTTATTGCTATTACAAGGAATGTAAAAATCCCTTGTAATAGAAAAAAAGCATGACAGGTCCTATTAAATATGAGATCTGGGGTCAAAAAGACCTCAGATCTCACATTTACACTAAAATGCAATAAAAAAAAAAAAAAGTAAATGTGATAAAATCTAGCTAGCTGCTACCATAACAACGGTATTCCTCTTCAAAGACAGGACGTATATAGTCATCCTGCGGGAGGGAAGCGGTTAATTAAAATGAATTTAGTATTGGTCATTTCCCTGCTTGGCCCCTTTGACACGGGCTGTCTGATCAGGTTCGCCTGTCAGTTTTTCAGGCAGACCTGATCGGACCCTTGGCGGGGATATGGCGGTCTTGTGTACCTCCCCCCCCCTCACCCCCCGTGCCTCCCCTTCAATCCATTTATTCCATATATTATTAAATTTCTTTTTGTTACCTCTTTTGGTGTATATAAATTCTTCTTTTCTTATAGTGTCATTTATTACCTCCTCCCATTCTATTACTGTAGGGGAGCTTACTGCTTGCCATTTCTGTGCAATAAGTTTCCTTCCCTGGAACAGGCATCTCCTTATCGCTATATGCTCGCCCTTTGAGGGTACCCTCTCTTCCACCAAACCCAGCACGCATAGCCTCGCCTCCGGCTGCAGTGATGTGCCAAATACTATATTAATCTTTTCGACTATTTGCTTCCAATATTGGTACAGCTTGGGGCATCTCCAGACCATATGTATTAGGTCTCCTTTATCCTGTCCACATCTCTGACATCCTGGGTCTGGTCTCCTGCCAAATTGGAACATTCTTTGGGGCGTATAGTATGCCCTATGTATCAGATATAGCTGGGACATATTCTGGGAGGGGGACATTGACAATTCGGGGCCTATTCTCAATATTTGTTCCCATTGGTCTTGTGAAATTGTACCCACATCCTTTTCCCATTTCTCCCTAATTTTATTAGCCATGATCTCACTTCGGTCCGCCCTTTCTAGGGAGTCATAAATGGTTGAGATTACTCCTCTTGCATTCTCAGTATTTACTAAGCTTCGGAGAATGGCCATGTTATTCCATTCCGGTATCCTATTTCCGAATTGTGCGTTTAACGCATGTCTGATTTGTAGATATCTGTAAAAAGATCTATTTGGGACCGAGAACTCCTCTCTTATTTCTTGAAATGTTTTTATTCTGCCGACAGCAAATATTTGTTCCAATAAGTGTATCCCTAATCGGTCCCACGCCTCAACCTTTCCCATGATTTTGAGTTCTTGTAGGTTGCTATTATCCCAGATAGGGGAAAATTCAAAGAAGCCTGTGTATCCTAGAATCTTCTTCCCCTCTTTCCAACATTTGACCATTAATTGAACTGTGGGGCATTTAGAATGAAATGAATCTGCCTCTACTGCCTCAACTTCCGTGTCACGACTTGTGTCATTCAGGACTACACTTGATCCTCTCTGATTACTGCTCCTCATATGCTGCAACTGGGCCGCTAAGAAGTAATATCTGGGGTTCGGGAGGGCAAGACCCCCCTTCTCCCTTGGATGTTGTAAGGCTCGGAGTGAAATCCTCGCTATTCCCCCCCTTCCAAATCAGTTCCCTGAAAACCCCTTCTATCTTCCTAAACCACCGTTTTGAAATCCATACTGGGGAATTATGTAGGATGTATAAGATTTGCGGCATCCACACCATTTTTATCAGGTTACTCCTTCCTGCTACAGATAGGGGAAGCCGGTTCCAGAACCTGCATTTTTGTTTCATCTTTGTCAGTAATGGCACTAGGTTTCCCCCTATATAGTGCCCAGGGTCCTTTGTCATGTTTATTCCTAGGTATCTTATCTGGGACACTACCTTCACTTGGTCTATCTGCCCTCTCAAGGGCTCTAACGGCAAGAGTGCGGATTTCTCCCAGTTTATTGTTAGCCCGGAGAATCTCCCAAATTCCCCTATAATATTCATTGCCGTCACCAATGAGGCCTGTGTATCCCCCAAAAAGAGCAGGATGTCATCCGCGTATAATGCGACTTTCTCCTCTCCTAATTTCCTTTTGAATCCTTTTATCCCCGGAGATGTCCTTATCGCAGTGGCTAATGGTTCCATGGCCAGGTCGAAAAGCAGGGGCGACAGCGGGCATCCCTGTCTTGTCCCCCTGGCCAGTCTAAACCAGTCTGAGCACTCACCGTTGACCCTTATCTTTGCCCTAGGGTTCCCATATAATAACCTAACCCATTGAGTAAACCTAGGGCCAAACCTGTAATCTAACACCTTCCACAGATATTGCCACTCAAGGCTATCAAATGCCTTTGTGGCGTCCAGGGACAAGATTGCTCTCGCCTCTCTTCTACTGGCAACTGGATATTTAGTAATGCTCTTCTGATGTTAGAGCTGGTAGACCTTCCTGGTATAAATCCTGTTTGGTCAGGATGTACCAGTTTTGTAACTATCCTATTTAGCCTTGTTGCTAGTATTTTAGCCAGGATTTTGGTGTCAGCACACAAAAGTGATATCGGTCTGTAGGAATTTGCCTCTAGTTGATCTTTCCCTTCCTTCAATAGTGTTATTATAGTTGCCTCTTCCATGGACCCGGGCATTTTCCCTTCCTCAACCGCCCAGTTAAATACCTCCAGCAATTTTGGAAGCAGCACCTCACTGTAGGTTTTATAAATTTCTATTGGCAGACCGTCCGGGCCCGGTGACTTTTGACCCGCCATTTCTTTGGTTGCCAATTGTATCTCTCCCAGTGTCAGTGGTGCCTCCAGCTCTTCCCTATCTTGCTCTGTCAGCCGGTGTATTTTCAGGCCAGCGAAGAAGGTAACCATTTCCCCTTCTCTGTTGTTATGCCAAGTACTGCTATACAGATTCTGGTAATACCTTTTAAACACTTGCATTATTTCTGGTGTGCCTCTCTTAATTTCCCCATCCTCATCATAAATCGCCGGTATAGTGGATGGGGGGTTATCGGCCCTCACAGCCAAAGCGAGGATCCTCCCCACTCTCTCACCCTCGCCAAAAAAGTTCTGTTTCTGAAATAGTTTTTTGTTTTCCGCCTTTCTTCTTATTATTATTTTTTATATTCCTCCTGCGCTTCTAACCATTTCTTATGTTCCTCCAGACTTGGGTTACTTATGTAACAAATCTCTGAGCTCCTTAACTTTTCACTCGCCGCGAGTTCTATGGCACGCGTCTGTTTTTTAATAAGAGATATTTTTTGGATCAGGATTCCCCGCAGAAATGCTTTCAAGGTATCCCAAACTATTCCCGTTGAGGCAGAGCCGGTGTTTACTGCTATAAATTCTTTCAAACTGCCATTTATTCCCTCCAGATCTTTGATAACCTCTAGCCAGAATGGATTTAGCTTCCAATCCCTTTTATTATATCCTCTTTATTTCAAAGATCATTGAGGAGTGGTCCGATATGCTTCTGGGTTCATATACCACCTCTCCCAACTCCCCCATTGCCTCTTCATTACAGAGTACGAGATCTATCCTGGACAGAGTCGAATGTGTCTGAGTGGCAGGAGAATTGTTTTTCCACTGGGTGCTTCCTCCTCCACACATCGATCAGCCCCATCTCCCCACAAAATTGAAAAAGGGGGCTACTGGTTGTCTGTGCAGGGGGAGAGACCCACCGGGAATTTATCTATGTTTTTATTCATGGTCATATTAAAATCCCGTGCCACTATTACCGGTACTCCCGGTCTGTCCACGACAAACTCCATCAGATCCCACAGGATTTCTGTACCAAACGGAGGGGGGATATATATGCTTGCCACCACATATTCCCTTGTCTCTATCCGGCAGTGAAGAAACACGTAGCGTCCTTCAGTGTCAGTCTTACAGTGGCTGCAGGAAAACACCATCCCCGAGTCTATCAACACACTCACCCCCCTCGAGTAGGAGGTGTGTGTTGAATGGAATTGTATCTGATATTGCCTATGTTTGAACAAATTGACGGTTCCCTTATCCAGGTGTGTTTCCTGCAGACACAGTATTTTGATGTTATTACTATTGGCGTCTGCGAAAATTACCTGTCTCTTTATTGGGTCTTTTACCCCTCGGACATTCCATGAGCATACCTTAATGCCTATTCCCTGGTTAGGAGAACTATTCTCACTGTTATGCTTCGGCATCCTCCCCTACCGTTTCTTCCCCTTTTAGAATACCTCCCACCTTGACCATGTATGCCTTAGTAATATCGGGTTACACAAACGTGTTTTTTGTGGATCTACTCTTTCTAGTGCCCTATTCAACCATACCTTTCTTCTCACTTCCCCCCTTCCTCCCTCATCCCTCCCCCCACCCCCTACCCCCAAAAAGAAAAAACATATTTTAGTGAATTCAATCATCATTATGTGCCATTCACGCCAACTCCCTGCCCTCCCTTCCCCAGCCCCCCCCCCCGCCCTATTTGGGGCCCTTGTGGAGGGCCTCTACAGTGACCGGATTCTCCTTTTGCTGTGTGACCTTTCCCCCTCCCCATCCCCCCTTTTAGCACTTCCTCTGGTGTTTTTCGTATATAGTCGTCCTGCGGGAGAGAAGCGGTTAATTAAAATGAATTTATTATTGGTCATTTCCCTGCTTGGCCCCTTTGACACGGGCTGTCTGATCAGGTTCGCCTGTCAGTTTTTCAGGCAGACCTGATCGGACCCTTGGCGGGGATATGGCGGTCTTGTGTCCCTGCAAGGCAGGAAATAAAAGCAGTCACATTCGTTCTAGTCATCTTTCTGTGTAAATTTAAGATTGGTTAATTTTTATATTGAAAATAAAGCTTTGTCGGTTAAAAAAAAAAAAAAAAAACCTGGCTCCTAACTTTATTTAGCTGGCTCCTAGATTCCAAGCAAATTTGTGAAGCCCTGTCATAGGCTGTCACAGCTGTTTATACTACCATCGGACGCCCGAGAGACTGTATGACTAGGGGATAAGAGAATCTCCCCTATGCCCAAAATGTAAAGCCCAACTAGGCAACTTTATACATATGATCTGGAGATACCCTAAACAAAATTGTTATTTGACTGAAGTCATACAATATATTTCTAGCCTGGCCCAGGTACCTGTCCCAATGACCGTCTTAGTATGTCTACTAGGCGCAATAGACGAGGAAATGTATCTTATGATCACTAGACTATTGTATCTGGCTGGGAAACTTATTACTAGATACTGGATGGCAGCTACATTACCCACAGGGAAGCAATAGATAACATAAGTTAACTCCCTCCTTCTCAGGGAAAAACTGTTCTACCGACACAGAAATGCGGTCTTAAAAAGTTTGACTTTATCTTGCAGCCTTGCCCCACCTTGGTAAAGGATAGGTTATTGAGATTTTGAAAAACCTTGAGTCGGGTTGGGAAGAAAAGAAATGTTACTACCTGGTGTGTGTGTGTGTGTGTGTGTGTGTGTGTGTGTGTGTGTGTGTGTATTTAAAAAAGGTACTCCGACGAATAAAATCCAAAAGCTAAATCAGGAGCGTTTCCTACTATTCTATCAGATATAGTACCGAGTGCTAGTTCACAAGTTGTTTGTATAATGTTGACTGTCTTACACGAGTGGTGACCTGCTGATGTTCGATGTAAATTTGGTACAGCTGTAATGTCACTTCATGCATTGTCTCAATAAAAAACGTTTTGATTATAAAAAAAAAAAAAAAAAAAAAAAAAAAAAAAATTGGAACAACCACAATATTATTCTCTAGGGCAGGGGTACTGAATTAAAATTCACGGGAGGTCCGGTCAGTAAATTTTCCTCCAACTGAGGCCCGAATCGCATGTGTAGCACCCTCTACCGTAGGTAAGTGCTAGCATAGGATTTTTGCTAGGGAAACTGACAGCACAGGTAAATTTAGGCAGGTCTATGCTTTAGGCTGGGCCTGCTTGTTTTGATCTGGGGACAGAGAGTGGTTAGAGTAGCAGTGGGTGTGACCACCTGTGCTCTAGTTCTGAGGTGCCTTCCCTGCTTCCAGGGAGATTGTTCTGGAAGAAAGGCAGGGCCTAGGACTTGAGTGGTAGGCAGCTCATGTGAGGAGCCCTGACCAATCCCCACTTGGTATTGGCAGGGGGCAGGCCTCCCATATAAGCTGAGGTCACATGCCACTGGGAAGAGTTGTCGGCCGGGAGAAGTGGAGAATGGAGTACTAGACAGTGCAGGAGGCCATCCCCATCTGGGGGGGTGTGCCGATCGCGGAGAAGCCCGGGAGAGCTGTGAGGGAGCTTCATCCTTACACGGTCATGGGTGAATTCCTCATCTTTACATGGTTATCGATGAGGAGTTCCTGGAGCAAAGGCGGTCCGAACGTATGTCCAGTTAAAGTTCTCCATCATGGACTCGGGGAAGGAGAAGGTCGGTGAGTGTACCACAGTGGAGTGCTGGGTGCAGAGGCATGCCAGGAAGTCTGGGAGGGAACTTCATCCTTACACGGTCATGGATGGAGTCCTCATCTTTACACAGTCAATGATGAGGAGTCCTGGAACAGAGGAGAGACTGTGGGGAAGGTGTGCCAAATCGATGCGGCCTAAGGGTGCAGGATTTGCAAGTCGGGCTAGCTGGGATCAGTAGTCCACCAACCTCTACAAACTTTTAAATTGCTAGGCCTCCAGGGAGGGGCACTGCAGGCCTCTGGCCTAGTAACCACGCAGCAAATACAGCCAGCAAGTTGGGATTATTCAGAGTGATTCCTCTTTGTCACAATGGAGAAGATGGGACAGGATCTAATAGTTTTTCAGCGGAAGATATGTACAGAAGGTGAGAAGTCCTGTGAGTAAAAGTCTGCAGGAGTCAGTGCAGAGGAGGAGGAGGAGCAATAGTGTTATACAGGGGAAGAGACTGTAAATATTAGAAGTACATCAGTTCTTCAAGGCTAAACCAATTTGCCAATGTTCTCTAAATATGATGGCAAAGCAATATGTTCTATGTGCATCCCATATCCCCCTTATCCCAACCAAGTTATATCCCCCAATAAACAAAACAACGCAAATGACTGTTCATTGTCTCTGAGGTGACAGATGGAGGTCTGGCAGCAGGGTGATATGGTGGATGTTAGTTACCAGTAGAAACCAAGCGCTACACATGTTTGTGTGATGACTCGGATCAGCGAGCAGAAGCCGGGATTTTCCATGAAACTTTAGCCGCTGCCATTCTCAGCAGAGCTGAGAGCAGCAGGCTATACAATTCTGAGTGGCAGGCGGAAGAGGGAGCAGGCAGAGTTAAATTTTCTTCTTAAACTGATTGGATGTTAGGACACAGGGCTGTCCTAGCACCCAATCAGCTGCTGGTTAACTTGAAAAGTTAAAAAATATGTATCTCTGCGCAGTGGTGGGGTGGCAGCCGACACAGATAAGATTATTTATAAGTTTGGTATATTACTTAAAGCGGAGTTCCACCCAAAAATGGAACTACCACATTTGGCACCTTTCAGGGGGGAGCAGATACCTGTATAATACAGGTATTTGCTCCCACTGCCAACGACAGATCGCCGCAGATTCTGCGGCGATCTACGCCATGTCCAGCCCCTCCTTCGCCCCCCGCTGTCTTCTGGAGACACACAGGTCCCAGAAGACAGCAGGGACCAGTGAGGATGCCCAGTGCGACTTGCGCATGCGCAGTAGGGAACCAGGCTGTGAAACCGCAAGGCTTCACTTCCCGATTCCCTAACTGAAGATACCGGCGCCTGCACCCGGTAGCCGAGGGACAGATCGGCTTTGGGTGATGACATTGCGGGCGCCCTGGACAGGTAAGTGATCCAGTACAGTGCTCCAGAATCATCCACCACACCCCTGTGAAATGGACACTCACCAGAAAAGCTGGCTGCCATTACAGCAGCAAAACACACACTCAGTGTAGATCTGCCATCTGAAAGGCTGTTCAGCAACTCGCACCATCCAGATGTAGCTGTATTAAATAAAGTTCACCGGGAGCCAGATGAAGTCTTCATAGTGTAGTATTTATTGGAACTGTGTGTTAAAAGCCAAAATAAAAAATTAATCATAAAAACATATGACAATGGGTGCCACTGCTAACCCGGTATCGGACAGTGGCCTGACATCAGCACTAGTGTCTAATTCCCAGGGATTAGAGTAGCACCCATTGTCATATGTTTTTATGATTCATTTTATTTTGGCTTTTAACACACAATTTCAATATAAACTACACTATGGAGACTTTATCTGGCTCCCGGTGAGTTTTATTTACTACAGCTACATCTGGATGGTGCGAGTTGCTGAACAGCCTTTCCCACAACAGATGACGGATCTACAATGAGTGTGTGTTTTCTGCTGTAATGGCAGCCAGCTTTTCCGGTGAGTGTCCATTTCACAGGGGTGTGGTGGATGATCCTGGGAGCACTGCACTATACTGGATCAGATCTTCATTTTTCAAGTCTCCACCAAATTTTTGTGCACATCTTTGCACTGAACTATTGTGTTTTCACCTGTAAAAGTTTATATTGCTGATCCTATCATGGGACTCTGCATTTAAATCTACTGTTTTCGCTACATTGGTTTCACAAACTCCAAAAGCTGCAAGTGACAAGAAGAAAACAATGAAAAGATGGTCTGGCCATCTGAATTTTAAGTGGTAGTAAAGCAGGGGTCTCAAACTGGTGGCCCTCCAGCTGTTGCAGAACTACAATTCCCATGAGGCATTGCAAGGCTAAACAGTTACAAGCATGACTTCCATAGGCAGAGGCATGATGGGACTTGTAGTTCCGCAACAGCTGGAGGGCCGCAGGTTTGAGACCCCTGTAAGTAAAGTCTTTAACCTTCACGACCTTGCAATAGCCAAATGACTGCTATAGCACGTTTCCGGGAGGGAGTCTATTGACCCCCCCCCCCTACTGTGATTGTGCTTCCCGCGCACCCCCTCCGGCAAGCTTTGGCAGTGATCCGCCAGTTATCGGCAGTCCTCTCCTCACGCGCTGTCAGGAGAGTCGGTAAGCAGCAATCCACACAGGGGACATCTACACTGATAATCAGGGCACTGATCAGCAGTGTCCCGATCATCAGTGCAGCTCCAACAGTGCTGCCTTATCCGCACACATCAGTGAAGGAGAAAAACTATGTATTTATTTATTTACAAAATTTTATAATAGAAACTAAGAAAAAAAAAAACATTTTTTAACCACTTGCTTACTGGACCCTCCTGCCCAGACCAATTTTCAGCGCTGATGCACTTTGAATGACAATTGTGCGGTCATACAACGCTGTACCCAAATGACATTTTTATCATTTTTTCCCCACAAATAGAGCTTTCTTTTGGTGGTATTTGATAACCTCTGCAGTTTTTATTTGTTAAATAAGCTGTCGCTCCAGCTGTTGCGGAACTACAAGTCCCATCATGCCTCTGCCTATGGGAGTCATGCTTGTAACTGTTTAGCCTTGCAATGCCTCATGGGAATTGTAGTTCTGCAACAGCTGGAGGGCCACCAGTTTGAGACCCCTGCTTTACTACCACTTAAAATTCAGATGGCCAGACCATCTTTTCATTGTTTTCTTCTTGTCACTTGCAGCTTTTGGAGTTTGTGAAACCAATGTAGCGAAAACAGTAGATTTAAATGCAGAGTCCCATGATAGGATCAGCAATATAAACTTTTACAGGTGAAAACACAATAGTTCAGTGCAAAGATGTGCACAAAAATTTGGTGGAGACTTGAAAAATGAAGATCTGATCCAGTATAGTGCAGTGCTCCCAGGATCATCCACCACACCCCTGTGAAATGGACACTCACCGGAAAAGCTGGCTGCCATTACAGCAGAAAACACACACTCATTGTAGATCCGTCATCTGTTGTGGGAAAGGCTGTTCAGCAACTCGCACCATCCAGATGTAGCTGTAGTAAATAAAACTCACCGGGAGCCAGATAAAGTCTCCATAGTGTAGTTTATATTGGAATTGTGTGTTAAAAGCCAAAATAAAATGAATCATAAAAACATATGACAATGGGTGCTACTCTAATCCCTGGGAATTAGACACTAGTGCTGATGTCAGGCCACTGTCCGATACCGGGTTAGCAGTGGCACCCATTGTCATATGTTTTTATGATTCATTTTTTATTTTGGCTTTTAACACACAGTTCCAATAAATACTACACTATGAAGACTTCATCTGGCTCCCGGTGAACTTTATTTAATACAGCTACATCTGGATGGTGCGAGTTGCTGAACAGCCTTTCAGATGGCAGATCTACACTGAGTGTGTGTTTTGCTGCTGTAATGGCAGCCAGCTTTTCTGGTGAGTGTCCATTTCACAGGGGTGTGGTGGATGATTCTGGAGCACTGTACTGGATTCTGGAGCACTGTACAAAAAAAACACACCCTCTAAGGTTATTGTATAACCAGTACAATTCCCCCCCCCCCCAGGTTACTCTGTGCCAAGTACAACCTCCCTCCCCACCCTCCAAGGTTACTCTGTGCCCAGTACAATTATCCCCCCTCCCAGACAACTCTGTGCCCATTCCAATCCGCCTTCCCAGTAAACTCTGGGCCAATACAACCCCCCCCCCCCAGTTGACTCTGGGCCCAGTACAGCCCCCTCCCTTGTTAAACCTGCGTCCAATACACCCCCCCCCACCAGTTCTCCTTGTGGCCAGTACAACAACCTCCCCACCTTCAGTTAACACTGTGCAGTACAATGACCACAGGTCAGTCTGATAAAACTGCGCCATACAGCCACAGTTCTGGAAACAGGAAAGGCATGTTTGTGTCACATGCATTGTTGTCTCAGTTTTTAGAACCCATAACAGTATAATGTTTCAAGGGCATCCACCTTCTATAAAACTAGGTGTGACAAAAAATAATTTACAGCAGACAACCCTAAAATAGGGTGTCACTGCTGTAAAACATTATATCGGAACAGAAGTTAAGAACCTTGTGTCATATACATACTATAAAGTTGCCAGAGAAGGCAGGCACATATTTGTGAAAAAGGTCACATAGGGGCTTCATACTACAAATTAAGGAATTAAGGCCAGCCATACAAAAGGTGCGAATCTCAGCCGGTTCAACAGGAATCGGCTGAGAATCAAACCGTTAATGGGCAGGCTGAATGTACCAAGTTGATCGATTGATCAACCCAAGTACAACCAGCCTGCTGGATTCTCTTGTGATTATCGCTAATGGCTGCTATAGCCACTAGCAATAATCACGGTCTTCTCCTGGCAGGGAAACCGCCCCCCGCTAGGAGAAGACAATTGCTCGGCAGGGGGATTCCGGTCAACACTGCGTTGATGGGGGAATCATGAGAATTTATTTCCTGCAACCCGTGGTTGCAGGAAAGAAATTCACACCGTGTATGGGCAGCCTAACTGTGTGGCCACAGAGACCACAACAAGAGGCCCAAAAGCTGAGCCAGTCTACAGCAGAAACAGCCAAGCAGATACCCCACAAATGAATAAGGAATTATTTATATCGGTGCATGATTTTCTTAGTTTTTATATATACCGTATATACTCGAGTATAAGCCGACCCGAATATAAGCCGAGACACCAAATTTTACCACAAAAAAATAAATAAATGGGAAAACATATTGACTCAAGCATAAGCCTAGGGTGTCCATCTGCATGCCTCACTGTGTCCATGTGCCTCACTGTGCCCAATCTCCAAACCCGATCTCCTGCGCTGTGTGACTAGACTGACGTTTAGCATGGGAGTCTATGGAAGGGGCGACCGGCTTTGGAGAGGAATAAATAAAAAATATCGGTGCTCCCCGGCCGTAGGTCTCCTGGACAACAAACTTTACACACTTGTAGATGAAGAGTGGGGCTACATGTGCGCCAAGTTTGGGGTCCAGGGGACTTACGGCTGGCCAGGATCAGGCACACAAAGATGAACACAGACTCGAGTATAAGCCAAGGGGGGCATTTTCAGCACAAAAAAAAAGTGCTGAAAAACTTGGCTTATACTCGAGTATATATAAAATACCCATTAGAAAAATGTTGTGCGTATTCTTTTTAACAAAAAATTTGAGAAATCTGAAGACTGACATTACGGACGTTCTTCTGGAAATACAGATTTCCATACCAATACTGCTTTCAGTACACAGCAAGTAAACTTAAAATGAATTTGAATGTTTATTGTGGGTGCGTGACTCTTTTAATAATATTAGTTATTCTTTGCACAGCTAACAGAATACTGTTTTTTTGTTATTTTGTGAATGAATAAGGAGGGGAGGAGAGGCAGATATAGGAAACAAACACTTCTATTTATGAGAGCAACAACTCTACTCTCAGCTAGCTGCACCATTCTGTGTATACAAATGTAGGAATTGGATAATAAATAGAATCAATCTGCACAGTTACCGGCCCTTTGCCCTGGTTCACACTGGTGCGTTTTGACATGAGATTTGGCATGCCAAAACGCATGTCAAAACGCCGGTATTTGCCGCAAATTGCGGACAATGGAACCGTCCTAATTGGTGCGACGCCGCATCTGCGGCTCTGCACCGATTTAAAAAAGTAGTTTCTGTACTACTTTTTGCGATTTCAGGCCGCGATTTACATTGACATCTGTGCAGAAACCTGCACAGATGTCCCTGTAATCTCGGCCGAAATCGGGACTGACAGGCAGGAGTGAAATTGTGCGAGTTCAGCTGAACTCGCACGGCTTCACTCCCGCAGCCCACTGTGAACCTGGGCTTTTACACGGACTCTGCTAGCTCAGCGGCAGATCGCCCCGTTGATCCCCGCTGAGTCGGCGGATGACAGGTCTGTCTCTGGTCACTGTGCTGAGACGAACCTTTTTAGAGCCCCGCTGTTCTCTATGGGGAGATCGGATGAAAAACGGACAGCCTGTCTGTTTTCATCCGATCCACTGGACGGATGGAGAACATATCGCCATCCGCCTGTTTGGAGCTGATCTTGTCAGATCGGATGGGAGCGGACACATAGAAGTCAATGGGTGGCCCACTCGGATCCTGAAAAGCGGACAGGCGGATCCGAACAGGCCGATCGTGTGAAAGGGGCCTAAAACACCTGCCCAGAAGCGATTTGTTTATATTTAAACTGTTGCTCCTAGGAACAACCATTCCTAAAGCCCAACTTCAGCCAAACCTGGATTTTCATTATGTCGGGAAAGGGTTTGTGCCACTATAAGGCTTTTGTTGCCGTTTCTTTATTGGAGAGATTTGCCCTCTGCAATTTGTCCATCTCTCTGTTGAAGACATTACCAAAAAAAAACTGTATGTATATTCAGTGTGAAAGCAGCCTTAAAGCATTACTATTTCTCCAATTAAACAGAAAAGTGCACAAAAAAAAATAAATCCTGACCTGTTAAGTGTCAACGGACACAGATCTAAATTGCGTATAGCTAGAAGAAATAAAAAGAAACAAAAACAAAACACACACACACACACACACACACACACACACACACACACACACACCCCTAAAACCTGGCTTAAAAATGTAAAGGATTTCCTTTAACATTTTTACCCAAAATAAGAATCTCCCTTTCCCATCTCAAAAGGTTGGAAGATATGGATTCTTTTTTGCAGCGAGCCTCACGCATTTTTGAAATGTGTGACTGCTCCCCAGTATTCTGGGTACCATTAAAAAAGTATGTGTGTGTTTTGGCGCATTCTTCGCATGTTCCCAGCGCACCAACCTGTGAATGGGGCCTAACTGTTGCACTTACCTAAACCTCTGCAGGGCTTGACAAACCTCGGGCGCCAGGTCGCCATTGAGACTAGAATTAGCGACCTGGCGCCTGGGGCAGCACAGCTGGGGTATCCTGTGTCTCCGTCCCCCCCCCCCTCCGCGCCGCGGGATCGCATCGGACGGTAATTGAGGCCGCGGCTTTGCGGCCTTCTGCAGGCCTATGCTTCCTTTTGTGGTCTAGCGCCATCTTGTGGTGGCCGTTGGTATGACAACCAGCAATGCTAATGGAGTTTCCCTGTCTGTTTTCCTTGCCATCTCCTTCCCTCTAATTAGAACCCCCAAACATTATATATATTTTTTATTCTAACACCCTAGAGAATAAAATGGCGGTCGTTGCAATACTTTCGGTCACACCGTATTTGCGCAGCGGTCTTACAAGCGCACTTTTTTTGGAAAAAAATACACTTTTTTAAATAAAAAAAAAATAAGACAACAATAAAGTTAGCCAAGTTTTTTTTTTATACTGTGAAAGATAATGTTACGCTGAGTAAATTGATACCCAACATGTCACGCTTCAAAATTGCGTCCGCTCGTGGAATGGCGACTAACTTTTACCCTTTAAAATCTCCATAGGCGACGTTTAAAAAAATTCTACAGGTTGCATGTTTTGAGTTACAGAGGAGGTCTAGGGCTAGAATTATTGCTCTCACTCTACCGATCGCGGCGATACTTCACATGTGTGGTTTGAACGCCGCTTTCATATGCGGGCGCTACTCACGTATGCGTTCGCTTCTGCGCGCAAGCTCGGCGGGACAGAGCGCTTTCCTGGCTCCTAACTTTTTTAACTGGCTCCTAGATTCCAAGCAAATTTGTCAAGCCCTGTCTTAGTGGTCCATCAGGATTTGTGCTTACAAAATGATATATCTGGAGGAGCGAGTGGTTTTAATTGAAAAAAGTATTACATGATTTTCATGGACAATAAATCAAAACGCAATAACCACCATGCACAAACCGCTATGCCTTTGTAAGCCAATTATAAATGGTGGAATGGCTCAATATATGGAGGACACCTAAAGGAGGAGGAGGGCATCTGACAGCATAAGGTGTTCTAAAATTGTATTGTATGTTCCCACACACACTGATCAGACATTTCAAAAATGATTGTGCCTATCCGAAAAGGATCACATGCATGTGGTTTGGCTTCCTGACATAAATAAAAGGGATGGTTGGATAGCACACATAGTTGGAATGAAGTCACGATTATACAGCAAGAACAATGTGTACTCAGAGCAGTATCTAACATAACAGAGTGCAATTAGCAAATACAGTACCATACCAATCAATAACATCAGACGTTTCAAAATCCTTTTGGAGGTCAGACACATTTAATGGTGGCCATACAGGCTTCGATTCTATTACCCTATCAATGTACGATACATTCAAAATGATCCAATCTGCAAACATAAATAGGAATAACTTGGACTCGTTTTAGAGCAGGATTCGATCAAACTATATGTCGGCCAGGGTGAAAAATTATAATTGATCGCTTTGCATCAATCAGCAGCACTAAGATACTTTTGTCATGAATCCAGTCATTATTCAGGCGATCAAATTATGAGATTGCATGGTGAAAACAGGGATGCAAGCAATAGTTAGAAGATACGATCGGAATCCAATATCCTGTGTATGGGATATTGATTAAATGGGTTGTACATTATAGGATTGATTATTCCTATCTGGAGCGATGGATCATTTATTGAAGTGCATGTGATCCCTATAAGAAGGAAAGAAAAGGTAAAAAGATCCAAGGGTAGAGAGTGCACACGTGTCAGAGGTCATAAACTGACACATAAAACACAATACAGGGTGTAGTAGTTTCCCACCCACTTCATATATTGTCCTGGAAAAATGACCAAAATTACTTACAAACTGTAAAAGGAAACAAAGAAATAGCACACCTCCCTAGCCTGGCTGGTCAGGATTGACATTTCATTGGTGAACTTTGCATACGATTGCTCTGTGATCTATGAGATCATCCCCAAACGGTAAAGACACGGTATTATAGGCACCCTTGTGGTTAGAAAAAGGGAAGTCTGAAATGAAAAGAAAGTTCTTCGGCCCTTTACTTACAGTATAGTTGTTGTAAATGCTCACTTCCCAAAACATACCACTGTGCCATATCAACCTTGCTTAGCTCAAATGCTACAAACTGCAAATGAATCCCAAATAAAATACCTTATTAAAGCGGAGGTTCACCTGATTTTTTTTTTTTTTTTTTTAAAAGCCAGCAGCTACAAATACTGCAGCTGCTGACTTTTAAAAAATAGGATTTTTATAACAGCTTACCTGTAAAATCCTTTTCTTGGAGTACACCACGGGACACAGAGCTAGTCATTACATAATGGGTTAAGGGTCACCAGCGGTGATTGGACACTGGCACAACCAATGGAAGACAGTTCCCCTCCATATAACCCCTCCCATCAGGGAAGTACCTCAGTTTTGTAGCAAAGCAGTAAGGTTCCCATAAGAAGGGGGGGACCTCTGTGTCCCGTGGTGTACTCCAAGAAAAGGATTTTACTGGTAAGCTGTTATAAAAATCCTATTTTCTTTATCGTACACCACGGGACACAGAGCTAGTCATTACATAATGGGACGTCCCAGAGCAATGCTCATATGAAGGGGGGGGGGGGGGGACACAGATCAAAACAGGCCGCTTGCGGACCAGAAGCCCTATACTGCTGCCTGCAGCACACTTCGCCCAAAGGCGGAATCCTCATGTCCTTTCACATCTATTTGATAGAATTTGGAAAATGTATGGACTGAAGACCAAGTTGCAGCTTTACAGATCTGAGCCATCGAAGCCTGGTGGTGCACTGCCCATGAAGCACCTATCGCCCTGGTAGAGTGCGCCTTAACAGGAAAAGGAGGAGTCCTGTTCTTTAAACCATAAGCTTGAATAATTACTTGTCTAATCCACCTGGAAATGGTGGATTTTGATACCGCTTGGCCCTTCTTGGGCCCATCTGGTAAAATAAACAAAACATCTGTTTTACGTATCTGAGCGGTTGCTTGCAGATACACCTTTACCGCTCTCACTAGATCTAGAGAGTGTAATAATTTTTCCCCCGCCGTCCGCGGGTTTGGAAAAAAGGAAGGCAGAACAATGTCTTGATTCAAGTGAAAAGCCGACACCACCTTAGGTAGAAAAGCCGGATGGGGTCGTAGTACGATTTTGTCCTTGTGACAAATTAGATAAGGCGCTTTACAAGAAAGAGCTGCTAGCTCTGATACTCTCCTAGCAGAAGCTATAGCAATCAGAAAGGCCAACTTCCTACTTAATATAATTAAAGGAATATGGCGAATAGGTTCAAAAGGTTGCTTTTGCAACACTGACAATACCAAATTCAAATCCCATGGACACAAGGGAGTCCTAACTGGAGGATTTATCCTCAGTACCCCCTTAATGAATGTCCGAACTAGGGAGTGAGATGCCAATGGTCTCTGAAAGAAGACTGATAGAGCCGATATTTGCCCTTTGATGGTGCTAAGGGCTAAATTCATATCCACTCCTAACTGGCAAAAAGCAAGAATCCTACTTATTTCATACTTCTGAGGATTCCAACATCTGGATTCACACCAGGAAACGTATGCTCTCCAGACTCTCTGATAGATGAGTCTGGAGGCTGGCTTTCTAGCATTAATGAGCGTAGAAAGAGCCGGACCAGAGACCCCTCTCTTTTTAAAAATGTAGGTCTCAGCAGCCAGGCCGTCAACTTTAGCCTTTGTAAGGAAGGGTGGAATACTGGACCCTGTGACAGCAGGTCGTGTCGGAGTGGAAACTTCCAGGGCCTTCCTATCGCCGTTTTTACAATCTCGGCGTACCAAGGCCTCCTGGGCCAGTTTGGGGCCACTAGGATTACTGATATTCCCTCCTCCTTGATCCTGCGAAGCAGTCTTTGTAGAAGAGGGATCGGAGGGAATGCCTAGATCAGTGAGAACTGATTCCATGGAGTTATTAGAGCGTCTGTATTATTAGAGCGTCTGTCCCGTAGGCTAGAGGATCTCTCGTTCTGGACACAAAGTTGTCCAATTTCTTGTTGAACCTGGCAGCTAGCAGGTCTACATCTGGGTTTCCCCATCTCAGACATATGGCCTGAAAGATCTCGGGGTGAAGAGACCACTCCCTGGTAGCAGCTGCTGACGACTCAGGTAGTCTGCTTGCCAATTTTCCATCCCTGGAATGAAGATTGCAGAAAGGCAAGGTACATGCTCTTCTGCCCATGCCAGGATCCGGTTCACCTCTCTTTGGGCTGCCCGACTGCGGGTGCCTCCTTGGTGATTGATGTAAGCTACTGCAGTAGCATTGTCGGATTGAACCCGAACTGGGTAGCCCTGTAACCTGTATGTCCAGGTTTTGAGGGCTAGATATACCGCCCGGATCTCTAGCACATTGATGGGCAGGATCCCCTGAGTCTTGGCCCAGGTTCCCTGGGTAGAAGCCTCCTCGAATACTGCACCCCAGCCCGATAGGCTGGCATCCCTAGATACCACCTTCCAGGCCACTGGGAGGAAGGACTTTCCCTTCCGTAAATTCCTGGCTTCTAGCCACCAATCGAAGCTGTGGCGTACTTGTGAGGACAGGCGCATGGGTATATCCAGAGCTTGGCTCTTCCTGTTCCAGGAAGCTAAAATATTGCCTTGAAGTAGTCTCGAATGAAACTGGGCGTAAGGGACCGCCTCGAAGGAGGCTACCATCTTTCCCAATAGTCTCATGCAAAGGCGAATAGACGGCCTCTTGTTTGCTTTGACCTTGTGGATCAGGTCTTTCAGAGACTGTATCTTCGGTTCTGGCAGGTATACCCCGTTTTGGGCTGTATCTATGATCATGCCCAGGTACCCTATCCTTCTTTGGGCCTGGAGAGAGGATTTTTGTAAATTTATAATCCATCCTAAATGCTCCAGGTATCCTACTGTAGTGTGTACAGCGTGACCCAATCCCTCCTTTGACTGATCTATTACTAGTAGATCGTCCAGATAGGCTGTTACCGCAATGCCCCGTGTTCTTAGGTTTGCTAACAGAGGAGCTAGCACCTTTGTGAATACTATGGGCGTGGTGGCTACACCAAACGGCAGAGCCACAAATTGAAAGTGGCGATCTTCTACCGCAAACCTTAGGAATCTTTGGTGAGCGGGGAGGATGGGTATGTGTAAATGTGCGTCCTTGATATCTATGGGCGCCATGAATTTTCCGCCCTTTAAAGTGGCGGCCACGGATCGGATCGTTTCCATTCGAAAATGGCGATCGTTCAGGAACCGATTTAGGGATTTTAGATCCAGGATGGGTCTGACATCTCCATTTGGCTTTGGAATCACAAAGAGGTTTGAGTAAAAACCTGAACCTCGCTCTTTTTGGGGTACGTCTGTAACTACCCCTTGAGCCATTAAGTGATTCAAACCTTTGAAGAAGGATTCTCTTTTTTGTGGATCCTTGGAGAGTCTTGAACCTCGGAATTGAGAAGATGGGATCTCTCGAAATTCCAGTTTGTACCCTGAGGATATTGTGGATACTACCCAATTGTCCTGGATTTCTGACCACCAAGTTGCTCAGAACTGACAAAGCCTTCCTCCCACTCGGCCGAGCGGGGGCGCCCCTTCACTGAGAGGCTTTGGGGCTTGCTTATTAGCTCTTGCACCCCACGGCTTCTTGTTCTTCTGAGCTTGCCCCTTGGCTTTTGTGGGCGGCTAAAACAGGCCGCCGCCACTGGTTGGAGTCAGATTTCCCGGGAGCTGGGGAGAGAGCGTTTAAAACAAGATCTCTTGTTTTTCTTTCTCTCAGGTAAAAGTCGTTTTACCACTTGATCTTCTGTATATATTTTTCTAAATCTTCCCCAAATAGGCGTTCGCCATGGAACGGGAACTTGCCAACAGCTTTTTGCATGGGGTCTCCGCTGACCAATGCTTAAGCCAAAGTACTCTGCGCATCTGTACCAGCTGGAGTGTAAGGCGTGATGCCTGTATGATAGAATCTCTCATGGCATCCACTGTGAAGCATAAGGCTTTAGGCAAATTTTCCCAATTTCTAGCCTGCTCTGAAGGCAGTTCCTTCAGCCCCTGCTTTACCTGTTGGCTGATGACCTGACCCATACCGACTGCTGCTACTGCAGGTTGGGTAATTGAGCCGGCCAAAAGGAAGGAGGATTTCAACTTCCTCTCAGAAGGATCTTTTAAACCCTTGTACATTATCCACCGGACATGTCAGGTTTTTACCCACACAAGAAATAGCCGCAACCACCGCAGGCAGGCTCCATTTCCTTAAAAAAAAATTCTCCCCCATAGGATAAAGAATGTTAAACCTTTTTGGAGGTGAGAAACGCTTATCTGGATGTTGCCAGTTTGCGTATATTAGATCCTCTAGTAACGGATGAACCGGGAAGGAGCATGCACCTTGCAGGGATCTTAATGACCCTAGGGAGGAGACAGGTAATTCCGTTACCTCCGCAGAGGTTAACTTAAATGCACTGCTATAGCATTGTACCTGTGACCTTAAAATCTGGCTCCTCATCCTCTGCTGATGTAGCCTCCTCCTCCTCATCCTCCTCCCTCAGGTACTTCTGAAGGGAGGTCTAATACTGGAAGAGACCTGCTTCGCTTATTGTCCCTTTTTAGAGGACTTAGCGATTAAGGTAGCAATTTTTTCCTCCAGATTATTTAGGGCAGCTGATAAAGTGTCCTCAGTGACATATACAGGCCCAGGCTTCACTGGGGAAGCCGCCATACCTGACAGAGGTAATGGCTCATCCTGAACAGGTGCATTTAGCAACACAGGAGAGAAAGGTACCGAGTCAGCACAGTTAGAGCCTCCTCTCAGGCGGTGGTGCTTTCTTATCTCTTTTTGTCCGTATTACTTCCCCTGGAAGGCTTACTGTTTAGACAAAATACAAGGTACCTAAATGCATATACTACCGTGTTTAGTTTAGCAAATACATTAAGTATGCAACTTTTAACACATAACTATGCATAACATGGATGTCTTCTAGGAAGTACCCAATCCAACCACATGGAGTCTTACGTCCCTGTATAGCTGCTGTGTTTCTCTGCCAGGAATAAGAGAACTAACGAGCTTGCTTGCTGCTGCAGTGCTTCTCACACTGACAGTCTTTTAAATTTGGCGCCGTTTCTGTGCCTGCGCGCGCCACGTGCCCGCGCACGCCTTCGCCCCCCCCCCCCCTCCAATAAAGCGCGCTCCCGCGCGCAGCGCGCAGCCCTTAGCGCTATGGCGGTGGCCATAGTGAGAGAGGACTCTCATCAGCCCTTGTTCCCACTTACCTGCATCTGCAGGTGTCTGGTCGGCCACCGAAAGGAGGATCGGGGTGCCCCAGCAAGCTCAGCAGCGGAGGTGACGAGCAGTGTACTTCGCCGAAGCCGACACTGAACAGAGTGAGGTGAGTATATTCAGCTCTTTACTCCCCCCAGTGGTGGAAAAAAAAGAAGACATCCACTTTTTGAAAAAGGTCCCAACCTAGTTATGGACCTTCTAATCTCACCTTATCCACGCCGCAGGTTTTTCTGCTGAAAGATTTCAGACAGATACCAAACTTCACCCTTCACGGTGGGCTATGTGTGCCAACCTTCAGGGATATGGGTTCCTATTTAAAGGATACCTCTCCCCTGGGCCTTGTACAAGACTCTTACCAGGACTTTATAGCGAAATAGCGAAAGTGCTGGATCTTAGAGCCCAGTCCTCCGAAGAGAGACATTACAGGCGACGCCTCATGGATGAGGCCCGGATCCCATCCAGATTCAGCTCATTTGTAGGCGTCTTGGATGGATCCGAAAGCATAGCTCTTTTACCCCCAGAGGGTCTCTTTGGTAGAGCTTTCCTTTAGCACCTCCTAACGCGTCCAACACCTTTCGACACTGGCGAAAAAACTGAGGTACTTCCCTGATGGGAGGGGTTATATGGAGGGGAACTGTCTTCCATTGGTTGTGCCAGTGTCCAATCACCGCTGGTGACCCTTAACCCATTATGTAATGACTAGCTCTGTGTCCCGTGGTGTACGATAAAGAAAATGGACACTTACCTGTCCAGCGGCCCGCACAGCATACTAGCTCATTATGTGTCACTTACCTGAGATCGAAGCCCCCAGAAGTACGCCTCGGTCCGTCCACCGCCATGTTCTCTCGTCGCTAGTTCCGGGTATCGCCACTCCGTCGCTCTGATTGGCCGGAGTGGCGATGACGTCACACGCAGGCCAGCAGGGTCCCATTAATAAAACCGGCAATGACCCTGGCCTGCTAGTGCGCATGTGCGTGACGTCATCGGAGCTATTTCTAAAAGCAAAATATCTCCTTAACCGTGTAGGTTAAGGAGATATTTCATGCACCTACAGGTAAGCCTTAATCTAGGCTTACCTGTAGGTGCATGTTGTCAAAGTGGGTTTACAACCACTTTAAGAGTTTCAATTTGTATGCAATCAAGCAGGCCCTTGCACTACATGGTTATGGTAAATCTGAAGACAAAAATCTGCAGAAAATCTAAATAGTGTGTATGGGACTTTAGTACTTGGTGGCAAAACCCTTGTTGGCAATCACAGAGGTCAGACGTTTCTTGTAGTTGGCCACCAGGTTTGCACATATCTCAGGAGGGATTTTGTCCCACTCCTCTTTGCAGATCCTCTCAAAGTCATTAAGGTTTCGAGGCTAATGCCGCGTACACACGACCGTTTTTAATGTCATTGAAAAAAAAAAAAAAAAACGGCATTTTTCCTGGACGTGATTTTTCGTGTTTCCTCTCAAGCCTGCCTTGCCTACACACTATCGTGGAAAAAAAATGTTCGAGTAAAGCGCGGTGACGTACAACGGCACTATAAAGGGGAAGTTCCATTCGGATGGCGCCACCCTTCATGTTAGTAAAGTTTGTTGGACGATTCGCGCTTTTCAGCCCGTTACAGCGTGACAAATGTGCCATCTCCATTACGAACGCTAGTTTTACCAAAACGAGCGCTCCCGTCTCATACTTGATTCTGAGCATGCGCATTTTTTGAAAAATTAGAGCATGTTCCAATTTTTTCCATGGCCGTTTTTCACGTCGTGAAAATTGCTCTGAAGCCCACACACGATCATTTTTAATGACCATTTTAATTTTTTTTATTTTTCTCGTCATTAAAAATGGTCGTGTGTACACGGCATGACTCGAACCTTCAACTCCCTCCACATATTTTCTATGGGATTAAGGTGTGGAGACAGGCTAGGCCACTCCAGGACTTTAAAGTGCTTCTTCTTGAGCCACTCCTTTGTTGCCCTGGTTGTGCGTTTTGGGTCATTGTCATGCTGGAATACCCATCCATGACCCATTTTCAATGCACTGGCTGAGGAAAGGAGGCTCTCGTACAAGATTTGATGGTACATGGCCCCGTCCATCGTGCTTTCGATGCAGTGAAGTTGTCCTCTCCCCTTAGCAGAAAAAACCCCCAAAGCATAAATGTTTCCACCTCCATGTTTGACAGTGGTGATGGTGTTCTTGGGGTCATAGGCAGCATTTCTCCTCTAAACACGGCGAGTTGAGTCAATGCCAAAGAGCTTGATTTTGGTCTCATCCGACTACAACACTTTCATCCAGTTCTCCTCTGAATCATTCAGATGTTCATTACCAAACTTCAGACAGGCCTGTACATGTGCTTTCTTGAACAGAGGGACCTTGCGGGTGCTGCAGGATTTCGGTCCTTCACGGCGTAGTGTGTTACCAATTGTTTTCTTGGTGACTATGGTCCCAGCTGCCTTGGAGATCATTGTCAAGATTCTCCCGTGTAGTTATGGGCCGATTCCTCACCGGTCTCATGATCACTGAAACTCCACAAGATGAGATCTTGCATGGAGCCCCAGGCCGAGGGAGATTGACAGTTATTTTGTGTTTCTTCCATTTGAAAATAATCACACCAACTGTTGTCACCCTCTCACCGAGCTGCTTGGCGATGGTTTTGTAGCCCATTCCAGCCTTTTCTAGGTCTACAATCTTATCCCTGACATCCTTGGACAGCTGTTTGGTCTGGGCCATGGTGGAGAGACTGGAATCTGATTTATTGCTTCTGTGGGCAGGTGTCTTTTATACAGGTAACAAGCTGAGATTAGGAGCACTCCATTTAAGAGAGTTCTCCTAATCTCAGCTCAGTACCTGTATAGAAGACACCTGGGGAGATAGAAATCATGCCATTACCATTAAAATTATAGAGACTGCCCTTGCCAAAGGGCAGGTCTGATAGGAAGTAGCTTGAATGCATCCGCTTTGGATAACCACGTTCCCCTGCCCAATTGTAGAATAAGCTGGATAGCCAAATCCACAGATGAATACTTTAATGAAAACTCCTCCAAGGTGAATTGAGACTAGGGATACGAGATGAATGAGGCGCAGACAAGTCATAAATGAATCGATATTTATTGAAAAACTTGCCACAAACCACCCACATGCCGAATGGTGGTGAAATAAATGGACCAATCACAAATTCTTTGGAGACTTCTGCCTCCAGTAATTCATCAATAATAGAAGCATGGCTGTCTGCTGACAATAAATTCCTGCATTAAAAAGACTCAGTTGGCAGCGTAATTAGGCCTGTGTGAAATCCCACTGAAAATCCATCCAGCAGAAACTGTCTGAAGGCCGGGAATGGGTGACTTTCTAAACATGCTCCTAGAAAGGATACATTGACTTGGCTTAGTCATGATGAACTAAAGGGCTTGACCAGACAGGAGAACTTGGGGTGCGCTCTGAAACAATTGGAGCAGAAATGCAGGAGCCTGCATTGAGTGTAGTTGCAACCGGAATGATTGAAAAATTGTTGCACACTTGAGTCTTACCCAGGTAATGGATGGGCCTACCGAATTTGTCCACATGCCTAGAAAGTCCTGTAGAGGAGCCACCGGCCGCATGCTTGCTGGTCCCTTTATGACCAGAGGGGTCAAATATTGGACACCACCCTGAGGTATGTGCAGGCTGACTGACAATTAACGCACACAGGGGATTTCTGGTTAGCAAAATGCCTCCAAAAAAGTTCCATATCAATATTACTCCAGCACATTACTACCTGGAACTGCGCCCAAGTGGCTGCCACCTTCGCAGAAAAAGACAGACGGTAATCATAAAAAATGCACCCACCGTACTTGTGCGCCAAGTCCACCACTTTATGTAAATACAGGTCTAATTCCACCCTCCCATCAGGACTAACAGCACAAATAATATCTCTGAAAATGCCAACACAAATTCTGCCACACTGAGTTTGCGGTTACGTCTAGGGTCTTACGTTTTGAGCACTACCGAGACCTCCCCGCAAGCATAAGACTTGTTCTCTGTAACATCCTGAGATGCTATCAGAAAAGAGGCCAGGTTCACATCTTTCCCTTCCAGAATATATATCTTTCTTTCTTCGGGTCCAGCATCGGCTCGGTTTTCTGGTTCCCGTGGTTACAACCAACGAGCATCACTTCCGGGTTCTTCGTCCAGCAAGGGAAATCCTCATGGGGCATCGCATCTCCCGCACTCATCGCAGTGCTGCAGGTATCATCCGGGGAAGTAACGGGCGGGGGCCACCTGCATCTGGTCAGTCGGGTCAGGGTCGCTGACCAGGAACCAGGAAACCGAGCCGACGCTGGACCTGACAGGGGAGGAGGGAGAGATTACAATCTTCTATATTCTACTACTATTAAAGTGAATCCAAACCCAATACAAAAAAAAAAAAAATTCATATATTACAGCTTGCTAGTCATAGATGCAGTAGCTGCATTAGTTTTTTATTTTTTTTTAAGCTTCTTTTGCTTTATTTTACTTGGCAATCCTGCAGATAGCCACCAAGGGAGTTATGTCACTCCTCCACTGTTTCTACGGAGGGAGCCATGGCTGTCAATGTTAAGCTGAGTCCACACTATACGTTTTGTTTTTTCCGTTTAACCCGCTCGCTGAACGAAAAACAAAAATTACAGATTGCCCTACCAACATAAGTGATGCTAGTGCGCTGATCTCCTTGCTGAGCTATTGTGTTCTGACTGTTGGACCACCCCCACCAGAATACACTGATCATCACACTCAGCCATTGGCTGCAAATGCTGTTCACATGTTTTTCCAGCATGCATATTTGACAGAATCCAGGCATGAGACTGGCTTCTGTCAAATAGGGAGCTGTACATACAGGCCGAAAGTCAGCCGGTTCCTGACGAACCAACTGTTTTCGGCCCGTGCGCAATCCAGCCTAAGCTGCTCTCCTACTATGGACTGCAAACATGTCTGTATCTATTCATCTCAATTACATAGAGAGGTAAAGCAATTAGGAATTTTAGGACCAGTTCACACCGTGAATTGCGCAGGAACATGCGGTGTGTTCCTGTGCGATTCACGTGCGATTCAGGTGCAGGGTGATTTCAGTCCATTCGTTTGGCCTGAAATCATGCATGACTGCACCAAAAGTACTGCAAACACTACTTTATAAAAATGCACCCCAACCAGATTGCACGGTACTACTGTACCCACGCGATCTGGTGCAGGCAAATGCACTGCTTTTCCAACCTGCATATGAAGTGTCGTTAAGACTGACACCCGCTGCAGATCGCAAGTGCAGTGCGTTCTGGTGTGAACTGGTCCTAATAGAAGAAAGCTATGGAAGATATTCTTCTGTGCAGCTCACAGGAAGTGACATGGACTTTGCATTTCTGGCAAAATTAACAGGTGTTTTCTATATTTGCTAAAAACGTTCTTAGCTTAGTTTAAAAAAAAAAAAAAAAAAAAAAAAAGAGAAGAAGAGGAAAACACAGACTGTAAGCCACACTATACCGTATTGCACTTTTGTAGTGGAGATTAGTTATTCTT
The DNA here is from genome assembly GCA_029206835.1 of Rana muscosa. Taxonomy (NCBI): domain Eukaryota; kingdom Metazoa; phylum Chordata; class Amphibia; order Anura; family Ranidae; genus Rana; species Rana muscosa. The sequence goes on from CM055121.1 coordinate 630,440,928, forward strand.
TAAGGAAACATTTTATTGCTTTCTGTGCTTATTGGGGAAATCTAACGTCACTTCCTATTTTGTCATTTATTTTTGCCACATTTTGGCAGTTTAATGTCAATTTTCAAAATGATCCATTCTTTTGTCTATTCTCAGCTGATATGTTACTGCATAAAACTCCTGTGACAGCATGCATTCTAACATTTTTCTTAAACCATGAAAATATGTGCTTACTGGCACCCTACCATCTCATGTTCACAGCCTTTACAATCCCCCCTTTCTTCTTTGTTTACTTATGTTTCCATGCTCATGTTCCCAAGACATCTAAAAACGGTCTTCTGAAGGACCTTTTCTATTGTGTGTCAAAATAATCAACCGTAACGCACACAGGGGTCATACTTTGGAGTTTTAAATGAAAGAGTGTATTTGCAGCAGTTATAATGAGATCTTTGTTTACAGCAAATTCAATTAACACTTAACGCACTTATCACTGAAAAATCAAGTTTACTTAAAAAAAATCCAAAAGTACATTTCTAGTGTTGTTTTTAAGAAGTGAAAATGTTATGTAGCGGGGTCCTCAACTTAAGGGAAGTGTTTTGGAGGTAGTATGCCCAAACACCCCAATTTGTCAGGGTTTACAACCATTTTTATCCGCAGGGAGAGTATTGGTGTACAGTTCCCTGTGGCCTACAGGTGGCGCTGCTATAGTAGGCTAGGGTTGAAACACTAATACAGGGCTGTGCTTTTTGTGTCCCCTCTCGGCAAACGTACGGTAGGGCGGGGTTAACCTGCTGTGCGAGGAGATAAAAAGGGGCAGACGCTGCCTGGTCAGTTAGTCAGTCGGTGGGGTCCTACCCCTGGTTCTTGTTCCAGTCCGCCCTGGGCACCCTAGGCCCAGGGGCGGGTGTTCTCTGTTCAGGTTCTATCCTGGGCATCTTTAGTCCCAGGGTGAGGTACTACTCTGCTATTCCTGTCCGTCCTGGGTGCATAGAATTGGGAATTGCAGCAAAGGCCTGGGCCCAGCACCTTTGGCTGGAGCCCATCAGGGATCGAGGAGTCTCAGGGTGCCGCCTTGCGAGAGGACCCGTATCTGAGTAGAGGAGGCCGGGTGAGGAACCGTTCCGAGGGACTGATGCGGTAGTCACGGTGAAGGAAAGGGTCCCGGTAACTCTCCGGAGGGATGTCTTCTTCCTAGGCCAAGGTCAAGTTCACCAGGTCTGTGATAGAGGACTTGAGTAAAGCGTGAGTGTCATTTGGCTGCTAGTCTTGTCCTAAGTACACTACCCATTTGAGGCCGAGTCTGTTCAAGAAGCCAACAGTGAGGTGACTGAGATTGTGCCTGGACCTCTCCCCACATCTTGTACTGTCCTTTTTCTTGCTCCAACCTTTGTTCCTATCAAGAGACTGTTATTTGCTAAGAGAAGAAATAAACTCTCTGTTGGAGTTATAGCAAGTGTGGACATTCTATTCACTGGGGGAAACAAGTACTCAAATCTGTTATCCACAGAGGTGAGGAAACCATTTTCTGGCTCAACTGTGAAATGACCCACCAACAACACCGCTCAACCTCTTGATACGGGAGGGTACGGGCTTGTGGCATGGTGTGCCCCTTCTTCCTGCGAAGAGCCGAAGAACAAGGCAGGTAAAAGGGGGTCTGTGTGCTACAGTTGCTTTTCCATGATTAAACTAGTGATAGCATAGTCTCAGGAAGAACTAAAAACAAGGAATACTTCTGTATGTCATTACATCTGCTCATACCAGCCTGTCTCAACTTTTTTACTTTGAAGGAACAATTGAAATAATGTTCAGCTCCTAGGGAACCCCCCCCCCCCCCCCATGAAAATGTAGATCTGAAATTCATGGTATGCAGGGTTAGTTGGGTCCATAGTCGATGGGCACCATACCACCTCGCCAATATCTTTTGTGATCAGTAAAGCTTCATGCACATTATCTGCATTCAGAGCATTCGTCCATGGGATACACAACCCCTGAGGCATGTATGTATGAAGAAATAAATATCTCTCTCTCTCTCTCTCTCACACACACACACACACACACACTTTTTATTTTTTTTCACATACAATATTTGCGTTGCAGATTATCAAAACGCAAATTTTCAGGAAAGAAATAAAACAAACACAATATAATACCCACTTTTGTGGTTTTGGTAAAACAAAGTTACGCCAAGTAAAAAGATACCAAACATGTCACACTTTAACCACTTCAGCCCCAGAAGGATTTGCCCCCTAATGACCAGGCCATTTTCTGCGATACTGCACTGAGTCGCTTTAACTGACAATTGTGCGGTCGTGCGATGATGTACCCAAACAAAATTGACGTCCTTTTTTTTTCCCCACACAAATAGAGCTTTCTTTTGGTGGTTTTTACTCACCTCTGCGGTTTTTATTTTTTGTGCTATAAACAAACAAACAAAGAGCGACAATTTTGAAAAAAAACAAACATTATTTTTTTACTTTTTGCTATAATACATATCCAAAAAAACAAAAATGTATTGATCAGTTTAGGCCGATATACATCCTTCTACATTTTTTATTTTTATTTTTTACCAAAAATATCGCAATAGGCGTATATTGATTGGTTTGTGTGTCTACAAACTATGGGATAGATTTAGGGACTTTTATTCATTTTTTTATTGTTTTTACTAGTAACAGGGACAATCTGCGATTTTTAGCGGGATTGCGGCAGACAAATCTGACCCCAAATTACACTTTTTGGGGACCAGTGACATTATTACATTGATCAGTGCTATAAAAATGCACTGATCAATGTAAAAATGACACTGGCAAGGAAGGGGTTAACACTAGGGGCGATCAAGGTGTTAACTGTGTTCCCTGGGTGTGTTCTAACTGTAGGAGGGCGGGCTGGCATGGACATGACAGTAGATCTCTGTCATGTCTATTGTCAGAATAGGGATCCGCCTTGTTTACAAAGGCGGATCCCCATTATGCCTCTGTACTGGGCATTCACAGGTAGACATCGAGTCTGCTCGACCCGCGGGCACGCTACCGCCTGCGTGAGCTACCGTATAGCTACGGGGTTTTAGCGCAGGAGAGCCAACCTGCTGCTGTATGACGACGGCGGCTGGTTGGCAAGTGGTTAAAATGCATACACCTGTAGAATGGCACCAAACTGCAGTACCTAGAAATCTCCATAGGCGCTGCTCCTTGAATTATTGCTCTTGCTCTGAAGTTCATGGCGATTCCTCACACGTGTGGTGCAATCATTGTTTACATAAGCGTGCAGGACCTACGTGCAAATTTGCATTTGCGTGAGCAGAGGGAGACAGGGCTCTTTAATTTTTTTTAATGTTATTATGTTTTTTAATTTTTGTTACACTGTACCTTTATTTTATTTTATTTTATTTTTTTCTATCAACTTTCCTGCTATCACAAGGGATGAACAACAGCCCTTGTTATAGCATTGACTGCGACAGGTCCTCTTTTTGGAGAGATCTAGGGTCTATTAGACCCCATATCTCCCCTCTGGCCTCAGTCTACACCCTGTTACAAATTATTATTCCAATGATATTTCAGTGTCACAAAGATTAAATATTTTGTTTTTTCCGTTTAACTCATGGATGGCATTGTGTCTCTGGGCTCTTTTGATCACTGAAAACAATCTGACACCTGTGATAATTAGATTGCCAGGTTAGCCCAATTAAAAAAGGAAAAACTACTTTGGATCCGACTTTGCCCTGCGACTTGAAGCCGACATATGTCCGACTTTCAATGAACGGGATTTCGACTTGGATCCCCGCCAAAAGCAGGCACTGTGTTTGGTATGAATCTTGAGGGGGAACTCCACGCCAAATTTTAAATAAAAAACCGGCATGGGTTCCCCCTCCAGGAGCATACCAGGCCCTTCGGTCTGGTATGGATTGAAATGGAAACCCCCTACGCCTAAAAAAACTGTGTGGGGGGTCCCCCCAAAATCCATACCAGACCCTTATCCGAACACGCAGCCCAGCCGGTCAGGAAAGGGGGTGGGGACGAGCAAGCAACCCCCCCTCCTGAACCGTACCAGGCCGCATGCCCTCAACATGGGGGGTGGGTGCTTTGGGGCAGGGGGCGCCCTGCGCCCCCCACCCCAAAGCACCCTGTCCCCATGTTGATGAGGACAAGGGCCTCTTCCCGACATCCCTGGCCGTTGGTTGTCGGGGTCTGCGGGCGGGGGGCTTATCGGAATCCGGGAGCCCCCTTTAATAAGGGGGCCCCCAGATCCCAGGCCCCCCACCCTATGTGAATGAGTATGGGGTACATCGTACCCCTACCCATTCACCTGGGGGAAAATTGTCACCTCTGATCAGTCTTTGCAACAACTAAGGGGCAATTCACACTGCCCCACCATTTACATCGCAGAGCAACAGGAGTGATTCATCTGCATTGCCGGTGTTCCGTCAGATTAGGCGACCCGTCAGAATTGGCAACGGAAGTGACGTTTTGTCGTCGCCATCTTGCTACACCCTGCACTCGTCTATAGTAACGATACACTGAGAAGGGGGCAAGCAAACTTGTTACACCCACCAGAGTTTTGCATTTCATTTCACAGTTATTTTTAACAGGAAACGGAGCATATAGTATTTAGAAATCCCTCGGACAGTTTACATGTTGAATTATAAAAGCAGCGGTGTTCTGTCACATTAGCATACCTGTGAGATCAGCAGGTCTGCCGCTGCTTTTAAAATGCAACATGTAAACAGACCGTCAGATTTCGAAATACTCTATTTAAACTTAGAAGCTCTGTTTACTGTTAAAAATAACAGTGTAATGCAAAACTCCGGTGGGTGTAAGGGTCCTTTCACACGGGGCGGATCCGTGCAGATCCGCCCCGTGAAGCTCCGCTTGCTCAGCGGGGATCGCTCCGTTGATCCCCGCTGAGCCGACGGATGACTGGGCGGTCCCCGCACACTGTGCAGGGACCGCCCTGTCAGAGCGCCGCTCTCGCCTATGGGGAATCGGATGACGACGGACCGTAGAGTCCGTTGTCGTCCGATCCGCTCCGCCGACGGAAGGAAAAATAGGGTTTTCCTCCGTCACACTTTGGCGGAGCGGATGTCAGCGGACATGTCTCCGCTGACATCCGTGCTTCCATAGGGGTACATGGAGGATCCGTTTCAGGTCCGCCTAAAAAACTGACAGGCGGACCTGAACGGACCTCCGTGTGAAAGAGCCTAAGAAGATGTCCGCTTTCTCCCTTCTCTTTGCATCATTAGAGTGGAGAAGTGTGGGGTGTAGCAAGATGGCGGCGACAGAACCTCACTTACGTTACCAATTCTGACGGGTCGCCATATCTGACAAAACACCGACTGGCTAAGTGGTAGTGTGGTACACGATTCAGCGCAGCGCACCCTCTCCCTTCTTTTTTGTTTCATTTAAACAAAACTTTATGTGAAGTGTACAAAACGTACACTTTATACACTGCGCCGCCTGACATTGCAGTGAAATTTGGGCCGGTGCGCTGCAGTGTGAATGGAACACATTGTTCCTGTGTGTCCCTGCGGTGACAGACATTTACACTGCAGTAAAATGTCTGTCACCTCACATAGTGTGAATTGGCCTTAAGAAAAAAAAAAAAAAAAACGGATGTAGACTGATGTAAACTGAACTAAGGTGAAGATTGATGTGCAAACTGAACTGAAGATTAATGAGTAAACAAATATTCTGTGAAAAAAATCAACGGAAGGAAACTGGCCACACACTGCTCAAATTTCATCAGATTCCTACTGGCTTGGCACCACACCTTTCAGTAAAAGTTGCTTTTTAGGGGTCTCCAAATTCTCTAAACAAAGGGCCAATTTACTGTATATAGGCAAGCAAAGGGCCACAGGCCGCACTTTGGAGACCACTGATGTATTACCAGAGCTGGGCAAGGGTGGGGGAAATTTGTCCATCTGTGCCGTTAGCGTGGATGGAGGAATCTGTTCATGCTGAACAAGAGAAATCTATATGTATATGGTCATCTTTGGGCTGGATTCACATATATGCAAATTGGATGCGTTTTAAACTGCATTCAATTCTCACAACATATGAATGTGACCGGCTCTCAATGGAGCTGGTTCACACATGTCCGAGGGTCTGGTTTCAGAAAGGGTCCTGTGCATTTTTTGGTCCGGTTCAGATGCGAATTCAGGCAAAAATTTGCACCTGAATCCCACCTCAGCCTGGGTTTACACATATGCGATTCAGGAACCAGCGTGATTCCAGTGCGGCTTCTAGAGTTGCCACCTCATCCCTTTAAAGTGGAAGTAAACCCTCCTATCATTTTCAGCCAAAGAAAGCTGCCATCTTGGCCTCTTTTTAATCTTCAACTGCCATGATGATGCACATGTGATCAGTTATGACACCAGCCATTGGATGGTTTGACAGTTTGGTTGAGAGCACAACCAATGTGACAGTTACATTCCCAGCATGCCGGGAATGTAACTGCTTTTTGAAACTGTTAAAATTGTTGGGTTTACTTCCGCTTTAAACCCGAACACATATGAATTACACAGGTTTTGAGGCTAATTGAATGCAGATAAGGCACCAAGTGAGTTAAATGACCACCCTAATCAGCCACAGAACCTGTGTAATTAATATGTGTTCGGGTTTAAAGGGATGAGGTGGCAACCTTAGCGGCTTCCCGCATCGCATCTCCCCTGCAGGCAGTTCACACTGCCATCTGCAAACCGCTGCGGGTGTCAATACAAAGATATCGGTTCGCAGTGCAAACTGTGAATTCAGACAGGAATCGGATCGCATGGGTGTAAACACAGGGAAGGTTCCTGCACCTTTTTCGTGCAAATCCAATATGACTGTATGGCTGAATTTGCATCGCATGTGATCTGCACAGCAATGCGGGTGCGAATCACATGCGATGTCTGTGTTCGCAATAGTGTGAACTCGGGCTGAACCAGTGCACAGAAACGCACCGCCGAACCCCAGACTGCAAAACGCAGCCGCACATGCGAATCCAGGCTTAGTATAAAATAAAAAAAGACTGTATAAAGTTCTTTTGCACTAAACCATAGAACTACATGCAATGGCAGTTCCTCTCCTCTTGTAGTTGCTGTGTTGTAGTAGTAGTAGGGTGGGGCAGGATCACGTTATTTTTCTTCCAAATACAGAAGATTGTAGCTAAGGAGTTCATACTCAGATGTAAAGTACATGTCACTGCCCTGGTAGGGCCATTCTCCAGTAACTACACATTGCTAGCCCTGCTTCCCTTCTAATCAGAGCAGAGAGGAGGAATCAGCCCCTGTCTTCCTGTCTCAGAAGCTCACACTCCTTTCCTGATTTCCTGTGCTTGGGAAGACAACAGGTTATAATGATAGTCCTTACCGGAGAAGGTTGCTGGGATGGAGGATCTGTGTGTCTCTGTCTCCCTGGAGTGGGGCTCAGCTGTGTGTACAGACGACGTAGGAGTAGAACAACCACCCCAAAGCCTTGTGATCAGTGTGCTAGAAACTACAAGTAGGAAGTAGCCAGTGACTCAGGCTGCCCTTAAAGTTGCAGGGTGAGTTTTGTTCCTGTAGTTGTCAGTGTTCCACTCCTACTTTGATCAGCTGCTTACACTGAACACACAGGAACTTTGTATGATTTCCCAAGCACAGCACAATGAAAGCTTCTAGACCAAACAAAAGGAAGGGCTTGTTAAAGATATAGTCCCTCTTTTGGTAAAATTCGAGAAATAAATCCATATGTATATTTAAAAAATGTGTATGTGTTACATTAATGCATTGAAGCCTGCGGAGTATTGCAACCGTAATCCGTGTGTCCTGGGTGCGATGCACAGGCTCTTTCATTGTTTACATCCCAGTGCCAAGGTCCATCCATGGACTATAAGCGTGGTGATGTCACTGTACTTGTGATCCATTGTTATTTACAAGTCCCTCTGCCATAGTGGAGGATGAGACTTGTAGTCTTTCCGTTCACAGATCCCTGTTAAGCCCGGGTACACACTGCCCGCGAATTAGGCACGACTTGCATGCGACTTCTCTAACAGAAGTCAATGCAAGTCGGACAAAAGGTAATGCAGGAACCCTTTTCTAAAATGGAGCGACTGATGTCACACAGATTAGAACGGTTCCATTGCACAGAATGGGGGTCTAACTTCTGATGCGACAAGTGCTTAGGGTTGCCACCTCATCCCTTTAAAACCAAACACATATTACTTACACAGGTTCTGTGGCTGATTAAGGTGGTAATTAAACTCACTTGGTACCCTATCTGCATTAAATTAGAATCAGAACCTGTGTAATTCATATGTGTCCTAGATTAAAGGGATGAGGTGGCAACCCTACAAGTGCTTCAAAGTCCAAGCGATTGTCACATAAGTGTGAACCGGGCCTTAAGGATAAGTTCACCTTTGGGAACATGTTACATGTTTCACCCTTAAATTGGGTGGAACATGTAACATGTTCCCAGTGCTGCAGCCGCTGCCCGCGGTTTCCCATACTAGCTGCCAGACCCCTTTCACACTGAGGCAGTTTTCAGGCGTTTTAGCGCTAGAAATAGCACCTGAAAACTGCCTCCCATTCATTGCAATGGGTGCTTGCGGGGCGTTAGAAAAAAACCTGCAAGCAGCATCTTTGCGGCCCTTTTGAACCATACCAGGCCACATGCCCTTAACATGGGGGTGGGTGCTTTGGGGCGGGGGGGCCTCTGCGCCTAGAGTTGCCACCTCATCCCTTTAAACCCGAACACATATTAATTACACAGGTTCTGTGGCTGATTACAGTGGTAATTAAACTCACTTGGTGCCTTATCTGGATTTAATTAGCCTCAGAATCTGTGCAATTCAAAGGTGTTTGGGTTTAAAGGGATGAGGTCAGGGCTCAAGGCCTGCGGGAACGCGTGGGAATGGCGTCCCTGCACTTTTTTCACAACAGGAACGCCGGTCCCTTTGCAGGACTCGAGCAGGCAGCAGTGGGGTGAGCGGGCGGCGGGCGCGCTTCACACAGCCGAAGAGTCCGGTCCGCGGCGGCGGAACGAGGGACAACACTTCATGGTGGGCATAGCTCAGGCTGCCTGCGTCCAATAGCAGGCTCCAGTCGGCGATGGCGGCCCCAGCGCATGGCGGGAGTTGTAGTTCTCCCACACAGCACAGGCACACAGACTTCAACTTGGCCCTCTGGTGCCTGTGCTCTGCAGAGACTACAACTCCCAGATTGCACTGCAGGGCACTCAGAGAGAGAGAAAATCACGTGTTGCTTCTCCTGCTGCCTTTAGTACTGTAGGAGGACCAAGTCACAGAGGCAAGGAGCAGGTAGGTACATTTACTACATGCTGTCTGTCTGTACTGTACCCATTCTCTGTCTATTGGTCTCATCATCATTGTCTGTACCCTGTCACAGTGGCAACTTTTGATGGGCACAGTGGTGGCATTTGATGTGGCAGCATTTGATGGGGCACAGTGGCGGCATTTGATAGGCACAGTGGCTGCGTTTGGGCACAGTGGCAGCATTTGATGAGGCACAGTGGCAGCATTTGATGGGGTACAGTGGCAGCGTTTGATGGGGTACAGTGGCAGCGTTTGATGGGGCACAGTGACAGCATTTGATGGGGCACAGTGGCAGCATTTGATGGGGCACAGTGAGGCTGCATTTGACGAGCACAGTAAAGCTGCGTTTGATGGACACAGTGGCTGCGTTTGATTGAAGATTTTTTTTTTTTGGTGGGGGAGTGGATCTTGGGTGGGAGTTCCCACACTTTTTTCCCCAGGACTTGACCCCTTGACCCCTGCAACCCTATCTGTGCCCCCCCCCACCCCAAAGCACCTTGTCCCCATGTTGATGGGGACAAGGGCCCCTCCCGCAGCTGTCGGCTAAAAAGCTTTACAAGGAGATCGGTAATCACAGCTGTCCCTCCTGCTGCACCGATCATCCCCAACTGTTCCCTGTATCCTCCTCCTCCAGCCCCCTCCGTGTCCTTCACGTCCCCTTCTTCACCGGCTCCCTGGATCCTCCTCCAGCCCCCTCAATGTCCTTACCCCACCCCCCCGTTCACCAGCTCCCTGGATCCTCCTCCAGCCCCTTCCATGTCCTTCACCCCCCCTTCTTCACTGGCTTCCTGTATCCTCATCCAGCCCCCCCCTTGTTCACCAGCTCCCTGTATCCTCCTCCAGCCCTCTCCATGTCCTTCACCCCCCCCTTCTTCACCAGCTCCCTGTATCCTCCTCCAGCCCCCTCCGTGTCCTTCACGTCCCCCTTCTTCACTGGCTCCCTGTATCCTCCTCCAGCCCCCTCCATGTCCTTCACCCCCCTTCTTCACTGGCTTCCTGTATCCTCCTCCAGCCCCCTCCATGTCCTTCTCCCCCCCTTCTTCACTGGCTCCCTGTACTCCTGCCCCCTCTGTGTCCTTCACCCCTCCCTTCTTCGCCGGCTACCTGTCCTCCTCCGCCCCTCCCCCTCGTCCCCCGCAGCCAGCTTCCCTCCTCTCCTCTCCCGCCGGATGTGGGGATTTGTCAAGATGGAGAGCGGAGGAAGGGACCAGTCATTTACCAGCCCCTGCCTTTTCTGAATTGGACACAGTGAGCGAGATCGCTCCTGTGTCCTGTGAAAACTGAGCAGAGTAACCTGTGTGTTACTATGCTCAGTTTATGAATGGACAGGAGCCGCTGTCTCCTGTCTGTTCATCTTCACTGCTGAGAAAGACACTGGGGAATCAACATCACAGCCACATACTCCCCACCCCTTCCCCAGAAGCACTGTGAAAAAAAAATAAAAAAAATGATTTAACCACTTAAGCCCCGGACCATTTTGTAGCTAAAGGACCAGGCCACTTTTTGCGATTCGGCACTGCGTCGCTTTAACTGACAATTGTGCGGTCGTGCGACGTGGCTCCCAAACAAAATTGGCGTCCCTTTTTTCCCACAAATATAGCTTTCTTTTGGTGGTATTTGATCACCTCTGCGGTTTTTATTTTTTGCGCTATAAATAAAAATAGATCGACAATTTTTAAAAAAATTCAATATTTTTTACTTTTTGCTATAATAAATATCCCCAAAAAATAAAAAAAATATGTTTTTCTCAGTTTAGGCCGATACATATTCTTCTTCTACATAATTTTGGTAAAAAAAAAATCGCAATAAGCGTTTATTGATTGGTTTGTGCAAAAGTTATAGCGTCTACAAAATAGGGGATAGTTTTATGGCATTTTTATTAATATTTTTTTTTTTTACTAGTAATGGCGGCGAACAGCGATTTTTATTGTGACTGCGACATTATGGCTGACACATCGGACACTTTTGACACTATTTTGGGACCATTGTCATTTTTACAACGATCAGTGCTATAAAAATGCACTGATTACTGTGAAAATGACACTGGCAGTGAAAGGGTTAACCTGTGGGGGGCTCTGAAGGGGTTAAGTGTGACCTAATGTGTGATTCTCAATGTGTGGGGTGTGGCTTGGCGTGTGACGTCACTGATCGTCGTTCCCTATGACAGGAAACAGACGATCAGTGACAGTCTCGCTAGGAAGCACGGGGAGAGGTTTGTTTACACATACCTCTCCCTGTTCTTCAGCTCTGTGACCCGATCGCGGGACACCGGCGGCGATCAGGTCCGCGGGTCCCGCGGGCGCTGTCACGTAGCTCAGGACCGGGTCGCGCGCGCGACCCACGGCTGGGCTTCTTAAAGAGGACGTACCTGTACTTGCTTGTGCCCAGCCATACCATTCTTCTGCCGAAGTATATGTACAGGCGGCGGTCCTTAAGTGGTAAAGAAAATAATAAACAAAAAAATTGTAAAAAAAAATAGAGAAAATAATAAAAACTACTAACACACTGCTCTACTGACACTGTCCACAACCCCCCCCCCCATCATTGTGAACAACAAAAATAAAAAAGTAAATTGTAAAATAATTGAATAAATACAATTGTAAAAAAATAATAATAAAAATAAAGAACTACTGACACCGTCCACTGCCCTACTGACACCATCCTGCACATACTACTCACTGCTGTAAGTCATCTCAGACTCTATTAAACCACACCCAATATGTAGCACGGTTTAAGCCACGCCCACCTCCCTGAAATTAGTTTGCCACCTCCCTGAAATTAGTTTTTGCAGGTTGGGATGTCCGACATCGTACCCCTACCCATTCACCAAAAAAGTGTCAAAAAGTAAGAAACACAGTAAACAGTGTTTGACAAGTCCTTTATTAACCAGTCCCATACCAGGCCATAGACAAATGACGCCGGCAGGAACATCCCCTCACTCCGGGGGGACATCATAAGATGTCCTCTGGTTCTAGCCCCGGAGCATGTGACTGTGACGTCATGAGAAGCCTATATAAATCGATGTGGAGCGAACAGCCAGCATTACAGCGGGAGGAAGCGACGAGTCAACATCGAGGAGGAGAAGAGGGAAGAAGACGGCGACGGCGACGGAGAAGACCGGCCCCTCCACTAGCAAAAGAGCTGGAAGAAGATAGTGGAGGCCCGGCAGAAGGAAGAAAGAAAGAACCGGAGAGCGAGGGAAGAAGGCGACGGAGAAGACAGGGCCCCGCTAGCAAAAGAGCTGGAAGAAGATAGCGGAGGCCCGGCAGAAGGAAGAAAGAACCGGAGAGCATGGAGACGACACCAGAGACCCCCGAAGTCGGAAGAAGACCCCCGGAGCTGTGTAATAAATTACTTTAAAAACCTGTGTGTGTTTTTTTTATTGACATTCTTTTCCACCAGGTGAAGGGGTAGGGGTACGATGTACCCCATACTCATTCACATAGGGTGGGGGCCGGGATCTGGTGGCCCCCTTATTAAAAGGGGGCTCCCGGATTCCGATAAGCCCCCTGCCCGCAGACCCCGACAACCAACGGCCAGGGTTGTCGGGAAGAGGCCCTTGTCCTCATCAACATGGGGGCAGGGTGCTTTGGGGTGATAAGCCCCCCCTGCCCCGAAGCACCAAACCCCCCATGTTGAGGGCATGCGGCCTGGTACAGTTTAGGAGGGAGGGGGCCGCTCTCTCGCCCCCCCCCCTCTTCCCCTGCGGCCTGCCAGGTTGCATGCTCGGATAAGGGTCTGGTTTGGATTTTGGGGGGACCCCCACGCAGTTTTTTTGGCGTAGGGGGTTCACCTTAAAATCCATACCAGACCCAAGGGCCTGGTATGCTCTTGGAGGGGAACCCATGCCGGTTTTTTATAAAAAATTTGGCGTGGAGTTCCTCCTCGAGAGCAGCAGAGCACAAGTCGCATGCCAAAGTCGGATCATGCAAGACTGCAGTCCGACTTTGATCCAACTTCAATGATAGTCAATGGGCTGAAGTCGGATCAAAGTCGGACCAAAGTAGTACAGGGAGCATTTTCAAAGTCGGACCGACATGTGTCGGACCACTTAAGACAGCTCCCATAGGGAAACATTGATTTTCACACGTCATGCGACATGAGCTCCCAATGTCGAAGCGTTTGTCGCCCCAGTGTGAACCCGGCCTTATTCACAGGGTTTAGACATTTTTTTAATTTCACCTGTCACTGTTTGACCAATGCTCGCCTGTCCTTAGGCGGATTCGGTGTTATTTTGGAGTCAGTTAATATTTGCAATATTTATTTTAATTAGAGTTCATGACATGTTCCTTTGATCTTAGTCTGTCATCCACTTAGACCCCCGCGGTCATCTCAGTGGGAGGTAGCGCCACAACCCCCGATTTTCTCACCTTCATACACTTATTCTCCTTAGGGAGTTTTTTAGGGGGGGCTGCAACCTATATGTAACATATCTAAGCGCGGAATCTTACATTTAAACATAATACTGGGAGTATGCTATAGGCCCCCTAACCTGAGAGAGGAGGGGGAGACGGACCTCCTATCCCAATTTGGATTAGCAGCAAGGATGGGAAGTGTTATAATGGGGGATTTTAAATATCCAGACATAGACTGGGTGGAGAGAACCACACATACGTCTAATGCCCCATACACACGATCGTTTTTCATGCCGTTAAAAATGCCATTAAAAAAAAATGGCCATTAAAAATGATCGTGTGTAGGCTCCAGAGCATTTTTAACGACGTGAAAAACGGGCATTAAAAATTTCGAACATGCTCTCTTTTTTCACGTCGTTTTTCATGTCGTTTTTTTTAACGACGTGAAAAACGATAGTGTGTATGCTTTAACGACGTGAAAAAAAATGCGCATGCTCAGAATCAAGTATGAGACAGGAGCGCTCGTTCTGGTAAAACTAGCGTTCGTAATGGAGATAGCACATTCGTCACGCAGTCACGGACTGAAAAGCACGAGACTGAAAAGAGCGAATCGTCGCTCAACAAACTTTACTAACATGAAGGGTGGCGCCATTCGAACGGAACTTCCCCTTTATAGTGCCGTCGTACGTGTTGTACGTCACTGCGCTTTGCTTGATCGTTTTTTAAAATGATCGTGTGTACGCAAGACAGGCTTGAGAGGAAACATGAAAAAAAACGACGTGAAAAACGGCAAGAAAAAAAATGGCAAGAAAAACGATCGTGTATATGGGGCATAAGGCTCGCCAGTTCCTAAATGTCTTGCAGGACAATTTCGTGGGTAAGATGGTAGATGCACCAACTAGAAACAAGTTGTTACTAGTTTTACTGGTTACCAACAATACAGACCTGATCACGGATGTGGAAATATGGGGCAATTTAGGAAACAGTGATCACAGGTCAATTGGCTTCAGTATAAATCACACAAATAGGAAACACAAGGGGAACACAAAGACACTGAATTTCAAAAGAGACAATTTCCCTAAACTACGAACCTTGCTAGAAGATATAAATTGGGATAAAATCTTAAGCCTCGTACACACGACCGAGTTTCTCGTCCAAAACCGACAAGAAAAGTGCCGAGAGAGCTTTATTGTCGAGAAAACCGTTCGTGTGTATGGTTTTACGACGAGAAAACTGCCGTGAATCTCGATGAGAAAGATAGAGAACCTGCTCTCCTTTTTCTCGTCCGGATTCTAGATTTTCTCATCGTGTTTCTCATCGGCCTGTTTTGCGACGAGAAAATGGTTTGTGTGAATGCTTTTACGACTCTTCAAAAAGCGCACATGCTCAGAATCAAGTATGAGACGGGAGCGCATCTTCTGGTAAAACAAGCCTTCGTAATGGAGATAGCACATTCGTCCCGCTGTAAATTATTGCATCGTTTAAATGTTGTGCATTTAAATCTTCTTTAGAATGTTACAATAATGAAAACTAATGAACTTGTTTTGCTGCTGATATTCACACAGAGTTCTGACTATCTATTTTAAACCTTTTCATGCTGCTCTTAAGAAGATTTAGCTGTATTATATCATGCAAGATCTTCTGAATATTTTAATGTTTAAATTTTTTTAGACAGATGTTAATTTTAATTTGTCTATGTTTTGATAGTGATCTCCTTTTTTTTTTTGTGTCGAGTTTACACCCTATTTTTTTTTTATAACACCTTATATGATATTTTTTTGTGTTATCTGTCCCTTTTATTTTTTTGGTTCAAATGTATCTGCCTACTCCAAAGGGAAATAAATAATTATTATAAAAACACATAGTCAAGTATGAACTTTAAAAAAAAAAACATTTATTCTGGTATAGAACAAAATAAACAGAAGGCAGCGCTGAAGAACCTGCTGCCATTTGTGCATCCATGGGACCCCAGAGCACACATCAACCCTGTGTGGACACTAAAATTGGGAGCTTGAGAAGCACAACAGTTGTGAGCACAATCTGATGCTGGCCTCCCAGAGGTCAGGAACAGCAGCAGGTGATATTCATGTCCCAAGTCTGTGGTACTACAACAGGCTGCCTTCTGTCCGACCACAATGAAGTAAGGCCATCACTTCCTGGTCTTCTTGGCAGCCTTCCCTGCAGCCTTCCCTGAAGCCTTCTCTGCAGCCTTCCTTCTGCGTGTGGCTGGAGGCTGGGCCACTGGAGGGGTACTCCTGTCAGGAGGAGGAGAAGGAGGTGGAGGAGAAGGGGGTGGCGGAGAAGAAGAAGGTGGAGGAGGAGGAGGAGGAGGTTGAGGTTGGGAAAGCTGGGCGACCTCACATATGGCCGTATTGGGGGTAATTCTCTCCATCACCCCCTTGTTCAGCGAGGTGATGAGCAGGGGCTCGCATAGGAGGCGTTGCTCCATGCTCATCACCTTGAACTTGGCCTCAACTAGGCCGGCAATGGCCTCTTCAGGGGATGTGGGCTCCTGGAGGGTGGCATGTGCCTCTCTAATAAGGGCCATTGCTGCCTCACTTGTGTTCCTGTCCCTCCTGCTTCTTTTAGGAAGGCGGATGGGAGGCACCTGCGATCTTGTGCTGCTACTCGGGCCGGCCACCTCCTGGCTCACACTGGGCCCTGCCAACTCCTGGCTCACACTGGGCCCTGCCACCTCCTGGCTCACAGTGGGCCCTGCCACCTCCTGGCTCACAGTGGGCCCTGCCACCTCCTGGCTCACAGTGGGCCCTGCCACCTCCTGGCTCACAGTGGGCCCTGCCACCTCCTGGCTCACAGTGGGCCCTGCCTCCTCCTGTCTGACAGTTTCCAGACCCTCCTCCTGGCTAATTTCATCCTGTGTATGAAAAAGGGACATAGTTTTATTTTTTGGTTTATTCTTTTCACACAAATTTGAGATCATGAATGTAGCAATTTGAATGTAAATCAAGAGAAAAGACAAATATTTTTAGGACCACATCAGATTTCATTTTTTGCCCCCAATTTATGGCAGACTAATGTCTATAGATATTGATTTCACTTTTGTATCCCAATTTATTTTAGGATTTTCATATTGGCTTATTTTTCCGGCTTTAATTTTCTCACAATACATTTTCATTAAATACTATACCTGGCTCCAGATGTCCAAATCAGCTTCTTCCAGGATGGCTGCCTCCTCTTGCTCCAGAGAAGGCTCAGGTTGGCTGCGGGGAAGTCTTGGGGGAAGACTGGACAATGATGGCCTTGCCTCAATGTGGTCATCCAGAAAGGACATCCTGCTGTAGTACCACAAATTCGGGACATAGACATCATCTGCTGCTGCTCCTGACCTCTGAGAAGCCAGGACCTTAGAGCGTTCAGTCTTGTATGTGCCTCTCAAGCTCCCAATTTTAGTGTCCACCTGTTTTGCTGTTGCTGTGGGCACCTTGGTCTGCACAAATGGGAGCAGGGTCTCCAGCGCTGCTTTCCTTACACCTTTTTTACGATGTCTGGGGTTTTTGGTTTCCCACAGAGCGGGCAGCTCCCTTACCCGGTCTATAAATTCCGCAAGGAATTCCTTATCACTGATAAACACATTAATTTTGGGTCTGCAAGCCAAAAATAATCACAAAAAAATAATGTCAGTCACACAGTCTAACCTCCTGTAAATCTTATTCACCATATATATCCTCCAACATTCTCTAGACAGTATAGGCCACCAATTTCACAAAGTCTCAAAATCACATACCTTCGTTCGCACGTCCGTCACTTTTACTCCTCTCTCCGCACACCGAACGTAGTATAGTCACATGTGTGTTTGCTATATGTACACCACGCATGCGTAAAACTACGCACACGTCGCTCCGCACACGCCCATGACGTTCTAAGTAACATCTTTTCCCCGCCCCTTCTCTTTCGGCGCGCAGACAGATATGGCGGATTCACAGCAGGTGTCTGCTAATTCCTCAAATAGCAAGGAGGAGACAAGCCCGGAGACTGAGGAAACGTCACGATCAAGGAGGAGATTCAAGGCATCTAATATGTCTTACGCGGAGATGGCGGAGATGGTGGACATATTGCTAAAGTCGGATTATGACGCAAAGCATGGGTCATATAGCAAACCTAATCGAAGGAAGGCCAAAATCATGAAGAAAGTCGTGAAGAGTCTGAAGAAGAATTTCGGGGTGAAACGATCAAACGAGCAGCTCAGAAAGAGGTGGTCTGACCTCAAACTGAGGGAGCCGGAGCAGTTAAGGAGCATTAAGAGAATGCTTGAAAAAAGTAAGTACTTTTTCCCCATTTTTCCTATTATTGTATTTCACAACTTGCATGTTGCTCCATGTTATTGCATTTTTCTATTGTACCTTACAAAATGTCATCGTTTGAACTTGGTTTGGCACAGTAATCGTTCGTTACAGACACATTGTTCGGCCACTATGCACGATTTTTTTAGATTTTACAGGGTTAAAATATTTTACACAGCTGCCTGATTTTATTCATTAGTTGTTATTACATTGTTGGCTAGATGATGTGTTTGTAAAGAGAATGGAATGCAAACTTTAATCAGTGTAAAGGAGAGGACACTCGGCAGCTGGTTCCACATCTGTACTTTTGAGCACTATAGTGTGGGCCACCAGAACCACATTTTTTGGGTGCCCCACACAGGTGCATCAGTGAATTTTTGTGGTGCCTCCATGTGTAAAAATTGACAGCCAAAGGTGAATAGTAAAGTATATAGTTTTTCAAAATAATGTCTTCATCTTGAAATCCCGCCCAAACAGACACTTGTACCCCACTTCCAAGCAATGTATCATGTTTTTATTATTTTAACAAAATTTCTGTGTGATAACTATACCTTTTGTTTGATTCTCATAGGGGAGAAAAGACTGGGAGGAGAACACTCCGGGGAGCACAAGAAACCCACACCTTCTAAACAACCACAACCTCAACAAGACCCACAACCTGAGGATGTTGAGGAAGTTGAAGAGGTGGAGGAAGGAGAAGTGCAGGAAGGAGAAGTGGATGACGTGGTGGAACTTGTCACCACAACAGGTCAGTATCTGTCACCACAGCTTCAGGTAAGAGATGTAGGCCTGCAGAGTTATAATACCTTTTTGTATTTTTTAATAGGGGATGAGAATGTTGGGGTGAACGAAAGTACGCGTTTCTCTGCTGACAGTGCCCTACGAATCATACAGCAAGTGATGGAATGTAGCACAGAACTGGATAGAATTAAGCAAAGAATTAATGTGATGGATCAAACCTTTAAAGACATCCTAGATGTTTTGGGGAGAATTTAATAAGGCAACAAAACCCCCATTTTTGTTTGGAGATTGTTCTTCCCCCTTTTTTAAGCTTTTAGCCAATCAATCAAGCCAAAATTTGAATATGCACACAGTGTGTCAACATGTGCCATCTGCGGGGGACTTCCGGCCGGATGTGAGTGAGGCAGCACGAGTTCTTCTGTAGCTCCGTTACTCCTGTCTACTATCCGGGTCTGTGGAGTGCCTGAACCGGCCACTGTGATACAGCTGCACGGGGGAGAGTGCCCTGACGCTGCGGATGTCTCCCTCGGCTTCAAAGAGGCTTAATAAGGCAAGTAAAAGCCGTCCTCAGCAGCGCTCCGGGAAGCACACTGCTGCTAGCCCTGCCCCGCCATCTTGTCTCCCTCACTAACGGAGCAGCGTGCCAAGCCAGCCAGAAAGAGGATGGATCAGGCTGGAGAGGCAGAGGTGAGGGATCCGGTGTTCGATCAGGCCCCAGTTGTGGACACAGAGGCTATCACTGGGCCGATTCTGGCCACGATTAGTGCCAGCAAAGCAGAACTTATGGGGCGTATTGACCACCTCTCCTCAGAATGCAATTTGATCAGGCATGACTTGGACAAAATCCGGGGCCGCCTGACCACAGTGGAAACGCGGGTGTCTGACGTGGAGGACACCTCCCAAGACCATGGTGCACAGCTTGCTGAGCTCCGAGACCAGGTCAGGGCGTTACAACACAGGGCCATAGACGCAGAGGACCGCCAGAGGAGAAACAACGTTCGGGTAGTGGGGCTCCCCGAGGGGGCTGAGGGGGACAAACCAGAGAAGTTGGCGGAGCTCCTCTTCAAGCAGCTGCTGTCCCTGAAAGATCTCCCCCCTACCTACGTGGTTGAGCGTGCTCACAGGGTCCCCACTGGCAACAGGCCCCAGGGAGCTTATCCCAGACCTTTCCTGGTTCGATTCCTGAACTATCGGGATAGGGACATGATACTCACACAAGCCAGACAAGCTCAGGAGCTGCGCTTTGAAAACACGCGGGTAATGCTATTTCCAGACTTCTCGGCGGCTACGCAACAGAAGAGGAGATCATTTAATGAGGTCCGTAAAAGGCTACGGGAGAAGGAGGTCAAGTACAGTATGTTGTACCCCAGCAAGCTCCGGGTTCAGTACAAGGGATCGGTGAAATTTTTTGAGCATCCGGAGGAAGCCTGTGAGTGGATGGACAAGGAATTCTGAGATCCATGGGTCTGCCTGCTGTATCACATCTGGACTGGTATGTTTGGTTGGGCACCCCCCCCCCCTAGTTAATCTACACTATGTTGCTTCGGATGTTTTCCTGAGAGTAAAAAGGGGGGGGGATCGTGGCTGTGGCGGGAACCATGGCAGCCCGCTTAGGCGCAGGTATCCTCCTCATGATTTCAGCCTGGGCTCTAAATGGCGTCCATGTGTTTCAACCTTGATAAACTGACCTATGATTGCCCGAAGGGACTTAAGGGTCGTTTTTGGATTATGTTTCTTTCTCAGGCTGCTTCATTGGGGCTCTCATCCAATATGGCGAAACTGGGTCATTTCACCTTTGCGGGTGGCCACTTTAGATGTTTATTTTTTCTCCCCTTGTATTTCTATCCTTTTTACTGTTCTTTATTGCATATGTTGGGACTGCACCGGGGGCCTTTTTTACATGCAGCTATTGCCCATTAGGATTGCCACTCCAATATATTCTGAAAGGAGTAAGCGGAAGTTGGTAAGGATTTTCAACGGAACTGCCGAACTTTCAGTCGCAGCGGCGGGAAGTCACCGCAAGTTTTTTGTTTTTTTGTTCAGGGTATATGCTACTTACCGGACTGGGGATGTTAGTTTCTGGTATAAAAGCAGGGGTGGGTTTGGTTAGAGTCACAGCTCGATATATGGGGTCACATTTTGATTGTGTAATGGTTGCTCTGGAGGTTTGTGCTGAATTGGGGGATCCTTCCCCTAAGTGGAGACTATCATGTATTAGGTATTATACATACTTCTGTCATGGCGAATGAGATTAAAATAATCTCTTGGAATGTTCGGGGCCTGAACCACAAGTTTAAGAGGGCCTCGGTATTCCAATAACTAAAATTGTTTTGACCACATGTCATCTTCTTACAGGAGACGCATTTGGATGGCGGTAGAGTGCTTTCCCTTCACAAACCTTGGATTCAAAGGGCACTGCATTCGACCTACTCCACCTTTGCTAGGGGAGTCTCTATCCTAATTAGTAGAACTGTGCCTTGCACGATTCACCAGGGGTTTTCTGATCCGGGTGGTAGATATGTGGCAGTGGCTATGGATATGTGTCATAAAGCCATGGTAGTGGTGAACATTTATGTACCTCCACCATTTAAGAATCAAATTTTGTATGACTTGTTGTCTAAACTCGCACCATATGCTCACCTTCCTATTCTAATGTTGGGAGACTTTAATGCTGTCCTTGATGCGGCGTTGGACTCTTCCAATCCAGGTAGGGTGGATTCTGCAGATCTGAATGATTGGAGAGATGTAGCGGATCTTACTGAGTTATGGCGTTGGAAACATCCAATGGACAGATATTTCTCCCATGTGTCAGCGGCTCATGGGTCGGCGGCCAGAATTGATCTGGCCTTTGGAAACAATTTATTATTGTCATATGTTAAAGAGGTTGCTTATCTGGCTGGGGGTCTGACCGATCACAATCCCCTTGCTGTTACCCTGGCTTTTGGGTCAGGGGCGAGGGGGGGTGGCTGGAGGCTCTCACCTGGATGGTTGCAAAATGAACAGGTTTCGGCCCAGCTGGATGAGACCATGCGGTCGTACTGGTCTTTTAATGCCGGTTTGGCGGACCCTCACATTGTATGGGACGCATATAAGGCAGTGGCAAGGGGGGAGTACATCTCTGCTGTTAAAAAGGTACGGGTGCAGGATAATGAGGAGAATGAGCTCTTGCAGCAACGGGAGAGGGAGAGTGCGAGGGCTCATGCGGACCTTCCTATGGAGGCTTCGTATGAGACCTTGTTGGAGGAGCAGCGAGCTTTATCCACACATTTCACGGGGCAAGCGCGGGTGGAGATGGCAAAAAGGGCGCAGACTGTATTTGCAGAGGGCGACAAGAATGGGAAACTCTTGGCCATGCTGGTCGCTGACTATCACCCGCTGACTAACATCCCAGTTATTAGAGACAGAGGGGGGTTTCTAGTTGGGGAACTGGAGGGTATTTTGCAGGAGTTTGTCCGTTTCTTTTCCGCTCTCTACTCCCCTGTACCGTCCTGGGACCTCTCGGCATTGGATGCTCTTTTAAGCAGCCTGCCCGTGCCGCGTGTGGCGGAGGATGACATGAATTTTTTGGATGCCGAGATCACGGTAAAAGAAATTCAGAGGGCAATATTCACTTTCCCCCCGAAAAAAGCCCCTGGGCCGGATGGTATTCCGGCCGACTTCTACAAGATTCATGTTGAAATAGTAGCCCCTAGGCTTAACTGCCTCCTAGCATACTGCCATGAACATGACACATTGCCTGACTCTATGCTAGAAGCTTATATGGTCCTCCTGTTAAAACCAGGGAAGGACCCGACAGACTGTGCCTCCTATCGACCAATATCCCTGTTGAACATGGATCTTAAGATCTTAACGAAAATATTAGCACTTAGACTAGCCAAGGTACTCCCCTCTATAGTAAATATAGACCAAACAGGGTTTATGCCGGGTAAGTCAACTGACACTAATCTGAGGAGACTGTTTACCCACTTACAGATTAGCCCCAGGGATAGTGGTTCAAGAGTCGTGGTCTCCATCGACTTCGAGAAGGCCTTCGACTCAGTGGATTGGCAGTACATGTTTAGGGTCCTGGAGGTCATGGGATTTGGGCTAGGCTTGTGCAATTCGTTTCGTAACGAATTGAAATTCGTCCGAATTTAGCAACTTTCGGACATTCGGAAGCATTCGAATTTCCGAACAAAGCAATTACGAATAAGACCGAATCCGAAATAAATTATACCGCAAATAGCGAATGCCCGAATGTCTTCGGCATAATTCGTTATGAAAAAGTTACGAATGTACGAATCCATACGAAGCACAATAACACTCACTCTGCTCTGCTCTCTGCTTCTCCCACACCGTGCTGAACTCCCTCTCAAAATGGTGTACAGGGGCGGAGGTTATAGCCTCATGTAAAAAACGAAAGTAAAATACGAGATTTCGAATCCATTCGAAGCACAATAACACTCACTCTGCTCTGCTCTCTGCTTCTCCCTCACCGTGCTGAACCCTCTGAAAATGGTGTACAGGGGCGGAGCCTATAGCCGCATGTTAAAAACGAAAGTAAAATACGAGATTTCGAATCGTTACAAATAACCGCAATGTATTTAGAAAAGTACAAATCCATTCGAAGCACATTAGGCATAATAGGCAGCGTCGTTGTGAGAGAGACACGGAAAATTACGAATCAACGAACCCAAAAAAAGTTACGAAAGTAGGAGTTGTGTCCAGAATCAACGAAAAACAACGTACTCTACCGAAAGTACGAACCCAAAAAAAGTTACGAAAGTAGGAGTTGTGTCCAGAATCAACGAAAAACAACGTACTCTACCGAAAGTACGAATTATAAAGCAACAAAAAATTCAACGAAAAATGTCGCTTGCAAAAATACGAATGAGTCCGAACACGAAAAATCCCGTCTAGCAAAATTACGAATGATTACGAATCAACAGGACCGGAAAGAAACGAACCGAAACGGAACAAATTTTTCCGTTGTGCACAAGTCTAATTTGGGCCACGGTTTAGGAAATGGGTGTCCATGTTGTACAGGAGTCCGAGAGCGGCGATCAGACTGGGAACTTCCACCTCTGATTTTTTTGCGGTGGGGAGGGGGACTCGGCAGGGGTGCCCGCTCTCCCCTTTCTTGTTCTCCATAGCCCTGGAACCATTGGCAGTGGCACTAAGATCCTCCAAAGACATTAGATCCATCCGGGTGGGTACAATAGACGAGACCCTGGCGTTGTACGCAGATGATCTACTGTTGTTCCTGGAAGACCCGGCATCCTCTCTGCGTGCGGCCCTGGGAATCATTGATCATTTTGCCACCTTCTTGGGCCTCAGGGTAAACTGGGGTAAATCCTCCATACTCCCGATAGATGCCGGGGCCAGGGGTATGGCTGACACAACCTTACCACTACAGTGGGTCACGTCCCTAAAATACCTGGGAGTGCAAATCACTGCGGATGTGCAGGACTACCTGACCCTAAACTTGACACCATTAATAGCACTCCTAAAACAAAAGGTGCAGATGTGGGTAAAGCTTCCATTGTCCTTGATAGGTAGGATTAGCTTGCTGAAAATGAAGTTCCTCCCTGTCATACTATACTTTCTGAGGCATGCGCCTATCTGGGTTCTGAAGTCGTACTTTCGGAAAATCGATAGTATCATTTCCTCCTTTATCTGGGCTCCCGGGTCCCCGAGGATAGGGTTCAAAATACTACAAGAACCTGGGGATCGGGGGGGACTGGCGCTGCCAGACTGGCAGAAATATTACCTAGCGGGACAGATGGTCTTTGCTCGTAGATGGCTAACGGCTGAGGATGGGGATGCCGCTACGGTATTGGAGGCGGCTCACTTAGGAGCCTATGATAGTCTTCGTTTTGCGCTATTTAGAGGCACCAGGTCAGAACTGCCCCTAACAATAACTATGAAAGCCACCATCAAGGCGTGGGAGGTGGCGGTGAAATTAGCGTGTCCTAGTTATGGGGGATTGTCACCCTCGACTCCCTTATGGATGAATCCGACCCTATCAGAATTTTTTCACTTACCAGACCCTATGATTTGGGCGGTTAAAGGGATAAAAACATTGGGGGACCTGACCTCATATGGAGAATTACTAACCTTTTCCCAATTACAGGTGAGACATGATCTACCCAACTCATACCTGTTCAGGTTCCTGCAGGTTCGCCATGCCTTCCTGGTACAGTTCAGAGAGAGGAGGGTGGAATCACTACCCTCGTCGCTTGAAACCTTGCTGGCGGATGGAGAGCTAGCTAAGACGCTCTCGGTGTCATACAAGGAATTCTTTAAGGCAACCCCCCCGGCTCTCACTAGGTGTAGAGAGAGGTGGGTGGCGGAGGTTCCGGAGGTACAGGGGGAGGACTGGGATGAGTTATGGATACGACCGTTTCAGCACCTGGTATCCGCCAGGGACAGGCTGATCCAATTTAAATTTCTACATAGAAGCTATTATACCCCGGCCAGATTGGGTAAAATCTTTCCTGAGACCACGTCGGAATGTTGGAGGTGTTCTCACTCGCCTGCGGACGCAGATCACATTTTTTGGCAGTGCCCCCTGATACAAAGATTTTGGACCGATGTCACCTCTTGTCTTGCTGAGTTGCTATCGGTACCAATACCCATGACTGTGAGGGTTTGTATGCTGGGCCTGGTTGACGAGGTTGTACCAACCAGGGCAATGAGAACTATGCTGTCTGTAGTACTCTTCTACGGCAGAAAAGCTATCTTGTTGCATTGGAAAAAACCTGGTGCGCCAAGTGTTCCCTTCTGGAAAGGCCTGGTTAACTCCATGCTGCCTTACTACAGGGCCACATATGAAGCGAGAGGATGTATGAAAAAGTTTGATAAAGTGTGGCACTCGTGGTTAGATTCCAGTTCCACAGTGGGTTGATGGAGGTAGTTTTATGAGGGCTGGCGGTGGGATTAGAGAATCAGGAGTGGGTAAGTCTAATGTAACAAACGGACTGTAAGCCTTTACACTATTTTTCATTATATATGCTATTATTCCCTTGCAAATCTTTGTGTCCATCTTTTATTTTTCCTGTCCCCGTTCTCCTCCTCCCCATAGGGGAGGAGGGGAAGGGGTCTCAAAGCCAGGCTATACTGACTAGGAGCTGCACAAATGACTTCCTATGGGCTATGATATGGTTGAAAGATCTTTTCAGCTTTTGAGCTGTGACTCTGGAGTGGGGGGTGGGAGGGCATAGGGGGGGGGGAAGGGGTTAGTTTGTCGGTCTATGTTAGACAGATTGGCCATGTTGGTCGTGAATGGATAGTGTCTAGGACACGTCCAAATGTTGTATGTTTGATATGCATTCAAAAACAATAAAAATAATTTTCAAAAAAAAAAAACATGTGCCATCTGCCATCAGGGGATATCCATGTACGTGTTTTGGGGGTGCAACCCCTTCCTCGTATCTCAAGTAGGTGAAATGAAGAAGGGGTTGCACCCCCAAAACACGTCCATTGATCACCCCTGATGGCAGATAGCACATGTTGACAATAGGGATCAGGAGTCTAAAATCCCAAGTTAAAATGACTTCAAATTGTGCGCATGTTCAAATTTTGGCTTGGCCAGGGGTGCCAATACCCCATATTAGGACGGCCAGATAGAGACATATTTTGTGTAAGTGAATGTCTCATATTGCCAAGAGGTATCCAATGTTGTAGTTTGTTGAATGCTACTGATGGTTTTGTATTTTCTTAAAAAAAAAAATGCCGGTTTCTGGCCAGCCCAAAAAAAATATATACATACTGTTCTATTTACCATGTGTGTGAATGTGCACAGAGTAAAATGTTTGAACAACAAAGTGTAGCTTCTTTTTCAAATACGCTCTAACCTTATTTGTGTATATTTTTGTTGTTCCTAGTGAAATGGTTGGTATTTACTAAGGGAAAATACACTTGGCACTACAAATGCACTAAGACAAACTAGGAGACATGAAAAAACAAAAGTTAAAAGATTTAATCATATTTTTATTTAGTTCTTTCTCCAAGCAGATTTAGACATGGCCTGGCATAGGAATTGCCCCCCCTACCCGTGAAATATTCCAGATATTTCTGACGAACCTCACGGGCATTTTGGGGGGGCAAGCCAGGACGGCCAGATTCTAGGCCCGGCAGGGTATTGCCAGATGAAAGTCCTGCCTCAGGCAATATTGAGGCCATATAATTTGGTGATTTCCGGATCAGAAAATGATGTAGCACACAGCAACAGAAAACAACATAGTTAATCTTGTACTCCGCCAAGTGAATTGGAGTCATAAAAAGGCGGAACCGGCTGGCCATTATCCCAAAGGCATTTTCTACGACTCTTCGGGCCCTGGCCAGCCGGTAGTTGAACACCCTCTTCTCTGGGGTCAGGGTCCTCTGGGGAAATGGCCTCATGAGGTGCGGTCCGAGTCCGAAGGCTTCATCAGCCAAAAAAACAAAGGGGAGTCCTTCAACATTCCCTGCATCCGGTGGCAATGCAAGGTCGTCACTCTGGAGACGGAGGGCAAACTCCGTCTGCCTGAAGGATCCCCCATCGGACATCCGGCCATTCTTCCCCACAGCCACATAGAGGAATTCATACCGTGCTGACACCACCGCCATCAGCACAATGCTATGAAACCCCTTGTAGTTGAAGAAGTAGGACCCAGAATGGGGTGGTGGCACGATGCGGACGTGCTTCCCGTCAATGGCTCCACCGCAGTTGGGGAAGTCCCACCGCGTGGCAAACTCCGATGCCACAGTCTGCCATTCCTGTGGCGTGGAAGGAAGCTGTGGGGTCAAACAAGATAAAAAAATATTAGTACTTTTGCACATATCATTGCAAGCAGATTATACTAAAATACATATTTCCGTTTAATGTGTTTTTAAAAAGTATAATGGAAGGCTCAAGTATCATATTCATCACCCCCTCTGATGGTTCATTATAATCAAATTTGGGGGGGGGCTAGATGTGTTTGGCCACAGGATAGCATTGCAGTGGCGGTGCGTCCAGAGTGGGCGCTGGAGCGCTGCCCCCTCTCTCCTGCGCCTGTCACTCAGAACAATACATAGGTTCATGCCTTGCATTAACCTAGGTATTGTCAATGCCGCCCACTATTCAGGCGGATGGCCCCCTGTTGAGCGACGGCCATATGAATAACAGCGGCATTTTTTGGGTGAAAATTGCTTTCAGAGCCAGGGGGTCAAATAGCCTTGGCGATTACAGCCTGAGGGATGTAATTGGCTTCATAAAAGTTAACCAGGGGACGCAGGGGGCGGGGCATTCCTTGGGTAAACACTGACAGGCTCCTCTGCCAATCATGTTCACCAAGTCTGTTTACCGGTAACCTGATTGGCTGATGCAACATCTAGGGCAGGAGAAGACATCAAGGAGAGAAGAAGGATGGCGCTGACCAGAAGAAGGTAAGTGCAGGGCTGGGGGGGAACTGGCTGCATTGGAGGGGGCAAACTGGCTGCATTGGAGGGGGCAAACTGGCTGCATTGGAGGGGGCAAACTGGCTGCATAGGAGGGGGCAACTGGTGGCATTTAATAGGCACAGTCGCAAAAATGGAGGAAGTTTATAGATAAAATTTTGGGGTGGCCCCCCAAACATTTTGAGCAGCAGTCGCTACTGCTGGAAAGGTTAGTGAAGTGAAATATGCATGGAGGAGAAAAAAGGGGCATTTAAAAGCTTCCAGCATGCATGAGGACAAAGGGGACATTCTCAGCATATTACAATCATGGTAATTAGGGAAGGATGAAAGAAATACAATACATTATCATACATGAAATACATAAAATGTGATGTAAAGGGAGAAAACTTACCCTAATATAGTCCTCCTGCAGGACTTGTATAATGGCAGAACAGGTGTCTGGGATTATGAGGCCCAGAGCCTGGGGGGAGATGCCTGTCGTGAACTTCAAGTCCTGAAGACTTCTCCCTGTCGCCAGGTAGCGTAACGTGGCGATGAGCCTCTGCTCAGCACTGATGGCTTCCCGCATTAAGGTGTCCTGCCTGGTAATATAGGGGGACACCAAAGCCAAAAGGTGCTGAAAAACGGGGTCAGACATCCGCAGAAAATTCCTGTAGTCCTCAGGATTATTCTCCATGATCTCCCGCAGCAGAGGCATATGGCAGAATTGGTCCCGCTGGAGCAACCAATTCTTGGTCCATGAACTCCTCCTCACCCCGTTCATGGACTCGTCTTGGTCCAAAACAAGCAGACCAACACCAAGCGCCCACACAGCACGAACTCGACGACGAGAACGTACCCGCGACATGGCTAGGAAACGGTCGTCAGAACGTAGTAAACAGAACGCACTTCAGAACAGCAAGGCCTATGAAGAACGAACTGAAATTCAGAAACGAACGGGCAAGAACGCACTGTAAAACAGATACAACCTGCCTACACGCCCTGAAAGACAAGATACGAACCCACAAGCACAAACTGAACCGCAGAAAATGAACTGAAAGCACAAACTTTTACTTCACACGCGGTAACACGAGATCAGCAAAAGCAGCCCAAGGGGTGGTGCCAGGGAAATTGATCTTCCCCTTTATACTGCCGTCGTACGTGCTGGACGTGACCGCGCAGAACAACGACGAGATTTGGAATTGTCAGTGTGTACGCATGGAAAGCTTGACGAGAAACTCGTCAAGGTTGACAAGAATCTCGTCGAGAAAAACGACGTGTTTTTAACGACGAGAAACTCGGTCGTGTGTACGAGGCTTCAGAAACAAAGAACATGGAACAGAGGTGGGTTTGTTTTAAGAGCATATTAAATAAGGGCATTAGCCAGTGCATCCCATTGGGAAACAAATCTAAAAGAGCGAACAAAAATCCTGGATGGTGTAGCGGTACCCCCGTAAGGGCAGCTAATAGACTCTGTACCCCATTGCTTACCTCGACTGTGCAAATCCTCTCTTACCTCTGACACCTTGGGTTCCATCCTGTCACAGCTGTGATAGTAAATAGAAACTCACACAATATCAATGAAGCAAATCAGATATGTTTACTGAGAGGAAAAACACAGAAAATTGCATAAGTAACTCAGCTTACTCTAAAGCCTAGTACACATGACCGAGAATCTCGTCGTAAAAAAACCTGTTGTTTTTCTTGACGAGATTCTTGTCAAGCTTGACAAGATTCTTGTCAAGCTTTCCTTGCATACACACTGTCAATTCCAAATCTCGTCGTTGTAAAGCGCGGTCACGTACAACACGTACGACGGCAGTATAAAGGGGAAGTTCGATTCCAATGGCACCACCCCTTGGGCTGCTTTTGCTGATCTCGTGTTACCGCGTGTTAGTAAAAGTTTGGGGAGAGACGATTCGCGCTTTTCAGTCTTTGTGCTTTCAGCGTGACAAAATGTGCTATCTCCATTATGAACGCTAGTTTTACCAGAAGGAGCGCTCCCGTCTTTTACTTGATTCTGAGCATGCACGATTTTCTAAGACTCGGAAAAGCATACACACGACCGGTTTTCTCGTTGGGAAACAGGCCGACGAGAATCCCGACGAGAAAAACGAGGATCCTGATGAGAAAATAGAGAGCGGGTTCTCTATTTTTCTCGTCGAGATTCCCGCCAGTTTTCTCGACGAGAAACCATACACACGAACGGTTTTCTCAGCAAGAAAGCTCAGTTTTCTTATCGTTTCTTGACGAGAAAACCGTTCGTGTGTACGAGGCTTAACAATGAATATGCCCCATATATTATTATGCATGAGAACTTATCAAGTGGACAGAGGAGTAAATACCCAACACTATATCTCACGTGTCGTATCTCTCCCCTCTGTGTCCTCAACACACAGACCAGCAAAATAAACCCAACTAATATCCTATAGGGTGGCTCCCTGTAATAGTTCAATGCAACATATGCAACTGAGCAGAGGAAGTTGTACGCAAAAGAGAGGAAAAAAAATTGTTCCTTTTAGTTCCAGATATCTTCAGCTAGCCCGCGTTCTTTCTAGTGCAGTAAATTGTAATCCAAGATGCAAAAGGCAATAAGAATGAACTAAACTGCATCTTATCCAAAGAAATGATAAACAGTGTATTTGTCTTTTATATGTAACAAAAGGGTGTCCCCAATACTGATTATAAAGCACAAAGAGTGTATTGACCCCAAGCGCCTGCTGTGTGTGGCCTGTGTAGAAGTATATTCACATCCGTGGAACTACAAGTATTACCAGCCAGTCTGTATAAGTATTACTCAGCAGTACTGTTGTTATCTATTACAAGGGCTATGCCCGCTCACCACTATAAGCCCTGGTTTACATTGATGCTACTTTGAAATCGCACTACTTCACTTCAAGTAGCGCAATTTCTAAAGTAGCAAGGTCAGCGCGATTCAGGTGCCCCGTTCCCCTATGACGACGTCTATATGAGACAAAGCGTACGTCGGGAGGTTGACGTGCTGACATCATCGCCTAGTGGACGGGTTGTCTGCATGCCGGCTGGCTTTCCTACTGCTTTTATGGATGTTTTATTCCTCGTTCTTGTAAGTGCAATCTTTTATACTAAATAAATGTGCATATTTTGCTGTATTACGCTATGCAAGTGCTTTTTTCCATTGTGGGATACGTTTGAGGAACTCCGTGACTGCCTGGTGTGATATCCTACTCAGTCTGGTTCTCCTATCATTCTCTTGCTGCTGGAGGTGTTACTGACCAGGAGTGTGACTGCTTGACAGGCTTTATCTAGCTTGCTTTCCGGTAAGCAAGCATTTCACTTGGTGGAGGTGCACGCGTGTTGCTGGTGGATTACATAGATGTACTTCTCATCACTCTGTCACTGTGGATTTTAAGGAGTTCCTCTTTTCACCATAAGGATTTTTAGATCACTAGTCATTTTTATTGATTGTTTATTGATTATTCCTTCAGGCCTACACTGTATGTTTATTTATACATTGCACATTTACCCATGGTATTGCCTTTATATTCATTTTTTTTATTACATTATTGCCTTCATATTCATCAATTTTTTGATTACATTAATGTGTTTTCATACAACATTATAGCGCAGCTTTCTCCCTCTTTCTTTTTGTTTATAATGTGCTATCTCACGTTCTAATCTGCAGCTACGCTTTCACATTTAACTCAATAATTTTTCCACATCATTATTTTTATTAGTATTGTCATAATTCACGGTGTGAATTTAATATTAGGGAGCCCGGTATTTTTTCAATTTTTTCATATATTCCTCTTTTATCTGTAACAAAAGGGTGTCCCCAATACTGATTATAAAGCACAAAGAGTGTATTGACCCCTAGTGCCTGCTGTGTGTGGCCTGTGTAGAAATAGTTTCACTTCCGTGGAACTACAAGTATCACCAGCCAGTCTGTATAAGTATTACTCAGCAGTACTGTTGTTATCTATTACAAGGGCTATGCTCGCTCACCACTATAAGCCCTGGTTCACACTGATGCTACTTTGAAATCGCACTACTTCACTTCAAGTAGCGCGATTTCAAAGTAGCAAGGTCAGCGCGATTTCAGGTGCTACTTGATAGACATCTGTGTGTCTTCATACACAGATGTCTATTGAAATCGCACCTGAAATCGGCAAAAGTAGTGCAGGAACTACTTTTGCAAATTGGTGCGGCGCCGCAAAATCGGTGTCGCACCGATTGGAACAGTGCCATTGCCGCCGATAGGCTGCGACTTGTCATGCGATTTGATCTCTCAAATCGCATGAAAAATCGCTCCAATGTGAACCTAGGCTGCATGTCAGATGAATGAATCAGATGAAAAGAGGGTTCTAGACGAAATTCTCTGTCTCTGTATCTTTGTCCTGTAGAAATGCCGGCACCACGCCACACGGCAGCTCCCTGTAGACTGGATTGCAGGTACCCCCGGATGGTCCGGAACACATGCCGGTCCGCTGTACTGGAATAGCGATGCTGTCCTCAGAGATGCCTCTGGGGCTGGCTATCCAACTCCCCGCTGTGTAGGCCGCAGATTCTCAGCACTCCCTGTCACACAGACCTCCTGCTGGCACGGTCAGAATGGCGTCCAGAGAGAGCGAACCAGGCTGCACCAGCCCTTTTTATTTCCTCTGCCAGCAGGTTGTTCTGTGCACACAGAATTTTGTTACCTGTAGTCCAGATTAAGCCTGCTAACAGTGTCACTTCCTCATCCCGGACTACATGTTCCATGATGCTTTGCTCTGGGTCTTCACACAGGAGAAAAGAACACACATAGAGTCCAGCATGCACTAGAGCAGGGGTCTCAAACTGGCGGCCCTCCAGCTGTTGCAGAACTACAAATCCCATCATGCCTTTGCCTATGGGAGTCATGCTTGTAACTGTCAGCCTTGCAATGCCTCATGGGAATTGTAGTTTTGCAACAGCTGGAGGGCCACCAGTTTGAGACCCCTGCACTAGAAGGAGCCAAACCCATTATAACAATACAGAAACTGTCCCTTAATAATAAGCATAGTAGCAAACCTTGGCTACAATGGCTTAACTCTAATGTAAAAATGCATATAAAAGCAAAGGAGAAGACCTTCAAAAAATACAAGGCTGAGAGATCATTAACAGCATTCAGACTTGACAAAGAATGCAATAAGATAAGTAAGGGTGCAATTAGGGCAGCTAAGATAGAACATGAAAGACACTGAGCGGAGGAGAGCAAAAAAGAATCCCAAGAAATTCTTTAAGTATTGTGACAGCAGGAAGGTAAAGTCACCTGGTTGCATCCAGGGGGGTAGATATATTTCTCCCAGATTCAGGCTTTATGCCGACTTATACAACTAGGGAGGGAGTTGATGAAGCCCAGCTGAGGCTAGTGGGCTCATGGATGACTCATACCTCTAGGGAGAGGGCTGGGCGTCGTGCAGGCAGGGAGTTGATGAGACCAGCTGAAGCCTGTCAGTTCGTTTAAGGCCTCTATAAAAACTCCCAGATTCATTAGGTGTTTGCTCATGCCTGGAACCAGACCTGTGTGGACTGTCTAGGGAGAGTGAACCCCTGTGCGGTGAGAAAAAGCCTGTGTGGCTATTTGTTTGGACATTGACTAAACCAGGGACTTAGGGACTAGGACAGCACCAGGCTGATCCCAGTTGTTAGTTAGGAAACCTGCATGTTTAGTCAGAGGTCAAGCTGACCAGGATTTATTTTGTTTATGTTTCTTTTTGGCTTTGCTGTGTTTTTGTCACTGTACATAGAGAAATAAACCGCACCTTTTGATTTTGAAAACCACAACCTCCGTCTGCTGGCCCTGTTTTTGTGTGGGGAGCCCAACCAGGGGGTCACACACACCCGCTACCGAGTTAACCCCCTCACAGTTGGTGGAGAACCAGTGGCAGTTTTTTTAAGCCAGCATGGAGGAGATACTGAAACAGCTGGCTCTAGCAAATGCCAATCAACAGCAGACAAATGCAGGTTTGCAAAGGAGCCTTGCAGCCCAGCAGCAAGCTCATCAACAGAGCCTTGCAGCCCAGCAGCAAGCTCACCAACAGAGTCTGGAAGCTCAGCAACAAGCCCAGCAGCAATCTGAGGCCCGCTTCATAGACCTGTTACAGAAGCAAGAGCAGAGACTACAACAAATGGAAGCAGTAATGCAGCAACGTCCGCAGACCAGTGAGGAAAGCCGTCCCACTAATACCGCGTCCTTTGGGGTGAGTCGTTTATTGACAAAAATGACTGGAGAGGATGATCCAGAGGTATTTTTGACCACATTTGAAAGGACTGCTGAAAGAGAAAAGTGGCCTGAGGAGCAGTGGGCTGGACTGGTGGCTCCTCTGTTAACTGGTGAATCGCAGAAGGCTTACTATGACCTAGAGCCTGACCAAGCAAAAGACTATGTGATGCTAAAAGCTGAAATATTGGCAAGGCTGGGGGTCACCCTGGCTGTCCGGGCTCAGCGTGTGCATAACTGGACTTTCCAGCTTGGAAAACCCCCCAGGTCTCAAATGTATGATCTCATTCACCTGAGCAGGAAGTGGCTACAGCCAGAGACTTTGTCTGCACCAGAGATTGTGGAACGTGTTGTAATGGATCGGTTTTTGAGAGCTCTTCCTACTGCCATCCAAAAGTGGGTAAGCCATGGAGACCCAGAGACGGCCGGTGGTCTGGTGGATCGTGTAGAGAAATACTTGGCTACAGAGAACCTGACGGCCTCTTCCAGAGACTCTCGGACTTTCCACCCTAAGACCAGATCATCCCCAGGGGCGGATAAGAGGATTCCAAGGGGTGAGGGTGGAGAGAGTGAGAGGGTGGGAGCTCTACCCAAAGTTTGGCGAGAACAGCCTGGGAAGTCAGGGGCTCAAGAGGCAGCCAAATGGATTGTTTGCTACCGCTGCCGGCAAGCGGGACATATTGCAGCAAATTGCCCGGTTGTGGAGGAACCCATGCAATGTGACTTTCTGACGGACCGACGTCAGTCGCTGTGTGCGACAGTCGCATGCACTGCCATTCGGGGAACTGAGAAACATTTATGCAAAATGTGTATTAATGGTAGAAATGTTGTGGTATTGCTGGATTCAGGTAGCCTTGTGACCCTGATAAAGGCTGAATTAGTTAAAACAGAGGTCTCTGGGAATAGCAAGGTAGCTGTTATTTGTGTGCATGGGGACACCCGAGAGTATCCAGTGACTACAGTGTGTTTCGAGACCCCCAAAGGTACCCTCTCTCATCCAGTGGGGTTAGTATCTCAATTACCGCATGATGCCATTGTGGGAAGGGATTTTCCGAAGTTCTGGGAACTGTGGGATGATCCTGAGCCCCCCACTGGTGCCCCTATGTACCAGGAATGTGATAGCCAGAACTCCTCTGAGAGTGGTGAGGACTCTCCAGAATTTCCCTTGTCAGTATTGGCAGGGGAGACTCAAGAAACTGGAGAGGAGCCCACCTCCTCAGACGAAAACCTACCGTCTATGGAGTTTTCTGATCTGGAGGTTCACAGGGAAAATTTTGCCACAGAACAGTTAAAAGACCCCGCCCTAATAAAGGCACGGGAAAACGTAGTGGAAATAGATGGCGAGTTAGTGAACCCAGATAATACCTGCACTTACCCATACTTCAGCGTAGAGAAGGACCTACTGTATCGGGTGGCAAAAAGGGCAGAAGAAACCGTTGAGCAGCTTGTGGTGCCCAAACCTTACAGGAAGTTGGTGTTGGAGTTGGCCCATGGGCACATTCTTGGAGGTCATCTGGGGACAGAGAAAACCCGAGAGAGGGTATTACAGAGATTCTATTGGCCTGGGGTGATGAAGGACATAGAAAATTATTGTTCCTCCTGCCCTGTGTGCCAGAGGTCGGCCCCAATGCCACATTTCCGTAGCCCGCTGGTCCCTCTACCCATCATTGAGGTCCCGTTTGAGAGAATCGCAATGGATTTGGTAGGTCCTATAATCAAGTCCGCTAGGGGGCACCAGTACATATTGGTTATAATGGACTATGCCACCCGTTATCCAGAAGCGATCCCTCTCAGAAATACCTCGGCCAAAACCATAGCCAAAGAGCTATCTCTTGTTTTTAGCCGGGTGGGTATTTGTAAAGAACTGCTTACGGACCAAGGTACACCCTTTATGTCCCGGGTTATGAAAGAGCTGTGTAAATTGTTCAAAGTGACGCAATTGCGTACATCTGTGTATCACCCCCAAACCGATGGGCTGGTTGAAAGATTCAACAAAACCCTAAAACAAATGTTGAAGAAAGTGGTGGATAGAGATGGAAGGGATTGGGACTGTCTACTTCCTTATTTGATGTTTGCTATTAGGGAGGTGCCCCAATCCTCTACGGGATTCTCCCCCTTTGAGTTACTGTATGGGAGACACCCAAGAGGGCTGTTGGATATTGCCAAGGAAACTTGGGAAAGTGAGAGTTCTCCCCACAGGAGTGTGATTGAGCATGTCGCCCTGATGCAAGATCGAATTGCACAGGTAATGCCCATCGTGAAGGAACATTTGGCCCAAGCGCAGTTGGCACAGCAGAGAGTGTACAACCGTGGAGCCAAGACCCGTACCTTTTCCCCGGGGGATAGGATATTGGTACTTGTCCCTACGGTTGAAAGTAAATTCCTTGCCAAATGGCAAGGCCCCTACGAGATAATGGAAAAAGTGAGCGAAGTGAATTACAAGGTCAGACAACCAGGAAGGCGAAAGCCCGAACAGATATATCACGTTAATCTGTTGAAAGCCTGGAGGGATAGAGAGTCCCTAGTCGCAGAAACTTGGTCACCAGCTCAAACTGGTTGCGTGATTCCGGAGGTTGGAATAGCAGCCACCTTGTCACAACCCCAACAACAGGAGGTTAAGGAGTTTGTGCTTCGCAACAAAGAGGTGTTCTCTGAGCTGCCGGGACAAACATCTGGGGTAGAGCATGATATTATTACCCCGCCCGGTGAAAGGGTGAAGTTAAAACCCTATCGGATCCCAGAGGCCCGACGGGAGGCAATACGGGAGGAAGTACAGAAAATGCTGAACTTAGGGGTGATAGAGGAGTCCCAAAGTGATTGGTCTAGTCCCATTGTGTTGGTGCCTAAACCGGATGGGAGCTGGCGATTTTGTAACGATTTTCGTCAGTTGAACAAAGTTACAAAATTTGACACCTACCCCATGCCACGTATAGATGAGTTGATCGACCGGCTGGGAACAGCCCGATACATGACGACTCTTGACCTCACAAAAGGGTATTGGCAAATTCCCCTGGCCAAGTCGGCCAAAGAGAAAACCGCATTTGTAACCCCAGACGGGGCGTTCCAATATAAAAGAATGCCGTTCGGGTTACAGAATGCGCCGGCCACATTCCAGCGGAAAATGGACCAGATACTGAGGCCCCATCGGAAGTATGCTGCGGCTTACCTGGATGACGTAATTGTCCATAGCACAGATTGGGCCTCACATCTGCCAAAAGTGCAAGCAGTCCTAGACTCTATCCGGGCAGGAGGAGGCCAAATATCTTGGGTACACCATTGGCAGGGGAGTGATAAAACCCCAACTCAACAAAGTCGAGGCCATCCAGAGTTGGCCACGTCCCAACAGCAAGAAGCAGGTACGGGCCTTTCTGGGAATCGCGGGTTATTATCAGCGCTTCATTCCCCACTTTGCTTCTAAGGCTGTGCCCCTAACCAACCTGACGAAAGGGAAAGGGTCGGTCATGATTAAATGGACCCCCGAGGCTGAGGCAGCATTCCAATTCTTGAAACAAGCCTTATGTAGCCAGCCAGTGTTGTACTCACCCGACTTCTCTAAAGACTTTGTCGTACAAAGTGATGCGTCAGATGTGGGGTTAGGAGCAGTATTGTCCCAGGTCTGGAACGGGGAAGAGCACCCAGTCATTTACCTCAGCAGGAAGTTGAAGTCCCATGAGGTAAATTACGCCACGGTTGAAAAGGAGTGTTTAGCGGTGAAGTGGGCTCTAGATTCCCTTCGGTACTATCTGCTAGGTAGGCACTTTGACATGGTTTCGGATCACGCTCCGTTAAAGTGGATGGCTCAAAACAAGGAGACAAATAGAAGAGTGAATAGGTGGTTCCTGGCCCTACAGGAATTCAACTTCACAGTAAAGCATCGCCCTGGCGTTCAAATGGGGAATGTGGATGCTTTGTCTCGAGTACATGAATGCCTGATTGCTGGTGTTCCAACCCCAAGGTTAAAACAAGAGGGGGGGGTATGTGACAGCAGGAAGGTAAAGTCACCTGGTTGCATCCAGGGGGGTAGATATATTTCTCCCAGATTCAGGCTTTATGCCGACTTATACAACTAGGGAGGGAGTTGATGAAGCCCAGCTGAGGCTAGTGGGCTCATGGATGACTCATACCTCTAGGGAGAGGGCTGGGCGTCGTGCAGGCAGGGAGTTGATGAGACCAGCTGAAGCCTGTCAGTTCGTTTAAGGCCTCTATAAAAACTCCCAGATTCATTAGGTGTTTGCTCATGCCTGGAACCAGACCTGTGTGGACTGTCTAGGGAGAGTGAACCCCTGTGCGGTGAGAAAAAGCCTGTGTGGCTATTTGTTTGGACATTGACTAAACCAGGGACTTAGGGACTAGGACAGCACCAGGCTGATCCCAGTTGTTAGTTAGGAAACCTGCATGTTTAGTCAGAGGTCAAGCTGACCAGGATTTATTTTGTTTATGTTTCTTTTTGGCTTTGCTGTGTTTTTGTCACTGTACATAGAGAAATAAACCGCACCTTTTGATTTTGAAAACCACAACCTCCGTCTACTGGCCCTGTTTTTGTGTGGGGAGCCCAACCAGGGGGTCACACACACCCGCTACCGAGTTAACCCCCTCACAGTATATAAACAGGAAAAAAGGGAGGACAGACCATATTGGCCCCATAAAGAATGAGGAAGGACATCTGGTTACAAAGGATGGGGAGATGGCAAAGGTATTGAATTTATTCTTCTCCTCAGTCTTCACAAGGGAATCGGGGGGCTCAGTCTTCACAAGGGAATCGGGGGGCTTCAGTAACCAAAACTGCAG
Organism: Rana muscosa; assembly: GCA_029206835.1. Classification (NCBI taxonomy): domain Eukaryota; kingdom Metazoa; phylum Chordata; class Amphibia; order Anura; family Ranidae; genus Rana; species Rana muscosa. The sequence continues at coordinate 630,479,978 of CM055121.1, forward strand.
TGTTTGTCCTTGTGACACATCACTGGAAGCACCCTCATGGCTAACAGAGGACAGAATTAGAAATAGACTTGGGAAACTTAAAACTAATAAATCACCAGGACCAGATGGCTTGCACCCAAGGGTACTTAGGGAACTCAGTCAAGTAATTGCCAGACCATTGTTCCTATTTTTTACTGACAGTCTACTGACTGGAATGGTACCAGCTGATTGGAGAAAAGCCAATGTAGCACCAATGTTTAAAAAAAGGGCCAAAACACATCCCTGGGAATTACCGATCAGTTAGCCTAACATCAATAGTATGCAAGCTCTTGGAGGGGATGATAAGGGACTATATACAATATCTTAGTAATGAATACTGTACCATTAGCAGTAATCAGCATGGATTCATGAAGAATCGTTCTTGCCAAACCAGACTATTAACTTTCTATGAGGAGGTGAGCTGCCATCTAGATAAAAGAAGGCCAGTAGACATGGTGTATCTGGTGGAACCAGTCCAAAAGTACATTTAAAAAAATGTTTTATGTAATTTAATAGGTAAGGTTTGGAATAAATAATAGGATTTTTTAAAACAGCTTACCTGTAAAATCCCTTTCTTGAGAGTACATCACGGGACACAGAGACTTTGATAATTACATAGTGGGTTAGATAGTCACCATCAGGTGATTGGACACTGGCAACCCTAATTACAAGGCGAGTTCCTCCCCTATATAACCCCTCCCATATGGAGAGCACCTCAGTTTTGTAGCAAAGCAATAAGTGTCCCAATGTATAATCCGGAAGTGGGGCGGGAGTTCTGTGTCCCATGATGTACCCTCAAGAAAAAGATTTTACAGGTAAGCTGTTTTAAAAAATACTATTTTCTTGTTCATACATCACGGGACACAGAGACTTAGATAATTAACTAGTGAGATGTCCCATAGCAATGCCCAAATTGAGGAGAGGGAGACACAGATCAGAAAACACAGACTGCCATCGGACAAGAGGACCTACACTGCTGCCTGCAGTACACTGTGCCTGCAGGCGGCATCCTCATGCCCTCTCACATCCATTTGGTAAAATCTAGTGAATGTATGGACCGAAGACCAAGTAGCAGCCTTGCAGATCTGAGCCATGGAGGCCTGGTGATGCACTGCCCATGAAGCACTAACTGCTCTAGTCGAATGCGCTTTAACCTGAAAAGGAGGAATCTTCTTTTCCAAACCATAGGCCTAAATAATGACTTGTCAAATCCACCTTGAAATAGTGAACTTCGACACTACCTGGCCCTTCCTCGGCCCTCTGGCAGAATAAATAGACAATCAGTCTTTCGTATCTGAGCCATAACTTGCAGATACATTTTTACCGCTCTTACAACATCTAAAGAGTGTAGCTTCTCTTCTTCTGCGGACTGCGGATCTGGAAAAAAGGACGGTAGGATTACATCTTGATTCAGATGGAATCCTGAAACCACTTAAGGTAAAAAAGCTGGGTGAGGACGCAACACCACCCTGTCTTTATGAATGATCAAATATGGCTCTTAACAAGAAAGAGCTGCTAACTCCGATACCCTCCTTGCTGAGGATATGGCTACAAGAAAAAACTGTTTCTTTGTCAAAAGAACTAAAGAAGCATGGTGCAATGGTTCAAAAGGTTGTTTCTGTAAAACTGATAAAGCTAAATTTAAGTCCCATGGACACACAGGAGGCTTAACCGGCAGATTCAAGCGCAGCACTCCTTGGACAAAGGCCCGGATCAGGGAATGAGAGGCAAGCGGTCTTTGAAAGAATACCGAGATCTGGCCCTTGATAGTGCTCAAGGCCAACTTCATTTCAAAGGCCTAATTGAAGAAAGGTAAGAATCCTGCTAATGGCATACCTTCTAGGATGCCACCTCCTGGATTCACACCAGGAAACATATGCCTTCCAGATTCTGTAGTAGATGAGCCTGGAGGCCGGCTTCCTGGCGTTAACCAGAGTGGGTAGGACTGGGCCCGAGAGCCCACGACTCTTCAGAATGTGGATCTCAACAGCCAAACCGTCAAATTCAGACTTTGTAAGGCAGCATGGAATATTGGACACTGTGAGAGTAGATCTGAGCGGAGCGGAAGAACCCAAGGGTTCCCCTCTGCCATCTTCACAATCTCAGCATACCAGGATCGCCTGGGCCAAGCCGGGGCTACCAGAATCACCGGCTTTCCTTCTCTCTTGACTCTCCGGAGCAATCGTGGGAGAAGCAGAACTGGAGGGAACGCATAAATCAGAGAATACTGATCCCATGGAATTGTTGAGGCATCCGACCCTTGTGCCAGCGGATCACTTGTCCTTGATACGAAGTTGTCCAGCTTTGTGTTGAACCTGGAGGCCAACAGGTCTACATCTGGGGTACCCCATTTCCTACATATAGCCTGAAAAATGTTGGGGTGTAGAGACTATTCTCCTGGACTCAGCTGCTGGCGGCTTAGAAAATCCGCCTGCCAATTTTCTACCCCTGGAATGAAGACCGCAGACAGACAGGGAACATGCCTTTCTGCCCAAGAAAAAATGTGATTCACCTCTTTTTGGGCATCCAGACTCCTGGTGCCCCCTTGGTGATTGATATAAGCCCCTGCTGTGGCATTGTCGGACTGTATCCGGACAGGACAACCCTGCAACCTGTAAGTCCAGACCCTGAGGGCCAGATGAATTGCCCGAATCTCCAGAATGTTGATGGGCAAGAGCTCTTCGGCTCTGGACCATTTTCCCTGGGCAGAAGCTTCTTCCAGAACTGCCCCCCCGCCCCAGCCTAAAAGGCTGGTGTCTGTGGTTACGATTTTCCATGTAACCTAAATAAAGAATTTTCCCTTTAGCAGATTCTGAGGAAGCAACCACCAATTGAGGCTCTGTTGAACCCACGGTGACAGGTGCATTGGGAGGTCCAAGGCTTGAACCTCTCTGTTCCAGGCAGACAGGATGCTGTTCTGCAAAGGTCTTGAGTGAAACTGGGCGTAAGGAACGGCCTTGAATGAGGCCACCATTTTCCCTAATAACCTTATGCATAGACGAATGGAGGAATTTTTCCTTACTTTGATCATACGGACCAAATCCTTTATGGCTTTGGCCTTTGACCTGGGTAAGAATACCCTGCTTTGGGTCTTGTCTATGACCATGCCCAAATACTCCAGCCTTCTTTGGGGCTGTAAGGAGGATTTTTCTAGATTGAGGACCCAGCCTATGTACTCTAAATCAGTGTTACTCTTTCGTCCATGGACCGACACAGCTTCTCTATTGACAAAGTGGGTATTATCCGTTAATTAGGAGTGACTAGGCAGAAAACTTGTAAAAAGTGTTGCATCACACCTTCTACAGTACCGCCCAGGGGGTGGACCCTCTGGGTATATCCCCTCAGTCTGCATCTCGCAGATCAGTTTTTTTCTGTCTAGCAAGGAGTAGGACATGGCTCCCTTTGGTCCGGGGGAAAAAGATATTTTTTTGCTACATTTTTTTTGTTTCCTGCGATCTTCAATCAATTGCCGACTGGGTGACAGGCTGGATCCTTGATCCTTGTAGTCTCCTCAGTTTTGGCCATCGAGCGTGTGCCGACCCTAGCTACGCGCTGGGTTTTCCACGACATGCCCGTCGCTCCACGGGTGGCCGGTGAGCCTACGCTCCAGGGCCTGCATCGGACCGCTCAGCTTCGGCTGACCTTACGGCCGAGTCGCAGCAGCCTGGCTGGTGAGCCTAAGCTCCAAGGCTTGCATCGGACCGCTCAGCTTCGGCTGACCTTACGGCCGAGTCGCAGCAGCCTGTCCGGTGAGCGTCGCGCTCCAGGGCATACATATGATCGTCCCCTTGGGTCCAATCACAGCATGCCTGGCCAACAGTCACCTTCCGTGCGCGGACGATTATCTGTTTGGAATGTCTTCCAGCATGATACATGCAGGATAGGTAAGTAAACTCCCCTGCCTCGGCTGGGTGATTTGGCTGGACATTCCTGGAGAGACCAAGTAAGTGGTTGTGGCCCCTTTCTTCCCTCTCTCCCTGCTTTTCCCTCCTCCCTGGGCTTCTAGCTAAAGGTTTCTTGGTGCTGGGGGTCACCTAAGTGGTTCCACTATAGTGGGGCTGGCTGTAACTAACATTTAAAAGAAATGTCATTTCTGCTTACCTGTATGTGCTTTCTCCTCCATGCTGTCGGCGGCCATTTTGCGGTGGTCCATGCCGGCTTCGGCCTCTAGTGACTGCCCGGCGGCCATCTTCCTGTGGTTTCGGCGCCATTTTCTTGTAGTTCCACACCCACTGGCCTCTATCAACTGATCGGCGGCCATGTTTGTAATGATCCACGCTGTATGTAATATATTGCCATTCGGCGGCCATCTTTTTGTGGTCTACGGCTGCTTTGGCCTCTATCTTCGGCTCGGCGGCCATTTTCTAAGAGCCCACATTATCTTCCATACAGACGTTTGGCGGCCATTTTGCGAGAGTCTCCGGCCTCTAGGGTGCATTACACTGGCGCGAGACATTTACACAGGAAGCACTGATAAAAGAAGCAGACTGACACAGCAGTGGTGGGACAGCATCACAGGCGCAGAACGGCAGCATAGCGGTACCGATCCAGGGTGGTGAATCCTCTGGGTGACCCAGCATCTCTGCAGCGCAGGAGGATGGCCTATTGATATCTTGCCTGGAGCCCTGTGGGTGTCAGCGCGTGGTCAGCATGGCATCTGAGATCTGAGCCAGATGTCTTCTCCCCTGAAACACCAGATTTAGCAGCTGGTGCCCCTGAGGTGTCTATGAACGCTATAACGGCAATCCTAGAGGCGTTTGCTTCCAGGGTAGAAGCAGCACACGGCAATACAGGGGTTAGTAAACGCCCCCGTCCCCTGCAAGCTTCTGGGGATAATTCTGATGCAGAACCAGGTCCAGCTACGGCTCATGGCCCAGATTCTGACGCATCAGAGACTGCAGACTGTGACCGGACAGTGAGGATGTCTCCAAGTCCAGGTCAGTACGCGAGACGGCTTTGGTATCTGACCTTATTACTGCAGTGTGGGATACGCTAAAGTTGGAAAATACTGCAGAAGCAGCAGAGACTCCGGTCCACTTTGGGGTTTCATAAACCTGCCTGCACTGCTAAGGTGTTCCCTTGTGTCTTATTTTGTTTCTGTTTTTTATTTTGATAAGGGTCTTTACAGCCCCAAAGAGGTTTGCGATACTGTACCCCTTTGAGGAGAGTTTTCTGAAGATATGGACCTCTCCCCCTATAGTGGACCCTCCGGTGTCCAGACTTAAGAGCCACCACAATTCCAGTAAAAGGGGTTCCTGTTTTCAAGGACCCTGTGGATAAGAAGGCTGAAGCACTCGCTCGCTACCTATACTCAATGGTAGGCTCGGCAGTACGTCCGGCATTGGCAGGGGCCCAAGTGTCTCAGACACTTACTAAATAGGCAAGATTGCTACTCCAGGGGTTAAGGAGCGAGATGCTCCTCCTGATGAGATAACATTGGCCGACCAGTTGGTCCAGGGCCTTAGGTTTGTCTGTGAGTCAGACATGGATACTATTCCCCTGCTGTCAAAAGCTTTGGTTTATGTAGTACCAATACGCCGCCTGATCTGGCTAAAGGGCTGGTCCGCGGATCAGACCTCCAAGAAAGCCCTGTTGGATCTGCCTTTTAAGGGCGACAGACTTTTTGGGGCCTCTCTGGATGACATCATCAAGGATGCCACAGGAGGTAAAAGCACTTTGCTTCCTCAAACTAGCAAGGGTAGGGGCCACGCCAAGGGCAAGGGCCCTCCTTTACTGCACGCAAGCAGTTTTTTCGTCCCCCTAGGGTGACAGGGAAAAGACCCAAGGCCGACAAGGCGCCTGCCCAAGGACAAAAGCGTCCTTGGTCCCGCAAACCCAACAAGCCTGCGGACAAATCTGCGTCCGCATGAAGGTCCGCCCCCACCCAGCTCTCGGGTGGGGGGACGTCTTCGCAAATTTGCAACTCAGTGGACAGCTCTAGTCTCCGACAGGTGGGTTTGCGAAGTAATCTCCTCAGACTACAAGATAGAATTTCTCTCTTGTCCACCGGACAGATTCGTCACCTCCAATCTCCAGCTACTACCGACCCGTCGGGAGGCCCTGTATGGGGCGGTCCAGGGTCTACTGGAACGCGGGGTAGTTATTCCAGTTCCAGAACAGGAACGGGGTCAGGGTTTTTACTCAAATCTGTTCATTGTGCCGAAGAAGGAGGTGGTTCGTCCAATCTTGGATCTCAGAGCCCTCAATTGCTTTGTGAAGGTGCAAAGATTTCGGATGGAGTCGGTTCGATCTGTAGTCACGGCTCTCCATCCGGGGGACTTTCTGTCCTCCTTGGACATCAAGGACACATACCTGCATGTCCCCATATACTCCAGACACCAGAGGTTTCTGCAATTTGCTATCGGGAAGAACCACTACCAGTTTAGGGCCCTCCCGTTTTGGCCTTGACTGAGCACCCAGGACGTTCACGAAGGTGCTCGCTCCGATTCTGGCACTTCTAAGACAGCGGGGTATCGCTATCATGGGCTACTTGGACGACATTCTACTGAAGGCCCCTTCAAGCTCAGAATTATAGGTAAGCGTGTCCATTACCTGTCAGACTCTTCGAGACTGTGGTTGGATACTAAACACGCAAAAGTCAGTATTGGTGCCCACTCAACGCCTAGTGTACCTGGGGTTGATTCTGGATTCCTCAGAGGCAAATGTATTCCTCCCTGTGGAGAAGTTGCTGTCAGGGACGTGCTGGGCTTGAACCTGGGACCTCTTCTGTGTCTGGCATTGACTCTTCCAGCGGAGCTATCTGAGATGCTGGACAGTTCCCTGCCTGATCTGCTGGATAACCTATCTGATCCATTAGACTACTCTGCTTGGTGTCTGATTACTGTTGAACTCTGAACCCCTTGCTCCTCCCATGTACTTCCTATAAAAGACATTCCAGAGATGTTGCCCCTTGCGGTTTGATCTGCTTCTGTTCCCTGAGTTCCTGATTCTGTGCTTGTATCCTGTTCCTGTGTTTGACCCGGCTTCCTGACCACGCTTCTGTCTCCAGTCCTGACCTCGGCTCGTTTGACCCTGCTCAGTTATCTGCCAGTCTGCCTGTTGCCAAGATTCGGCCTGGACTTTGACTACTCTCTGCCTGCCACTTGTGATGTTTACCTTGATGTGTATGACCCGGCTTGTCTGACTCTGCAAACCTGCACCAGCTTACCTGCATCCTCTGCTCTGCAAGCTGCACACGCTGACCTGCATCCTTTGCAATGCAAACCTGCACCTGCTGACCTGCATCCCTGCTCTGCAAACCTGCACCTGCTGACCTGCATCCCTGCTCTGCAAACCTGCACCTGCTGACCTGCATCCCTGCTCTGCAAACCTGCACCTGCTGACCTGCATCCCTGCTCTGCAAACCTGCACTTGCTGACCTGCATCCCTGCTCTGCAAACCTGCACTTGCTGACCTGCATCCCTGCCCTGCAAACCGGCACCTGCTGACCTGCATCCTCTGCTCTGCAAGCTGCATCTGCTGACCTGCATCCGCTGCTTCCGGAACCAGCCGTTCCAGTCTCCACTCGGCTCCACCACGCCAAGCAGTGAGGATCAGACAGGCACCCTTACCTCACCGTGCTCTTACCACCACTGTCCCCACTCCAGTGGTCTCCGAGCCGGGGTTGTACGGGAGGTCCCTCTCCGCACGTCAGGCTCACACCCAAGGTACGTTACAGTTGCAGACCCTCCGGGCTGCAGTACGGCAGCTGACTTCCAGGAATTGGTCGTCACTCTGTTTTTTGTATGCGAGTGTTAGGCCTCCTGGTAGCTTCCTTCGAGGCGGTCCCATATGCTCAATACCACACTTGAGTTTTACAGAAGGAAGTTCTGTCCAGATGGAACAGATGTCCATCATCTCTGGATTATCAAATCCGAGTGAGCCACCTAGTCAGGAGATCCCTGGTATGGTGGCTGACAGCACCGGCTCTAATGGCCGGGAAGTCATTTCTTCCGGTTTACTGGATAGTGATCACGACGGACGCCAGCCTTACAAGTTGGGGGGGAGTCTGGGGTGTTCAGTCGGCGCAAGGTCGCTGGACCCCAGAGGAAGCCCTCCTGCTGATCAATGTCCTGGAAATCCGGGCGATCAGGCTGTGCCTCTTCAAATGGTCTCAGAGGCTGCAAGGGCGTCCAGTCAGGATCCAGTCAGACAACGCCACAGCAGTGGCATATGTCAATCATCAAGGAGGAACAAGAAGCTCAGCTGCAGCATCGGAGGTCGCTCGCATCCTGAAGTGGGCAGAGAGGAGCGTACCGGCATTGTCGGCCGTGTACATTCCGGGTGTGGAAAACTGGCAGGTGGACTACCTGAGCCGCCAGATGCTGGACCAGGGAGAATGGTCCTTACACCCGGAGGTGTTCCAACTCCTCTGCCAAAGATGGGGCACACCAGACGTAGATCTTCTGGCTTTCTGACTCAATCAGAAGGTATTGAGGATTGTGGCCCGGTCAAGAGACCCATGGGCAGACGCAACGGATGCGTTGGTGGCATTGTGGGGTCAGTATCGGCTAATCTATGCCTTCCCTCCCATGAGGCTCCGTCCTCTTCTGCTCCACAGAGTGGAGGCAGAGGGAATTCCAATGATCCTAATCGCTCCAGATTGGCCTCAGCGTCCTTGGTACGCCGATCTAGTACGTCTGGTAGCAGATGTCCCCTGGCACCTACCACTACAGAAGGACCTGCTATCCCAAGGTCCCATACTCCATCCTGCTTTACGGTCACTGGCTTTAACAGCATGGCTGTTGAGAACCAGGTACTGAGAGACCGGGGCCTGTCAGATTCAGTAATCTCTACTATGAGAAGTGCTCGGAAACCGTCCTCTAGGAAGGTTTATCACTGCACTTGGAAGGCCTACATCTCCATGTGTGAGGAAATGAAATGGCATCCGCGTACTTATTTGGTTTCCAGAATCCTGCTGTTTTTACAGCATGGGGTGGACCAAAGGCTTGCCCTAAGTACTATTAAAGGACAGATATCTGCCCTGGCTGTCTTTTTTCAGCGACCCCTGGCGACTCACTCTCTCGTGAGTACATTTGTGCAGGGGGTTCGACATGTGGCCCCTCCGGTCCATCCCCCGCTACCTCTGTGGGACTTGAACCTGGTCCTCTCGGTGCTTCAGAAGGCACCGTTTGAGAATATTAGAGATATTCCCCTGTTGACACTTTCTCAGAAAGTGGTCTTCTTGGTGGCTGTTACGTCAGTTACACGAGTCTCTGAGCTGGCAGCCTTGTCCTGCAAGGCTCCCTATTTGATTTTCCACAAGGATAAGGTGGAGCTGCGGCCGCAGCCTTCCTTTCTTCCGAAAGTCGTTTCGGCTTTTCATCTCAACGAAGACCTTGTACTTCCATCCTTGTGTCCTCATCCGTTGAATCCTAAGGAGTCGGCGTTGCATTCCTTGGACGTTGTCCGAGCTTTGAGAGTATACCTATTTGCTACTTCCCTGTTCAGGAAGTCAGACTCACTGTTTGTTTCGGTGGCTGGTCCGAAGTAGGGCCAAGCAGTCTCGTCAGCCACCATCTCTAGGTGGATCCGACAGATAGTAATCCAGGCTTACGCCTTAAAGGGTCAAGCGCCCCCCTTTCCGGTCACGGCGCATTCGACCAGGGCAATAGGTGCCTCTTGGGCTTCCCGACATCAAGCGTCTGTTTCCCAATTATGTAAAGCGGCGACTTGATCGTCCGTTCACACGTTCACAAAATTCTACAAGGTTGATGTAGGTGCATCTTCGGATGCCTCTTTCGGCCGCAACGTTTTGCAGGCGACTGTTTAGAGTTGCAACTCCTCCGTTGGAGGAGTGCTGTTTTGTGTTTGGGGTGAAGTTTATTTTTATGCTGTTACCACCCCTCGTTTTTTCTCTGACACTGCTTTGGGACGTCCCACTTTGTCAATAGAGAAGCTGTGTCGGTCCATGGACGAAAGAGTAAATAGGATTTTTTACTCACCGTAAAATCCTTTTCTCTAAGTCCATGGACCGGCACAGCACCCACCCCTCCTTTTAAGTTTGTACTGCTTTTTGACTAACTGATCTGCGAGATGCAGACTGAGGGGATATACCCAGAGGGTCCGCCCCCTGGGCGGTACTGTAGAAGGTGTGATGCAACACTTTTTACAAGTTTTCTGCCTAGTCATTCCTAATTAACGGATAATACCCACTTTGTCAATAGAGAAGCTGTGTCGGTCCATGGACTCAGAGAAAAGGATTTTACAGTGAGTAAAAAATCCTATTTTCTCAACTCCAGTCCTCAAGGCGACCCAACAGGTCATGTTTTCAGGATTTCCCTCAGATGAAACGGCTGTGGTAATTACTAAGGCAGTGAAACTGATTAAATCACCTGTGCGAAATAATGGAGAGGCTAAAAACATGACCTGTTGGGGCACCTTGAGGACTGGAGTTGAGAAACACTGCTCTAAATACTCCACTGTGCTGTGCACATTGCAGACTAGGCGTGCTACAAACTGATCTATGAGCAGCAGATCGTCCAGATAAGCTGTTACTGCTATGCCTCATGCCCTTAGCTTCGCCAGGGGCGGGGCTAGCACCTTTGTGAACACTTGAGTTGCGGTAGCCAGACCGAACGGTAGGGCCACAAACTGAAAGTGGCGCTGATCCACCGCAAACCTTAGAAATTTTTGGTGAGTGGGAAATATTGGCACATGTAGATATGCATCTTTGATGTCCATTGATGCCAGGAATTCTCCTCCCTGAAGGGTGGAGACCACTGAACAGACAGACTCCATGTGGAAGGAGCAAATGTTCAGAAACTGATTTCAGGTCTTTCAGATCCAGAATAGGTCTGACGTCCCTGTTTGGTTTTGGGACCGTAAAGAGGTTTGAGTATAACCCTGAGCCTTGCTCCTCTGGTGCTACTTCTATGATTACCCCTTGGGCCAACAGGCGCTCCAGGGCCAAAAGTAAGGGCCTCCTCTTTTCTGGATTCTTGGAGATTCTTGATCTCAGAAAACGGGATGGCGGAAGTTCCCGGAACTCTAGCTTGTAGCCTAGAGATACAGTGGGGGTGACCCATTTGTCCTGAACCTCTTCCCGCCAGGCGTCTGCAAACCGCAGCAGCCTTCCCCCCACTCGGCCGAGCGGGGGCGCCCCTTCATAGGGAAGTTTTGGGGTTCTGCTTAGTGGATCTTGAACCCCAAGATCTTTTCTGCCCTTAGGCTTGGCCCTGGGCCTTTCCCCTAGTATTGGACAGGGGAGGCCATCGCCACTGTCTGGAAGTCAAAGCTCCAGGGGCTGGGGAAAGAGAACGTTTAAATGAGGGACGTTTACTCTTCTTCTTAACCGGTAACAATGTGGATTTGCCTCTGGTAATCTTTTGGATATATTTGTCCAAATCATCCCCAAACAGGCATTCCCCATAAAATGGGAACGCCGCCAAGTATCTCTTGCAAGAAACCTTGGCTTCCCGATGCTTTAGCCAAAGGGACCTGGGCATGTGTACCAGCAGGAGATTTAGGCGAGATGCTTACTGAACAGAGTCCATGATCGCATCAACCGCAAAACACAGTGCCTTAGGAAGGTCTGCATAAACCTCAACTTTCTCTTCAGCAGTGGCGGTGCGTCCATAGTGGGCGCAGGAGCACCGCCCCCTCTCTCCCCTGCACTGTCAACAATACATACATTCATGCATTGCATGAATGTATGTATTGTCGCCGGCGCCGCTGCCATCCACTATTCAGATGGCCGGCCCCCTGGCGAGCACCAGCCATCTGAATAACAGCAGTTGGTTGGTTTTTGGAAGTGTCTATCAGAGCCAGCGGCTCTGATAGGCTTCTCGATTACAGCCTGTGGGCTGTAATCGGCTTCCAAATAGTTAACCAGGGGTTAACACTGATTAACACTGACACGCGTCTCAGCCAATCAGGTTCACCGGGTCTGGTTACCGGTAACCCGATTGGCTGAAGCAACATTGAGGGCGGGAGAAGACATGAGGGAGTGTGGAGGAGGACGGCGCTGACCCGAGGAAGGTAAGTGCCGGGCTGGGGGGAAACTGGCTGCATTTGATGGGGAAACTGGCTGTATTTGGGGGGAAACTGGCTGTATTTGGGGGAAAACTAGCTGCATTTGGGGGGAAACTAGCTGCATTTTGGGGGAAACTGGCTGTATTTGGGGAAAAACTGGCTGAATTTGGGAACAAACTGGCTGCATTTGAGGGGGCAAACTGGTGATGTTTGGGCACAGTGGCTGCGTTTAATGGGCACAGTGGCGGCAATTGATGATTTTTTTTTCAGTTTGTTTGTGCCCCCCCCCCCAAAAAAAAATTTGAGCACCAGCCGCCACTGCTCTGCAAGGAGGAGGTTAACCACCTGTTTCACTTGTTCCTTGAGGAACTGGCACATGCCATTTGCTGCAACTGCAGATTGGACAACAGCACCAGCCATAGAGAAGGAGGCTTTAAGCAAAGATTCTAGCTTTTTATCAGTTGGATCTTTGAAGCCCTGAGCATTGTCCACGGGACACGTCAGGCTTTTATTCACACAAGAAAAAGCCGCGTCTATAGCTGGCACCTCCCATTTCTTGTGGGTTGTATAAAAATAAGAGGTCGCTAGTACAGATGTTACACGCTATGGTTTGGATAGCATAAACAATAAGTGAACAACGTGCTTAACAATTTAAAACGTGCTTAACAATTTAAACCAACAATTGTAAGGTGCATATAATATTCTAGAGTATAAACAAGGTGCAATTAAGGACAACAACCTGGATGAATATAGCACAATGAAAGTCCATAGAGGGTATAAGGTGATTGAAATCTTTAACCCGTCACCATGGAAGACGATCTTGTGAAAAAACACACACCCGGTGAGTAAGGTAAGTAGCCTACTTACCAACTGATTGTGACCCCTTTAACTAAAAAGGCAGGTCATATAAAGCTTGGCTGATTGGTAATGGACGAATCAATAGATGGACTGGGAGACACTCCGCTGAAGAGATCAGTGTATTATGCCTGGGGGACACTCCGTCTCATATTTGATCAGAGAAAAAATAAAAAAGGCACGGCCATAGCATGATACCATTTCTTGGTAAATCCTTCCTCCACTGGATAAAGGAGGGAAAACCTCTTAGGAGAGAAAACAGTTTATCTGGGTGAACCCATTCATCATACATCAATTTCTCCAACAAGGGATGAATTGGGAAGCTATATGCAGCCTGTGGGGATTTCCGGGATCCCAAGGAGGAAACAGAGGACATGGCAGCCTCAGCAGAAGGCAATTTGTATGTGGTACGCACCATCTCTGTATAATATTGCACCTGCATCTTAAGCGCCTGAGAGGTAGAAGAGATCTTCTCCTCATCCTCTGAATCCTCAGACTGCTTCTGATATCCATCCCTAGATAGGGATATCTCATCACCAATAGTTCATCTGATAAGGAACCCAGAGCAGAGGAAGGGGATCTACCCCGCTTTCTGACACTTTTTAAGGAGGTTGCGATTAATGTAGCAATCCTTCCTTCCAAGCCATCCAAAGCAGCTTTCATAGTATCTTCAGTGACATATACAGGAGCTGCAACATTAGGTGAGGCTGCAAAGCCTGACAGGGGTACAGATTCATCCTGTGAGGCTGCTACCAGTCTGTCAGGAGGGGGGGGGGGGGGTTGGTAATCTGCAGGCATGCTAGACGGGGATTTCTTAGTGCCTCTTTTACCTGCCCCTGAAACCCTCTTATGCATAGTACACATGTACGGGATTCCCGGCGGTAAAAAGTCCGCTGGGAATCCCGAGGGAAAAACAGAAAACCTGCTTTGTAAGTTTTTCCCCCTACACACGAGAGGTTTTCCCGACAGGAAAACTGCGATGGAGCTTTTGGTCGGGAATCCCAGCCGTGTGTATGCTCCATCCCAGTTTTTCACATAGGAAAACTGCCGGGAAAAAGACCGCCTAGATTCCCGGCGGTAAAAAAGAAAGCTGGTTCCCTTTTTTTTATCCCGGCAGTTGTCTCGTCGGGAAAACTGCGATGGAGCATACACACGGCCGATTTTCCCGGCCAAAATCTCTTTTGGCAGTTTTCCCGATGGGAAAAACGGTTGTGTGTGTACGAGGCATTACTGGGAGACATAGCCCTAAGCTGCAAAGCAGAGGCACTAGTACAAGTGCAACCACTGTTGTGCTCTTAGTTTTACAATACATATATATATTAGCTCACTGCACAACCTGATGCCGTGTAGGTGTCTTAGGTATGCCTGGATTCGTTCCACTGAGATGCTTACAACCCACAGCCATGTGTCCCACCGCTTTACAGAAGGCTCTGGCGTGCTGGGCTTTTAAATCATGCCGCTTTGGCGCCTGCGCACTGAGCAGTGTTGCCAACCGTACGTAGATTTACGTACAGCCCGCGATTTAACCCCTTTTTCGGGCTGTACGTAAAAGTCCGTTTATGGGCACCGGCGCCCATAAAAAAGATGGCCGCGAGCCGGCCATACAACTGCGCATGCGCCGTTCCGAATGCGCCGGCCGAGCGCATTCGGAACTCGGCCGAGCGGCGGCGGCGCACACGCAGTAACGTGATGGCGCCGCTGGCGCCATTTTTGAAAAGGCCACAGTGGCTGGCGGCAGTGGCGGGACACCTGAAGTGAGTGCATGCCATGCACTCATCATAGGTGGTCTGTGGAGGACTCGGAGCACTGACAGGGCCCAGCCAGGAGTGTGGAGGACGGACTCAAGGTCAGTGAAACAGGGGGGGATACAAGGGGACAGCGTCATCAGTGTGCTGTATCCTCCTCTGGTTCCTGTGTCCCTTTCACCTCTTCACAGGTCAGGGCAGCACAGTGCTGCCCTGACCTGTGGAGTGGTAAAAGGGGCACAGGAGGAGGACACAGCACACAGATGATGTGCAGAAGTAATATGGTGGTGTCCGCAGCCTCTGTTCCCCTCCTGTAGTGTGTCCGCAGCCTCTGTCCCCCTCCTGTAGTGTGTCCGCAGCCTCTGTCCCCCTCCTATAGTATGTCCACAGCCTCTGTCCCCCCTCCTGTAGTATGTCCGCAGCCTCTGTCCCCCCTCCTGTAGTATGTCCGCAGCCTCTGTCCCCCTCCTGTAGTATGTCCGCAGCCTCTGTCCCCCTCCTGTAGTATGTCCGCAGCCTCTGTCCCCCTCCTGTAGTATGTCCGCAGCCTCTGTTCCCCTCCTGTAGTATGTCCGCAGCCTCTGTCCCCCTCCTGTAGTATGTCCGCAGCCTCTGTCCCCCTCCTGTAGTATGTCCGCAGCCTCTGTCCCCCTCCTGTAGTATGTCTGCAGACTCTGTCCCCCTCCTGTAGTATGTCCGCAGCCTCTGTCCCCCTCCTGTAGTGTGTCCGCAGCCTCTGTCCCCCTCCTGTAGTGTGTCCGCAGCCTCTGTCCCCCTCCTGTAGTGTGTCCGCAGCCTCTGTCCACCTCCTGTAGTGGGTCCATAGCCTCTGTCCCCCTCCTGTAGTATGTCCGCAGTCTCTGTCCAGTGTCCACCTCCTGTAGTATGTCCGCAGCCTCTGACCATCTCTTGTCTTTTATCATGTCTACAGTCTCTGAGGGGATCCTAGAAAGAAGTCAAGGGTGGAAGTGCCGCCGGGATGGGGGTTACGGCCCGGGAAGAAACAGACGTGTGGACTGGGGAGAGGAGATCAGAGCCACCAAGCTGGAGCCGTCTGACTGAGCCCCACACTGTGCACCTGAGAGGAGGTAAGTGACAGTGCCGCCAGGCCATTCTAAGGGGGGGGGGTCACTGATGTAAGCAGGTGAATGAATACAATAATGTAAGGGGGCACTGATATAAAGGTTTCCCCCTTATATTAATACCCCCCCCCCTTACCTTAGTGTATTCACTCTGCGGAAGGTGAATACACTAAGGTAAGAGCCCCCCTCCACATCAGGGTTCCCCCTTACATCATGATCTGCAGCGTTCCCCTTTACATAAGAGTTCCCTTGCACTGTAAGGGGGCATCCTGCAGACTCTGATGTAAGAGGGAACTCTGTGCTGGCCGGGTTATAGTAACCTGACCTTCATGTAAATTGAGAAAAATGTTTTTTTACTTTTGTTTAACTTAAACACATTGATAAATAGCATTAGCTGTGTGTTTATAGTTCAAATATTGATATTTGCACTGTTTAGCACTAAAAACAGTGATTGTAGGTACTTTTTTGCAGCGTCAGTAAAAAATGCGGCTCTGCCAGCAATTTTCATGATTTTTGCCAGTAAGAAATTGCTGCCGTACAGAAATTTTGGCATCCTTGCCAGTAAATTTCACTTCAGGGGGTTGGCAACACTGGCACTGAGCATGTCCCTTCGACAGCATGTAAGTATACACCAGGTATGTCACTTACTCCCTCTGGTGGCGGAAACCAGGTAAGACATGCAACTACTCACAGAAGATAATATTCAAAAAATTATCTTCACTTTCCTTATCCCCGCAGCAGGAAAACTGCTGAGAACAACAGATCCAGCCTTCACCCATCACAGCGGGTAATGTTGGGCTGTCATATACCTGGGTGTATTTGAACTGGGATCTTCCTGGTCCCACAGCTGCAGCCTTACCTGTTGTGCTACGGAGGAGATCTGGGCTTTTGGAAATGTCCTTTCAGTATTAAGCATTACCTTGGACTCACTAGCCCCACCTGCTGTCAGCTGTGGACAATTTTCAATCAAAGCAGCCCATAAAAAGGAAGTGATGCTATCTATCTGTGTGGAATAGCTCCCTGGGTGTTGTGACTGCTTTTTGATCTTGATTTTCGTGCCTGAATTCCTGACTACTCTCTAGCCTGCTGATTTTGTACTTCACTGCCAGCTCATGTATGACCTTTGCCTGCCTAACCACTCTCTGGATTTCGATCGTGTACCGTTTTGCCTGATCTGTTGCCAACCTAATCTGCCTGACTACGTTTTCGCCTGAATCCTCAGCACACAAGTTCCACTTCGGACACTACCTATCACAGGTACCCTACATTACAAACGGGCCACAATGACAGTGGAACCTGCTGAGATTGTTAAGGCGATTTCACGTCAGGGACAATTGATTGGAGCTTATGAACAGCATCTTTCTTCCCTGGACACCAAGTTAGATGAACTTTGTACTATGCTTAAATCTTGTTTGCCTGCATCCTCTGCAATGGTCCAGACTCTGGATCCTACTCCTGCTACGATCCAACCCGCCTCTTCTGTACCACCCAAACTTCCCTTGCCTAACAAATTTGGTGGTGATACTGAGGACTGCAGAGGCTTTTTAAATGTTTGCCGTTTGCATTTCTGCAACAACCCTGGGACCTTTAGCACTTTGTCTGCCAAAGTGACTTTTGTAATTTCCTTGTTAAAGGGGAAGGCCCTGGCCTGGGTCTTTCCTTATCTGAAACGCAATGATCCTGTGCTGCAAGACGCTGACAAATTTCTGGCTTCTCTCCAGACTGTATTTGACAAGCCAGATAGAGCTTCTGCAGCTGAGTACTCACTCTTGGACATGCAACAAGGCACCAGGTCTGTGGCACAATATGCTATTGAGTTTCGTACTCTTGCTGCTGAGACTAATTGGGACTCAATGGCATTACGTGCAGCCTTCCGAAAAGGTCTTGCAGATCACATCAAAGACAAATTAGTCTATAAGGATTCCCCAGAAGACCTAGAGAAATTCATAGAGCTCTGTGTTCGTCTAGATGTCCAGTATCATGAAAGGTGCCAAGAGAGACTTAGAACTCGCAAGTTTCCTAGGCCAGTTTACCGTTTGGCCCCTAAATTCCAAACACCACCTCAGCCAGAACCTGAAATCTCAGTTGAACCCCAGGCACCTGTGGAACCCGTGGATGTAAGCCGTCTGCCTATACTGTGGACTTAAAGGACATTTATTATCTGTCTGCTCTTCCCATCCAGTAAAAGGCAGGGTCTAACCAGTGTTGGAGGAGCTGGCTTAGACCTTACAGGTATATCCTCCAAGACCAAGATTACCGTTCCTACAATTCTCCATTTACCCTCTAAACTTGTCTCCTGTGAGGCTTTTGTGGATTCTGGAGCTGCTGGCATATTCTTGGACTACACTTTTGCTAAAAAAAATAATATCCCATTTGTTCCAAAATCTAGATCCCTGAACATTACCACCGTGAATGGACAACCCTTGGGAGATGGCATTGTAAAATTTGAGACTATGACAATCGCCCTTCAGGTAGGCGTACTGCACAAAGAGGAAGTTGTCTTGTCTCTTATTGATTCTCCACTTCTGCCCGTTATCCTTGGTTACCCATGGTTACAACAACATAACCCTTCTGTCATTCAAACTGTTTGTCTCAACCCAAAAGACTTTCTGCTTGTATGTTGGCTTTCGTGGCCGTCCCACCTACCTTGCCTCATGAATACCATGCGTTTGCAGACGTATTTTGCAAGCAAAAGGCAGAGGTTTTACCTCCACATCGTTCTTTTGACTGTGCAATTAAATTGATTCCTGGAGCACCTCTTCCCAAAGGAAGGACCTATCCCCTGTCTTTGCCTGAACAAAAATCCATGGAGGAATACGTAAAAGACAACTTGGAAAGAGGGTTTATCCGACCCTCTTCTTCTCCAGTAAGGGCAGGTTTTTTCTTTTGTTGAAAAAAAAGATGGGGGTCTTCGACCATGCATAGACTATCGAGGGTTAAATCAAATCACTGTAAAAGACTCCAACCCTTTGCCTCTCATTCTTGAACTGTTTGATGTACTTAAGGGGGCTGTTATATTCTCCAAGCTAGACCTACGAGGGGCTTATAATCTAATTCGAATTAAAGACGGGGACGAGTGGAAGACAGCATTCAACACTCGTAATGGACATTTTGAATATCTGGTTATGCCATTTGGGTTGTGTAACGCCCCTGCTGTCTTCCAACGTTTCATGAATGAAATTTTTCATGATTTCAGCAACAGTTTTGTGATCATCTACTTGGACGACATTTTAATCTTTTCCAAGACTCATCTAGAGCACATCTCGCATGTAAAGCAGGTATTGCAACGACTGAGAGAAAACCATCTTTACGCGAAGATTGAGAAATGCCGTTTCCATCAAAGCCGTATTCCTTTCCTTGGATACATTATAAGTGCTGTCGGTTTCCAAATGGACCCTCAAAAACTTTCCGCTGTCTTGCAATGGCCCCAACCGACCACTTTAAGAGGGCTCCAAAGCTTTCTAGGGTTCGCAAATTACTACAGACGCTTCATCAAAGGTTTTGCCTCCATTGCGCCCCCCCTTACTGCTATGACTAAGAAAGGTACAAATTGCAAGGTATGGTCCTCAGAAGCAGAATCGGCTTTCCAGCAATTAAAAGACATGTTCAGCAAAGCTCCAATTCTTCAGCATCCAAATCCCGATCTCCAGTACATAGTTGAGGTTGATGCCACTGAGGTAGGAGCAGGTGCCGTGCTCTCCCAGAGACAGCCTAAGTCCGGTAGAATCCATCCAGTAGCATTTTTTTTCTAGAAAGTTTTCTCCAGCGGAGATGAATTGCGATGTTGGGAATCGAGAACTACTGGCCATCAAATTGGCATTGTCTAAATGGCGACATCTTCTGGAAGGGGCTCCTAAACCTTTTTCTATCCTCACTGACCATAAAAACCTACTGTATCTTCAGACTGCAAGACGTTTGAACTCACGTCAGGCTCGATGGGCTCTGTTTTTCTCCCGTTTTAATTTTGTTCTTTCTTATGTTCCTGGGCATAAAAACAAGAAAGCCGATGCTCTTTCCAGACAGTTCGCTACCTCTGAAGAGGACCAACCTACCGAGCAGTATATAATTCCACCTCACAAAATTATCGCACAGATCTCTACGGCTCTTTCCCAACAGTTACAAGAAACCCAGAATCGTGTTCCCCAAGGCTTGAAGATACCACCAGGTCGCCTGTTCGTAGCCCCTAGCCTCAGAAAACCTGTACTCCTCTGGGCACATGATGGTATGTTATCTGGTCATCCTGGTGTCACCATCACTCTTAAGACCTTGCAGCGTCATGTCTGGTGGCCTCATATGAAATGGATGGGTATGTTACTGACTATGTGGCTGCCTGTCCAACTTGTGCTGCGAATAAAGTACCCCGTACATTGCCTACTGGACTGTTACAACCACTTTCAGCACCTCGTCAGCTTTGGACCCATTTGACTATGGACTTCATTACAGACTTACCCAAGTCCGAGGGCATGACTGCTATATGGGTCATAGTGGATCGCTTTTCCAAAATGTCTCATTTTGTGCCGCTCCCGGGATTACCTACAGCGGAAGAACTGTCTACTCGCTTCCTTTCCCATATTGTGAGATATCATGGCATACCTACCAAAGTCGTCTCAGACCGCGGATCCCAGTTTGTTTCCTGATTCTGGAGAGCGTTCTGCAAGAAACTGGGAGTAACGCTTTCACTCTCTACCTCACATCACCCTCAAACAGATGGTCAAACCGAAAGCATGAACCAGACCCTAGAAACCTATCTTCGACATTATGTCAATGCCTTACACTCCAACTGGTCTAAGTATTTGCCTTCAGCTGAATTTGCCATTAATTCCCGTTGGCACAGTGCTCTTCATACCACACCATTCTACGCAGCCCTAGGTTATCACTAGGGTTGTCCCGATACCGATACTAGTATCGGTATCGGGACCGATACCAAGCATTTGCGCGAGTACTTGTACTCGCGCAAATGCTCCCGATGCCTTGTCCGATACTTCGCCGAGAGGGCGAAGAGGGGGCGGAGAGCGGGGCGGGGGGCGGAGACCAAAGCACAGAGGGGGCGGAGAGCGAGGCGGGGGCGGAGACCAGAGCGGAGACCAGATCGCAGACGGGGCAGAGAGCGAGGCGGGGGGCGGAGACCAGAGCGGAGACGGGGCGGAGAGCGAAGCAGGGGGTGGAGACCAGAGCGGAGACCAGATCGCAGACGGGGCGGAGAGCGAGGCGGGGGGCGGAGACCAGAGCGGAGAGGGGGCGTAACCAGAGCGGAGAGCAGAGCGTGTCTTCAGGCGGGTAAGTAAAATTTCATTGTGACATGCACACAGATTTGTTTTCCTTCCGCCCTTGTGATCAAATGGTTGCCTGCCTTGTCTGTCTTTCTGCTGGTCACCCTGCTATTTTGGTCAATGTGCTCCCCCTGACTCTCCTGCCTGTTTGTTTTTCGATGCTGGAGGGGAGGGAGTTTTTTAAAAAGACATTAACCACTGAGAATGGCCCAGGGGGAGGGAAGAGCTGGGGGTGCGGGTGGGGGGGTGCCTTTGCCAATGTAAGAGGCATTCTTCCCACTGACCACCAATGTAAGAGGCATTATTCCCACTGACCACCAATGTTAGGGGCATTCTTCCCACTGACCACCAATGTTAGGGGCATTCTTCCCACTGACCACCAATGTTAGGGGCATTCTTCCCACTGACCACCAATGTTAGGGGCATTCTTCCCACTGACCACCAATGTTAGGGGCATTCTTCCCACTGACCCAATGTTAGGGGCATTCTTCCCACTGACCACCAATGTTAGGGGCATTCTTCCCACTGACCACCAATGTTAGGGGCATTCTTCCCACTGATCACCAATGTAAGGGACATTCTTCTCACTGATCACCAATGTAAGGGACATTCTTCCCACTGATCACCAATGTAAGGAACATTCTTCTCACTGATCACCAATGTAAGGAACATTCTTCCCACTGATCACCAATGTAAGGAACATTCTTCTCACTGATCACCAATGTAAGGAACATTCTTCCCACTGATCACCAATGTAAGGAACATTCTTCTCACTGATCACCAATGTAAGGAACATTCTTCTCACTGATCACCAATGTAATGAACATTCTTCTCACTGATCACCAATGTAAGTGACATTCTTCCCTCTGATCACCAATGTAAGGGGCATTCTTCCCACTGACCACCAATGTTAGGGGCATTCTTCCCACTGATCACCAATGTAAGGGGCATTCTTCCCACTGATCACCAATGTAAGGGGCATTCTTCTCACTGATCACCAATGTAATGAACATTCTTCTCACTGATCACCAATGTAAGTGACATTCTTCCCTCTGATCACCAATGTAAGGGGCATTCTTCCCACTGACCACCAATGTTAGGGGCATTCTTCCCACTGATCACCAATGTAAGGGGCATTCTTCCCACTGATCACCAATGTAAGGGACATTCTTCCCACTGATCACCAATGTAAGGAGCATTCTTCCCACTGACCACCAATGTTAGGGGCATTCTTCCCACTGACCACCAATGTAAGGAACATTCTTCCTACTGATCACCAATGTAAGGAGCATATGCTGACTCAGTACCATCTATCACTGCCATCTATCAGTGCCAGCCACCTGCCATCTATTAGTGCCAGTGCCATCTATCAGTGCCAGCCCCCTGTCAGTGCCAGCCATATGTCGGTGCCAGTCATAAGTGCCCGCCACCTGTCAGTACTCATCACTGCTGCATATCCGTGCCACCTAATCATATCAGTGCTCATCAGTGCTGCTTAATCAGTGCCGCCTATCAGTGCTGCATAGCAGTGCCACCTAATCTGTATTGTGCTTTAAAACTGTCACCTGACATTATAAAAAAGTATCGGTAATCGGTATCGGCAAGTACTTGAAAAAAAGTATCGGTACTTGTACTCGGTCTTAAAAAAGTGGTATCGGGACAACCCTAGTTATCACCCTCAGACTTTTCCTTTACTTCAGCCTTCTTCTGGTGTACCAGCAGCAGTTCATCGGGTGAAAAATATTCTGCTACATTGGAAAAATATTTGCTTATTACTACGGAAGTCAGCATGCAAGTATGCACTTTTTTCCAACAAATGAAGACGCCATAGACCTCCATATGTGGTGGGGGACAGAGTTTGGCTATCAACCAAATATGTGAGACTGAAACAACCTTCTACCAAATTGGGCCCTCAATTCATTGGTCCTTACAGAATTATTGCTCGAGTCGGGCCAGTCTCCTATCGGTTGAAATTACCCTCCTCTCTCCGGATTCA
Organism: Rana muscosa; assembly: GCA_029206835.1. Lineage (NCBI taxonomy): Eukaryota > Metazoa > Chordata > Amphibia > Anura > Ranidae > Rana > Rana muscosa. The sequence continues at coordinate 630,502,917 of CM055121.1, forward strand.
TCCTGTGTTCTACGTTTCCCTCCTCAAAAAAGCAATTTTCAATCGCTACTCCAGAACGCAACAGCTACCTCCTCCTGTTCTTGTTGATGGACAAAATGAGTTTTAAGTCTCCAAGACTCTTGATTCTAGTAGACAGGGTCGTGGCCTTCGGTATCTGGTTCATTGGAAGGGATATCCTGTCACAGACCGTCCTGGGTTCCAGCCAAAGATCTGCATGCCCCTTCTCTTATTCGAGACTTCCATGCCTCCTTTCCCACTAAGCCCCGCTAGGCCCCCGGAGGGGGCCCTGTCATGTAACTGGGTGTATTTGAACCGGGATCTTCCTGGTCCCACAGCTGCAGCCTTACCTGTTGTACTACGGAGGAGATCTGGGCTTTTGGAAATGTCCTCTCAGAATTAAGCATTACCTTGGACTCACTAGCCCCACCTGCTGCCAGCTGTGGACAATTTTCAATCAAAGCAGCCCATAAAAAGGAAGTGATGCTATCTCTCAGCGCCAGTTTGTGTGGAATAGCTCCCTGGGTGTTGTGACTGCTTTTTGATCTTGATTTTCGTGTTGAACTTCTGCCTGAATTCCTGACTACGCTCTAGCCTGCTGATTTTGTACTTCACCAGCTCGTGTATGACCTTTGCCTGCCTGACCACTCTCTGGATTTGAGTTGAGTTGAGTTGAGAGGTATCTTAATAAAGCGCGGTCTTACCCCGAAGCGTCCCGTCGATCGTTTACCGTTTTGCCTGATCTGTTGCCAACCTAATCTGCCTGACTACATTTTCGCCTGAATCCTCAGTACACAAGTTCCACTTCGGACACTAACTATCACAGGTACCTTACATGGGCCAACCTTCAGGGTTCTGGGTTCCTACTTAAAGGAACCTCTTCCCTGGACCTGTAGAAGACTCTGCCAGGAGCTTTTCGTGCCACTTAAATTAGTACACCAAAGACGGGATCCCAGAGCCCAGACCTCCGAAGAGAGACATTACAGGCGAAACCTCATTTCTTCTTTCCACGAGGCCCGGGTACCATCGATCTTGGGCGTTTAGTATTGGCCTGAGGTATGGATCTGGTTGTATCGCTCCTAGGCCTCCGCAGTGACCATTAAACAGAGCTTTGTCTTAGCACATGCTCAACGTGACCAACCACCTTAGACACTGCCGAAAAAACTGAGGTGCTCTCCATATGGGAGGGGTTATAAAGGGTATTGTAATTAGGGTTCCCAGTGTCCAATCACCTGATGGTGACTATCTAACCCACTAAGTAATTATCTAAGTCTCTGTGTCCCGTGATGTATGAACAAGAAATAGATATTTTGGAAGAATAGCCATCTTAATAGAATTTATACGACCAAACCATGATAAAGAAAGCTTTGACCATGATAACAGTTCAGATTGAGTTTGTAATAAAAGTGGAAGAAAATTTAACTCATAGACAAGGAGTAAGATCTGTAGGAATTTTTACTCCTAAATATTCCACAGCTACTTCTTGCCAGTGGAAAGGAAATAACGATGCTAAAAAAGAAACTTCATCTGTGGATAATGAAATGTTTAATAAGTCGGATTTAGTTAAATTTACCTTAAAGTTGCTTAGACGTCCAAAGAAATTGAATAATTTTAAAATAAACGGGATACTTATCTTTGGTGATGTAATATAAAGTAAAACGTCATCTGCATAGAGTGAGGTTTTGTAGTCTATCTCATAATAGTGATCTGCCTTTACACACACATGAACTTTGCAGCTGTAACAGCTTCAACTCTTCTGGGAAGGCTGTCCACAAGGTTTAGGGGAGTATCTATGGGAATGTTTTACCACTCTCCGAGAAGCGCATTTGTGAGGTCAGGTACTGATGTTGGACGAGAAGGCCTGGCTCACAGTCTCCGCTCTAATTCATCCCAAAGGTGTTCTATCGGGCTGAGGTCAGGACTCTGTGCAGGCCAGTCAAGTTACTCCACCCCAAACTCGCTCATCCATGTCTTTATGGACCTTGATTTGTGCACTGGTGTGCAGTCATATTGGAACAAGAAGGGGCCCACCCAAAACTGTTCCCACAAAGCATCATGATTTAAATCACTAGTAAAAAGGCTTGCTTTAAATCAACTTGATTTAAATCATATTATTTAAAAAAAAAAAAAACAAGAAATAAATCATAATTTTTAAAGAGCAACTATCATCTCTGTCCCGCTGTGGCTTCTCCTCTGACCCGCTGTTGACTCACTGACAGTCCCGTTCACTTTAATGGGACGGCTGGTGATGTGACAGTGACACAACAAGGTGAGGGATGTGGTGGCAGCAGGTGAGTGGATGCCCGTTAACAGGCGCTGCCATGATGGATCTGAAATGACAGGTGCTCTTTAAATGTAAGCTCTTTTTCTTGCTGGTAGTTAGAATCTTTAATATTTGCAAACAAAATGAAGGTCTCCTATTTAGAATAATAAGCTGTCAGGTTAGTAAAACAGCGATATCAGAACCGGTTCAATCATAGGGTTTATAGTGTACATAGATTTGCAAAACGGGATAAAGGAATATTCCTAAACTTTGCTTTATCTCATAGTTACTGTGAAATTGTGTATGCATCAATGCAGTGCATGTTATCTCACCTTGCAGAGCTTGGATTCATTGAATACGTTTACCAAAAATGTAAATATTGCAGAATATACAGCCTCATGCTACATAACATAACTAAGCACCATTTCATGCTGAGTAAACTAAATGATTAATGTATCTTAAATAGAAAACTATATTTAGATAGATTTTTACTTCAAAAGCATTATAATAAAATGCATTTGATAAAAAAAAATATATATATTTTTTAAATCATTGATTTTTATCCACCCTGCCACAAAGTTTGGAGCATGAAATTGTCCAAAATGTCTTGGTATGCTGATGCCTTAAGAGTTCCCTTCACTGGAACTAAGGGGCTAAGCCCCTTCTGGAAAAATAGTCAAACATTCCCATAGACACAATCCTAAACCTTGTAGACAGCCTTCCCAGAAGAGTTGAAACTGCTATAGCTGCAAAGGGTAAGACAACTCAATACTGAACCCAACAGACTAAGACTGGAATGCCATTAAAGTTCATGTGCATGTTCAAAGGCAGGCGTCCCAATACTTTTGACAACATAGGGTATACATACTGTACACACAGTATAATAATGTATAACTGGCAGTTGCCTTGTGAGCTTCTATGACCTGAGCCAGGTAGCTGTTATGAAATGTAGCACCCTTGCGTAAGTGTTGATATATGGACGCTACATGTTGGATATAAAATATGCATTAGTCTAGTCTAGGAAAATACTGGTATGGAAATAAGCCTGGGAGACCGCTTACTCGGTCTTTACACCCTTGCTCATCTCCTTATACGAGTATCACGTTGCCATCAGGGTAAATCACTTCAGACCCACTCACTCTCCAACAGGCTTCTATGACTATTTTGCTGCATTGTACAATCTTGCTCCGCCATTATCTCCTGTAGACTTAAGCCCCGTACACACGGTCGGACTTTTGCCCAACAAACTTCGTTTTGAGCAAGTTGGACCAACAATCCGACCGTGTGTACGCTCCATCGGACAAACTTTTTTTGTTTGGTTTTGGATTTCATCGGACAAAAGTTGGGTCTGCAAACGGACAAACTTTTGCCCAACAAAAGTCCGATGGAGCAAAGTCCGACCGTGTGTACAGATAACCATCGGACTTTAGTCCGATGGACAAAACAGCTAATGTTAAAATCAACCAACAATAGCAGAAGTTGACCAAAGGGTGGCAGTAAAGATCAGAAAAGAGCAGAAAAAACACGTGATGTTGTAAGAAGTTTTAAGAAAGTTTGCAGAAAAGTCCAAGCGTGTGTATGCTATGGGTGTTCCCAACCAACTCCGTTCGGACAAAAAACCACGGAAAAGTCCGATGGAAGTCCGACCGTGTGTACGAGGCTTTAGACTCTTTTAGTCGCCACATACAGTAATATGTCCAGGAAACTGCTATTCCCAAACTCGATAAGGATAGTGGGAATGCTTTAGATTCTCATTTCCTACTTGAGGAACTATTAGAAGTGATTACCAATTCACCGTCGGGTAAAAGCCCTGGCCCTGATGGATTCACATCAAAATTTTACAAGACTTATACGGAATACATAACACTGTTTATGCTCCGGGTGTTTATTAGCATATCCGCCACCAATGGCTTCCCTTCTCAGACACTTGAGGCTCATATCACACTACTTCCTAAACCGGATAAGGATCTGGGGCTTTGTTCAAGTTATCGCCCTATATCTTTAATTGTGGTAGTTGTTTAAATCTATGTCAAATCGATTGCTTCATTTCTTCAACCTCTGATTCCGAGTCTGGTACATACAGACCAAGTAGGCTTTGTTCAGGAGAGAGAAGCCCATGATAACACGCTTAAACCCTTATTGCTTATTGATTATGCCCAATCAGCAAAAATACCAGCTTGCCTTCTCTCTGTTGATGCAGATGGTGTTAGCTGGCACTTTTTGGAACAAACGTTGCAGCAGATAGGACTGGGGCCAGTTTTGTTACAAAAAATTATGGCACTCTATGTTAAACCAAGTGCCACAATACGGAATAACTAATCATTTTCTCTGAGTTCTTCAATCCAAAATGGTACTCACCAGGGTTGTCCACTGTCTCCCCTCCTGTTTGTTTTGGTAATGGAACATCTGGTAACAGCAATTAGACAAAATTCTTCTATCACTGGTATACCAATAGACAGACAGGAGGCGAAGTTGGCAGTGTTTGCCGATGATCTGTTACGCATGTGTCTATGCCTTCTATTTTGTATGAATTCAAGTGTTTTGGGGCCTTGAGTAATTTAAAATAAATCAGATAGATACTTAATGCATCTCTTTTACCACATCAAGTTCAGGCCCTTGGGAATTACTTCCCATTTCAAATTTGCACTTAAACGCTTAAATATCTAGGTATTAGAATCCCATGCAGCGTACAATACAAGATCTTAAGAAGTACGAACAAGCCCAATATTCATGGTTTGGGAGGATTAACATCTCAGAAATGGATATACAGTAGTTCTGTGTTTTCTTTATCTCTTTCAAGCCCAACCTATTGTGGTCCCCCGCTCTTTTTTGTTAATTTATTATCAGCTTTCACAAGGTTTATTTGGGGATGCAATAGGCCTAGACAACAGAGGATAATTCTATCTCTTCCTAAAGCAAAAGAAGATGCAGGGGCACTGGACTTATATTACTACCACGCTGCAGCGGTCCTAACCAGGTTAGTGAACTGGTTTCACCATTACCATCTTAAACAATGGGTTCAAATAGAACAGTTGATTGCCCCTTATGATCTCAGGGCACTTCCCTGGTTGGATATTTCTGCCCGTGAATCACTTTCTTCCTTATCCTTCCTTGCAGCGCACCTACTGCCTGTGTGGGATAAACTGCAAGTTCAAATGGGACTTTCCCCCAAAGTGGGACCGATGACTACCTTGTTTGGTAACCCATGGTTTCCCCCGGCGGTGGCTCGGGCATGTTTTCTGTCATAGAGCAAGGAATCGAAAGTAAAAGGATAATACTGCGCTGGAAATAATGTGAAACGAAGCTGCCAACACTGCTGGTACAAAAAGCTAGTGATATCGAAAATTAAAAGTGTAGCGCTAACTAAATAAATATGTATAAATGTGAAAATATACACAAAAAAACTGAATATGATAATATAGTGATAAACACGTGTATCACCCAAAATAACGTGCTGGGTGACTCCAGTGATAAAGTCCTCAAATTATATTAACACAATTATGCAAATATATGCAAATTAATGTCCATAATAGGCAAATGAATGTCCATTAGAAATGGAATCCATAAAACGAAGGTGATGAAGATCAGTCCAGAGAGAACGTGATGAATCAAAACGTGAAATTGTAATCAACAGTCTTCTGTTTGTGAGAGAAAGTAGCCACCACCAAAGTGAATAGAGGAAGGCTTACCAGAAGTTATGGATTTGGCGGGGCATAAGCCACCCAAATCAAATAAACTTGAAGAGTGTGAACACTCAAACATTAAAAAATAGAGATGTGATGTGAGATCCGCCACCAAGTATATGTTGAGGAGGCTTACCAGAGGTCTCGGATTTGGAGAGGCATACGCCGCCCAAATCTGAGATTGCTTAGGGGGTTAATGGACGCCACTGGAGATGGTCTTGAGTGGAGGGGTAGTCTGGAGTCAAAGGGGTTTAGCACTTCAATCAGACGGGACATCCAATAACACAAAACACCAATTCATGTGGGGACTCGGTATCCAATGCATATGTGTGGAGATAGAAAAGCTCACATAGCATAATTCCGTTTGGAAAGAATTTAATAAAAAATCATACAATGTAACACTCACATTTAAAGATGGTCTAAAAGCATGGATGCAGGTACAAGAGCGATGTATATGGACAAATCCACCCGACTAGTTTCGACTAAAAAGTCATCATCTGGGGTATGGACCTTGTCCCACAAACATCGCAAATTTATGAACATATTGACCTCCATGACCCAGGAAGCGGACCACACATGGTTCACTTCCTGTTTGATATATGTCATGGATGGTCACAATACTTATGCACAAATCTATGACTGTATCTCAGCATGATGCAAAAAAAACAAAATAACAAAGAAAAGGCATTAATAGTAATAATAGGGCTCTAAATCGCCTTACATACTGGCGCTATCCAAGCCTCGTTTTCAATCCCCTGGTTACTCGGCAGGAAGCAGGCTGTATCCAGGCCTCGCTATGAGAACGAGGCATGGACTCAGCACCCGCACGTCACTTCCGCCGTAACCACGAGGACCGGAAGCGGCAGCCAAGCCTCACTCTAAGTTGAGACGTTAGGCTGCCTCTTGCCTCAACTGCGTCACTCCGTCGAGACACACATACAGGCATAATTAAGGCGTCTATTGGTCAATCCGCCCCTGTAAAGGGCGTGTACCTCGTCCCTTCTAAAGGGGAAGGAGTGTATCTCCGACAGGGTGCGCAGATCAAATAAAAGGCGTTAGTGTAGGATAACTATTTAACAAATATAAAAGGTATTGATACCATACATATATTATACATGATTGAAAGTGGGAAATAATGCATATGTGACAAAACAGCCTGCATTTAGTAATCCAATCAGATCATACATAGTGCACATAATGTGCACATAGAGGTACATATAACACATCCAGAGATGTAAATGTGTGTATTAAACGCTAATAAAATAAAAAATGAATGTGTAAATGTACACACATAAACATGTTTTAGAAAAACATATTTTAAAAGGTTTAAAATCAGTAAAAAGGAGAGAGAAAGAAAGAGAGGTCGTATAATTTTAGAGTGGTCAGGACGCATTAATAAAGGAATTAATGTCCCACTCGACATTCATTCCTTGTGGCTGATAAGTCTGAAGTTCATATATCCAGAATGTTTCTAATCTGGATACTCCTCTAGTGGTTGCTCCTCCCCTCCATGGAGCAACATATTGATCTATAACTAGAAACTGGGTGCCAACAGGGTTACGGGCATGGTATTGCCGGTAATGTCTGGGGACAGTATGTTTAGTACTTCCAAATTTTATCAGATTCACATGTTCGGATACTCTAGCGGTAAAAGATCTGATCGTTCTGCCCACATACTGTTTCCCGCATGGACAGGTCAACAGGTATACCACATGGGTAGTGGCACACGTACAAAAATGTTTAATGGGATAAACTTTATTGGTTACCGTAGATCTAAATTCCTTAGTTGGCCTTCTTCCACATGTGTTGTGTTTACAAACAATGCATTTTTTACAGGGATAGTACCCCATCCAGTTGTGAAAAAAGGTGGGTTTTATAGGTGGGTTGATGATATTCGATGCGATTTGATTCTGAAGGGAGGGTACTCCTTTATAAATAACTTTGGGCTTTTCTGGTATCAATGTGCCCAAAATCCTATCATTTTTCAATATCCCCCAATGTTTTTCAAAAATGGTTTTTATATGTCTGTATTGAGTGGAAAAGGTAGTGAGAAAAGACCATTTGAAAGTATCCTTTCTTTCTTTAGGTGGTCTAGCTTCAAACAATGTGGGTCTTTCAATATCAAGCACCTGTTTAAGGTCATTATCTATCTCTACCAGATTGTACCCCTTCTCCAGAAATCTCTTTTTGAGCACATTGGCTTGTGCCACAAAAGTTTCGGTTTCTGTACAGTTCCGACGGAGACGTAGGAACTGACTCTTGGGGACCGACTTTAACCAAGATTTGTGATGGCAACTAGTCATGGGTATAAACCCATTCCTATCAGTAGGCTTGAAATAGGTACTGAATTTGAATTGTTGTTCAGATCTTTCAATCTGTAGATCTAGAAAATGTATCCTAGATTGACTAGATTCGTACGTAAGAGAAATACCTCTATCGTTATCATTCAACAGACAAAAAAAGCCATCTAGGGTTTCTAAGGTGCCGGTCCATAGGAGGAGGATGTCGTCTATATATCTGGCCCAAAACAGGAGCCGAGGCATTGGATACCGAGTCCCCACATGAATTGGTGTTTTGTGTTATTGGATGTCCCGTCTGATTGAAGTGCTAAACCCCTTTGACTCCAGACTACCCCTCCACTCAAGACCATCTCCAGTGGCGTCCATTAACCCCCTAAGCAATCTCAGATTTGGGCGGCGTATGCCTCTCCAAATCCGAGACCTCTGGTAAGCCTCCTCAACATATACTTGGTGGCGGATCTCACATCACATCTCTATTTTTTAATGTTTGAGTGTTCACACTCTTCAAGTTTATTTGATTTGGGTGGCTTATGCCCCGCCAAATCCATAACTTCTGGTAAGCCTTCCTCTATTCACTTTGGTGGTGGCTACTTTCTCTCACAAACAGAAGACTGTTGATTACAATTTCACGTTTTGATTCATCACGTTCTCTCTGGACTGATCTTCATCACCTTCGTTTTATGGATTCCATTTCTAATGGACATTCATTTGCCTATTATGGACATTAATTTGCATATATTTGCATAATTGTGTTAATATAATTTGAGGACTTTATCACTGGAGTCACCCAGCACGTTATTTTGGGTGATACACGTGTTTATCACTATATTATCATATTCAGTTTTTTTGTGTATATTTTCACATTTATACATATTTATTTAGTTAGCGCTACACTTTTAATTTTCGATATCACTAGCTTTTTGTACCAGCAGTGTTGGCAGCTTCGTTTCACATTATTTCCAGCGCAGTATTATCCTTTTACTTTCCATTACCATTTTCACAATTTCATATTGCCGCAGGAGATCCTTACTTAATTACATTCTACTGTTATTATTTAATTATGGACGTTTTTGACTATCGCGCTTCGCGGATAGTAAATACGGAGGGTGTTTTTGTTGTCACAGGTAATGACACCGAAATAGCAGGTCTATTTCTGAGGTTAAAAAACATCATGGTGTCAGAACTCCATCTCCAATGGGACCTTGTTTTTCTGGAGCAATATGTTGCAGAAAACATGGTACCCCGGAGTCTTAGATGGGATGTACACCCGCAACAGGGAGAACTAGATCTGGATTCCTGGTCTAAATATTTCAACGATGCAGGGACCAAATTTCTCAATTTTCTTATTGCCAGGAAACGTAACCGTCTCTTGGCTTTAGATAGAGAAATTAAGGAACTGAAGGATGGACTACTTGTATTTAAAAATACAGTTGAATATAACACTCTGTCCTCTAACCTTCAAACTTATCTCATCAAGGAAGATAAGGACCAGAGAACCAAAAAACACAAAAAATACTCACGTGACATTGGTGATTATAAATCTGGGAAAGTGTACAGCTGGCAGAAACCGCCTACATTGGATACAGCCATGGAGGTTAATTCCTCACATGCAAGTAGTGCGGCGCCTCCAGTTGTACACCTTAATCAACCCAAACCTTCTATGAATAGGAGTCAACCACCTGGTGATCGTACACAAGGTGGGGTCCCCCATAATACCCATACCCCTAAGAATACCCAAAGGGGAAGGGGACATAGCTCCAATAGAAGAGGTGGAGTAAATCATAGAGGTAATCATTCCAATTATGATTACAACCAACAATATTATGAAAGAGAGAGGTCACACCAAAGGGGATCACCATCCAACTTTCATAATAACTCTCACTCTTCCCAATATGGATATCCAGTCACATCTACTCACAATAGATTTTTTCCTCTTCAGGATCAATATGACGACAGAGTATATCCTTATCCCAATGCTGAGTTTGACCGATCTCCATATCCTAATCCTCATCCCTCTCAGGTTTTTCGGGAGGACCCCCCAAGAAGAAAAAGGGGTCCCGAAACAAGAGAGGGACCAGAGGAGGGAGGAGGACACAAAGGAGGAAAGAAAAGTCGAACATGACCTGTCAAGGTGTGTTCAACTTAAGCAGTGTCACACTTTCCAAAGAAGAAAAGATGGTCTTGGATAAGGGCCTTAAATTTGCCCCACCACGTAAACTGAATAAATTTAACACTTTTGTAGATATACATAAGTATGTTAGAAAAATTAATATTCAACGCTATATTACCTCAAATCCAACTAGAAATATAGCGAGAGCAGCTACGTCAGGTACTGTTCACTCAGGGTTGGCTAATCCTTCCCTTTTCAACCCTCCCAATAAGCTTGCTCCAGCTCTCAATATGTTTAGAGATTTAGTCCTTCAGGATTTGGCTAAATTACCCATTAAAAAGATTTCTAATAATCCTATACCTAGTCAGGGCCTAAAAACTCTATGTGACAATAAAGATCTAATCATACGCCCCGCTGACAAAGGCGGAGGCATCGTCCTGCTAGATAAAGCAAGTTATATGGCTGAAATGTATAATATTCTGAGCGATCAAGATACTTATAAGGAAATACATACTAATCCCACCATTAAATATAAAAAAGAGTTGACTAGTCTCATCACTAGAGGATTTGATTCTAAAATTTTAAATTCAAAAGAGAAGTCGTTTCTTGTTCCTGTGGCCCCCAGGATTCCAATCATATATTATTTACCTAAAATCCACAAAGATCCCCTCCATCCTCCCGGACGACCTATCATTAGTGGAATAGACTCCATCACTTCGAGGATAGGTAGATATATAGATTTCTTTTTGCAACATTCCGTTAAGACCACACCTTCCTATTTGAAGGATACTAAGGATGTTATTCAACGCCTTATGTCAGTGACCTTCGAAGGCGAGCTCATTATGGCCACAGCGGACGTGGCGTCCCTATACACCTGTATCCCACATCACAGAGGCATGGAGGCGTCACAGGAATTTCTTAATAGGGACCTCACGTTGGCAGCTCCACAAGTCAAGTTTATTATGGAATTATTAGAATTCGCGACGCATCACAACTATTTTTGGTTTGATGGACGTTATTTCCTTCAACAGAAAGGTGTAGCAATGGGGGCGAAATTCGCACCTAGTCTGGCCAATTTATTTATGGCCAAGTGGGAGGAGGATGTCGTCTATGCCCTACAGGAGCCTCGGCTCCTGTTTTGGGCCAGATATATAGACGACATCCTCCTCCTATGGACCGGCACCTTAGAAACCCTAGATGGCTTTTTTTGTCTGTTGAATGATAACGATAGAGGTATTTCTCTTACGTACGAATCTAGTCAATCTAGGATACATTTTCTAGATCTACAGATTGAAAGATCTGAACAACAATTCAAATTCAGTACCTATTTCAAGCCTACTGATAGGAATGGGTTTATACCCATGACTAGTTGCCATCACAAATCTTGGTTAAAGTCGGTCCCCAAGAGTCAGTTCCTACGTCTCCGTCGGAACTGTACAGAAACCGAAACTTTTGTGGCACAAGCCAATGTGCTCAAAAAGAGATTTCTGGAGAAGGGGTACAATCTGGTAGAGATAGATAATGACCTTAAACAGGTGCTTGATATTGAAAGACCCACATTGTTTGAAGCTAGACCACCTAAAGAAAGAAAGGATACTTTCAAATGGTCTTTTCTCACTACCTTTTCCACTCAATACAGACATATAAAAACCATTTTTGAAAAACATTGGGGGATATTGAAAAATGATAGGATTTTGGGCACATTGATACCAGAAAAGCCCAAAGTTATTTATAAAGGAGTACCCTCCCTTCAGAATCAAATCGCATCGAATATCATCAACCCACCTATAAAACCCACCTTTTTTCACAACTGGATGGGGTACTATCCCTGTAAAAAATGCATTGTTTGTAAACACAACACATGTGGAAGAAGGCCAACTAAGGAATTTAGATCTACGGTAACCAATAAAGTTTATCCCATTAAACATTTTTGTACGTGTGCCACTACCCATGTGGTATACCTGTTGACCTGTCCATGCGGGAAACAGTATGTGGGCAGAACGATCAGATCTTTTACCGCTAGAGTATCCGAACATGTGAATCTGATAAAATTTGGAAGTACTAAACATACTGTCCCCAGACATTACCGGCAATACCATGCCCGTAACCCTGTTGGCACCCAGTTTCTAGTTATAGATCAATATGTTGCTCCATGGAGGGGAGGAGCAACCACTAGAGGAGTATCCAGATTAGAAACATTCTGGATATATGAACTTCAGACTTATCAGCCACAAGGAATGAATGTCGAGTGGGACATTAATTCCTTTATTAATGCGTCCTGACCACTCTAAAATTATACGACCTCTCTTTCTTTCTCTCTCCTTTTTACTGATTTTAAACCTTTTAAAATATGTTTTTCTAAAACATGTTTATGTGTGTACATTTACACATTCATTTTTTATTTTATTAGCGTTTAATACACACATTTACATCTCTGGATGTGTTATATGTACCTCTATGTGCACATTATGTGCACTATGTATGATCTGATTGGATTACTAAATGCAGGCTGTTTTGTCACATATGCATTATTTCCCACTTTCAATCATGTATAATATATGTATGGTATCAATACCTTTTATATTTGTTAAATAGTTATCCTACACTAACGCCTTTTATTTGATCTGCGCACCCTGTCGGAGATACACTCCTTCCCCTTTAGAAGGGACGAGGTACACGCCCTTTACAGGGGCGGATTGACCAATAGACGCCTTAATTATGCCTGTATGTGTGTCTCGACGGAGTGACGCAGTTGAGGAAAGAGGCAGCCTAACGTCTCAACTTAGAGTGAGGCTTGGCTGCCGCTTCCGGTCCTCGTGGTTACGGCGGAAGTGACGTGCGGGTGCTGAGTCCATGCCTCGTTCTCATAGCGAGGCCTGGATACAGCCTGCTTCCTGCCGAGTAACCAGGGGATTGAAAACGAGGCTTGGATAGCGCCAGTATGTAAGGCGATTTAGAGCCCTATTATTACTATTAATGCCTTTTCTTTGTTATTTTGTTTTTTTTGCATCATGCTGAGATACAGTCATAGATTTGTGCATAAGTATTGTGACCATCCATGACATATATCAAACAGGAAGTGAACCATGTGTGGTCCGCTTCCTGGGTCATGGAGGTCAATATGTTCATAAATTTGCGATGTTTGTGGGACAAGGTCCATACCCCAGATGATGACTTTTTAGTCGAAACTAGTCGGGTGGATTTGTCCATATACATCGCTCTTGTACCTGCATCCATGCTTTTAGACCATCTTTAAATGTGAGTGTTACATTGTATGATTTTTTATTAAATTCTTTCCAAACGGAATTATGCTATGTGAGCTTTTCTATCTCCACACATATGCATTGGATACCGAGTCCCCACATGAATTGGTGTTTTGTGTTATTGGATGTCCCGTCTGATTGAAGTGCTAAACCCCTTTGACTCCAGACTACCCCTCCACTCAAGACCATCTCCAGTGGCGTCCATTAACCCCCTAAGCAATCTCAGATTTGGGCGGCGTATGCCTCTCCAAATCCGAGACCTCTGGTAAGCCTCCTCAACATATACTTGGTGGCGGATCTCACATCACATCTCTATTTTTTAATGTTTGAGTGTTCACACTCTTCAAGTTTATTTGATTTGGGTGGCTTATGCCCCGCCAAATCCATAACTTCTGGTAAGCCTTCCTCTATTCACTTTGGTGGTGGCTACTTTCTCTCACAAACAGAAGACTGTTGATTACAATTTCACGTTTTGATTCATCACGTTCTCTCTGGACTGATCTTCATCACCTTCGTTTTATGGATTCCATTTCTAATGGACATTCATTTGCCTATTATGGACATTAATTTGCATATATTTGCATAATTGTGTTAATATAATTTGAGGACTTTATCACTGGAGTCACCCAGCACGTTATTTTGGGTGATACACGTGTTTATCACTATATTATCATATTCAGTTTTTTTGTGTATATTTTCACATTTATACATATTTATTTAGTTAGCGCTACACTTTTAATTTTCGATAGAGCAAGGAATCAACCCGCCGAATATCTCAAATTCTTTGCCAGGGAATTCTCCCACGGCTGTCAAAACTGATTCCTGTACAACAGCAATCAATTACACATTGGTTGGAATATCGGCAATTATTGTCCTTTCTATCCTCCTTCTCCTCAAGAGATGCCCTTCTTTTACAATATACTATTCCAGACCACACTCTCTGCGGTTTATAGGGTTCTTATTATAAAGCTCCATCCTCATCTTCCAGATTTCATGAATAAATGGACTCTAGACTTAAATGTCCAAATTAAATTAGAAGAGGGGGAGAAATCGTTTTCCCCGTACCCACTGTATTACATTAGGAGCTAAGGCACATGAAACGAACGTCAAGCTTCTCTCCCGTTAGTACAGATGTTCGACGTTGCTTCATCAGATATACCCAATTGTCTCAGATTTATGCTGGCGCTACCAGTCCACCAAGGATTCACTGCTGCTTATCTGGTGGGAATGTCCACCTGTCCATGATTTATGGGGTGTAATTCTTCAACTCTATACCTGGGCAACTGGGGTGACTGTCCCCAACATGCCACAAATTACTTTGCTATCTATCTTGCCTGGCTCCTTTTTAAAAGCATCAAAAAAAGCCTCCTCAGACATTGGTTGACAGCAGCAAGAGCGGTCCTACTGCGCCATTGGCGAATGGCACATGCTCCCCCTCTGAGTGAGTTGTAGAGATGGACCATATCGAGAGGATGGAGACACTCATGTCACATGAACCGGACACATATGAACAATGTTGCCAAATTTGGCTCCCTTGGAAGTTGCATGGGGAATCCCCCAAAACGCAAAATATACTCAAGGGTGCACTGTAGGACCTGAACCCGGTTTAGAGCTGGGATAAGCGAGTTGTTATCTGTCCGAGTGCCCTCCCCTGGTCGCCTCATTTTCATTTATACCTATTTACTTTTTTTTCCTTTCTTTTTTTGTAGCGTTTTGTCATGTTTTGTCTGGTTTAGTCTAGTTATGTTTTGCTTTGTATGTGATGTGTCCTACACCCCAAAGGAGTTGAAGATGAGGAGTAGTAAACTATTGACTATAATCTTTTTTTTTTTTTTGTTAGATATAGCTACTCTCTCCAGGGGTTCAATATTATGAGTAGTGCAGTATACCATTCTACTTTCCCCCATCATTTATAGGTTTCTGTACTGGAAGACCGTCCCCAATAGTATTTCAGTTAATCTATGTTATATTTGGGTAAGGGTTCTTGTGGGCTGTTTATATGTCTCATGTTCCGCAGTCCCAACCCTACGCTGCTCTCTTGCTTCTGGATAGGCCCTCAGATAGCCTAGCAGCCAGATGCCCCCCAGCATAGGCCTCAGGTTTCCGGCCTAGCAGCCTGGGGCAATACGAAACATGTCCACCCAGACAGCCATCCAGGTGGCACAGAACTCCGATCACCTGACTCCACCCAAATAAATAGGTTCTCCCAGCAGGCCAAGGGACCCAAGAAAATCCTTGCCCATTGGCTGCGACACCCCATTCATTCCTAATCTGTTCTTGCAACGCCCTTGTCTTATCTAATGTCACCAGATACCCGGCCACCTAGCAACAGAAGAGAGAAGTGCAGCAATTCCAGAATTACGGTGAAATCAATTGGCCTCCTAGCAATTGGCCAAGGCCACTACCACTTGGCAGATACATTTAAGAGCAACCCTGCCTAAACATTAGGGTGCTTCACATATAATCCACATGATCCATAAGATGAGGTATTGTAAGTAACAGTTGTGACCAGAACTGTGTGGACTGCAAAAGAGGAAACCAAACGCATGTAAATTGAATAATAAGTTTGTTAAGAAAAGTGAATATAAATAAACACACCACCAATGCCAGACTGTATACAACAAACCAACAACAAGACGGTGACCCACAAACAACAACAGGCTACACAAGAAAGAACAAATAGAAGGGGAATACCGTAAACGTTGCCATGCCAGGGTCATACACAGGAGATCAGCAGATGGGGACAAGGAGCAGGACAGGGAGAAGGTGGACAGGATCAGGCTGCAGGGCAGGGATACAGGATAACAGGGTCACAGGAGGGATAGGAGGGACAGGATCAGGATCAGGTACAGGATCACAGGAACAGATCAGGGCTCAAGGCAATACCAAGGCAGTGAGTGTAATCAACAGCCGGTTATATATACACACACCTGCGATCAGCCTCAGGTGACGCCTGATCACAGGAGGTGATGTCGACTCCACACTGTGAGGAGACACCCGCTGGTGGACATCAGTAGTGCGGCCCAAAGATCTAACAGTACCACCAGCAGGTGAAACCTTTGACAACTCAAGACTGTCAGGAGACACCCGCTGGTGGACACCAGTACTGCGATCCACAGAACCGACAGCGCCACCAACAGGTGAAACCTTTCCTGACAGTAGCCCCCCCTCAAAGGAGCGACCTCCGGATGCTCCAACTAGTTGTAACTGTAAACAGTCCATGGCATCAAGCTGGGCAGCGGGCAGAAGCAAATCAAGCTGGGCATGTAATAAGTCCATGGTATCAAACTGGACAACGGGCGGAGGCACATCAAGCTGGGCAACAGGCACATCGAGATGGGCAGTGGGCACATCAAGCTGGGCAGCGGGCGTCGAATCATCCGACTGGAGAGCAGGTGCTGGATCATCAGACCGAACAGCGGGCACTAGAACAACAGACCGGGTGTCAGGAACTGGATCTTTAAGCCGGGCATTAGGCATCAGATCATCAGACCGGGCAGCAGACACTGGAACATCAGGCCAGGCAGCAGACTGGGCGGCAGGCTCTGGGTTATCTGGCTGGACAGCAGGCTCCGGATATCTGACTGGGCAGCAGGCTCCGGATATCTGGCTGGGCAGCAGACACTGAAACATCAGGCCGGGCAGCGAGCACTATATCAGCAGGCTGGGTAACGGGGACCAGCTCAATAAGCTGGGTAACAGGCCCCGGCCCAGTGGGCAGGATCACGGGCACTGACTCCACAGGCTGGGTCACGGGTCCCGACTCCACCGGCTGGGACACGGGACACCGAAACATCAGGCTGGGCAGCAGACTGGACGGCAGGCTCCGGATCATCTGGCTGGGCAGCAGGCTCTGGGTCATCTGGCTGGGCAGCAGGCTCCGGGACATCTGGCTGGGCAGCAGGCTCCGGGACATCTGGCTGGGCAGCAGGCTCCGGGACATCTGGCTGAGCAGCAGACACTGAAACATCAGGCCGGGCAGCGAGCACTATATCAGCAGGCTGGGTAACGGGCACAGGCTCAATAAGCTGGGTAACAGTCCCCGGCCCAGTGGGCAGGGTCATGGGCACCGACTCCACAGGCTGGGTCACGGGTCCCGACTCCACCGGCTGGGACACGGGACACTGAAACTTCAGGCTGGGACACGGGACACTGGCACGACAGGCTGGGGCACCGGCACTTCAGGCTGGGGCACAGGCATTTCAGGCTGGGGCACAGGCACTTCAGGCTGGGGCACCGGCACTTCAGGCTGGGGCACCGGCACTTCAGGCTGGGGCACAGGCACCGGAACTTCAGGCTGGGGCACAGGCATTGGAACTTCAGACTGGGACACAGGCACAGGAACTTCAGACTGGGGCACAGGCACAGGAACTTCAGGCTGGGGCACAGGAACATCAGGCTGGGACACAGGCACAGGAAAATCAGGCTGGGACACAGGCACAGGAACATCAGGCTGGGACACAGGCACAGGAACATCAGGCTGGGACACAGGCACCGGAACATCAGGCTGGGACACAGGCACCGGAACTTCAGGCTGGTACACGGGCACAGGAACTTCAGACTGAAACATGGGCACAGGAACATCAGGCTGGGCATCAGGCAGAAGGTTGGCAGGGTTATCAAGTTCAGGATCAGCTGACATGGAGGCAGACTGGAGCTGGTCGGTTGGCGTGGAAGCAGCCTGTTATGTTAAACTGTATTGATTGGTTTATGTCATTCCCGATATGACCTCGAATAGCCTGCTTGTATAGAGTGTATTCATATTTGGGTCGGGGTGGTCATGCTTGCCACCCAACCGCGAGACTACCTATTCTCCGACGAGGATGGTACCCTTGCACTTAATTCGCCGGATGTTGTCTCTGGCAGGGGTTATTCCCCATACCTTCGTTCATGAGTTAGGATTGATTTATGTTGGTTGTTTGGGCCTAAGGCCTATGCTTATATTTTATTGCTTTTATTTTTGTTTTTCTGCTTCTCTAATGCCTTTTCTTTTTTTCCCTTCCTCCTTTTTCTTCAGAGCCTCGAGTCGGCACCCTTCCCTTATGTCATGGTCTGAGAGGTCACCCAACCGAACAGCCTTCATTTTCGGGGCCCTTCCCGCTTCATTCACTGCGCAAGGTAAGAGTGCTCTGCCCTACCACGATGGCTACCACATATAACACAGACTACTCGATAGTTAGCCATAATGTACATGGATTTAATTCCCCTGCTAAGAGAACTAAGGCCTTCCAGTTTTATTATAAACAGAAGGCTGAAGTCCTGCTATTACAGGAGACTCATTTTTGCAACGTCTCAGCGCCCCGTTACCTTAATATGAAGTATCCACTGTTTTATTTAGCAGGGGGTCGGGAAAAAAAGGGCGGTGTAGCCATCTGCTTTTCGAAACGGACCCCCTTTACCCCCATCACTATTGTTAAGGACAAGGGCGGTAGGTATATTATGGCAGTGGGGCGGCTCCATGACCAGGAGGTGTCCTTTATATCATACTATGCCCCGAATACTGGGCAGCCGGAATTCTTTAGCAAAATGCTGAAGATTCTAATGCCCAAAGTCCAGGGTCAGGTCATTATGGGGGGTGATAGCAATATTCCCTTGGACAGAATTATGGAGAAATCGGACTCCTCTAAACCAATATTGAAGCGCCCACCGACTGGCAGCAGCAAGGTTGCACGTCTGTTTCATTTACATGACCTCATTGACGCCTGGCGAGAAAATAACCCTACGGTCAGGGACTTTACACACTTTTCGCAGGTCCATCATACTTACTCTAGGATAGATCACGTTTTAGTACGCACGCCTTTGCTCCCATTTATTAAGTCAGTTAAGATCTTATCTACCCCTTGGTCTGATCATTCCCCGATCAAACTCTCTACTACAGGGCTGTGGACTAAATCTAGACCCTCCCCGTGGAGACTTAATGTGAGCCTGCTGAATGACCCTATAATCTTTTTAGAGATTCAAAAGGAAATACAGGAATACTTTAGACTTAATAAGGCATCAGACACATCCCCCGCAATTAACTGGGTGGCCCATAAAGTAGCGATTCGGGGCATATTGTTACAAGTGGCGGCCAGGGTTAAACGCAATAGGGAACAGGCAAATAAGCGTCTTGAAGCAAACTTAGACGACTTACTTAGCGAACAGTATAGGAATCCCCTGGTAGATATAAGGCATAAAATTGACGAGGCTCGATTAGCACTCAATCTTAGCTTGACTACACAAGCGGAGAAACATATTAGCTGGTCTAAACACAGGTTCTACACGATGGGGGATAAGCCTACCACAATGTTAGCTAGAAAGCTGGTTCCTCGACCGTACACTCCGACTTTGCCTAAACTAAGATTATCCACGGGCCTTACCTCCCAGAACCCTGAACGGATAATTGGAGAATTTCACAAATTTTACACTAAGCTGTATGGAGCACAGGACAAATTAGATCCATCCGGAGCGAACACATTCTTTCACGACTTACAGCTGCCTAAATTGACACAAACCCATGCGTAACTGATGGACGGTGCTCTTACAGAGCCTGAAATCAGGGCTGCAATCAAAACCTTGCACCCTACTAAGGCCCCTGGGCCAGATGGATTCCCGGGCCACTACTATAGGAAGTATCAAGATCTTCTAGCCCCACATCTCTGTACTTACTTTAATGACCTGAGAAGCGGTAGTGAGCTCCCCTGCCATGAAAATGTAGCCTATATAAGTGTTATCCCAAAGCCGGGGAAGGATCATGGAGACTGTACCAATTACCGCCCAATTTCCTTGATCAATACGGATCTAAAGATCCTGACCAAAATACTGGCCCAGAGACGTAATACTTTTCTTTAGTGTTATATTCATCCTGACCAAGCAGGTTTTGTCCCGACAAGACAGGCATCAGACCAAACCCGCCGCTTAATTAACCTTATCTCGGTGGTTCAGTCTGATTGGGACGGAAAGGGGACTAGGAGGGGGATGTTACTTTCCTTGGATATCCAGAAGGCGTTTGATTCAATCTCCTGCGACTATCTATTTGATGTACTCACTCGCTTTGGATTTGGGGGACGCTTTCTGGGTCTCCTTCATATATTATATGATTCCCCTAGTGCCTCGCTAATGCTCAGAGGATATACTTCCCAAACATTTCCGATCAGGAGAGGAAGTAGACAGGGTTGCCCGTTGTCACCGTTATTATTCGCCCTGGCGATTGAGCCACTAGCGATCAAAATTCGCGCATGCAGAGATATTCAGGGCATTTATTGCGGAGACTATGAACACAAATGTTTACTCTTTGCGGATGACTTGTTGCTGACCTTGACCTCACCGATCACATCCCTGCCTAATTTATATGCTATTTTGCAACCTTTTTCCAACATCTCTGGGTTGGCAATCAACCATAGTAAGTCAAGGGCACTGAACTTATCTTTGCTAAGCTCCACCCAGGCAACACTTGAAAAATCATTTCAATTCCGATGGGAATCCACAGCTCTCCCTTATTTAGGCATACAACTAACCTCATCTGTCGGCAAGTTGTACAAAGGGAATTATCCAGCCCTTTTCAAACGGCTAACAGAAGACTTGGCTAAGTGGCAGGTTCACCCGCCATCGTGGTTTGGCAGACTTCACTCAATTAAAATGAATGTTCTACCCCGCTTATTGTATTTCTTCCGCACCTTGCCAGTCTCATTGGCCCGTGAAGACCTTAAACGATTTCAGAATAAAGTTCTACAGTTTATTTGGGGTGACAAGAGGCCCAGGGTGAATAGGAGCACTTTATACGCGTTGAAGCGGAGAGGAGGACTTGGTCTACCAGACTTCTTAAAATATTTTTATGCTGCCCAGGTAGCACAACTCACAAAGTTTCACACCCAACGGGCACAGGCCATTTGGATGGCTATGGAATCTTATTCTTGCCGTCCCAAACCTATTTCCCATATTTTATGGCTCCCTATCAAGGAGCGACCTCCTATACTTTGCCCTACTTTATCCATGTCATTGGAAATATGGGACAGACTCTCCAGATCTCATAAATTCAAGTCTCCTCATTCTCCGCTGGCACCTCTGCTTCAAAACAATGCATTCACCCCGGGTCTCGCCCCACTAGCGTTCGAATGGTGGACTAATAAGGGTTTCATGCGTATTGCAGACCTTTGTAATCATAGAGGTATGCTGTCCGAACGGACTATGACTGACGGGCATCAAATGCCCCCAGCAGAGGGTTATAGGTTTGCCCAGATCTCACATTATGTACAAACCTTGGCTCGTAAGAGCGACCTAGCAACCCAAACTCCCATGGAACATTTATGCAAAAATTATGATAAAATCAAGGGACATTTATCTGCTATATATTCAATATTGCTGAGCGCATCGACAAAGCTGAACTATATGATCCAATGGGAGACCGACTTGCAGGAAACCCTGGATCTGGACGAATGGCATAAGATAGCCGAGACGGCATCACGTTCGCTCATCAACACTTCAATAATTGAGGCCAATTATAAGGTTCTGCTGAGGTGGTATATGGTGCCGGTCAGACTGGCAACTTTTGTTTCAGGGGCTACCCAGCTGTGCTTTAGAGGATGTGGCCAGGTGGGCACAACCTATCATATTTGGTGGACGTGCCCAAAGGTTAGGAAGTTTTGGATCAGGGTGTATAATTTTGTTTACTCCCTTACCCAACTAAACCTGACTAAATCAGCTAAGCAAGCACTACTGGGGGGTGGAGATGTGAAAGCCTCCAAGTCCTGCAAGAGGCTTTTGACATTTATATTTATTTCAGCCAAAATCACCATCGCTAGGAACTGGAAATCAGCAGCTCTACCATTCGAGCAGCTTAAAGGCAAATTGTCTTGGTTGATGCTGAACGAACGCTTGACCGCATTGGCCCAAGATAAAATGAAACTGTTTCATAAAGTATGGGACCCATGCCTTTGTTACATAACAAATGACCCCAGGATGTTTGCAGCTTAACCTAAAGGGTTAGGTTGGGGTGTCCGGGTGCTGAATCGGGGCTCCTTCCCCCCCTCCCCCCCATTCCCCCTTCTCAACTGTTCTTTCCTCACTCTGTCTCCTCCCTTCTATTCTTTGCCTCTGTTCTCTTTTTTTATTTGTTTATTTTTGGAGTCGGATCCAGACCTTAGAGGTTTGTGCGGCTCCCTGTTTTCTAAGCTCCTACGGGATCATTGTCAGTCTGATCTGGCCTCTGGGCTGCCCGCACGGCCAGCGGAGTTGCGCCCCCCCGATAGGCTGATGGGAGGACGGCTCTTTTGGGCGGGCGGTTCAGATAGGATCTGGGATGTGAAGAGGGGCCAACGGCTCTGTGGAGCATTGGATTTATGTGAGCTATTAAGTGGCGATAATTTTTATTTTATTTTTATTTATTTTTCTTTGCATGGACCCCTACACGCAGAGATCTTCACTATGTTGCCCCGAATGTTGATTGTGACTGTACAATGTTATGATGCGACTTTTATACATTTTGTATGACAAAACTTGAATAAACATATTGAAACACAAAAGCCACACTAGAGACTCCACCTGATCACTACTGAATGGGGGAGAAAAATCGTCAATGCCCTTTGGAATGCTAGACAAGGCTAGCTCTGCACACACCTGAATCAGGGGCTGAACAGTAAACCACCCTGAGCAACCAGACAATGGGCCAGACAGATACAATCTAAAAGCTGATCCCTGGCCCACTCCTTCTATACCAATCGGCAATAATTATTATCCTTCAATACCAGTGAGGCAAGGTAAACAACTATTTATGACTGCATCTTAGCAGCAGCAACAGAACCACAATGGCTACTCTGTGCAGCCACTTCTGGTCAGAGATGACCTTGGTATCTGTCAGTAACAGGTGTGACCAGAACTGTGTGGACTGCAAAAGAGGGAACCAAAATGCATGTAAATTGAATAATACATTTATTAAGAAAAGTGAATATAAATAAACACACCACCAATACCAGACTGTATACAACAAACCAACAACAAGACGTTGATCCACAAACAACAACAGACTACACAAGCAAGAACAAATAGAAGGGAAATACCGGAATCGTAAACGTAGCCAGGCCGGGGTCATACACAGGAGATCAGCAGATGGGGGCAATAAGCAGGACAGGACAGGGAGAAGGTGGCTGGGATCAGGCTGCAGGGCAGGGATACAGGATAACAGGGTCACAGGAGGGACAGGATCAGGTACAGGATCACAGGAACAGGTACAGATCAGGGCTCAAGGCAATACCAAGGCAGTGAGTTCAATCAACAGCCGGGTATATACTGTATATTTATATACACAAACACCTGCGATCAGCCTCAGGTGACGCTTGATCGCAGGAGGTGATGTCGGCTCCACACTGCCAGGAGACACTCGCTGGTGGACATCGGTACTGCGATCCACAGAACCGACAGCACCACCAACAGGTGAAACCTTTCCTGACAGGTCTATATGAGATGTTGTATGAAAAGGACTTTAAGTATATAATGTTATCTATATACTTGCAACTTACATGATTTATTTATCTTTTTCTGTAAATTTATGTACAGTAAATTACTACCTGAACTACATATTCATCCTTGAAAAAGTGGACCTTATTCCAACAAATGCACTGAAAGAATATCGGCATATACAGGACTTCTTTCTAATGTATAGAAAAATTCTGTAATGGATCATGTATATTTTTGAAGCTGAATGTCTTGCGATCTCTATTTTAACAAGAGCATAATAAAAAACAAATTTTTTGTTTTAAATTTGGTGTTTATTTGCAAAGTGCAAACACACCTCCTACTTCTTATTTTTTTTAACGTTAGCCAGTGTGGGGATATTGTATGCAAGGCAGTGAATGACTTCCCCTGACCAGTCTCTCCCTTTCTTGAAAAATATCCTTAGTGCTAGTAAGGTCTGAAAAGAACTGGGCATGGGACTACTATGCGTTACAAAAACATTTAATGTATTTGTTTTCGAAGCATAAAGATAACAAATGTGAACACAACAGTTATATTTTTATTATAGGGTCACTAAAACACAGTATATACCTAGATAATGTCATCTTTTATTGTACCTGTTCCCATATTTTATCGTTTTGGTTGAGGAAACAATATTTGCTTAGTAGCTACCGAGAGTTCACCAACTGTTTCTGCTTTGCTGATTTGGTACCTGCATTTCATTGCAAGCACGGCACAAAAGGGAGTATGAGAAGGAGGCAAAATATTATTTATATTTTGTTTCCCCAGTAGCCATACAATTAAAACCAGCAATGTTTTTGAAAAGGCACAGCTTACTGCCTATAACAGTGGGTCTGGTATTTTAAGTGCTTCCTGAGGGGGCATCAGACCTCAGGAATACTCCCAGGATTATCAATTCACTCCTGTGGAAAGTTCAGCCTCCAGCTCTGAACAATACATATATGTAGCGGTACCCCCTTAGGGACTGATAAGTGATGTGGCCCACCTGTCACCCTGCCCGGCATGGCATTCACTTCCCAGACACTCCAAGACAATGAACAGTCCGTTGGCTTTGTTTTGTTGTTTTATTGAGGGAATTTTACTTGGATGGGGTATGGGAAATATGGGATGCCCAGTAGAATAATAGCAAAATTGCTAGGGTGTCATGATCAGGGGTCAGGCTCAAAGACCAATTGCAATAGCAATTGCAGAACTACCACTGATTAGCAGGATAGGTACACAGGCAGTCACCCTGGCAGATGACACAGGCTCACCTGAGGTGTGGAGTCTAAGTACTAACCGGTGTTCACCAAAACTCCTGATGGTGGAGATGGATTTTGCTGTGTGTTAGTACCAGGTCGCAGTCCTCAGGATCGCCCCACCAGGAGGTGATCAAGTCGGGGTTCAGTAGCGGATGAGCAGGTAAGGATCAAACAGAAGCATGGTCAGTAAACAAGCCAAATGGTCAGTAATGAGTAGTTGCAGGTTGGGATCAGGCAGAAGCGTAGTCGAGGAACAAGCCAAGGGTCGATAATGAGCAGTAGCAAACATGGACAGCAGCAGGGAAGACAGGAGCGAGATACAGGCTGGAGATAGCACAATATTCTGGCAAGGAGGAAGTGCAGAGACATGGCTTATATCAGGAAGTTCATGGGAGGAGCAAAGAGTTCAAGGTTCAGCTGAAATCAAGGTACAAGGCAGGGTTGTCTAAAGGATCTGACAAGGCACTGTCCAGCATCTCAGATAGCTCAGTGAGAAGATTCATTGCCAGACACAGCTGAGGTCCCAGGTTCAAGTCCAGATCCTGACAGTACTCCCCTCCTCCCAGGACGTGCACTGGACGTCTTAGAGCCTGGTTTGTGAGGGAACCTCTGGTGGAATTCTCTTGTTAATCTAGGAGCATGAACATTCTGCTCATGCTTCCAAGAGTTTTATTCTGGCCCATATCCTTCCCATTGAACCAGATATTGCTATTTGTTCCTATAGATGCTGGAATTAAGAATTTTCTCCACCACATATTCTTCTTTACCCTGTACCTCAACAGATGGAGGGGGTGGAAGAATTCTTCCAGAAAAAGTATTTTCGTGAAATGGTTTGAGTAGCGATATGTGAAACACAGGGTGACTCTTCATACTGGCTGGAAGTTTTCGGTGAAAGGCGACTGGGTTGATCTGGGCTGAGATCTGGAAAGGTCTCACAAACTTGTGTCCCAACTTTGCAGATGGAACATGAACCTTCAGATTTTTAGTAGATAACCAAACTTGATCACCCACATGAAAGGTAGGAAGTGCTCTGCAATGTCTATCTGCAGCCTTCTTGTAACTTTCCTGAGCTTGCCTCAAAGTCTCGATCAATTTCTCCTGGATCTCCTGTAAAGCAGGTCATCTGTTGGTAACAGCAGGAATCGGAGTTGAGATAGGGAGATCAGGGATAAAAGCTGGATGATGCCCGGTATTTAGGAAAAAAGGGGTCAGAGGTGGAGCTATGTTTAGAACTGTTATAAGCAAACTCCGCTGTAGGAAGATAGTCCACCCAGTCATCCTAAAGATAACTAACAAAACATCAAAGGTACTGCTGTAACGTTTGTTTGGTCCTCTCGGTCTGACCATTAGACTGAGGATGAAAAGCAGACGATAGATTAAATGTTACTCCTAGAGCTGAGCAAAAGCTTTTCCAAAATTTTGAAGTGAACTGTACTCCTCTGTCAGAAACTACATCTTCTGGAATTCCATGTAGTCTAAAGACTTCTCGAACCATCAACTCCGCAATTTGTTCTGCAGTGGGTACCCCCTTGACCGGTATAAAGGTGAGCAATCTTAGTGAAGCGGTCAATAACAACCAAGATAGTGGTAATTTCTTTAGAGGGGGGTAAATTCGACCACAAAGTCCATAGGAATTGATCCCCATGGTCTTGATGGGACAGGGAGTGACTGGACCAACCCCAAAGGAGAAGCTCGGGGTATCTTATTGCGAGCACAGATCAAGCATGAGGCTACATAACCTTTGACATCTCTTTTGTACCCAGGGCACCAAAAGGAATGGGATAAAAGTTCCTCTGTCTTAGAAACTCCAAAATGTCCAGCAAGTTTGGAGTCATGAACCAACTTGAGGACTTCAACCCGAGCAACTTCAGGTACATAGAGGCGATGTGCTTAAGTCCAGAAGCTGTTTTTGTACTCAAGGATGTTGTCCATAGGAGGATTTTTGAGGAGTGGGTCATTCTTGTACCCTTCCTTGAGGGGACTCAAGAATGCTTTAGAACTTGTGGCACCTAGAAAGTTCTTTTGATTGATTGATTGATTACTTGTATAGCGCTACAAATGCGAACTGAATCGCCTCAAGGCGCTTGCATCCAGTGACGTCCTGTTCCATTAGAAGAGGTGGGTCTTAAGTTTTTTCCTGAAAGCTCGATGGTTTTCTTCCATGCGGATATCAGTGGGTAGAGCGTTCCATAGCCGCGGTCCTTGGACTGCAAATCTTCGATCTCCTTTCCATTTGTAACGGGATTTCGGGATATGGAGGAGGTTTTGATTGGTTGACCGGAGAATGCGTTTGGGGGAGTAGTGTTTAATTTTCTCGCATAAATATTGCGGTGCGTTTCCTTGTGTGCACTTGTGGGTGAGGCAGAGGGTCTTGAATGTGACCCGATCCTTTACGGTTAGCCAATGCAGGGTCCTCAGTGAAGGGGTGATCGATTCCCAAGGTTTTTTCCCTGTTACCAGTCTAGCTGCCGTGTTCTGGACGACTTGTAGGTGCGAGATCTGATATTTAGGTAGTCCTATGTAGAGGGAGTTTGCATAGTCGAGTCGGGAGTTGATAATTGTACCAACTACTACTGCTGTGTCCTCTTCCGGGATGAAGGGGATGAGTCTCCGTAACAGACGGAGGAGATGGTGTGATCTGCTGACTACTGATCCTATTTGTGCATCCATCGACATCTCTGAGTCAAAGATGACTCCGAGACTTTTGACTTTTGTGCTCGGGGTAATGGTCTGTCCAAGAATGGTGGGTGGTGTCCAAGACGTCTTTGTTTTTTGGTTTGCGTGGAGGAGAAGAAGTTCTGTTTTGGAACCATTGAGTTTGAGGGAACTCTCAGTCATCCAATCATCGATCAATGTGAGGCACTCTTCCAGTCCGCGATATTGGTCTTTTTTCCCGGTGATACGAAAGTAGAGTTGGGTGTCGTCAGCATATGAATGGTAGCGCAGATCCTGTTTGCTGATGATTTTAAGGAGGGGGCGGAGGTAGATGTTGAAGAGCACGGGTGAAAGGGGTGATCCTTGAGGGACTCCGCAAGAAATTGCGCGAGTTTCAGAGGTGAAGGCTCCTAGTTTCACTGTCTGGGAGCGATTTTCTAAGAAGGATGCGAACCAGTGAAGGTCAGGGTCTGCGACTCCTGCTACTACTTTAAGGCGGATGAGTAGAGTTTTGTGGTCTACTGTGTCGAACGCTGCACTGAGATCCAGCAGCACCAGAAGACATGATTCTCCATCATCTGCAGCTTCGAGGGCGTCGTCCCATATTTTGAGAAGTGCCGTTTCTGTGCCATGGCCTGGGCGGAAGCCTGATTGTAGTGGGTCTAAGAGTTTGTGGGTGTCCAATTGGAGTTGTAGTTGTTGTACTACTGCTTTCTCCATGATCTTTGAGATGGTGTTGAGGCTTGTTACCGGTCTGCGATAGTTTGGGTCTTTAGGGTCGAGGTTGGGTTTCTTTAGGAGGGGTTTGACTATGCCTTGCTTGAGGGAGATCGGAACAATGCCTTCTTTGAACGATTGATTTACGAGATGTGTTATGGAGGGTGCTAGAATGTCGGTACATTCTTTCAGGAGTTTTGTAGAAATTATGTCATTCGGTGATGTGCTGTCTCTGAGACTTCTGATGATGTTTTTGGTGATGTCAATGGTGATCGGGACCAGCGAAAATGGAATCAATTGTATATTCATTTCCTCTTCTTGTTTAGCCTGAGTGAGGTTGGGTGTTTTTTTCTTTTGAATCATTTCTCTAATGTTTTCGATTTTGTCGATGAAAAAATCTGATAGTTCATTGCAGAATTCTTGAGTTTCGTTTGTTGGGGGGTCCAAACAGGTGGGGTTCATAGTTTGAGCGACAAGTTTGAAGAGTTCGCGAGGTCGGTTTAGGGCTTTTGAGATGGTGTTAGAGAAATGTTATTTTTTTGCTTTGAAGATCGCTTTGTGGTATTTATTTGTGAGTGCTTTATAGTTAGAGTGGTTTTCCTTTGTTGGGTTTCTTCTCCAGGTTCCTTCAGCTCTTCTATGTTCTTGCTTCAGTAGCGTCAGAGTGTCATTAAACCATCCTGACTTATTTCTGCGGATGAGTGCTCTGCGTCTTGGAGCAACTGTGTCCGCTGTTTGTAGTAATGCTTTGTTTAAGGAGTTGAGTGTTTGTTCCGTTGAGTGGTTGTGATTTGGCGTTCCTATTTTTTTTGATAGCGTAGTTTTGAAGAGTTCAAAGTGTAGTTTCTTCTGAGATCTTGTCCAGTGTGTGGTTATTGAGTGTTTCGGTTTTTGGGGGATGGTGTTGGTGGTGATTTCAAATTTGATAGCGTGGTGGTCTGACCATGGTAACGGTATGTTATCCATTGTGTGGACATCCATATTTTGTTTGAAGATGAGGTCAAGAATGTGACCCGATCCATGCGTAGGGGCATTTATCAGTTGCTGGAGTCCTAGTTCTTCCAGTTGGCGATGGGGTCCTGAGTGGAGTTAGCCCAGAGGTTGAAGTCCCCAAGTAATAGAAAGTTTTTGGTTTTCAAGGTGTATGTCGAAATGAATTCGGTGAAGGGTGTGAGGAGATTTGCCTTTGGTCCTGGTGGTCTGTAGCATAGCAGTATGTGAATGGTTTCTTGAGGTGTTGTTTGAAGATGCAGCGTGAGTGTCTCCATAAAAGGTAGTGAGTTCTGTAGAGTTGGTTTGGTGAAAGAGAGGTGAGATTTGAAGATCACTGCTAGGCCTCCTCCTCTTTGTCCTCTTCTATGCTCGGTTAGGATGGAGTAGTTCTCAGGCACCAGTTCTGTTAGGATGGTGTTACAGTCAGGTGTTAGCCAGCTTTCCGTGATAAAGAGGCAATCTATGTTGTTTTGGGTGATGAAGTCGTGGATTTCCTGTCTGTGCTTGACTGCAGATCTCGTGTTGATCAGGGCGCATGATATGTGTTGTAGTGGAAGTGGTCCCTTCGTGTTTTTGGTGGTCGATTGTCGATTGATCCTTAGCAGTTGTTCTTTTCGAAGTATTTTTTGAGTGGAGGTTGGTAGTGTTGAGGTGGTATTCCTTAGCCTGTGGAGGGTGTCCGCTGAGTATTTAAAATTGCACATGATGGAAAAAAAGCAGGGGTTGATGGCGATGGTGAATGGGGCCCCACTGACCTAAACCAGGCAGGACTGTGTATTCAGAGTTGTCTTCCCGAAAAGGCCCAGACAACATTCGTGATAAGGCATCAGCCTTGCCATTCCTTGACCCAGGTCGATATGAAATAATAAAATTGAACCTGGAAAAGAACAATGACCAACGTGCTTGTCTAGAAGACAATCTCAGAACAAATGGATTCCAGATTCTTATGATCTGTGAGAACGGTCACAGGATGCTTAGCACCTTCCAGCAAATGCCTCCATTCAGAAAATGCTTCCTTAATTGCCAGTAACTCCTTATTCCCAATGTCATCATTTATTTTGGCTGAAGACATTAAACGAGAGTAAGCGCAAGGATGAAGCTGCATCTTTTCACCACGTCCTTGAGAGAGGATAGCTCCCACGGCAAAGTCCGAAGCATCCATTTCCACTAATTCCATATAGATTGACTATATCCCCTTGTATGCAATATTTTCGCCATATTAACTGTGATTATAGAAGTTATTTATGTGTACTATATATGTACCATGACGACACCTTTATATGTTCCTTATTTCCGGGATACTGGTCCAAATATTGATATTAATCTATTATATATTTACCACCATGTTGTGCACGGATTAGAATTATTATTCTGATCACCGTATATGGAGTAATAGTTATCATATAATGAACTACATATACTGGTTTTTGTAATAGGTTGTTTTGGCCAATAAGCACTACACCAAACACTGAAAAGTTTTTCCATATTGACATGAATAGATGTTCCCCCCAATCCATTAAGAAATATGATGTATCATATAAGTATTACTGCTTGTTTTGATACACGTCCTTGAAGATTAGCATTTATGACACTATATATGTCAGGTAGGGCGCTGATCTCGTGTCAGGCATTGTGTCTGATGCTGCGTGAGGGCGAGGATGACGGGAGATAGTCTGTGATCATGATGGCTAGACTCACAGTACACTACACGCCCCAGGTTGCTTTGCGGCTGGTCGCGCTGCCATGACGTCATGACGTAGTGACGTAGCGGCGGTGATAGGGGAGTGTGGTACGGCCTCGGGGTGAGACTACATTTCCCAGACTGCCGTATGAGTGACGCTCACGCTGGGACGGAGCGTCACGGGATGCTGACATACCTCTGCACACCGACGATCATGGTCACATGACGGATGACGTGGCGAGGTCTTTTTTAGCAATCTCTTCCCTATTGGCTCACCATTTAGGTGATAATATCTAATACCCTCTATGATTGGACAGAGGGATCCCGGAGATTTGGGATAGAAATTAGATCACAACTGTTTCAAATTTATGATTACTCTTCTTATATATAAGCGTGGAGGTCAGTGGGCTTGTTGTATTTC
The DNA here is from genome assembly GCA_029206835.1 of Rana muscosa. Taxonomy (NCBI): domain Eukaryota; kingdom Metazoa; phylum Chordata; class Amphibia; order Anura; family Ranidae; genus Rana; species Rana muscosa. The sequence continues at coordinate 630,534,690 of CM055121.1, forward strand.
CCAGTAGATGTCTGTTAAGACGAAACCGGTCGGATAATACACCAGCTCCAGCTGACTTGACCACACTGTCTTCATTTTTGTACTGCTGTGCTGTGGAGTGTCGTGGCTTTTCTTATATTTGCTTTTTATATATTTGCTTTTTAAGAATTTTTACCGAGTGTTCACATTGCTTGAACTTTAAAACGGATGTTTTAATAAATCATTTTTGGATTTACACCATGTGGAGAATCTTTTCCCTGTTTTTCATGGCTATGACCTATTGAGGTGCTTTGCGACTTGGGATTGGATCGTTCTTGATAAAATAGAAGTGCTGCCAGCTCTAAGAGGAGGCCTTCTACAGACTCCGGTTGTCGCTCCCCTGTCTCTGAAAGAGACAAAGCCTGAAAGATCCATCCGCCGTACGGCGCATTGGATCCATCATAGCTGGTAAGAGTATCCCTTTCTCCTTTATGGATCCATGGTGAAGGCACTCCCGGGTGAAAGTATATACCTAGTGGTCTACTACATCCAATATACTTCCCGGTATACGGATAAGGTTATCCCAAGTTCTTCAGGAGATTCTTTGCTGGAACTTTCCTTCAGTGTATGACCAATATATTGGCAGACACTCATCAAAGTTACCCCATATGAACTTGACACCCATTATATAAAAGTTTTGTTTGTTTTGTTTGTATATGCACGATATAGCTATTGGTTCACCACCTGCTGACTGTCAGTAGAGACAGGTGGATGAGGCATCGTTTTATGCTATATGGTATTTTCATGTAAAATTGTATATTATGCACATGTCACAGGGTATATTTATCACTACATTGTGTTCAATTTAAAATTTACATATACCTATTTCAGTATATTGCACGGTTGAGGTTATTCCTCATCATCCATTGGCGCCACACTTTTTAAATATTTATTTAACCTTTTCCTGTCTGATTTTGAGTGGTTGGCTGCACATAACAAGTTTTCTATTATAGGATTGGCGCAGTACTACACACTTTCTACATTTACACATTTCCACTATATAATTCAGGATTGGGATGTACCAATACTGGTGCAGAAGTAAAAAGAGCTTTTAACTTTCCAAAAGCAGCCTGTGCCTCAGGTGACCACACAAAGGGCACCCCTTTCTTTGTTAGCTGGTTAATTGGAGCTATCACCTTAGAGAAGTTCCTTATGAATTTTCTGTAAAAGTTGGCAAACCCAACAAATCGTTGGATTTCCTTAATGTTTCCAGGGGCAGGCCAATCTACCACTGCTTTAATCTTCTCGGGATCCATGCTCACTCCATCTGGAGAAATAATATACCCTAAGAACTGGATCTGGGCTTGTTCAAACTCACATTTCTCCAGTTTAATGTAAAGTCGATTTTTCACTGTCTTTGAAAGATTAGGCAGAAATGTTTGCGGTCTCTTCCAGGTTATCAGAAAAGATAAGGATGTCATCCAGATAAGCAATGACAGATTGGTCCAACAGATCTCGAAAAACATTCTTTATGAAGTGTTGAAAGATCGCACAGGCATTGCAGAGACCAAAAGGCATGACCAAGGACTCAAAATGTCCATATCTGGTTCTAAAGGCAAATGTCCATATCTGGTTCTAAAGGTGTTTTTCCATTCGTCTCCTGGACAAATACGAACCAGGTTATATGCCCCCCCGTAGGTCAAGTTTTGTAAACACTTTGGCAGAACGAAGTCTTTCCAACATTTCTGAGATCAAGGGGAGTGGATAACGGTTTTTAATAGTGACATTATTCATGTGCCTGTAATCAATGCATGGACGCAAGGTGGAGTCTTTCTTTTCAACAAAGAATAGGGCTGCTCCTGCAGGAGATGTTGAATGTCTAATAAAACCCTTCTCTAAATTTTCATCAAGCCACTCCCTGAGCACTTTTAATTCAGGTTCTAACAGATTAAAAAGGCGGCCGAAAGGTATTTCGGCCCCTGGGAGCTGCTCAATGGGGCAATCGTATGGTCGGTGAGGAGGTAATTGATCTGCATTTTTCTTATCACAGACATCCCGGAACACATGGTATTGTGGAGGCAAGTTGTCATATGACTGGGTAGTTACCACACTAATGCCTCGTACACACGACCTGTTTTCCCGGCAGGAAAACTGCCATGAGAGCTTTTGGCCGGCTGTGTGTATGCTCAATCGCAGTTTTCCCGGCAGGAAAAAAAAAAGAGAACATGTTCTCTTTTTTCCCGCCTGGATTCCCGGCGGTCTTTTTCCCGGCAGTTTTCCTATGTGAAATACTGCGATGGAGCATACACACGGCCGGGATTCCCGGCCAAAGCTCTCACCGCAGTTTTCCAGATGGGAAAACCTGTCGTGTGTACAGGGGGAAAGTTACAGAGCAGGTTCTTGGTTTTCCCCTCGGGATTCCTGTCTGGCTTTTTACCGCCGGGCATACCGTACGTGTGTACTAGGCATAACTTGCAATTCCTTAACCAGCAGAGAACTTGTTTGGTAAGATTCCCTACAGTGTTCCTTGCAGTGGGAGGAATTGTGAGTGGAGAACCAAGGAATGCCCAAAATGACGTGAAATTTGGATGATGTGATCAACTGAAAGCTGATGGTCTCACGATGGTCAGCCTCAAACTGGGTTACCAGAGGAAATGTTTTTTGGGTAACAGGTCCTGAGGATAAGGATGAACCATCAACCGTCTCCATCTCAATAGGAGTAGATGTATTTCTGGCTTGAATGTTATTGCAGTGGGCAAAGTCTATGTCCATAAAGTTTCCTCGAGCCGAAGAGTCCAGAATAAAAAAGGGTAGAGAAAAAGGAAGCGCCACCTAAGTGCAGTATTAAAAGATTATTTTAATGACACAAATATCAATCACACTTACAGGAAAGGAAGCAAAGGAAGGCTCATCTGTAAAGATCCTGTAGTCCTTGTACCGGGTCCATGGGCTGCACAGGTGTAGAAGATGCAGAGTAGGAAACAGGAAATACAAAGGCTCATCTGTGTGTCAGTGGTCCGTAGGGAAGCCTCAGATCCGGATCCGTTTTTCTATGCAGAGATGGAAAGCTGCAGTCGTTGTTGCTGCTCAGCCTGGAGCAAATCCTGTGGCCATCAGGAAGAAGCTGGGGCTGAGGTCAAGGGTCACGGGATCACTTCCGGGGGAGGACTCCACAGAGTGAGAAGGGTTGGATAGGCAGGTTACGCGCTCGGAGCCACTGCTCCTTCTATTGGCCTGATAGGAAGCTGGAAGGACTGGTGCTTTTAAGCCTGTGCTGGAGCCGTGGGACTACAGGTCCCAGCGTGGACCAAAAAGCAGCAAGAGACTAACTAAATAAAAAAAAAGGGCTACAGCACCTGGTATTCCCAGGCGGTCTCCCATCCACGTACTAACCAGGCCTGAGTCCTAGGGTGCCCACGTGTCCCAGGTTGCCCGGGATCGTCCCTGATTGGAGATTTTTGTCCCATGTCCCGGGCAGCTCATTCCGGGACAATACAGTCATCCCGGAATGAAAAAAAATGAAAAAAAACAGTGACCAGTCCGCTCCGCCTGTCCGTCGCCCCCACCACCTTATAAATTTTATTACACTGATCGATGATAACATAAACACAGGCTGCAGCTGCCACTGCCAGTCTGGTTGCTAGGCTAGGGGCCGCTCCACATCTAGCAACCAGTGACGTCAGCTGAGCTGGGGCCTGTCAGTGTAGGCAGTGAGTGCAGTGTGCACCCGCCCGGCCCACACTACGCTGAGTCTGAGAGCAGCCAGCGCGCGCGCCTCCCTCCCCTCCGCATCCACCAGCCAGTCCAGAGCCAGCACAGAGTGAGTGACCGTGACGCTCACGCCAGGGACGGTGACCACTCAGAGAGAGCCACTCACACACTCACCTGTGCACAGCGTCAGCCAGCCAGGCCAGCCTGAGCGAGCCTCGTCGTCTCGACTAGTCCTCCTCCTCCAGTGACGAGTCGACCGACCAGAGATAGCACAGAGAGTGAGTGATGCGGCTGACCTGACGCCAGTGACCAGACAGAGCCACTCTCCTGTGCAGCCAGCCAGTCAGCCTGAGCCTCGTCCGAGTCCTCCTCCAGCCAGGCTCCTGCTCCTCCCGCCCACGTCAAGGTCCACAAGTTTGCAGTCAGTACCAGCAGCCTGTCTGACTTCCAGGACCAGGACAGGTTGGTGTACTCACTGTACTGTCTGTGTTACACTCACACTTTGTCCCCCTCCGTTCTGCTGCTGCTGTCGCCCCCCTCCATTCTGCTGCTGTCCCCCCCACCATTCTGCTGCTGTCCCCCTCCGTTTTTCCTACGTCTCCCCCTCTGTTCAGCTGTCCTGTCCCCCTCCGTTCTGCTGTCCCTCTCCATTCTGCTGTCCCCCTTCGTTCTTCCTCCGTGTCCCCCCCTGTCCATCCCACGGTCCCCCTGTCCATCCCACGGTTCCCCTGTCCATCCCACGGTCCCCCTGTCCATCCCGTGGTCCCCCTGTCTATCCCGCGGTCCCCCTGTCCATCCCACGGTCCCCCTGTCCATCCCGCGGTCCCCCTGTCCATCCCACGGTCCCCCTGTCCATCCCACAGTCCCCCTGTCCATCCCGCGGTCCCCTGTCCATCCCACTGCCCCTCTGACTACTCTGCGGCCCCTCTGACTACTCTGCGGCCCCTCTGACCACTCTGCTAGCTCTACAGGGCTGTGGCAGGGAGTGAGCAAGCAGTAGTGGAATAGGGCAGCCATGAGGTGGGTGGTGTGCTCTGCTTTTCCTAACATTCACCTGGCATGGATTAATGGCCATCACTCCTCAGGACTCTCTGCAGTGGGGCACTCTGGAGGTACTATCTGTGTGCCTCCAGAGTGCTCCCTTACTTCCTCCCCTTACTTACTCCAGAGTGCCCCTTTACTTTCTCCAGAGGGCACTCTGGAGGGGGATGTAAGGGGGCACTCTGGAGGAGGATGTAAGGAGGCACTAAGGGGGCACCCTGGAGGATGTAAGGGGGCTCTGACTAAGTTAGTACCGCCAGACTGCCCCCTTACATCCCCCTTACAACCTCTAGGGTGCCCCCTTAGTGCCTCCAGAGTGCCCCTTTACTTTCTCCAGAGTGCCCCCTTACATCCTTCGGAGTGCCCCACGACCAAGTCATCTAAGACTCTCTTTAACAACACCCCCTTTAAGCCAATATCTGGCAAAATTTAAGACATGTCCACCGTTCACCACGATGAGCTTTGCGCGCCATATTGTTGTTCCTGTTGATGCCTAGGGCCCACTTTTGATCTTGCACATGGGTCCGCTGATTTCATACGCCCATGCCCCAAAAATCGGGAAAAAGATGTCAAAAATCAAATTTTTTTTTTGGGGGGGGGGGGGGGGTGTCCCTGAATGGCAGTTTAGAGATGTGGTCACCCTAGGCCTGACCCTGCTTAGCTTCACAGATCAAACGAGATCGGGCGCTTTCAGGGTAATATGGCCGTGGGCAATAAATAAGCGGACTGACAAGGAATATAAACTAAGTACAATAATATGAAGGGGCATATTGGTAAAAACACTGGGATATAAAAGGACTACACGTATGTATAAAATATGTGTTTAACCACTTCCCTACCCAGCCATAGTCATATGACGTCCACAGATGGGATCTCCGATCCTGGGTGGACGTCATATGACGTCCTCGGCTTTGTGGGGGGATATCTGAATGATGCCTGCAGCTAGAGGCATCATTCAGATATCCTTTTGTTGTGCCGGCGATTCTGTGCACCATAAGATCGTTCTTATAGGTGGCGGGAGGGGACATCCCCCCCTCCCGCCGCCATCCGGTGCTTCTCCGGGCTCTCCCGTGCCATTGGGGACCCGGAGAGAATCGTCCGGCGCTGGTGGTCGGTTACGTGACGAGCATAGAGAGACTGGTGACCAGATGGTCACCAGTCATCTCTATGATCGTCGGAGGCCCGGGCGCGATGTGATGACGTCACGCCTGGGTCCTCAGATGTAAACAAAGCCGCCATTGCGGCTAGTAAGTATGAGATCAGTGAAAAAAATTCACGATCTCATGCTTTCCAGCCTGGAGGAGAGATGTGGGGTCTTATTGGCCCCACATCTCTCAATAAAGAGGACCTGTCACACACATTCCTATTACAAGGGATGTTTCCATTCCTTGTAATAGGAATAAAAGCGATCAAAAAAAAAAAAAAGTAAAATAAGTGTAAAAAAAAAATAAGTAAAAAAAATAAATAAATAATAAAAAATAAAATAAAACGCCCCTGTCCCCAAGAGCTCGCGATCAGAAGCCAACGCACACTTAAGTCCCGCCCACATATGTAAACGCCGTTCAAACCACATATGTGAGGTATCGCCACGTGCGTTAGAGCACGTGCAACAATTCTAGCACTAGACCTCCTCTGTAACTCTAACCTGGTAACCTGTAAAAAAAATTAAAGCGTCGCCTATGGAGATTTTTAAGTACCGAAGTTTGGTGCCATTCCATGAGTGTGCCTAATTTTAAATCGTGACATGTTAGGTATCTATTTACTCAGCGTAACATCATCTTTCATATTTTCCCAAAAAATTGGGCTAACTTTACTGTTTTGTTATTTTTTAATTCATGAAACCATTTTTTTCCCAAAAAAAGGCGTTTGAAAAATTATTGCGCAAATACCGTGCAAGAAAAAAAGTTACAATGACCATCATTTTATTCCCTAGGGTGTCTGCTAAAAAACATATATAATGTTTGGGGGTTCTGAGTAATTTTCTAGCAAAATAATGATGATTTGTACAATGTAGGTGAGAACTGCCAGAATAGGCCCGGTATTGAGGTGGTGAAAAAAGCCCGGGGTTGAAGTGGTTAAAATATATAAAAAAAAGTTTAAAAATACCATCATTAGACTATTATAGTTTAAAAACACCATCATTAAACTATTATAGAGGACACAATAGGAATGGTATGCTTACATAAAGCAGTGACCCAATATTATAGGAAGCCTAATCGAAAGAGTTTACAACACACATAAGAGGGAAACTAAGTGGCATAAAATATCAATATAGTAAATTAGCAGCAAAATATAATATTGAAAATGGGCCAAAATGTGTGAGGAAATACTATAGCCATAGTCACAATTTCGCAGCTAGTGCTAACCATGGTAGCAGATCAGACAGAAAGTCTCCATAGGGAGAAGAGATGGAGAAGGACATAAAGAGATCTGGATGATTCGCCACTTGTAAATATGTGTATGTCCATACAAACACACATACATATATAAAAATATATATAAATACATATAACTATATGTATAAATATTTGATAATGATAATAATAATAATAATAAATAAAAAATAATAGATACATATTAATATAAATGTGCAAAGGTACGTATGATATATATATATATATATATATATATATATATTGTGACAGCAGGAAGGTAAAGTCACCTGGTTGCATCCAGGGGGGTAGATATATTTCGCCCAGATTCAGGCTTTACGCCGACTTATACAACTAGGTGGAGAGTTGTATAAGCCCAGCTAAGGCTAGTGGGCTCATGGATGACTCATACCTCTAGGGAGAGTGTGGGGCGTCGTGCAGACAGGGAGTTGATGAGACCAGCTGAAGCTTGTCAGCTCATTTAGGCCTCTATAAGAACTCCCAGCTTCATTAGATGTTAGCTCATGCCTGGACCCAGACCTGTGTGGACTGTCTAGGGAGAGTGAACCCCTGTGCGGTGAGACAAAGCCTGTGTGGCTATTTGCTTGGACATTTAAAACCAGGGACTTAGGGACTAGGACAGCACTAGGCTGATCCCAGTTGTTAGTTAGGAAACCTGTATGTTTAGTCAGAGGTCAAGTTGACCAGGATTTATTTTGTTTATGTTTCTTTTGGCTTTGCTGTGTTTTGTCACTGTAAATAGAAAATAAACCGCACCTTTTTTTTGATTTTGAAAACCACAACCTCCGTTTGCTGGGCCTGTTTTTGTGTGGGGAGCCCATCCCGGGGGTCACACACACCCGCTGCCGAGCTAACCCCCTCACAGTTGGTGGAGAACCAGTGGCAGTTTTTTTTAAGCCAGCATGGAGGAGATACTGAAGCAGCTGGCTCTAGCAAATGCCAATCAACAGCAGACAAATGCAGGTTTGCAAAAGAGCCTTGCAGCTCATCAACAGAGCCTTGCAGCTCAACAACAGAACTTCGCAGCCCAGCAGCAAGCTCATCAACAGAGCCTTGCAGCCCAGCAGCAAGCTCACCAACAGAGTCTGGAAGCTCAGCAACAAGCCCAGCAGCAATCTGAGGCCCGCTTCATAGACCTGTTACAGAAGCAAGAGCAGAGACTACAACAAATGGAAGCAGTAATGCAGCAACATCCGCAGACCAGTGAGCAAAGCCGTCCCACTAATACCGCGTCCTTTGGGGTGAGTCGTTTATTGACAAAAATGACTGGAGAGGATGATCCAGAGGTATTTTTGACCACATTTGAAAGGACTGCTGAAAGAGAAAAGTGGCCTGAGGAGCAGTGGGCTGGACTGGTGGCTCCTCTGTTAACTGGTGAATCGCAGAAGGCTTACTATGACCTAGAGCCTGACCAAGCAAAAGACTATGTGATGCTAAAAGCTGAAATATTGGCAAGGCTGGGTGTCACCCAGGCTGTCCGGGCTCAGCGTGTGCATAACTGGACTTTCCAGCTTGGAAAACCCCCCAGGTCTCAAATGTATGATCTCATTCACCTGAGCAGAAAGTGGCTACAGCCAGAGACTTTGTCCGCACCAAAGATTGCGGAACGTGTTGTAATGGATCGGTTTTTGAGAGCTCTTCCTACTGCCATCCAAAAGTGGGTAAGCCATGGAGACCCAGAGACGGCCGATGGTCTTGTGGATCGTGTGGAGAAATACTTGGCTACAGAGAACCTGACGGCCTCTTCCAGAGACACTCGGACTTTCCACCCTAAGACCAGACCATCCCCAGGGGCGGATAAGAGGATTCCAAGGGGTAAGGGTGGAGAGAGTGAGAGGGTGGGAGCTCTACCCCAAGTTTGGCGAGAACAGCCTGGGAAATCAGCGGCTCAAGAGGCGGCAAGAAGGATCGTTTGCTACCGCTGCCGGCAAGCGGGACATATTGCAGCCAATTGCCCGGTTGTGGAGGAACCCATGCAGTGTGACTTTCTGACGGGCAGACGTCAGTCGCTGTGTGCGACAGTCGCATGCACTGCCATTCGAGGAACTGAGAAACATTTATGCAAAATGTGTGTTAATGGTAGAAATGTTGTGGTATTGCTGGATTCAGGTAGCCTTGTGACCCTGATAAAGGCTGAGTTAGTTAAAACAGAGGTCTCTGGGAATAGCAAGGTAGCTGTTATTTGTGTGCATGGGGACACCCGAGAGTATCCAGTGACTACAGTGTGTTTTGAGACCCCCAAAGGTACCCTCTCTCATCCAGTGGGCTTAGTATCTCAGTTACCGTATGACGCCATTGTGGGAAGGGATTTTCCGAAGTTCTGGGAACTGTGGGATGATCCTGAGCCCCCCACTGGTGCCCCTATGTACCAGGAATGTGATAGCCAGAACTCCCCTGAGAGTGGTGAGGACTCTCCGGAATTTCCCTTATCAGTATTGGCAGGGGAGACTCAAGAAACTGGAGAGGAGCCCACCTCCTCAGACGAAAACCTACCGTCTGTGGAGTTTTCTGATCTTGAGGTTCACAGGGAAAACTTTGCCACAGAACAGTTGAAAGACCCCGCCCTAATAAAGGCACGGGAAAACGTAGTGAAAATAGATGGCGAGTTAGTGAACCCAGATAATACCTGCACTTACCCATACTTCAGCGTAGAGAAGGACCTACTGTATCGGGTGGCAAAAAGGGCAGAAGAAACCGTTGAGCAGCTTGTGGTGCCCAAACCTTACAGGAAGTTGGTGTTGGAGTTGGCCCATGGGCACATTCTTGGAGGTCATCTGGGGACAGAGAAAACCCGAGAGAGGGTATTACAGAGATTCTATTGGCCGGGGGTGATGAAGGACATAGAAAATTATTGTTCCTCCTGCCCTGTGTGTCAGAGGTCGGCCCCGATGCCACATTTCCGTAGCCCGCTGGTCCCTCTACCCATCATTGAGGTCCCGTTTGAGAGGATCGCCATGGATTTGGTAGGTCCTATAATCAAGTCCGCTAGGGGGCACCAGTACATATTTGTTATAATGGACTATGCCACCCGTTATCCAGAAGCGATCCCTCTCCGAAATACCTCGGCCAAAACCATAGCCAAAGAGCTATCTCTGGTGTTTAGCCGGGTGGGTATTTGTAAAGAACTGCTTACGGACCAAGGTACACCCTTTATGTCCCGGGTTATGAAGGAGCTGTGTAAATTGTTCAAAGTGACGCAATTACGTACATCTGTGTATCACCCCCAAACCGATGGGCTGGTTGAAAGATTCAACAAAACCCTAAAACAAATGTTGAAGAAAGTGGTGGATAGAGATGGAAAGGATTGGGACTGTCTACTTCCTTATCTGATGTTTGCTATTAGGGAGGTGCCCCAATCCTCTACGGGATTCTCCCCCTTTGAGTTACTGTATGGGAGACACCCAAGAGGGCTGTTGGATATTGCCAAGGAAACTTGGGAAAGTGAGAGTTCTCCCCACAGGAGTGTGATTGAGCATGTCGCCCTGATGCAAGACCGAATTGCACAGGTAATGCCCATCGTGAAGGAACATTTGGCCCAAGCGCAGTTAGCACAGCAGAGAGTGTACAACCGTGGAGCCAAGACCCGTACCTTTTCCCCGGGGGATAGGATACTGGTACTTGTCCCTACGGTTGAAAGTAAATTCCTTGCCAAATGGCAAGGCCCCTACGAGATAATGGAAAAAGTGAGCGAAGTGAATTACAAGGTCAGACAACCAGGAAGGCGAAAGCCCGAACAGATCTATCACGTTAATCTGTTGAAAGGATGGAGGGATAGAGAGTCCCTAGTCGCAGACACTTGGTCACCAGCTCAAACTGGTTGCGTGATTCCTGAGGTTGGAATAGCAGCCACCTTGTCACAACCCCAACAACAGGAGGTTAAGGAGTTTGTGCTTCGCAACAAGGAGGTATTCTCTGAGCTGCCGGGACAAACATCTGGGGTAGAGCATGACATCATTACCCCGCCCGGTGAAAGGGTGAAGTTAAAACCCTATCGGATCCCAGAGGCCCGACGGGAGGCAATACGGGAGGAAGTACAGAAAATGCTGAACTTAGGGGTGATAGAGGAGTCCCAAAGTGATTGGTCTAGTCCCATTGTGTTGGTGCCTAAACCGGATGGGAGCTGGCGATTTTGTAACGATTTTCGTCAGTTGAACAAAGTTACAAAATTTGACACCTACCCCATGCCACGTATAGATGAGTTGATCGACCGGCTGGGAACAGCCCGATACATGACGACTCTTGACCTCACAAAAGGGTATTGGCAAATCCCCCTGGCCAAATTGGCCAAAGAGAAAACCGCATTTGTAACCCCAGACGGGGCGTTCCAATATAAGAGAATGCCGTTCGGGTTACAGAATGCGCCGGCCACATTCCAGCGGAAAATGGACCAGATGCTGAGGCCCCATCGGAAGTATGCTGCGGCTTACCTGGATGACGTAATTATCCATAGCACAGATTGGGCCACACATCTGCCAAAAGTGCAAGCAGTCCTGGACTCTGTTCGGGAAGCGGGGTTTACGGCTAACCCCAAGAAGTGTACCATTGGGCAGAAGGAGGCCAAATATCTTGGGTACACCATTGGGAGGGGAGTAATAAAACCCCAACTCAACAAAGTCGAGGCCATCCAGAGTTGGCCACGTCCCAACAGCAAGAAGCAGGTACGAGCCTTTCTGGGAATCGCTGGGTATTATCGGCGATTCATTCCCCACTTTGCTTCTAAGGCTGTGCCCCTAACCAACCTAACGAAGGGGAAAGGGTCGGTCATGATTAAATGGACCCCCGAGGCTGAGGCAGCATTCCAATTCTTGAAACAAGCCTTATGTAGCCAGCCAGTGTTGTACTCACCCGACTTCTCTAAAGACTTTGTCGTACAAAGTGATGCGTCAGATGTGGGGTTAGGAGCAGTATTGTCCCAGGTCTGGAACGGGGAAGAGCACCCAGTCATTTACCTCAGCAGGAAGTTGAAGTCCCATGAGGTAAATTACGCCACCGTTGAAAAGGAGTGTTTAGCGGTGAAGTGGGCTCTAGATTCCCTTCGGTACTACCTGCTAGGTAGGCACTTTGACATGGTTACGGATCACGCTCCGTTAAAGTGGATGGCTCAAAACAAGGAAACAAATAGAAGAGTGAATAGGTGGTTCCTGGCCCTCCAGGAATTCAACTTCACAGTAATGCATCGCCCTGGCGTTCAAATGGGGAATGTGGATGCTTTGTCTCGAGTACATGAATGCCTGATTGCTGGTGTTCCAACCCCGAGGTTAAAACAAGAGGGGGGGGTATGTGACAGCAGGAAGGTAAAGTCACCTGGTTGCATCCAGGGGGGTAGATATATTTCGCCCAGATTCAGGCTTTACGCCGACTTATACAACTAGGTGGAGAGTTGTATAAGCCCAGCTAAGGCTAGTGGGCTCATGGATGACTCATACCTCTAGGGAGAGTGTGGTACGTCGTGCAGACAGGGAGTTGATGAGACCAGCTGAAGCTTGTCAGCTCATTTAGGCCTCTATAAGAACTCCCAGCTTCATTAGATGTTAGCTCATGCCTGGACCCAGACCTGTGTGGACTGTCTAGGGAGAGTGAACCCCTGTGCGGTGAGACAAAGCCTGTGTGGCTATTTGCTTGGACATTTAAAACCAGGGACTTAGGGACTAGGACAGCACTAGGCTGATCCCAGTTGTTAGTTAGGAAACCTGTATGTTTAGTCAGAGGTCAAGTTGACCAGGATTTATTTTGTTTATGTTTCTTTTGGCTTTGCTGTGTTTTGTCACTGTAAATAGAAAATAAACCGCACCTTTTTTTTGATTTTGAAAACCACAACCTCCGTTTGCTGGGCCTGTTTTTGTGTGGGGAGCCCATCCCGGGGGTCACACACACCCGCTGCCGAGCTAACCCCCTCACAATATATATATATATATATATATATATATATATATATATATATACACACACACACACACACACACACACACACACACACACACACATATATGTGTGCATAAAGGCACACACATATTATCTGTAAAAATCACATGAATACATAAAAAGGAGGGAGAAGAAAAAGCATCTATACAGAGGAGAGCAGGATAGGAGTTGGATTCATAGAAGTGTATGAACCTCAATCTCCTCGTTTAACCCCCCAGGGGCCAAAGTGCCCAAGGAATATATCCAATATGTTTCTTGCTGACACAGGCGTTTATACCGCTCAGCGGCGGTGTAGGTGACAGGGATGGACTCAACCACCCACACCCTGAGGCCAGCTGTTGATTGGCCGTGGTGGGTGAGAAAGTGCTTGGGAACACTGTGATGGTCACGACCCTTTTCGATAAACCGCCTGTGCTCGCCGAAACGTGCCCTAAGTGCCCTAATAGTCCTGCCGACATAGAAAAGTCTGCACGGACAAGTAAGGCAGTACACGACATACTCTGTGGAACAGTTATAAAATTCTTTCACTTTAAAAGTTTTCTGTCCATGGTGTACGAACTGACAAATCAGACAGAGGGGTTTCTTACACTGGTACATCCCTCTAAGGGGTACGAGGACTAATCATGATGGAGTAAGTTGGGCTGGCTTACTTTTACTGGGTGCAATTTTACTCTTAATATTTCTACATTTTCTATATGCCACTTTGGGTTTAGTATCAATAGTGGTTTTTAGATGGGGGTCCTCGACTAAAATGGGCCAGTGTGCAGCTAAAATCTTTTCCATGTGTAGCGGGGTGTTCAATTTAAGGGTAGTGTCTGAGTGGTAATTAGGCTCAGACACACTGATTGTTAGGGTTAATGGACCATTTCTGTTCATGGGAGATAGTGTTGGTGCACAGTTCCCTGTGGCCTAGGGGTGGCGCTATCGCCATGGGCCAGGGTTGAACCACCAATCCAGGGCTGCACCTTTTGTGTCCCCTCTCGGCAGTAGTACGGCGGTGCGGGGAACCTGCTGTGCCTGTCGGGAGAGGGTAAAAAAAGGGGTGGACATCTTCCGTTGGAGGTTCGTCTTCATCCACGCCCAGGCACCTTCAGCCTGGGTGTGTGTGGTTCGTCCGCGCCCAGGCGCCTTCGGCCTGGGCGTGAGGAGGGTCGTCTCCGGGTGCCTTAGGCCCGGAGGTGGAGTTCCTGTTCCATCCCAGACACCTTCAGTCTGGGGGGAGGTACTATTTTGAAGGCCCGGGGCCCAGCAACCTTCGGCTGGGGTCCGCTAGGGATCGAGGACTCCCAGGGTGCCGCCTTGCGAGGGGACCTGTATCTGAGATGAGGAGGCCAGGGAGGTAACCCTTTCCGAAGACCCAGCGCAGAGTTGTGGTGACGGTGAGGGCCTCTGGTAACTCTCCGGAGGGATGTTTTCTCCTTGACATGGGCCAAATACTTTAAGAAGGAAGTTCACCAGGTCAGTGGCAGTGACCCTACTCTGAAGGTCAGTGGCAGTGACCCTACTCGTTCAAGTCAGTGGCAGTGACTTCATAGGGCAAGGCCCTATTCACCAGGTCAGTGGCAGTGACCCTACGCTCCAAGTCAGTGGCAGTGACTTTATTCACCCGGTCTGTGGCAGAGACCAACCTCACGGTCTGTGGCAGAGATCGTGCGCCAAAGCTGTTTGAGAAACCTAAACAGTCTAAAGAGTTAAGCTACGTTTGTGCCTGGACCTCCTCCACACCTAAGCTGTCCTGTATCTTTGCTCAAACCTGTCTGCTCGCAAAGAGGCTGTTTATTATCCTGTGTGAAATAAATGTTCAGTTGGACTTTCAGCTAGTGTGGACATTCACATTCCTGGGGAAAACGAGGACTTACATCTATCTATCTGCCTGCGAGGAGCCTAATTAAATGCAGGTTGGGGAGAGGTGGGTGTGCTACACATGTTTTTGTACTTATCATGGAACTGCGGGTGTCAGGGAACCAACAGCAGGAGAAGGACTTTAGGACCCAGCATCTCTGGCAGGAGAAGGACTTTAGATCCCAGTATCTCTACAAGCAGGTCACATGGGCCTATATAAGGAAGTCTGCTAGTGTCTGCATTTTCTGGATTATCGTCAGCTTCTTCTGTGTTCCTGTGTCTTGCATCTCCTGCCTGTTTGATCTCCTGTGTACCAAACCCGGCTTGCCTGACCTGCTCCTGTTGACTTCCTGGCGTATACCTGACCCTGGCATGGCTAACGGACTCCGCTTACCTTGTCTTCTGTGCTAAGACTCAGCTCTGCTGTGTTCTCGGACTGTCTTGCTGTGTTTGACCCCCTGGCCTGGCTTCTGACTCTGCTATCGGAACATTCCACTGGTCCTTACCCTTTGGACCTCCTAAGCACGCCTGCTGTCCTGCAGTATGCCTGTCCTACCAAGTTCCTGGCAACCAGCACTACCTACCAGGCAACCCGTGCTTCTGTGGGCACCACACCCCCTGTGTCATCTTCAGGGCTGTGCTGCACTCGGCTGCAAGGGGCACCCTCTCTGCTACTCAGCCTCACATCAGAGACTTGACAGCGTGATAAAACGTGTAGGTGGCTTAGTAATGGATGGTAAAATACGTGGGCCTGTGGGTGGGTTGCGATAGTCGTTAAAAGCATCATTAATCAGTGCTTTAGGATAGCCTTTCTGTAGGAACTTCTGGAAAAGCAATTGGCCGTGGGCCTCATAATCAGAGTCTCTGGTACAGTTCCTACGTAGATGACAGAACTGGCTGCGGGGAATGTTATTGACCCATCTAGGGTGATGACAACTATTATAATGGATAAATGGGTTCCCTGCAGTAGGTTTATTAATTTTTTTTGCATAAATAGTGCCATTCTCGTGACAAAGCTTAAGATCTAAAAATGCTAGAGTATGTGGATCAGCCACATGAGTAAAGGATAGGCCCAAAGTATTGCAATTACAGTACTGTACAAAGCCATCAATATCGTCGGCAGTGCCATCCCAGATAATCACTATGTCGTCAATATATCGACCATAGTATATTACCTGGGCGGCAAAGGGATGGTCAGCTGCAAGGTGCATGCTCTCCCAAAACCCCATCGTGAGGTTGGGGTAGCTGGGGGCGAAGTTGGCCCCCATAGCTGTGCCATGGACTTGTAGATAATGAGTACCCTCTGACTCAAAATAGTTGTGTTTCAAACAGAAAACTAGGGATTCCAATATAAAATAAATTTGCCGAGAATTAAGAAGAGGGTCTTTAGCTCAAAAGTGTTCAGCGGCCCTCAGACCTATATCGTGTGGAATCGATGTGTATAATGATGAAACATCAAGAGAAAGCCACCAATAATTTTTCTCCCATGTATAATGTTTAAGCATATCGAGCAAATGTGGTCCATCACGTATATAGGAGGGAAGATCCTGTGCCAAAGGCTGGAGAAATTGATCAATATAAATAGAAAAGCAACTAGTGACACTTTCCATGGCCGCTACTATAGGGCGGCCCGGGGGATTAATACGATTTTTATGGACTTTCGGTAGATGGTAAAAATAGGGCACTTTGTAAAAATTCTTAATTAAAAACGAGGCTTCAAATTTGGAGATAACATTTGTCCTTGAGGGCTTGATTGGCAAGTTGGGTAGCTTCAAGCGCAAAATGTGATGTCGGGTCACTTGGAAGTTATAGGTAAGTCTTACTGTCAGACAGTAGTCTGCGTGATTCACGGGCATAGTCGGTTCTATCCTGAATTACTATGCTGCCCCCTTTATCAGCGGATTTAATAACAATCGCTTAATTTTGAGTCAGTTTGTCTAGGGTCTTATGGTGAGAGATTGGACTTCGAATAAGTGTGTTTGGAATCGGCTTTGCACATTTTGATAAGATCTGCATATACAACCTGGTAAAAGGTTTGTAAATAGGGTCCTTTATGATAAGTGGGATTGAAAATTGATTTGGCCCGCAATGTAGTATGTCTAACTGGGGGTGAGGTAGGACAATGCTGAGTAAGCCACTCCAGGTCTGCATTGGAGTTTTCAGCATATAATTCCTCTAGTAGAGCAAGTGCAGGCAGGCCTATATCTTCGAGGGTACAATCATTAATGATAGATGATGTCACATTAGCTGCTTCCAAAAGTGGTACATGTTTAGAGGCTTGTATATTAAAATGTCTCTGGACAGTAAGATTCCTAATGAACTTATTAAAATCTTTAAATAATGTAAACGCATTAGGCTGCATAGTGGGAGCAAAGGTAAGTCCTCTACTGAGGAGGGAGGTGTCATAGGGAGTCAGTTCAGCACGTGAAAGGTTATATATTTTTAAAGTTTCCGCATTTTTTAAATATATTTTAAACATATATTTTATACATACGTGTAGTCCTTATATATCTCAGTGTTTTTACCAATATGCCCCTTCATATTATTGTACTTAGTTTATATTCCTTGTCAGTCCACTTATTTATTGCCCACGGCCATATTACCCTGAAAGCGCCTGATTTCGTCTGATCTAGGAAGCTAAGCAGGGTCGGGCCTGGTTAGTACCTGGATGGGAGCACCAGTCCTTTCAGCTTCCTATCATGCCAATAGAAAGAGCAGTGGCTCCGAGCGCGTAACCTGCCTATCCAACCCTTCTTACTCTGTGGAGTCCTCCCCCGGAAGTGATCCCGTGACCCTTGACCTCAGCCCCAGCTTCATCCTGATGGCCACAGGATCTGCTCCAGGCTGAGCAGCAACAACGACTGCAGCTTTCCATCTCTGCATAGAAAAATGGATCCGGATCTGAGGCTTCCCTACGGACCACTGACACACAGATGAGCCTTTGTATTTCCTGTTTCCTACTCTTCATCTTCTACATCTGTGCAGCCCATGGACCCGGGACGAGGACTACAGGATCTTTACAGATGAGGCTTCCTTTTCTGTAAGTGTGATTGATATTTGTGTCATTAAAATAATCTTTTAATACTGCACTTAGGTGGCGCTTCCTTTTTCTCTACCCTTTTTTGTCTACCACAGAGTCAGCTCTCTGAGGACAGCAGCCGCTATCCACCAGCCATATTATCTGCCTTTTAACCCTTGAACTGCCTGTTACCATTATTATTTTAAACAGACTCATTGCTATATCCCCATTTACTTATGCACTTTGTGTTTGCGCTAACAGTTACCTTTTCCATTGTACAAGAGTCCAGAATAGCAGAGCAGGGGATTTCACGGCCCTCAGAAATAAGCTTAATAGAGATGACAAAATGAGACAGTGGAAAATTTACTTTATTTTCTTTGAGAATCAATGGGGAGACTGGGTAATAGAGTTTATTTGTTCAGGCAGGATCACATCAGTTGCCGCAATTGTTCTTCTAACATTGTTAGGACAGTTAACTGTGTAATGCCCAGAGTCCCCGCAATATAGACAGAGGTTTTCCAAACGTCTTCTTTCTTTCTCCTGAAAAGAAATGGATCCCTTAATTGCATCAACCTGCAAAAGGTTCAGCTGTGTCAGAATCTGGAGAAACTCTTGGATCCTTCTGAACAAATTGACTAGCAGAGAAACGCATGCCACCATTGCTTCCAAACATTTCCAGCCTCTCCTTCCTCCTTTCTGTAAGCCTCTGATCAACTCGGATACATAGTTGGATGAAGGCTTCAAGATCATTAGGAGTCTCTACTCTGGCAAGCTCATCTTTTACCTGTTCAGAAAGCCCTTGGCGGAACTGACTTTTTTGCGCTGCTGGGTTCCAAGTGGCATCTGCCATCCAACGTCTGAATTCAGCTGTGTACTCAGCAACGGAGCGTTTACCCTGTCGTAAACTATGCAACTTTGCTTCAGCCGTAGTGCAGCGGTTGGGATCATCAAAAACTTGATTCATCGCATCCTCGAAAGTCTGGAAATTATTCAGCATGGCAGTGTCTTGTTCAATATAAATGGAGGCCCAGGCTAGAGCTTCCCCAGTCAGGAGGTTGATAACAAACATTACCTTCTGTCTTTCAGAAATGAATGCAGTGGGTCGCATTTGGAAATGGATGCGACACTGGTTAAGAAAACCTCTGTAATGGTGGCGGTCTCCATTAAACTTGGGTGGGTGAGGCATATGTGCGTTAGTATCATCTCAGGAACGTAGGTCCAGCAATTGTTTCGTCAGAGCACGGATCTCTTTGTGTTGCTCCTTCACCACACCTTCCAGTACAGCAAATTTTTCTTGGTAAGTGACACCGAACTCCTGCATCTCTGCAATTTGCTGCCTGAACGGAGCCACAGCATTTGCTATAGCGGCCTCCATGTTTTGGGCCAGAATATTCTGTCACGATCAGGGGTCAGGCATTGAAGACCAATTGCTGTAGCAGTTGCAGGACTACCACTGACCAGCAGGATAGGTACACAGGCTCACCTGCTGCGTGTTAGTACCAGGTCGTGGTCCTTGGAATCGCCCCACCAGGAGGTGAGAAAGCCGGGGTTCAGTAGCGGATGAGCAGGTAAGTATCAAACAGAAGCGTGGTCAGTAAACAAGCAAAAAGGTCGGTAACAAGTAGTTGCAGGTTGGGATCAGGCAGAAGCGTAGTCGCGGAACAAGCCAAGGGTCGATAACGAGCAGTAGCAAATATGGACAGCAGCAGGGAAGACAGGAGCGAGGTACAGGCTGGAGATAGCACAATATTCTGGCAAGGAGGAAGATGCATGGCTTATATCAGGAAGTTTGTGGGAGGAGCAAAGAGTTTAAAGTTCAGCTGAAATCAAGGCACAAGGCAGGGTTGTCTAAAGGATCTGACAAGGCGCTGTCCAGCATCTCAGATAGCTCAGTGAGAAGATTCATTGCCAGACACAGCTGAGGTCCCAGGTTCAGGTCCAGGTCCTGACAGAGGGACAACTATGTATACTATTTGTACACTTCTCCAGACACCTCCTGCACAACTCTTGCTTACAGATTATTGCTCTCTCTCTCTCTCCCCAGGAGCAGCTAGCCCATGGTTAGGCCTTAAGGCTCAGCCAGGCCTTAAGAATTGCCCTTTGTAGGCAGGGACTGCAGGCCCCTATAGTAGCAGAACAAATGGAAAGTCTCCTTTGTGCTAGCTGTCCTAACAGTTGGACTACTGCTCCCAGTCAGCCCTCATGGCTGCAGCTGCCAGACTTCACTGCCCACAACATCACAGTCCACACTACTGGCTCTGAACAAGAAAAAGCACACTGCTCCAGGCAGAATCAGGTGTAAGGTAGATCACAGGTGCAGACCTCGGCTCACCACCGTGGAAGACGAATAAAACAAGAAATTGGTCGCACACTGGAACTCCAACTTATCTTGATGTCATCTTTATTGTCAACAGGGTCAGACAGATACAGGCAATGGTAGACGCGTTTCATAAGCAATAGCTTGCTTGTTCACAACAAATGTGACACTAAACAGACAGACTTTTTAAAGGAGTCCGCCCAAATTGGGCTACACCCAAAAACACACCTGGCTCTAATAGTACCACTGGCTTTGCATCCAGCACAGACTGCGCACTCCCAGTCCTCTGGTGTGCCTCCACAGTCCTCCTGACTGTGCACGTCACTCACCAGGTGGTTCCCTTCTGAAGACTTGCCTGGCAGTACTAGCTCTTGCTGTCCTCTCTGACTCCTCCTGTGCCTCCTGTTCAGATCCAGTTCTTCAAAGGCTCTGTCCTGCACCCGATTCCCAGGCAGTGTCATCTTAAGAGCATTATAGGCCCCCGGGCAATACGGTACACTGGGGCCCTGTCTACACAATCACGCACAAGAATTTTTTACTGACAAAAATCATGACATTCACTGGAAGAACCACATTTTTTACTGGCACTGCAAAAAGGTACCTAAAATTACAGTTTTCAGTGCCAAACAGTGCAAATGTCAGGATTTAAACTATAAACATATATATCGTGCTATTAGCAATGTGTTTAAGTTAAACAAAAGTATAAAAAAAAAAAATCTTCATTGACATGAAGTTTAGGTTACTATAACCCAGCCAGCACAGAGTTTCCTCTTACATCAGAGTCTGCAGGATTCCCCCTTACAGTGAAAGGGAACTCTTATGTAAAGGGGAACGCTGCAGATCATGATGTAAGGGGAAACGCTGATGTAAGGGAGGCTGTGGTGACCAGAGACCACCTTATATCAGAGTCCACTGCTTTCTCTTTACATCAAAGTTCCCTCTTACATCAGAGCAACAGACCACCCCCCGATCTCTTTGTGCAAGCTGCACAGTCAGCCAGACAGCCACTCACCGTACGACACCGACCAGGGCACTCCGTGTCTGTACTGGCTGGTGGCTGGGCAGGTTGCAGGCTCACGAACACCGGCACTGCCGACAGGGGTCCGACTCCGCCACACTCTGCTTCAAGCCTGCTGTGCTGTCTGCTCTGACAACTCTACTCTGTCCATTCACCCTCAGCTCCTCCTGCTTTTTTTTTTTTTTTAAGTCTGGCGGGTGTGGCTAACGTCATCATCGGCGGACAGACAGATGCAGCACTCGTGGAGGATCGGATCTTCTCGGCGATTTCCGCAAACTGCGCATGCACAGTTCTGACCCGCCGCTTCCCACCATTTTTTACTGGAGTCGCTGGGCAGCTGGTGGGGCCCCCCAGGCAAGTGTGGCCCCCGGGCAACTGCCCAGCGTGCCCAATGGAAAAGATGGCCCTGTTCCCAGGCCCAAGGTCACACCTCCCTGCCCCTAGAGCTCC
Source organism: Rana muscosa (assembly GCA_029206835.1). NCBI lineage: Eukaryota > Metazoa > Chordata > Amphibia > Anura > Ranidae > Rana > Rana muscosa. Next base: position 630,556,361 of record CM055121.1, read on the forward strand.
CTCCAAGGCCCCGACAGCCTAGTACTCAATCCTCAGTTCTTCCACCCGACAACTCCTCCCCAGCTGGGCTGACCCTGGGTATTTCAAGGATGCCTGCTCCCTGACAATCCTAGTTGGGGATTGGTCAGGGCTCCCCAGACAGCTCCACCTCTCTTCCCCTCCTCTTCTAACAGCAAAGTGATGTGGTCTGTGAGTCATAGCTGCTACTCTGAGCCACTCCCAGCCCACACAAACCAAAAACAAACAGGCCTAGCTTCCAGCTAAGCCTGTTTAAATTTGCCTGCACTATCAAAAATCCAAACCTCTAGCACCTACCTATGTAAAGGGTGCTACATATAGTTTGGTTACAGACAGCTAGGTCTCATTTTGTCAGGACCTGAGCTTGAACCTGGGACCTCTTCTGTGTCCGACGTTGACTCTTCCCACTGAGCTATCTGAGATGCTGGACCGCTCCCTGCCTAATCTATTGGACAATCCTATCTGATCCATTGGACAACCCTGCCTTGTGTCTTGATTGCTGTTGAACCTTAAACTTCCTATATAAGCTTTGTCTCAGCAGTTCCTCTTTGCCAAGTTATTTTGATTTTTCAGCCAGTGCCTTGCTCTCGTCTTCCCTGCTGCCGTCTGTATTTTGCTACCACTCGTGATCGACCCTTGGCTTGTTCCTTGACTACTCTACTGCCTGATCCCAACCTGCAACTACTCGTTACTGACCTTTTGGCTTGTTTACTGACCACACTGCTGTTTGATCCTAACCTGCTCATCCGCTACACACTCTTGTAGGGCAAAACTGAGGACCGCGACCTGGTACTAGCATCTAGCTAAATCCATCTCCACCATCAGGAGCTCTGGTGAGCACTGGCTAGTACTTAGACTCCGCACCTCAGGTGAGCCTGTGTCATCTGCCAGGGTGACTGCCTGTGCACCTATCCTGCTGGTCGGTGGTAGTCCTGCAACTGCTATAGCAACTGGTCTTCAAGCCTGACGCCTGATCGTGACACATTTGCCCACAAAAGAGATTTGAATTTAAATTCCGCCTTTCATTTTCCACACTGTACTGCAATGGTCAAAAATGTTTAATTGCTGGTTAATTTAAAAGACATTTTATACATAACACATACTGTTTGTAAATACATTATTTCAGATTATTTCAATATGAAAGGGAAAAAAAGGCTTATTATAAGCAACATTTTGTAATTATTTTGATAAATAACACAAAGTGTTTGAAAGCTGGCAAGTTATTAAACATGACATTTTCTTACATCTGGCTTTGTTTCTAAAGCACAGTAATTGCAACAGTTGTTTTGTGTCAAGTAAAATTAATACTGATAACACATCTACCATAATAACCAATACAGTAAATTGTGGCGCTAAATATAATTAACATTAATCATACAAACATCACCAAGTGATTAAGTGAAGTCAATACAAAAATATTACTAAAAGTCCAAATAGTTCATACAGTCCTCAATAAAATGAAAAAATAAAATTCAATGAGTATAGTTGTGAACTAGGGGTCCTACTTGACAAACTCATCCACCACACCACATGTCAGTTGTGACACCGCTCCCCTATAGGTGTCAACTCACCGGATAATTTTGCCTCACACTCTCATGCTCGGCAAATAAGTGACAACCCATTAAGGGTTAAAGCGAGTTCATATCGATCTCCGATCCCTAATGGTGATCCCACAGGCAATCCACATGTGTGAAAACGAAAATTCTCCAATAGTGCAGTATCGTTTAACCAAAATGTATTAAAATGAGCTAAAAACCTTCAAACATTGCACTTAAATTATGCACAGTAAAACACGCATGTATTGTAGATCTAATGCAACAGCACTTGACTGGCATATCGTGGTCACAGCGAACCCAGCGTGTAATGGACAGAATCTCCCCCCCCCCCACCGAAATCATCTCCGCCAGAAGTCACTTTCTGTATTACTTCCGATATTACGTCATGTGTCACTCCTGGTTGCCGTACAGCCATTTCCAACACGTTTCGTCATTACGACTTTATCCTGGGATTTTGGAATCCCAGGATGAAGTCGTAATGAAGAAATGTGTTGGCAATGCAATGCAATGTTTGAAGCTTGTTTTTTAGCTCATTTTAATACATTTTGGTTAAACAATATTGCACTATTGGAGAATTTTTGTTTTCATACATGTGGATTGACTGTGGGATCACCACTAAGGATCGGAGATTGATATGAACCCTTTAACACTTTATGGGTTGGCGCTTATTTGCCGAGCATTAGAGTGTGAGGCAAAATTATCTGGTGAGTTGACACCTATAGGGGAACATTGTCACAACCTGCACGTGGTGTGGTGGATGAGTTTGTCAAGCAGGACCCCTCGTTCACAACTATTCCCATTTAATTTTTGTTGTTTCTTTTATTGAGGACTGTATGAACTATTTAGACTCATATTGATATTTTTGCATTTTAATATTTTTGTATTAACTTCACTTAATTACTGGGTGAAGTTTGTATGATTCATGTTAATTATCTTTAGCGCCACTATTTACTGTTTTGGTTATTATGGTACTGTAGATGTGTTATCAGTATTTATTCATTTAAAGTGGAAGCTGCATTGGTATAGTACCCTTATTCACTTTTTATTTGACTGTGGTGCATGGTTGGGACCTATAGTGTAGGAGGGCCTGGCATTTGGACCCTGTGCTTTAAGTAAAATTAATAGTTATTAATCATAAGAACAATATTTATTTTTAACATAATTTTAAACTGAACCCTGTAGTTGTCATAACTGCAAAAATCCACAAGATGGCATATGTAGCTAAACTGTGTTTGATACTGATAGTCAATTCAAACAAGTGCTTCCAAAATACTCTAAACAGTATTCTAGTAATATTTTTTTAAGAATTTCCTCACTCCAGAGAGTTGACATGTAGCATGTCCCAAACTGCTGGAAAGTTGAATCCTCCTTCCCCTGCTTTCTATGTTATGAAAGTCACGATACAGATTACAGATGAAGTCATGTGCTGATTCAGGTAAGTGTTTTGGAGGGGGTGGATGAAAACAAGTGTTCTTTTTTTTTTTTTACTTTAATGCAGGGAATCCATTAAGATAAAAAATCACCTAGACGTTAGAACCCCTTTAAGATACACAGAAAGACCGAGGCTCTAGCTGCTAGGAAATCCATGCTCCCATCCACCCCAGAATGTTATGTAGATATACATCCAGTCATTGGGGGAATTCATTAAAGTTAGTCAACCTAAATTAGCTGTTATTTATAGAAAACCTTGATGTGTTTCACAGCAAAGTGGTTACTCATAGGTGTATTATTATGAGTAAGCCCTAAAAGTGAAACTTTCACAGCCTCAGTCCCACTATAACCCTCTCTCTTTCCAGCAGCTTAGCTAGTGTCCATCCCACTGCTGCTCCTGCTCCTAAAGCACCATATAAATCATCTGGTCTTCTACTGTCTGCCTACAGAGACTTGGTCACTTCCAGCCACCTATGGCCTTCATTAACACCAGCTGATAGGATTTGTGCTTAGTTGCTCTCTGCTACGCAGTGAAAAATGTCTTCTCAAAGATGCAAAGAGAACTAATTCACTGCGATGGGTGATGCCTGTCCATACTCTCCTACAGGTTTGAATATCCTTTAAAAGAACTGACACCTGTAATATAAAAACTGGGTCCTCTATTACTTCAGTGTTGACCTCTTTGGAAGCCTTTTTAGCCCTGTTGGGTAAGGCTGAAGCCTCCCCCATATCCTCAAGGATCCCTGTGTCCACTTTGGACTTTTTTGTCTGTTTATGCCCTCTGTACTGGGGGTGGGAGGAGGGGGAAGCTCTGTACTGGGGGGGGGGGGCTGGGGGCTACTATGAGAAGACTGCTCACTGGGTTGCAAGAGGAGAGATTGCTAAGGTCCAAGCAGGGGTCAAGGCAGGTGGCAAGTAATAATGTAGTAAGGTATGGGCAGAGGTAGTGGTAGATGGAAGGCAAGGTGGAGGCAGGTGACAGGAAAGACAGTAGTCAGATCAATCCAGTTTGGCATCAGGCAAGCAAGCAAGGCTGGGGCTTAAAGCGGAGGTCCACCCTGAAAAAATTTTTACATAAAAAATCCAATAAAAAAAAAAAAAATTATAGAAAAAAAAAAAATGTATACTCACCCTAAATGCCTGTTGCTATGCAGAAGGCCCCTAATCTGCCTCTAATGTGCCTCTTCTCGTCCGCGGTGGGTCTCCTTCCGCTTCCTCTTCTTGTGAATGGGGCGCGCTGCCTTCTGGGAACTGTGTGTATCTCAGGAGGCAAGCCGCCCATTCACAAAGTGCCGTGCGAGTGGCCCATGCGCAGTAGGAAACGGGCAGTGAAGCCGTAAGGATTCACTGCCTGTTTCCCTTAGTCAGGATGGAGGAGCCTGACAGCAGCGATCGACCGCCGTGGCGGGACCGACATCGCGGGCGAGTAGGACAGGTAAGTGTCCTTATAAAAAGTCAGCAGCTACACTGTTAGTAGCTGCTGACTTAAAAAAAAAACTGGCTGCACCTCCGCTTTAAATACCCTCCTTTTCAGAAAACACACCTAGTGTGGACAATGTGGGGGGATGCATGCTGCACAGATACTCTGGGCATTCTGGAAATCCTGGAGGTCCTGGAAAACCTAGAAATATGATAGAAACCGTAACAGCAACAGCCTCAACACAGGGGGTCAGTCTAAGGCCTCATGTGCACTGCAGCTGGTAAACTGACATTTAGGAGCATTTGAGCATTTTTTTTCAGCAGCCCCTGAGCTCTCCTTAATGTTATCTCTACACTCAGGCGTTTATTGTAGATTAGAAGTAGTTGAGGTTAGAAGCATTTTTTTTAAAGCAAAAATTTGCGTTTAGGACAGTAGTTCAGACGCATTTAAAACGTCAAATGCTTGTAACAGTGTGTAAACGCATCTAACAGCGGTAACTCATGATTATAAGTGTTTTCGTTGGTTACTAGCTGTCAAGTTCCAGCGTTCAGAAGAGGTTTTCAAACATCCTGTGTACATGAAGCCTTAGAGGTGTATTGACTCCCTCCTTAATCTAATACCCCAGTAGTAGCTCCTAAGTAACAACTTCCTTCTTAATCTAATACCATTGTAGCTCGTGAGTAATGACTCCCTTCTTAATTTAATAACTCTGGCCAAAAAATTCAAAGTCATTGATCTTCTACATGCTCTGTTTAGCCTTTTGCATGAAAGTGCACCCCCACTTCTTTAGGTGTGGAGCTTTTTGTTCATTTAGCTAGGTCCCAGGGCAATGTACCTTCCCAGAGTTTAGATGCTGAATATATCCCTGATAGTTATCAAGCAAATGACTGAAATTGACAGTTTGCTCAGCCATCCCTCATCAATCTTCTTCAAGAGTGGTTTCTGTCTTGAACGCTCACTTTTCCATAAAGTTAGGCTTCATATCCTTGGGTACTGTTGAGCTCTTTGTGGTTTTTACTAACCTTCTTCCTTACCTCTCTACCAAGAGATGTCCTGTTTCACAAAGATCATATGACTCTTGTCTGGCTGTTTTTCTTGCTGATAAGGATCTGTTCATTCAGCATCAGCCAGGTGTACCTGCTCCAAGTTATGGATCTGATGTTTACCCTAGTGGCATCTTCTAAAATCCCCATTGCAAAACACTTAGAAGCCCCTCCTGGAATTGGGAATGTTTTCTTGCAATCCAATTGCCTCTGCTAAACCCTAATTCTGTATGCCTCACATAGAAATGTCCTGTCCTGGGTCTTTTGCTGGTGTATTTGTTTAACCAAAGGCTGGAGTTCGGGTTAGGCCCACACTAAAGAAGTCCCCTTCCAGTGAACCTTTGCCCTCTTCTTTGCCTTTCCAAAAACTTGTCACTTCCCTTCTGGGTATTTGGGGTATTTAGGATTTACTCTTCTATCATGATCTTCCCTTCTCTTGGAGCTTTCAAACACCATCCGCTTCTCTTTTGGTGTCAGGATGTCTGGACTCAAGGAGAGACATCCAGATGATCCCTTTGTACAGGATACCGCTTTGTGGTCTCTGCCTCAGTACAGGGCAGTGCATTTGAGCAAGGTCCGTGTATTGTGTGTCTTCATACCATCATCTAGTACACCAGAACAGGCACTTTCTTCGGAGGAAGAGGATTCTTCAGAACTCCACTAAATATTTCTTGAGTGTCATTTGTTTACCCTTCTTGTGACAGTACCCACTGTCTCTGTGTGTTTTGTCACAACCCTGGAGACACTTTCTTGTATGGTTAGTATCACGTACCTGGTCGCAGAGCCTGATATTGTGAGGAAGGCCTCTCTTACAGCTCTGACTCGGGGCCCCTGATTGTGTAGACAGGAGGAACAGGAGTACAGAATGGCATGAGTGCTTGCAAGTCTTGCTAGCAGTAGGGCAGATGTCATGCTGGGCAGGAGAAGTCGTCAGCCTTCCAGTGAGCAGGTGGGCAGCTGACACTGCTGAGCAGGTGGAATTTGGAGAGTGGTCAAGACAAGCCAGGTCAGCAACTAGAATCAGGATACAGAATCACAGGGTCACAGGATACACAGGAGGCTGAAGACAAAGCAGGACTGATTCTGAGCACTGGCCGAGTTTAAATAGCCTGTTTGGCACCAACATGTGTCACAGGTGCACACGAGCTTCGGCGCACACGAGAATGCCTGGCATTAGCCAGTGCCCAATTCTTGCAGCATGAAAGGGAACATGTTTTAGCCTGTGCACAGAAGTCCGTCCAGAGGAGTAATCTCGCCTATTGGCAAGCCTTTTCTTATAGTTGGTCTCTATACTTGGGACTAACATCTCGTTCAGATGTTGGTACAGTAAATTGACCAGAACTCTGCTAGATATTTTCTGATTGTTTTCAAGTAAGTGGAATTTTTCCCTCTGACACCTAATGTAAAAGGAATCCTAAATGTCCTTTACATTGACAACCAGTGGGAAGATTGACCCTCACATTATGATTGCCAAGAGAAAACATGTCAGGGGCCTTTCTTCCTTCCACTCACTTTTGATGGTCAATTGGAACAATGTGGAATTTTCCCACCATTGTAAGGAACAGTTTTCCCGTTGACTAGCAAAGTAATACCCATTTATCTTTGAATGTCCATTATTGGGAAACACACCCTACCTCTTCATTTGGGAACAATGCTGTATTCTTCCCTATGACCAACCAGGTAAGAGGCATGCTTTCCCTGGTAACTACTAATGTAAGGGCATGTTTCTTCCTACTGACCACCATTGAATGATCTCTGGGAGGAAAAAAAACCCTTAATTAGTGGTTACTGAGAAGAATTCAGAATTATTTTCATTAACCACCAAAGTAATGGGCATTATCCCACTATTGTAAGAAGTATTGTTCCTATTGTCCATGTCCACCAATGTAAAGTAATTTTCTCACTGACCAACAGTATAAGGATCATTCTTTCACTGACCAAAAACATAAAAGGATTTCTAAATGTCTTTATCATTGGCATTTAGTGGAAGAATGTCCATAGTATTGGCTGTCGATAGGAATAATGCCTCTTAAGGCCCATTCACACCAGAAAGCAGTGCGTTGCAGTAGATTAATTTTCATGCAATAAGGCGCATTGCGGCACATTGCATTGAAAGTAGCTGTAACATGCCTTACTGCATGAAAAATAGAAGTGCAAAGGGGTTACTTCTTACATTGATTTTCAGTGAGAAGAATGCCTCTAACATTGTTGATCAGCAGGGTGAAGCACACACCTTACATTGGTGGTCAGTGTGAGAAAAGTATAGAGCAGGAGTACTGTAAGTGAAACAAATTAAAATCTGCAATCTCTGTAAATGTTTCATACACGAAAATTCTCAAAAATCATTGTTGTACTTCACTTAACCTGTCCAGAGAGCAGAGCTGTGGGAGGCACCAAGCAGGTCCACTCACTACAGGCTGCAGAAAACTATAGGTGGGGGCAAATACAAGACCAATCACCCTGCACAAGGAGAGAAATGGGAAATGACTGGTCTTTGCTACAGGAAACTCCCTCATAGAAGCAAAGTATCACACTGGATTAATATAGAGCTGGCAAAAAAAAAAACACACAAAGTAAATCAAAACTCAGACGAGAATACACACCCCTTTTATATTTTGACAAAATTTGCTTATATGGTTCAACTATAAGCCAGATTAAATCTGATCGCCCATATGCTATAATTGTATGATCACTGGGGCCAGTGCAATCCACCAGAGAAGCATCCACTACTACAAAAGAGTATTGGAAACTCCTGCCAATCAGGAACCACCTTGTATTTTTGCCAGTGAATACCAGGTGAACTCTAATTGGCCAAGGTGGAGATTGTGACTTAATCTGCCCCTCCTCTTCATTTCGACCAATTACATCTCACCTAGCATTCGTTGACAAAAAGCAAGGAAATCATGAATGGCAGAGGGACAGGAGTGCCTAATGCTTTTTTGTTTCTGGCAGCAAAGGGAAGTCACTCCTACCCCACTGGAAGCTGACAGTGCTTACTTTATGTAGCAAATGTTACTGTAGTGCTACTCTTGAAGGAGAAGCTTGGTCATTTCCTGCGCCTCAAATCCAAAAACAACCTCAGCCCCACTGACACACCTGGTTAAATGAAATTCGCTGCAAGTACTTATAAAAGCATGAGAATAGATACTTTTAACTTGTAAGCTGATACCAGGAAATAGATCCAAGAACGTTTACTGGTAAATTAACTGATTGTATTAGTACAGTTTAGGGTAAATGATGGTATGAGCATAAATGAGCACACAGAGGATAGATTCAGACAGTCTACTAAACAATGTGATCTACAGGCCAAAGTAACTTAGAGTTCTGTAACACAGGACTGGAATCAACTCATAAATCAATAAAGTCAGCAATAAACAGTGCATATAAGCATCAACTGCTATGTGATTAATAATACTGTAACTAGTCTAGACTGCACTCTGGAGGTAGACTATAGCTAAGATCTATTGCAGAGCTACCCCTACTCCTACCGGCAATACCAGGAGTCCTTGTAGAGTGGATTATCTGAATAAAGAGCCATACGCCCTACCCTCTAGCTGACTAACATTGGGGCCCATCTTGTCATTGGTGCACATAAGCATAGTCCCCATGGGAATCAGCATGCAGTATCATAAGCTACTGGGTGAGCCTAATCCTTTTAAGCTTAGTTTCTGATAGCAGCGGCACATTGTGCCTCCCTGGAGTTCAACTCCCACATTCCATAGAGGCTAACCTCAAAGTCTGTAGGGTGCCTATGACTCACCAGCTCCGCCTGCTGATGAGAGGGAGCAGTGTGCTCGAATCCAGCTTGTCTACTTAGTCACAGTTTAAGTTCAGCTGCAGTCAGCAGGGCCGCTGATAGGGGGGGACCACCAGCCCTCCTGTAGGGGGCCCGGGCACACAGCAGGAGGATTGGTGGAGCAGAGAATAAAGAATGACAGTGTCTCTCACCCAGCAACTCAAAGCCGGTTTCTCGCCATCTCACTCCCGCCGGCTTTCAGCTGCTAGGTGAGAGGCTAGGTGAGAGACACGATGCTGGATTTAGGGGATGCCGGGGTGGGTTGTTATGCCCCCGCCCTGGCCGGCCGCCGCTGAGCTCCTTCCCCCGCCCCCTCCCCGCCCGCACTCACAGCTGGGATGAGGAGACGGCAGCTTGGAGCCTGGAGTGGTCAGAGAAGAAGTGCCAGTGGGAGGTGTTCTCTGTTTTGTTCTCCCCTCCTGTCAGAAGAGCGCTTGTCTTTACAGTACAAGAGACCGGATCGCTCTTACTGTAGATCTCATTGCACTGTACACACACCGCCCCCTATCCACATTTGTTGCTGCCGGGAGGTAAGCACTGCGCAGCCTTTGGAGGAGATGGGGGCGCTGTGTGTGTGTGTGTGTACAGTGCAATGCAATCTACAGTAAGAGTGATGCGGTCTAATGTACTATAAAGACCAGCACTCTTCTGACAGGACAGGAGAACAAAACACAGCACACCTCTTCCTGGCTCTGTTGGCATTGGTAAATGTAATGGGGATTTGGGGAGGGCGATATGTGTGAGGAGGAAGAATGGGGGGATATGTGCTGGGAGGAGAGATTCGGGGGGCAGGGGGGTAATTTAGAGGGGGTTGTGCTAGGAGGGGGGTTTTTTGTTTGGAAATTTGTTCATGGCGGCCTCGTCAGGTAGGCTGTACGGGGCCCCGTGATTTCTATAAGCGGCCCTAGCAGTCAGTGTTTTGACTTGCTCCTTGCAGCCAAATACCTAGTTACACTACTCTAGTGGTCATACAGGTATAGCATGTGGATGAATTGATTTAACCAAGGTGGCCTGCAGTAAGTCTGTTATGGCTAAATATTCCCTGGAGTTCTGGGTTATGTTCTCACTGAGGGAGGCTACACAACAGTCATTTAAAAAGAGGCTTCAGTTTTGCATTGAATTTAAGAATACTACATATGTGTAAGGAAATAGATTAAATGGAACATGGAGAAAGGATGGAGAAGGATCATGGGGTCCTAGTAGTATTGTACAGATTATTGAAATTATGCGCTTGAAGCTTCTTGAAAACGGCTTTTATGGAGGATGTTAGATTATGTTTTACAGCATTAAAAACATCAACAGGAACAAGGAGCATACAAGTACACTGAGCATAGACAAAACGTACATCCTGTGACTACATTACTATAGAATACACATTATAATAACGTAGTGCCACCTACTGGTATAGATAGGTAAAATGCATATATATATTTAGTTCACAGTACTTTACATTACATGCTGTTGTCCTTCCAACAAGTAGAAGACAGACTGAGCAATAGCATGCAATGCCAAGCTACAGCAAGCAAAGCCAGCAGAATATTAGCATGCATTAAAAAGGGGATTTACTCCAGAGATAAAACGATAATCCTGCCACTTTATAAAACACCGGTTTGGCCGCATCTGGAGTATTCCTGTTCAGTTCTGGTCACCAATCCTTTAGAAAGGATGTGCTAGAGCTGTAGATTCCAGAGAAGAGCAACAAATTTAATCTGGGAGGACCTCAATTACGAGGAACGACTAAAAGCACTAAATTTATTTACCCTGAAGAAGAGACGCTTAAGAGGAGATATGATTGTGATTTACAAATATCACAATGGTGACATTTTTCAGTCTCCTGCCTAGGGGGTTTTTCACTGTCAGGGCGGTAGGCATGTGGCACTCTCTTCCACAATCTGTGGTGTCAGCAGGAAATATTGATAGTTTTAAAAGACCCTTGGATGTGACTCTTAGCAAACACATATACGGGGGTATGGTTATAATGATTATCTACAGAACAAAATGCATCATAACTTCATACGCCGGTGTGCATGAGACCTAAATAAGTCAGATATATACTAGTTTTAACACTACTCATGATAACAGCACATGATTCAAAACAGTCAGTAGTTTGGTATTCTGCTGCACCCATACATGAATGTTTCTATAATTTATTATCATACGATTTTGAAACAACGTGTGATTTTCAGCCTACAGGGTTAAATTAAGTTCTGTAGAAAAAATTTAAGAAACACATATTTCCAAATAAAGCCCGTGTTCTGACAGGGTGGCAATAAGAAGAACTTGAGAAGAAACAGTATCAAACTCAGCCATATGCCAAACAGAATGAAGATCCATATTGTTAGGGCCAGACAGCTTAGTGATGTGTTAGCATGACTGCAAATGATATTCTGTCACCTCGCCTCTTTGTATAAGAAAGGCAGAAACTACTAACAAACTTTCCACAACAGCAAATTTTACATTTCTGTTATAAGTGCTATATTGGCTTCTTAGATGATGCAGAATGTAAGTGATGCATAATATGACATTGAAATGAATGCATGAGCACTTAGGCCCCTTTCACACTGGGGCGGGAAGGTGCGCTGTGGGTATAGCGGCGCTATTTTTAGCGCCGCTATACCTTCGTTTTTACCGCGGTATTCGGCCGCTAGCGGGGTGAATTTAACCCCTGCTAGCGGCCAAAAAAGGGTTAATGCAGAGGCGCATTGCGGGCGGTATTACCGCGGTTTCCCATTGCTTTCAATGGGCAGCAGCGGTAAAGGTGCGGCTAGCAGGACTTTTGGAGCGGTCCTGCTAGCGCACCGCTTCAGTGTGAAAGCCTTCACACTGAAGACTGCAGGGCACGATTTTTTCAGGCGGTATAGCAGCGCTATTATTAGCACTAAACCGCCTGAAAAACGTGTCAGTGTGAAAGGGGCCTTATAGTTACAGATTTAACAGCTTTTATTGTGCTCCCCTAATTCAACTAGTTCTATATGTACAGAGCAGCAGGCAACAATTTTCTCCGATATCTCTTAATACCAAAAAAAGTTTTACTTGTTTTTCTCTGCAGAACATAGCGACAGACAGCAGGGATACATAGTGCAAAGTAAGAAGCAGAAAATCTCTTTCCTTACTGTGTCCACTAAAACTGTTGGTCACAATTTAACCTTGATGCCTCGATTTTAGCAGAGGATACAGCTGATCTCCTTTGTGCTAAACAATACTGTATATATTTATTTACATAACCACTCATTAACATATGCTTTCTCGAATTTGACAGCAATCGCTGCTTTACTTCTTCAGATATCTTCAGTTTAGGAGATATTCACAGTACCTACAGGTCAGCCTATAATAAGGCTTACCTGTAGGTACTGTGAATATCTCCTAAACTGTGCAAGTTTAGGAGATATTCAGAGTGCATGCAGCCGATGATGTCATCGGCGCATGCGCTCTGATGGTCCGGCTTACCTTGTCAGACCTTCAGAGCCCGTGCTGTAAACAATGGCTCCTGTACACATGCACGGGAGTGACGTTTTTCAGCCACTCACAGCGCTGAAGCACGCGAACCCGGAAGAAACACAGAGGAAGATGTGAGCTATCTTAGCGATGTGCGGGCGCTGCTGGAGGGCTTCATTATAAGATAAGTATTTCATAATGAGATAGAGAAAAATAAAAAAAATAGGGGTATGGGCCCTAATCGGACTTTCAGCGGCACAGTAAACAATAGAGATGTGTAAAAAATATATATAAATGTTTAATAGAAAAAGAGAACCACATATATGACATAGGATACAAGGACAATTCAAGAGTTAAAAATCATACATATAAATACATATAAATGATGAGTACCCGAATGCATCAACGCGTTTTTTCGCAAATTCAGGAAAACAGTAATTGTAGAGGCAAGAAAGGGATCTCACTCTATAGATAAAAACAAAGACATTAATTTGTAAAAAAAATATATTGACACATTCATTTGAATAGGCATTGAAGAAAGGCCAGAAAAACAAAAATAGGCATGAGAAAACATGAATGACATAACAGAGAAAAAAAAAAATATATATATATATATATACATACATACATACATACATACATACATACACCAGCTAAAAATAATACAGATATAATTAACATCTAGTCCAAAGTCAAGTTGGACAGTTCAAAAAAAAAAGGGGGGAAGGGACACATGGAGATAGCTACCTGTAATTTCCGAGTAGACGGTATATAAGACTTCAAAAGTCACATATAGAGAAAATGGATATAAGAAGAATGTCTTCCTTTTCAGCCGACAAGCCCAAATATAGGGAGTCAAAGTGATAATTCAAAATATCAATGGGCTGGGGTCCATAACTCAGGAGGGATATATGATACAGTTCCCCCGAGTAGTGACTATCTAAAAAGAAAAGACACAAGGATGGATAAAAATAAGTAAGGAAAAAAATAAAAATATATATAAATAAATAAAAAAATTATTATAATAACAAAACAAAGAATGGATCAAAAAGACCAAATCTGAAGAGAACAGTGCACAAAAAGCATAATTAGTTACTATTAAACTGGACAGGCCTATTTCATAATGAGCTAGTATGCCTTTGTCCTACAGGTTTTTTTTTTTTTGGGGGGGGGGGTTCTCAGGGTTTACAACCTCTTTAAGAGGTTCCTGATTGGTTCCCTTATCTTTAGGGATCTCTGGGCAGCAGAACTGATTTTACAGACTGTATGTCTGACTAAGTTTGCCCTGAGTCTCATTTGAGATAGTTAGAGGATAGAGGAGGGAAGAGTCATAATTTCATTCAACAGAGAAAGGAAGGAACACCACTCACCGACCAAGTGCATGAATATGTGGATGAATGTGGCCTCAACCAGTACTGCTCCAGCCATGGCCTCTGACATGTTTGGCCCCACACAACCTCTGTGATCAAGCCCTGGTGTGCGGGGCGAAACATGTTAGAGGGCATGGCTGGAGCAGTACTGGTTGAGGCCACATTCATCCACATATTCGTGCACTGGGTCAGTGAGTGGTGCTCCTTTCTTTCTCTGATGATGCTTCTATACCCCTAAATGGTGCACAGGCGCCTGCTCCTTCCACTGCAACCGGCGCATAGATCTTCTTCTCAGCTTAGAGTAACACTGTAAATTATACCTGGATCATTTCATTCAAGTTTTTATTTTCATCTGTGACTCCATTAAAGAAGTGTTCCCTCGCTTTTTGTCCCTGTGGCCATACAAGAAATGGGGTTTTGGGCATCACTGAGGCACAAAGGCAAGCTGTAAGGTAGGTTAAATGTGTCCCAGTACCAGAAGACCAGTCCATATGCATGCACGTGTTTCTAAGCATAAAGTCACTGCCCGATGTATATCAACATGCATGCACAGACCTCTTGGCGTGCAATATAAGCAGCATATGAAAGGGCACACAGGTAGGCGTGTCACTGTTATTGGCACCAAATGGCATATTTAGCCATTTACCTGTGGCTTGACCTACTGCTTCTGCCTTCCCATGTACAACCAGGCTTGCCTTTGACCTGTCTCTGGATTCTTATCTGCCCATTGTGACTTTGGCCTGTGCTTTGAACTCTGCATTCTGCCTTCTGATTCGGTACCTCACTGCACAGCTGTTAGACCCCTTTCACACTGGGGTGGTTTGCAGGTGCTATTGCGCTAAAAATAGCGCCTGCAAACCGCCCTGAAACAGCGGCTGCTGTTTCTCCAGTGTGAAAGCCCGAGGGCTTTCACACTGGAGCGGTGCACTATCAGGACCGCTCCAGAAGTCCTGCTAGTCGCATCTTTGGAGTGGTGAAGGAGCGGTGTGTATACCGCTCCTTCATCGCTTCTGCCCATTGAAATCAATGGGACACCGCAGCTATACTGCTGGCTGAAAATGATAGGAGGGTTTACTTCCACTTTAACTGACCTTGGCCTGTATCCTTACACTGTCTCTGCTTTATGTTCTTGTACCTTGCTGTCTGGCTGTTGCTGACCTTGGCCTGTGTCCTAATGCTGTCCCTGCCTTCTGTTTCAATACCTCACTGCCCAGCTGTTGACGATCTTTGGCTTGTGTCCGGTTTTGTACCTGTCTGCTGATTGGGAACTACCTTCTGTCCTGCATCTGGTTCTTACCCAGTGGTCCAAAGTCATCTGTCCCTCACACTCAATGGCTGGCACTGCCTGCAACATGAGTCCTCATGCCACTTTGTATCCTCATATCCCCTGTCCTTACTATCAAGGGTGTTGGTCACGAGATGCAAGAGAAGCCCCCTCTTCAGCTCAGTCTTCACCAGGTACATGACACAAGGACAAAAATACAATATTGTCAAAATTCTAATTCATCTCCAAGCTTTTTTCAGTAACATGGTTGGGGAGATTTGCCATCACTTGAGGAAATCTGCACTGTAGGGGCACAGACTGCAAAAAAACCCAAAAAAAACTGAAGGCCTAAACTGTCCCAACTCTATCCAAAATAAGGTAAACCATTTGGCTGGATTTGGGCTTTAACCTATGGACTGCTCAGAATGTGCCCCACACATCATGGTGGAGCATGTTTTAGTGTTAATCTGCTACTTCACTTGCAAAGGAAAGCCACCCAAATCACTTCTACTTTTCTGTTGGCTATAGAATTCTAATGGCTTTAAGTTGCCATAGGTATACCAGTTCTTAGGCCTTGTGTGGTGTGCTGGTATCTCTGGGAAGGTGGGGGCACGCATTTTTAAGTTTAAAATAAGGACTAAAATTGAAGATTGGCACTTCCAAACCTAACCTAACCGATGGCTCGGTTCTCACTCCTCCCCGAGCCGAGCGATGCTGGCTGTCAGCCAGCATCGCTCCTGCTCTGCTCCTCCACACTCATTGGAGCGCTGAGCTGTGGAGGGGCGGGGAGTGGCCGTCTTGCATTAGTCAAGGCAGCTATCGAATCCAGACTTCCGAAGTCGGGATGACGCGCTGCCTCAACTGATAGCAGTGACGTCAGCGGAGAGCGGACTTCAGACCGCTCTCTGCTAAAAATGGGTCACAGGAGTCCAAAACGAATTGCACTCCTGTGACCCAGAGGAGAAGCCCAGCCTAAAAAGCTCAGGCTGGACTTCTCCTTTAATCCGCTAATGTATATGGTGCTAACCTAATATTTAAGTAAACTCTATATTCTGGCACTGCAGTTCTGGAACAAATTAAGATATTATTTAAATAACACATTGCCCGCATTTCTTATTGAGTGTTGTTGGCATTCAGTCTGCATGCAGAGTGGACTGATTCTGTCTGGAAGACTGAGGCTCTACGTGTCCGTAGCTTACAATAGCTAATAGCCGAGAGCAAGTTTAAGTGTGTGCCTGAGGATACTGAATCTGTTTTACCTGCATGAGGCGGGAGAACTGCATGTTCTTTCAGAGCTAATTGCTTTTATTCAAAGACAACCATCTCAAATCATGTCTGGTCTCTTTTGCTGATGAGCAATTTCAGGCTTTACACAGGAGGCTTTGTGTGCAGAGCAGACAGCGTTTGCAAGTCTTTTTAATTCTCTAGATTTCACAGAGCAGTGTGTGCTGTATGATTGAGCATCTCTTCAACAATATGGCAGTTTGATGTAGTCACGTGGCAACCAGCTTTAACTATTTCCATTGAAAATAATGATTTTTGGCACTAAATATTGTTTAAAAGAGACATACGTTTAATATTTGTTTCCTTTCTATTAAACTGCTCTGGGAGATGTCTTTGTTTTCAAAAAGATGACAACAAACCAGTAAAGCATATTATGGAATATGTCATAGCCCATAGATGTACTGACACCAACCTCCCTCTGCAGCCAAAAGCAAAAGAGGTGGCTGCTGCTTATCCCAAGGGGGAACAAAAATGACAGGTTTTTTAAAGTGTCTGACTGATGATCGATTCAAGAGTAATCAGTCGGCGGTTAGCAGTTTCACTCTATTGTCAGTGGATAAGGCGACATGTCATGTCTTGTCTGTGGCCACCATGATATGCAAAAAAGCATAGCCTTTAAGCATTAAGTAAGACAAACTGCCCGATGAACAGGCATATCTGGTACACACCGCTGAGACATCTTTTCTATTCAAGTTTCAGCCACCTTTCAGGAGAAGGGACAGCGACATATACACAATAGTGTTGCCTGTTTTTTTTTTAACTGCTCTGACTAATGTCTCTAATCATATATGCCAAAATTCAGCAAGAATAAAAATAATCTGAAAACATGTATTTTGTCAAAAGAAGGCTTTATATATTGGAAAATTGTGTTGTTTATTTTATATGAAAAACTTTATTGATAATTTGTACCACAAGCATTGTTGTTCCCTTGACTTTAACCCAATTCAAATCACTAGTACCTTAGGCCTAAATCTAAGGTTCTATTTATAAAATTCCTGGAAAGTCCAGTATAGCTCACAACTGTCCCTGATTTCAAGGGGCTGTCCCTGATTTAGAACAATGTCTCTCTGGTCCTCTTTCTTCCTCATTTGTCCCACATTTTGGTCTGATCTTTATAGTTGTTTATAAAATGCACTATTTATCTTTCAAAAAGTGTTTCCCAGTGCTAAACCTTTCATCAAATTGCTGCATTTTTTTACATTTTAAAAGCCAATATAAAGGAATAGTAGAGGTAAAAAAAGTACTCGTGGATTTAACTAATCGTTTTTTTTGTATAATTCTCCTTTAGGGGGCATGGCAAGGTGTGTGTCCTATGCCTACATACTTTTGCTAATAGGTGTCCCTCATTCCCATCTCAAAAAGTTGGTAGTTATGAGTCCAGGCACATTCATCAGTCTGTATATCATGGATATGCAATTAGCGGACCTCCAGCTGTTGCAAAACTACAAGTCCCATCATGCTTCTGCCTCTGGGTGTCATGCTTGCTGCTGTCAGAGTCTCGCTATGCCTCATGGGACTTGTAGTTTGGCAACAGCTGGAGGTCCGCTAATTGCATATCCCTGCTGTATATGGTCAGACCTAACACACCAGGGGAATGCAATGTTAAACTACACAAAACATATAGACTAACCCTGGAGTTGTAAAAAGCCCTAAAATTTCAAAAGCATGTACTGTTTTGTGATAGTCTGTGCTTGCATAGCCCTATAACTATGCACAGTCCTGACCATAGGATGTCTAGGAAGCAGAGATGTGGGATGGGGTTTTTCAGAAGTGCCAGATTCGCTTTGCTGATGGTAACCTGCTACAATTAAAAGTATGCTGTAGCAAAAGATAGTCCACTTCTATTCTATTTTTTAAACCACTACAGGCAGGGCTATCCTAATGCACTGCCCAGGGGCTCAAGGTGCATGGTTCCATTTTTTTTGCAGGGGTTGAGAAAGAATCCTCCAGGCAAAACATCTTACTACTGCTGCTGCTTGTGTGGGCGGGATGTGTACTGCTTCAATCCCTGCCTGTCAGCCTTCCTATCTAATTCATCCCATGTGATCGGAGCAATAAATATCCCATCCACACAAGCAGAACCAGTACAATGCTCTGCCTGGGAGGTTCTCCCTTAACCCCTGCAAAGTGACAGACATGGCTAGGGGGAGGTAGAGGGGAAGTTGTCATTCCGATTGTACATTTAGTTCCAGAACAGGTAAGATCTGTGACAGCAGCTTCCCTGTGCTGCTCTGCTTGAGGAGACCATTTCAGTATTATACATTACTGCACCCTTTACTGTACCTTCCTGCCCCCTGTACTGTGCCTACTTGCCCCGCTGCCCCGCTGACCCCTGTACTCTACCCTTCTGACACCCTGCCCTCTGCACTACTAACTTTTTATAATCTTTGAATATTTGTGTCGATTAGTCTTTGATTTATGGCATGTTTTCTTATTGTTTAAAATCGATTTTATTGAAAGTACTAATAAAGAAATGTTTAATTCTATCAACTATTTATATGTTAATTATTGAAAATGCCTGAAGCAGGCTGGTAGGGGCCCCAATGCACTGCTTTGCCCAGGGGCCCATGATATTAAAATGTCCCTGACTATAGGTTTACATTAAAACAGTAAAACATGATGGGTCTGTAGCAGTGCTAGCTGCATCCTTTAGTTTAAGAGTATCAACTATAAATTTTCACCCTTTTATGAATACTTTCCCTAGTTGTACATAAAATAAATGAATATTCAGCGCCACCTAGTGGATTACAGTGTCATAACCATTAAAAAGATTACATTTATCAGGGGTACACATATAATATTCTTGGGCTAAAGCTACAGTCAGGTTTATATGAGTAGTTACAAAGCTACAGTCAGGTTTATATGAGTAGTTACAATTAATGTACAAAACTAATGTGTAGATAAACCCTAACAATATTTTTTTTTCCGCGCTCCCTTTTGGTCTATACATTATTGAAAGTATTATATTTATTTGATAACTAAATAAAAATTACCTGTTGATCCTGGCAGAAACTCAGTGGGCTTTAGAAATCTCAAGAAGTGCCTTTAGCCCTGCCCAGTTCATCTCTGCGAGCTAGAGAAAACGTCCATGTTATTGAGACAAGGAAGAGGGCAGGTGTTTTCTAATCCAAATCAAGAGCTAGCAGTCTTGGGAGACACTGTTGTTCCTCAATAGATGCAGTGAAGCAAGTAAATGTTGTCACCCTAGGACAGGGGATGTATTTTTTTTTTTAGCAGGATCAACAAGTGAAACTATAGGAAACGAAGCGTGACAATGTAAACTAATGCAGCCATCCCTTCAAAGAACTGGTAAGCTTCCATATATTACATTTAGTTTTTTGGGTTTAGATACCTTTTAACATTTTGTAATGCAAGCAATGTAAAATGTAGGCACACAGAATAAAAACAACACAACTTATGTTATAGTAAGTTATTTTGTTGCACGCATTGACTGTGATATCACTGTAAAATCTCATGTAGATGGGGCTCAGACATCTCCAGATATTCTTCATCGATGTGATTTGATGCAATAAAGGAAAACTCAGGAGGGTCAAGTTGTACCGGTGGAATTGATCTACTAAAATTACAGAGTGAAAAATCTGGTGCGGCTGTACAAGATAGCCAATCAGTTTGTTCAATTAAGCTTTGGCAAAAAAAAAAATTTTTAAATGGAAACTGATTGGTTTCTATGCAGAGCTGCACCAGATTTTGCACTCTCCAGTTTTAGTAAATCAACCCTGGTGTATACATCCAAAAGACAACAGAATGAACTTTGAACTAATATTGTAAAACAGACAAACAACCAGATACATTCACAAACACTTGGATACTTTTTATCTAGTTTTATTCGCCCTTTAGGAATCTGGATCAGGGTTTAGTGGCTCAGGGCTGGGTTACTCATCCCAGCAGCTTCTCTGGTGCCTCCCCCTGTTTTCTGGGACATTGGAGAATGTTCTGGATATAGTGGGTGGAAGCTAGGAGGAGCTGCTTGGAATATTTAAGGGGCCTTAGTCAATCCCCAGTCAAGGGCTGCCAAGGGGCAGGCCACCTCATAAATAGGCATGAGTCATGCCAGAGAGGGGCAGTCAGTTGGAAGATGGAGATGGAGTGCTGAGGAGGCTGTTGGTGGCCCTTGAGGATGTCCCCTAGTCTGGAGGGGGGGGGTGACCTCAGGCCTGGGGCTCAGGGGCTGGAAGATTCCTTCTAAAACACATGGAGGTAACCCTTCCTGGAGGCATAGGAGCCAGGAGAGAGGACAGCGGGAGCAGGTCAGCATGTCTGAGAGATATCCTGAGAGTCAGCCGGGTGGGCTGGTGAGTATCCGTCTGGAGGACTGTGAGTCCTGACAAGTTCTGCAAGTATCAGTATGTACATCACAACCATCAGTGTACTGCCTGTGCCTGCAAACTTCAGTTCAGCTAAGAAGGGGCTACAGCAGCGTGCGCAGGAAAAAGCCTGCTTATAAGAGCTGTGGGTGCCAGCCAGTCTGGAAGCTTGGGGATGGAGCCACGCCCTGTAGGAGACCCAGTGTGCCCTGCTGGCAGAGAGAGAGCGGAACAAGATGGCGGACAGTACACGTGTGTACCCAGCGCTGACCTGGTTGCTTGAAATGCAGGGGGTGACATCGGTGGACACTGGTGTCCAGTTGGAGCATTGAGGGGGTTTTGCCCTTAGGATGATTGAAGGGACGCTGAGGCTGTGTGTCCTGGCTGCAGGAGACCTACCACTGTGGTTGGTACCTGGACCCAGTGCGGGCAACAAACCACTTGCCAAGCTAACGCGGAGTGAGCAGGAGCTGCTCATCTAGAGTGCGGACCTGCGTTCAGGTCTCTGCAAGGAACACCCGCGGAAGTCCCGGAAGGCTGGAGTGGGCCTTGAAGTGACTCCTGAAGGCGGGGTTGAGTCTGAGGCTGGTGACTCCCCTGCGAAGAAAAGTGACATTGGGGAAGAAAGGTGGAAATCTGCCTCAGCCTGCAGCACGGTCAGGGAGCCAGTTGGAAAACAGCTTGTCTTCAGGTGAGCCGGTGGGGAGTGTCAGTGGTGGGTGCATAGACTGGGGGTCGCCCAGACTGCAGGCAAAACTCGGGCCCATGGATGAAGAATTTGCAGAGTGGCCATCCCATAGTAGCTCGGAGGAGGAGTGGGGGCACTCTCTGGAGAAGGCGGAAGTGTTGTCCAAAGTGTTGGATGTAATAGAATCATCTGAAATGACTGAAGGATTCGTACAGGCCCCAGTTTGTGTGAGGTGGAAATTCCTAAACAGACCCTCTACTACTCAGACCAGAGCTGCCGAGTACAGGCGATGGATAGTGAGGTCCCCCAAAGCCTGTGTTCTCTTTGGGAAAGGCAAGTCAAGGTTTTCAAGATTCCAGCAGGAGGTACAGCAGAGAACAGCTCTGGAGTGGTGTCTGGACTACCCCTATGTCCCCCAAGATATCATGGACATCAATAAGGACTCCCGTATGTAGTGGGAGGATGACATGGTATGGGAATATAAAGTATGCATGTCCCCAAACCCTTGCGAGGACAGCACAGTGAGGATGCTTGGACCAGGTTCCAGGACATTCAATAAGAATGGTGGCTGGGAAATGCCATCTACAAAGATGTTAAAGCTGAACAGCCCACCAAGAGCCACTCTGTCGCTGTCAGAAGAGCTGGCGGCAACCTTAAAATACTGCCCAATCCACAGTATTACCTGTGAAGAGACTGTTCAGCTCACAGGTGGCAGAGACGGACAGCAGGGAGAGGATTGCTGCCTCTGTTTCTTTCCTTTTAGACAAGGCAGGCCTGACATCCTGACCCATTATCCAGATGGCTGTCCTGTTCCGGTTGAAGAACTTTGGGTAAGGCCTAGTATCCTGTTACTACGCTGATAACTTGAAGGGGCTCCTCCTACCAGAGACTCTTGAAAAAAAAATATACTGTTGCTGATGTTTGTTTCTGATGTCCTTATGCTCATTTATGATTATGTTCCTGGAATTTCAATAAATTGTATTTTATCCTACTTACTTGTCTTGACCTCTATGATCAACTAATTTAAAGTCCCATGGGCGACCCCTTTCTCTTGTATTGCATTTAAATCGGGATGGAGTTGTTTCATTTCAAGAGGTAGCAGCCAGACCGCCCTCTTATTTCCCAATTAACCCAGGTAGAAGACACCTATTGCCCTTTTTGGTCTGTTTGCTATCCCTGTGGTCATGTCCAGTTGAACTATCTTCCCCATTACATCTCCCCATATGTAGCAAATGCCTATTTTCATTTGCCAGATGGTGTTTGTGGTTCCTTTTCCTTCCGGGAGCTGAGATGCACAAATGGGAGGTTTTTCCCTTGCTGTTCCCTCCCCTCTACTTCGTGGAGGGGCTGGAACACCTGTGCATTGGCTCCATGTTTCTGCATCCATCGCGGGACATCCCCCAGTGGCGTCCTGCATTTGGCGTGCTGTACGTCATCATGCAGGCAGGGGGACTCTGCACCTGCGCAGTCCCGCATGTCGGCGAGCGTGGCGCAGGCCTTACCGTGGCCGTGTCATACATGGTGTTAGGGGCGTGGCCTGGCGCTCCCGCTCGGGGATTTAAGTTGGAGGGTTGACCTGGCAAACGCTTTTCCTTTCATTTCCTCTGGTTTTGTCCTCCCATACCTACGAGGTCCTACACAAGGGTAAGCTCTTTACAGATATCCACAATGCTTATCCCCTTTGGCACCTGCACTTATACTATACTATATGATTAAGAAAAAGGAGGGGGATTTTGCGCTAAAAACAATAAATATCACACATAAAACACCACTGTGTCATATAATATCACTTATATATAAAAAGTCCAATATATAATAGTGATGTAAACAGTGCAGAATAATAATATGTGCTAATAATTCAACCCACCAAAAATAAAGTGTAAGTGCATATATGAACTATCCGAAATGTGCCAAAAAAGTTCAATATTGCAATGAATACTGTTCAATAAATGTCCAAAAAGGTTTAAATCAAGGGGGTTATATTCCGAAATTCTGGATTCATTGCAATATTGAACTTTTTTGGCACATTTCGGATAGTTCATATATGCACTTGCACTTTATTTTTGGTGGGTTGAATTATTAGCACATATTATTATTTTGCACTATTTACATCACCATTATATATTGGACTTTTTATATATAAGTGATATTATATGACACAGTGGTGTTTTATGTGTGATATTTATTGTTTTTAGCGCAAAATCCCCCTCCTTTTTCTTTATCACTATGTTTATGTGTTAGGTGAACACAGATTGATTTTGCAGCAATTGACAGTTACCCCAGTCACTATTCTAATACTCTTGAGTAGCGCGAAACAAAACCCTATTCACTATACTATATGATTGACTCATTCATATACCACTATATTTTAATCATTCAGCAGTATATTCTTACTATCACATTCTGCATCTTTTCACTTCCTCACTCCTTTTTCTTCTCACCCTCCTCACATGTGCCCCTGTCCCACCCCAACTAAGATTGGGATTGGAATACAGTTTATTATTTCACCACTATACTCCCACACCATGATGACGACCAACAACAGATCTACCCATATACTCAAATGACGGTGTAGTTATTGAGCTGTACATGGTCAACTAGGCACACCCAGGGACACATTTCCTCCTTTCTTCCTTTTCTCCTCTTCTTTCCTCTTTTTTGCTGCTTCCCTTCCCCTTCCTTTTCTCCCTATTCCCACTTCTCTTTATTCATTTTCTTCACCCCTTTCTTCTCTCTGTTTGCATCCATGTCCATACTCCCATACACTCTTATATACGACATCAATAATTTACACACACCTACAGGTGACCATTGAGTTTATTATTTATTAATTAACTCAGATACATATATATCTGTATTACAGCTGTCATGTTACGTATGGCCAATGGGGCAATTCAGAACACACTCTCTGTCACTCTTTCGTCTTGCCATGGTCACCCTCCGCTGGGCCCCTGACTGGTTGTCGTGGGTCGCGCCCCTTCAGCGCCCCTACAGCTCCCAGTTGGAACATTTCCGTTGTTGCCATGCGGGATCAGCACCTTAGACCAATCAACCACAATGTAAGTATGGAGTGCCTTATAGGAGGTCACATGCTTTTCTTTCTAACCCAAAAACATCATGCAATGTGATATTTTACTGATGTTTACCATTTTTTAGATATCTTGTGCATGCATCAATTCCTGAGGAAGCAAGCAGAAACGCGTTGAGTACTAAAGATGTATATGCATACTATGTATCTTGAAAGACTGTATTGAACACATATATGTTCACAAATCATATGTTTCATGATGTCCTTATGCTCATTTATGATTATGTTCCTGGAATTTCAATAAATTGTATTTTATCCTACTTACTTGTCTTGACCCCTATGATCATCTCATTTAAAGTCCCATGGGGAACCCCTTTCTCTTGTATTAGATGTTTGTTTCTGCCAGCAGGCATAAAACACCCTACTGACAGAATGTTTGGATATATAGTAAGTTTAGTGATAGGATTGCTTGTTTGTTCTGTTTGCAGATATCGTTATAGCGGCTGTACCCCTGCTAGTGGTGGACTCTGGTTCTCTACAGTTTGCTGGGAGGGCTTACCTCTTGGGGGAGGTGCTTCAGCTAAAACATGTGCCTTATACTGTGTCTGTAATGTGAGCTACAGGGAACTGTAGTAAGTAGGAATGGGCCAAACACCCCCCCCCCCCCGGTTCGGTTCACACCAGAGCATCTCGAACAGGCAAAAAGTTCTAGCGAACATACGAACACTATTAAAGTGTTACTAAACCCACAACAGTAAAATCAGTCTGTATATGCAGCATGGCATGCTTGTTACACTGACTGTGGAACTTAAGGGGTTAATCCTCTGCATTGTGTAAAAAGGCTGTTTTATCCTGTATGCACAGATCCTCCCTCTCCTGCACTGTCTATCTGGGGAAGGCCAGCTAACACAGGCAGAGTAGCCAACCTGCACATGATCAGTTGTGTCTTTTATGCTAGAGAGAACATTTACTTGTTCTCAGAGCTAGAAAGGTCACATGATATTGACATCACACATGTGGGTGTGTATACAGGCTGCAGTGGAAATCTCCTCCTACCTGAACTCTCAGCACTGGAGAAACTGTGCAGTTTATAATGTAACCGTGTTATACAGATCATCCAAAAAGATATATAGTGGCAGTATTTTAATAAAAAAAGAAGCTTTATAAGCTGTGGGTACTGTGGGGGGGATGAATTATTTTCATATTACTGGGTTTATTAACACTTTAAAGTCTATGAGACACAAACATGAAAAAGTCCTAATTTTAAAGGCTTATATGTAAGTTAATGCCATAAAAAGTGTATGGGGACCCGGGCCCTAGGGGACATGTATCAATGCAAAAAAAAGTTTTTTAAATAAAATGATGATTTTTAAAAGGAGCAGTGATTTTAATGATGCTTAAAGTGAAACAATAAAAATGAAATATTCCTTTAGATATTGTGCCTGGGGGGGTCCCCTTAGTCTGCCTGTAAAGTGGCACATCTGTGCGATTTATAGAACATGCCGCAGCACTAATGACATTTCTAAAGGAAAACATTTAATTTAATCACTTCAGCCCGGAAGGATTTACCCCCTTCCTGACCAGGCCATTTTTTGCGATAGGGCACTGCGTCTCTGTAACTGACTATTGCTGGGTCGTGCGACGTTGTACCCAAACAAAATCGATGTTCTTTTTTTTTTTCCACAAATAGAGATTTCTTTTGGTGGTATTTGATCACCTCTGCGGTTTTTATTTTTTGCTCTATAAACAAAAAAAGATCGACAATTTAAAAAAAACAAAAAAACAACAATATTTTTTTTTTTACTTTCTGTTATAATACATATCCAAAAAAATATATAAAAAAAAATGTTTTCATCAGTTTAGGCCAATATGTATTCTGCTAAAAAAAAAGGGCAATAAGCGTATATTGATTGGTTTGTGCAAAAGTTATAGAGTCTACAAAATATGGGAAAAATTTAGGGACTTTTTTTTTATTGTTTTTACTGGTAATGGTGGTGGTCTGTGATTTTTAGAAGGACTGCGACATTGTGGTGGACAAATCTGACCCTAAGTCACACTTTTTTTGGGACCAGTGACACCAATACAGTGATCAGTGCTATAAAAATGCACTGATCACTGTATAAATGGCACTAGCAGGGAAGGGGTTAACACTAGGGGGCGATCAAAGGGTTGACTGCGTTCCCTGGGAGGTGTTTCTAACTGTATGGGGGATGGGCTGCCTGGGAGACGAGAGCGATCGCTGTTCCTGATCACTAGAAAAAGCAGATCTCTCTCTCCTCCCCTGTCAGAACGGGCTCCTGCCTTTGGCCAATCAAGGCTCTCACTGTACAATGCGCTGTGATTGGCCAAAGCATACAGGTCAGGTGCATGCTATGGCCAATCAGCAGCCATCAATGCACTGCGATCTCACAGTGCATTATGGGAAGCTCCGTGATGGGCGAACGTCCTGTGAGCACCCCATATGTTAATTTGTTCAACGAACACCCAATGTTTGAATCAAACTTACATTCAACTCGAACATTGTGATGTACATATTAAAAAAAAAAATATATATATATATATATATATATGTCTATTTTTGATACTGCCCATTTATTTGTACATAACCCTTTCCAAGTTGTTTACCTTTTCCCCTCCCTTATATTTGTTTATGGGATGCCCTGTTTTCTCCTGGGCTCAGGAGTGTGTTTTTTCCAGCCGTGGTGACAGGCTGTTTTTCTAGGGGGGTGGGGGGGGTGAGTGTAGTACCCTCTTGTGTGTTAGAATGTTAGTGTAGTTGTTAGTGTAGGAATCTTTTAGCCTGGGATGTGAATCTAGGTCAGGGTTTAGTGGCTCAGGGCTGGGTGACTCATCCTAGCAGCTTCTCTGATGCCTCCCCCTGTTTTCTGGGACATCGGAGAATGTTCTGGATATAGTGGGTGGAAGCTAGGAGCAGCTGCTTGGAATATTTATGTGGGCCTCAGCCAATACCCAGTGAAGAGCTGGCAGGGCACCTCATAAATACCTCAGCTTGGTGGGCTGGTGAGTATTAGTCTGGAGGACTGTGGGGAGAAGATAGCCTGGAGGGATAGTGAAAGGGGCAGCTGCAGCCAGTTGGGTTGGTGGTGCCTGAAGAGGTGGTGCTGGAATCAGTAGCCATAAGAGTGATGCTAGCTGGACACTGAAATTCTGCTACACAACTAAGGGGCCTCAGGTTCCTGCCTGTAAAGGGCCATGGCTTAACCTGACTAATTGACCGTTAGGTACTCTCAATGTTCCAGTTAAGTTCTGCAAGCAACTGTGTGCTAGATTGAAGAAGAGGAGCTGTACTGTACATAGAGACTATAAATAGGAAAAGTTGTCCCTGAAGTTGTTGAAGTCAAGTAGGCATCTCATAACCAGTCACGGACTGTTCTGACTTAAGTGTGCCTGTGAAGATTTGTGTGCCTGGCTGTGCAGGGTGGGGGATCCCATTATAACCCCTGTTTCTTTTTGTTTTGTTTTTTTCATCTGTGTCCCATTTCTCCGCACTTCCTGCCCCATAGCGAATTTAAGAAGTGAGGGGAAATCCTTTCAAAGTGAGGGAATGCCTGGTAGTCACCAGGATCACTAGAACTAGTGACTCCTTTGAAAGATTTCCCCTCTACTTCTGTATAGGCAAAAAACAAATACGTGTGATTTTTCCTTCACTTTCAGTGCTAAAGGTAGACAGATAGAGAGGGTGAATCTCCCTAGCAGGGGCACAGACAGAAAAAAAAATTAAAGGTGTTCTAATCCATTTAGATCTACTTTAAACATTTACATATAATGTGTCTCATGTGCGGATTTTCCATTGTGGTAATCTCACGGTAGCTTCTTTAGTTGTTTCTATGTCAAAGCAAGCTCAAAAGGTGAAGTATTATCTAGATGTTAAAAGCAACACTACATTACATCCTTAATCTCCAAAAAATCATCACTATATAGCCACTGTTTAATGTCCCTGTAATTTATTTTTCATGAAATAGTTTTTGTGTTTTTCTGCCTTCTTGTAACGTCCTCTGGGAGCTCCCAAACTCCTCTCTTTGCCCTAACTTCAATTTGTTTGGAACAAGCAGGGCAAGCTAGTTGTAGACATGTGCACCGTTCTATGCACACTATAAATCCCACTGTCCCCAGTTAATTTAGGGAGCGAGCAAAAGAGGGTGGCTTCATTGCTATATACAGTGTGTAGCGATACCCCCAGACTAAGGGAGCCGCTGGTTTGCTTTTGGGCCCTGTACACAGCACAGCCAACCCCCGGCAATCTACTCCGCCCTTCTCTGGCACAGCTAGTCTAGGGGTGGTATTTATATATAACTCTATAACAGTTTATGCACAATTCCACAATACCTTTCTTCTAGTGATAAGTTATATATTTATATATATATATATAGACTCCAATACCAGATTTGAGAAAATGTAAAAGGTTTACTTGTAGGTAAAAAAAGGTTAACAATCAATATTACATCTAACACATGCATGCAGAGCCCTGCAGCAATACTAACAGTAGTTAATTATAGTGCGCAATTAGTTCTAACACACACTAACATATAGCTTGAGTCCCCGTTAGCAATATGGCGCCCAAAAGTACTATCAATTCCCAGTCAGATAACAACAAAGGCCTAGGGAATGCCCAGGAAAAAACCAAGCATACTTACCGACCAGCTAGCTGACAACCAATTAACCTGTCTAACAGTATGCGTTAAAAACAGGGGTTTGTCCGCACGCATTTGCAAACGCATGCGTGAGCCACAGAGCCACGCCAAGGCCCCCTGGAATCTGTGGTCCTACACTAACTGTGAGTGTCCCCACAATGGAGGCACATGCATTCTGATGGTTAGATGAGGGCAGGTGGACTGAAGGGGAGCCACCCCTCCTTAAAGGTACAGGAGCACACCAAGCAACCAACATAGCACAATGGCAGCAAAGGTGTTGGTGCGCTGCTGGACCAATACAAGCACCACAGGTGAAAACAAAAACATGTCCACCGCCCTCATCTATAGCTGGCCATAACAGTAAGCAGCATTGGAAGGCTAAAGCAGATAACAACAAAGGCCTAGGGAATGCCCAGGAAAAAACCAAGCATACTTACCGACCAGCTAGCTGACAACCAATTAACCTGTCTAACAGTATGCGTTAAAAACAGGGGTTTGTCTGCACGCATTTGCAAACGCATGCGTGAGCCACAGAGCCACGCCAAGGCCCCCTGGAATCTGTGGTCCTACACTAACCGTGAGTGTCCCCACAATGGAGGCACATGCATTCTGATGGTTAGATGAGGGCAGGTGGACTGAAGGGGAGCCACCCCTCCTTAAAGGTACAGGAGCACACCAAGCAACCAGCATAGCACAATGGCAGCAAAGGTGTTGGTGCGCTGCTGGACCAATACAAGCACCACAGGTGAAAACAAAAACATGTCCACCGCCCTCATCTATAGCTGGCCATAACAGTAAGCAGCATTGGAAGGCTAAAGCAGATAACAACAAAGGCCTAGGGAATGCCCAGGAAAAAACCAAGCATACTTACCGACCAGCTAGCTGACAACCAATTAACCTGTCTAACAGTATGCGTTAAAAACAGGGGTTTGTCTGCACGCATTTGCAAACGCATGCGTGAGCCACAGAGCCACGCCAAGGCCCCCTGGAATCTGTGGTCCTACACTAACCGTGAGTGTCCCCACAATGGAGGCACATGCATTCTGATGGTTAGATGAGGGCAGGTGGACTGAAGGGGAGCCACCCCTCCTTAAAGGTACAGGAGCACACCAAGCAACCAGCATAGCACAATGGCAGCAAAGGTGTTGGTGCGCTGCTGGACCAATACAAGCACCACAGGTGAAAACAAAAACATGTCCACCGCCCTCATCTATAGCTGGCCATAACAGTAAGCAGCATTGGAAGGCTAAAGCAGATAACAACAAAGGCCTAGGGAATGCCCAGGAAAAAACCAAGCATACTTACCGACCAGCTAGCTGACAACCAATTAACCTGTCTAACAGTATGCGTTAAAAACAGGGGTTTGTCCGCACGCATTTGCAAACGCAGGGGGCCTTGGCGTGGCTCTGTGGCTCACGCATGCGTTTGCAAATGCGTGCAGACAAACCCCTGTTTTTAACGCATACTGTTAGACAGGTTAATTGGTTGTCAGTTAGCTGGTCGGTAAGTATGCTTGTTTTTTTCCTGGGCATTCCCTAGGCCTTTGTTGTTATCTGCTTTAGCCTTCCAATGCTGCTTACTGTTATGGCCAGCTATAGATGAGGGCGGTGGACATGTTTTTGTTTTCACCTGTGGTGCTTGTATTGGTCCAGCAGCGCACCAACACCTTTGCTGCCATTGTGCTATGCTGGTTGCTTGGTGTGCTCCTGTACCTTTAAGGAGGGGTGGCTCCCCTTCAGTCCACCTGCCCTCATCTAACCATCAGAATGCATGTGCCTCCATTGTGGGGACACTCACGGTTAGTGTAGGACCACAGATTCCAGGGGGCCTTGGCGTGGCTCTGTGGCTCACGCATGCGTTTGCAAATGCGTGCGGACAAACCCCTGTTTTTAACGCATACTGTTAGACAGGTTAATTGGTTGTCAGCTAGCTGGTCGGTAAGTATGCTTGGTCAATTCCCAGTCAGGCCTGACTCAAGTAAACTCAGTCTCTAGAGAAGGAATCTTCGCATGCCAGATGATCGATGGTGCACATACAGGAACAATATTTGTAATCCAACAAGGTGTAAAGTAGTAGAACTACTCCCCGGAGACTATGTGACTCAGTCCTCCAACTAGTCTCCTAACAGAAAAAGGGAAATATAACCCGATGGGCCAAGGCAGTCTATAGGCCTAATAAAGTACTCGGTTATAGCTGTGAGCAGGTGCTCTCTCACCCCTCCGGACTCGATCCCAGTCCGGGACTCCCACCGCTGTGTCTCCACACACACAGGATCTGCCACCGCCTGATCTCCGGTTCACTGACGTCCCTGAAGCAGGTAGATGTCTGTCGCCACACAGGCTCCGCAGCAAGGTGGAAGGCTCTCTGGAAGTGCGCAAGGCCCAGGCCTCGGGCCTTGCACTCGTAGCAGGTCCGCACAGGAAGTTCTCTTGCCAGCCGCGCGGTGTCCAAAGAGGCCGGGCTTAGCCTTCCCCTCCCCTTTTATACCCCACCCATGAGTCTCTGCGGCAGCCCAATGCACCTTGGGTGCCAAACGGGGTTCTGGGTAACGTAGTCCATGGGGCCTCAACGGAGACCCCGCTACAAGTATATAGTTGTAATCCATTGTTCTAACGTTGCCACCCTCTAACAGGAAGTCAGATGACAATAGCAAAGGAAGAAAAAAAGGAATTTGGGGATTTGGAGGTGGCTAACAGCAATGAAAGAATACATGCTTGAGTAGAATATTTCCTTAGACCAATGTTTACTTTAGTGACACTTTAAATATTAGGGATCATCAGCTTACTAGATATGATATTCTCATGGACTTAACAAAACAGTGGAAAACTTGGGGTTCTGGAATGTAGAAGATAGACATCTGGGGCAATGACTTAAAAAGATGAGCACCTCTACTTAATTATATGATCATAAAATGGAAATACAATTTGAAGATTATTTGGATCATGTAATAGTGGTTATATTTGCTTTACAGCCACTTTGGTTAATGTTTGCAAATTAGTATCCTTAAGGAGAAAGTTCTCATGGGGTATACCTTTTATCTCCACAGTCAATAAACTATCCTGTACTGTACCCTGTTCCTAATGAGCTAAGTTTCACTTGATCTTCCAAAAAGTCTTGCTCCTAGTTTTTTTTGTAATGTACAATATAACTAGTGCCATGTCTGTTGAGGCATTTCTATAGCTCTGTATGCATAGCACACCATTTTATCACCAAACTGCTCAATCTACCTCATTTGCACACTGCCTCTTAACTTCTAATGAATATATGCATTATTATTCTTCAAGCTGATGCCAAAAATCATCAAGTTTCACTGTATGTCCTATACATTTATATTTGTGATAAAATTCAGAATAAAGAAAATGTCAGCTCTTTGTAACTGATACATGAATTACAGTATATGATAAAATAGTTTCATTTCAGTACATACATAAAATATCTTTATTACATTTTTAATGACATCATCCTCTTCCTTTCCTGGTGGTCTGTACTGACATTTGACAGCAGAAAATCAGTTTAACTTTAACGGCAGTAGGAAGGGTCATGTGTGGTGTGCTTGACAGGGGAGCTACATGACGCTTCTGAGTGGGTACGCTGTGCAAATTAACCATGTGTGACTCACCTATTAAAGGTTATAATAGCATTGTTCCTTTTGCCGCTTAGGAACATGATGTGCAAACACTATCCTGCTAAGTGGATTCCTGCCCAAAGGTGAATCAGGAATAACTGTAGAATACATTTAATAGTTCAAAACCTGCTCCAAGTGAATCACTTCTCCAATTACTTAATGGCCATGTTAAAAAAATATGTTTCTGGAAGGCATGGATTTTTTTTTCATTATGTGTAAAAGAAATTTGATGCACATGCCCTATTGCAACCCAAAACAAATACATAATATGAAATATAACTAATAGCTTCAGTTTTTTTGCATAATACAATGACCAAACCAGGTTATGTGGCACTTCGCTGTCATTTTACACCGTACACAGCGTTTTTGTGATAGGGAGATGTCCTGAGCACATGCCATGAGACTTCACAGTCCCAGCCATCTGTGAATATATACACCATAGGACTGAAGATACACATTCTGTATTCTGGGTCCTGCTGCATGTTAGGATGGGTTACCTTATGTGGTGCTCTGTCCTCCATATGTGTGACAATATATGAAGTTCACCTGGTGGTATCTGCCTGGACCGACTAAAAAAAACCCACTCAATCCTCTATGCTGGCTATGAGCGTTTTCTACACTGATTTATGTCTAGACACAAGAATCCCCCTGATGAACCTATAACAGCGAAACGCGTATAGTAACGCAATTGCTTTGGCCCACTAGTCTTTCTATGGATTTGTAATTTATTTCTATGATGTCATAAAATATTTCTTGGTATTGTTATGTCAAGGGGATTGGAGGTGGATTTGTGTCTGGCACTAGCAGTATCGTTATTAATCTATTTGGGCTTTAATGAAATGTCTTTTTATCTTTTGTAAACCAGTAAAACAGGGGTCTCAAACTTTCTAAACAGGGCCAGTTTACTTTAGGCAGGCCGGACTGTGCCATTGGGAGTAGAAAAGTTGCTGACGTCTGTGGGAAAAACAATGCCCCATTGTTGGTGTCAGTAGGAGGAATTGTGCCTCATTATTGGTTTCAGTGGGAGGAATTGTGCCCCATTGTTGGTTTCAGTGGGAAGAATTGTGCCTCATTATTGGTTTCAGTGGGAGGAATTGTGCCCCATTGTTGGTTTCAGTGGGAAGAATTGTGCCCCATTGTTGGAGGAATTGTGTCTGATGGATGATGTCATTGGGCCCCATTGTTGGTGTCTTTGGTAGAAATTGTGCCCCATCATTGGTGTCACTGAGAGGAATTGTGCCCCATCGTTGCTATCATTGGGAGGAATTGTGCCCCATCATTGATGTCTTTGGGCCCCAGCGTTTGTGTCAGTGGAAGGAATTGTGTCCTACCCTTAGTGTCATTGGGCCCCATTGCTGGTGCCAATGAGGGGAATCACGCCTCACTGTTGGTATCAGTGGATGAAATAATGCCCCAAGGGCCAGATAAAAGCAAGTTTGGAGACCACTGCAATAAAAGATATTTTTTATCTTAAAACAAAATTCTGTTTAATCCCTGAGATATTGAGCAGCGTAAAGTCACATTTTTCTTTCTTGGCATTTATTGTACATTCCACAAGTATGTGGGGCTCATTTCACCTCACAAAGCCTGATTATTCCTATATTTTTTAATACTGCAATTGTATCTGACAACTGCAGTATTAAACAGTTGGCACTGCAGATGATCTGCATCCTGAAAGAGTTTATCTGTGGGCTAAAGGCTTTTATTTTTTAGCGAACCTTCAGGCCTGCATGTGATCACTATGTCATAGCTGCAATAGATCACATAAATGAGAACCACTCTGATTGTTTCCTGATTGTAGGTGGAGACACAAACGGCTAGTGACAGTGGAATTGAGTGCCATCTGCTGCAAATCGTGTTGGCTCTTAAATGTTTTCTCGGCATGGGACATCAAGAAGGGAAGGAATTCAAGTATGCAATAAAGCAAGTAAGTATTTGGAATTTTGCAACGTAGCAGGGACTGGTCAAAGAGGGATCGCCTTCTACACAATTGGCCATTTTGAATATGTTTCTATATAAAAGTTTGCTAAAATTACAGAATTCAGTAAGGATGTATAGTAGTATGCTAAGGTTACACAAAAATCTCATAAATACAAAAGGTAGTCGAATTGCAATAAGTTAACGCTTTTGACTAAAAAATAATAAAGTGAAATAAACTACCTACAGCCAAATACAAGTTCACCTGTCCACACTGGTGAAAATGTAACAATATTGCGTTAGCTTTATTTTTTTTTCAGTTATTCAGAAACTAGGGTGTAAATAGGGTGTTTTGTTGATGGGGCTGAGATCACCTACATTTTGTACCAGGTTATAATATATACTGTAGGTAGTATATAACCCAGAAGTACTTTGGTATAAAATTTTAAAGGAACACTTATGAAGGTAAGAAATTCCTCTTCTGAACTAAGTTCACCCTGGAGCACTTTTTTACCTATTTAAAATTATATTCTTGCGTTTGCGTTTACTACCCTGTACTTCACATGCCCTATGAATCCATATGTATATAGCAGCCTAATTGTGATCAGAATAATTTTTTTACGTATTTAATAATTTGTTATTGACTTTGTAATGTAGATGCTACAGAATGTCTGTCAGGTTAAGGCAGCAGCTTTAGGCATTTAGGAGAGTGATGTTCATGAAATCATAAAGCGCACTCTTGAGGAATGTTCCATGACATTGAAATTAAATGAATGTTATTGAATATTATTACATAGTAATCATTTGGGACTTTTCTGCATTGAACTTCTGTGGTGAGGATGAAGGGACTTTTTGCCCTTGTTTTAGCTCATTTGCAGGCTCATTAGCAAAACAGCCAACACAAATACAACATACATGATTCTTATGCTGACCTGGAGTCCACAGCATCAAATGTGTTATTTTCACGTTTAAAATAACATTGCTGTATGATTTCCCCCATGAGTTGTCCTCTGTAAATATGAGTGTGAATATACAGTACATTTAATATTGATGAACACAAATTAAACCGCTATCCCTGAATGTTAACAACTATAATCATAAGTATCTTTGATGTGATAGGCAAGGTGAAAGTTAAAGGGGTTTTAAACCCTCATGTTTTTTCTCCTTAATGCATCCCATTCCCATTGACGAGAAGCAGTTCTAAAAGTTAAAGTGATTCTAAACCTTTATTTTTTTTAAATAACAAACATTTTATACTAATCTATTTTATACTAATTTTTACTTCAAATTTTGATTTAGTTTTAGTCATAGTCTTATGACTAAAATGCCATTTTAGTTTTAGTCGTATTTTAGTCATCTGAATTGTTTTAGTCTTAATCATATTTTAGTTGATTAAATCTAATGGGTTTAATTCAATTGTAATGCATTATTTAAGCATTTCTCTAGAATTTCTAAACTCATTATATACTCCTGGAGTAAAAATCTAATAACATGTAGTGGGGTTAGAGAAGTAAATGGGAGTGAGGAAATGCACAGGGCAGAAAACTGGTCTGGGGAGGCTGTTATTTTATACAGTGCTAAGTAGTGCCCCCTTGCTGGGAGGGGACCACCATCACATGGTTTGCAGGGCATTGTTCCAGAACTCCCAGGCAGCAGGCAGGCAGAGGGAGC
The DNA here is from genome assembly GCA_029206835.1 of Rana muscosa. Lineage (NCBI taxonomy): Eukaryota > Metazoa > Chordata > Amphibia > Anura > Ranidae > Rana > Rana muscosa. Next base: position 630,592,884 of record CM055121.1, read on the forward strand.
CTGCCTCTCTACAGCCAATACAGCTTGTCAGGGGGATGGGGCTTTAACAGACAGGCAGAGCTCAGAGAAAAGCAGAAGTTCAGGTGGGTAAACATCCCTCCCTCACATTTTCATCCTGTTTAGCCTGTGAACCTGGAGTGAAGACTGGGTGAAGATGAAAGCCCTATCAGTAATGACAGTGTGCCACTGGAGGGCTTCGTTCTAAGGTAAGAATTTCATAATGTGCTAGTATGAAATGCATACTAGCACATTATGCCATTGTCTATCCTTTTTTTTAAAGAATGCAGTTTACTACCGCTTTAGGGCTTCATGCACACGAGTGAAAATGGCCAGATAGTGTACAATATGACCATTTCTTTGCCAGGAGTGAAAGGTGCAGTGTACAGCTACTACCAGTTTGCTGCTACAAATCAATAGCAGATGGCTGCTGTACACATATACAGTGGGGAAAATAATTACTTGATCCCCTACAGATTGTGTAAGTTTGCCCTTTTACAAAAAATGAAGGGTCTATAATTGTTATCATAGGTGTATTTTAAATGATAGAGACAGAATATCAACCACGTTGAATGTCAACATGATACAAATGTTATAAATTGAGCTGCGGTTAAGTAAGTAAAATCGGTATTTGATCCCCTACCAACCAACAATAATTCTGGCTCCCGCAGACTAGCTACAGTATGTGCTCATGTGGTACACAGATTAGTCCTGTCTAGAGTTGAGCGGACACCTGGATGTTCGGGTTCAACGGGTTCGGCCGAACTTCGGAAAAAAGTTCGTGTTCGGGACCGAACTTGAACCCGAACCCGAACCCAATTGAAGTCAATGGTGACTCGGACTTCTAAGGACTAAAAAGGCTCTAAAAAAGTAATGGAAAGGGCTAGAGGGCTGCAAATGGCAGCAAAATGTTGTTAAGAGCATGGCAAGTGCTCTGCAAACAAATGTGGATAGGGAAATAACTTAAAATAACATAAAAAAAAAAATATGCTGGAGGCCCCCCTTTCAGCAGAAGAGGTACGGGAAGTCATTAAGAACCTCAGAAACTCAACGGCACGATGCCACACATATGGTGGGAATGCCCCAGAATACGCCCTTTCTGGAATAAATTATTCAATTTAATGGATAAGCTAGTGGGAAAATAAAATACTTTGAAATAAAAATGTAGCGGGGTGCTAAATTTAAGGGAAGTGTTTGAGTGGTAAATAGGCTCAAACACCCTAATTCTGTAGGATCCATGGACCATTTTGTCCTCGGGGGACAGTATTGGTGTGCAGTTCCCTGCGGCCTACAGGTGGCGCTGCCATGGTAGGCTAGGGTTGAACCGCCGATACAGTGCTGTGCCTTTTGTGTCCCCTCTTGGCAGTAGTACAGTGGGGCGGGGAACCTGCTGTGCATGCCGGGAGAGCATATAAAAGGGGCAGACCTTTGGCCTGGGGGCTGATGTCCAGTGGGGTCCATCTCGGGTACCTTTAGCCCGGGGTGAGGTACTATCCTGGAGTTCTTGCTGCCCTGGGTATGGAGGCCTAGGTGCGGGAGTAAAGCCTGGAGTCCAGAGCCTTCGTCTGGAGTCCGCTAAGGGTCGAGGAGTCTTAGGGTGCCGCCTCGTGTAGGGGACCATGTTCCAGGGAAGGGAGGATCATTCTAATGGACCGATGCGGGAGTCACGGTGAAGGAAGGGTCTGTTGACTCCCTGGAGAGATGTCTTCCCTTTGATATGGGCTAGGTTCGTAGAAGGAGAAGCTCAAGGTCATCTTGACTGTATCAGAGGCCTTATTCACCCGGCCCGTGGCAGGGGCCTTATACACCCTGGTCTGTGGCAGAGACCAAAGTTCTCCAGGTCCGTGGCAGGGGCCTTGTACACCCGGTCTGTGGCAGAGACCAACCTCAAGGTCTGTGGCAGAGACCATGCACCTAAAACTGTTTGAGAAACCTAAGCAGTGAAGTGAATGTGCTACATTTGTGCCTGGACCTCCTCCACACCTTAAGCTGTCCTGTTTCTTTGCTCTAACCTTTTGTATCCGAGTAGAGTTTATTTTGCCATGAGAGAATAAGAGTTGTAATTTCAGCTGGTGTGGACATTGACTTTACTGGGAATTAAAGGACTTGCCTCTACCTACAGTAGAGGTGAGAATCATCCTCTGGAGGAGTTTTGACTCCGGCTGTGGACACGGCCCGTCAAGTACACCGCTCAACCTCTTTATATAGGAGGGTACGGGCTGGTAGTGCAGTGTGCCTTTCTCCCTCCTGCGAGGAGCCAACAACATAAAGGCAGGTAAGGGGGAAAGGATCTGTGCGCTACAAAAAAAAATAAAAAAAATTATAATCTTGACCTAGGAGGACGAGGTCCATATGGAGTAGGAGGTTGAGGTGGCGGTGGATGTGGCTGTGTAGGTGGAAGCGGCGGTGGAGGAGGACGAGGTAGCCAACACTGGTTCAAAAATACAACAATGGCTGGGTAAGGCCGGTGAAGTGTCGAATTCTGTCCCCCGTCAAATAGTGTCCACCCTGTACTGCGCTTGCTCAGTATGTAGGACAAGGGGATTTCGAAAATCTCCCAAGACGAACGGCGCCTGCGTGGTGAGTTCAGGTGAAGGCCACACCATCCGTGGTTCAAGCCGAGCCAAGTGAGGCCGTGCCCGAAGCGTGGCGATCGAACCGAGCCCGTGAGGGGCCCTGTTACTATGTGCTACCGTATGTCCACTTGGATGGTGGGGCTTGAACCTGCACTCACGGCGCAGGCGCCGTTCATCTTCGGAGATTTTGTGAATCTCCTTGTCCTCTGTACTGTGCAAGCGCTGCGCCTTCGCAGTATGGGCCGGACACAATCCGATGGCCGGACAGTTTTTGTCACAACACCGGTATACATGTCTATTCTGCAGAAGGTACGGACAAGTCCTGTGGGATCCATGCCTGGTTCATTTTAATGAACGTGAGCTTGTCCACATTGGCTCTGGACAGGCGGCTGCGCTTGTCTGCGATAACGCCCCCTGCCATGCTAAATACACGTTCAGATAATACACTGGCTGCAGGGCAGGCCAGCACCTCCAAGGCATAAAGGGCAAGCTCAGGCCATGTGCCCAATTTGGAGACGCAGAAGTTAAAGGGGGCAGACCCGTCATCCAGTACGTGTAGGCCTGTGGACACATACTGCTCAACCATGTTGGTGAAATGCTGCCTCCTGCTAAGACGTTCCATTTCAGCTGGTGGTGCTGGTTGTTTTGGCGTGCTGGCAAAGCTTTTCCACATTTCAGCCATGCTAACCCTGCCTTCTGAGGTGCTGCAGGTGCCCCGGGTGCGTTGGCGACCTCTTCCTCCTCCTCTGCCTTCGCCTTGTGCTTCCACCGTACGCCCGTTGTCAGGTGGGAATGCCACCAGCAGCGCGTCTACCAGCGTGCGCTTGTACTCGCGCATCTTACTACCCCGCTCCAGTGAGGGAATTAAGGACGGTACGTTGTCCTTGTAATGGGGATCCAGCAGGGTGGCCACCCAGTAATCAGCACCAGTTAAAATGTGGGCAACTCGGCGGTCATTGCGGAAACACTGCAGCATGTAATCGCTCATGTGTGCCAGGCTGCCCAGAGGCAAAGAAAAGCTGTCCTCTGTGGGAGGTGTATCGTCTGTGTCCTCTGTATCCCCCCAGCCACGCACCAGTGATGGCCACGAGCTGGTCTGGGTGCCACCCTGCTGTGAAAATGGCTCCTCCTCCTCCTCCATCTCCTCCTCCACCTCGTCATCCTCCAGAACTGTGCCCTTTCTGCCGGACAATTGTGTACCTGGCGTTTGTTGGTGCAGGAACCCACCCTCGTAGCCACTTGTGAAAGACTGCCCTGAAAGCCTTGAAATGATCCCGCTTCCTCCTCCTCCTCCTCCTCATCCTCCTGTGCCACATCCTCTTCCATCATCGCCCGTATAGCACAGTAGAAGAAAACTATATAGAAATTGTTTATTTCACACACCTCCACATATGTATAACAAACTGCAAAATATTTTTTGTGGCCCTAAATGGCGTTTTTTGGAAGACCACAACACACCCACAGTACGGAACCGCTGAATCGCACAGCTACAGAACTGCAGAAAATGCTATTCAAAAAAAATGTTTTTTTTTTTTAGTATAGCACAGTAGAAGAAAACTATATAGAAATTGTTTATTTCACACACCTCCACATATGTATAACACACTGCAAAATATTTTTTGTAAGCGTACATTAAAGTGCAATTTTTTTTTAATTTTTTTTTTGCCCTAAACGGGTCTTTTTTTGCACAAGCAAAATAAAATGCAACTTTTTTTTTTTTTTTTTGCCCTTAACGGGTCTTTTTTTGCACAAGCAAAATAAAATGCAACTTTTTTTTTTTTTTTTGCCCTTAATGGGTCTTTTGGAAAAGAGCACAATAAAGTGCCTTTTTTTTTGTTGCCCTAAATGGATCTTTTTCCAAGAGCAGAATACACCCACAGTATGGAAACGGTGTATCTCTCAACGTAATATATGCAGTGATGGTGCACTGAGCTTGCAGATAAAAGGTAGATTTTCTCTGACACTGGGCTCATGGCAGTGTAAAAAGACTGCACTGCAACACAAACAGGTAAACCTATGCAGATCGCTGAGTTATATCTCTGAATCTGGACTCCTATTCCTATATAATAAATCTCTCTCCCTGGAAGCACCAATAGGAACCTGACCCTACACTACACTGTCTCTCTATCTTTTCCCTCAGATTCCAGAATCAGGACTAACTCATGTATTTTTCAATCTCTCCCTAAAAGCAACAGCAGCAGACAAGATCCTCTCCCTATCTATTCTGAAGCAGAGTGACGTGTGTGCTGTGTGCCTCTAGCTTATATAGAAGCTGGGTCACATGTTGCACTGACCAATCACAGCCATGCCATTAGTAGGCATGGCTATGATGGCTTCTAAGGGCACACCAGCTAATCAAAAGGTGATTGGCTGGCCCCTGAAGCATTTCTAACTGCGCCATTAGATTCCCGAACCTGGACTTTCGCGCAAAGTCCGGGTTCGGGTTCGCTCAACCCTAGTCCTGTCACTTTAGGAAAGTGCTCCTAATGACAACTCATTATGTATATAAAAGACACCTGTCCGTAGAATCTCTTTCTTCCATTCAAACCTCACAATTATGGACAAGACCAAATAGCTGTTAAAGGACATCAGGGACAAGATTGTAGACCTGCACAAGGCTGTAATGGGCTACAAGACCATCAGCAAGAAGCTTGGTGAGAGGGAGACAACTGTTGGAGCGATTTTTCGCAAATGGAAGAAATACAAATTAACCATCAATCGCCCTCGGTCTGGAGCTCCATGCAAGATTTCACCTCATGGGGTATGGATGATCATGAGAAAAGTGAGGGATCCGCCCAGAACAACACGGGGGGGAGTTTGTGAATGATCTTAAAGGGGTTCGTTTTTTATTTTCTAAATAGGTTCCTTTAAGCTAGTGCATTGTTGGTTCACTTACCTTTTCCTTCCATTTCCCTTCTAAATATTTTTTTTCTTTGTTTTCTTTGTCTGAATTTCTCACTTCCTGTTCCTCCTCAGTAAGCTGTTCAGTAAGCTGTTCTGGCTGACTAAACACCGCTAGGATGATGGTGTGAAGTTTAGTGAGGAGAAACAGGAAGTGAGAAATTCAGACAAAGAAAAATAACATTTAGAAGGGAAATCAAAGGAAAAGGTAAGTGAACCAACAATGCACTAGCTTAAAGGAACCTATTTAGGAAATAAAAAACGAACCTTTACAACCCCTTTAAGGCAGTTGGGACCACAGTCATCAAACAAACTATTGGTAACACAATACGCCATCATGGATTGAAATCCTGCAGCACCCGCAACTTCCCCCTCCTTAAGAAGGCACATGTACAGGCCCATCTGAAGTTTGCTAATGAACATCTAAATGATTCAGAGAAGTATTGGGAGAAAGTGCTGTGGTCAGATGAGATCAAAATTGAGCTCTTTAGCATTAACTCGACTCGCCTTGTTTGGAGGAAGAAAAATGCTGATTATGACCCTAAGAATACCATCCCTACAGTCAAGCACGGAGGTGGAAACATTATGCTTTGGGGCTGTTTTTCTGCTAAAGGTACAGGCCGCATTGAGAGGCCAATGGATGGGGCCCTGTATTGTAAAATCTTGGATGAGAACCTTCTTCCCTCAGCAAGAACACTCAAGATGGGTCATGGATGGGTCTTCAAGCATGACAATGACCCAAAACATATCGCCATGGCAACAAAGGAGTGGCTCAAGAAGACGCACTTTAAGGTCATGGAGTGGCCTAGCCAGTCTTCAGACCTTAATCCTACAGAAAATTTATTGAGGGAGCTGAAACTTTGCGTTGCCAAGCAACAGCCAAGAAACCTTAAGGATTTAGAGAAAATCTGTAAAGAGTCGACCAAAATCCCAACCTGGTAACCATCTACAAGAAACCTCTTACCAAGTACTAAAGCCTCGTACACACAATCTGATTTTCCGCGGTCAAAGCTTCAGACTTTTGTTCGAAGGGCGTTGGCCAGGAACTTGCCTTGTATACAAACGGCACACAATTGTCGGCCAACAAACACGAACGTAGTTACGTACTACGTGGTTTTTCAGCTCTTTAGCGCCACCCTTTGGGCACCTTCTGCTAATGTTGTGTTTGGTAAGCATGCGTGTTTATACTTTGGACTTTTGTCTGACGGACTTGTGCACACACGGTCGGAAAAATCTGACAACAGACCGTTGTCCACGGAAAATTTTAAAGCCTGCCATCCAACATTTGTCTGCGTAAAATCCAACAACAATTGTCCGATGGAGCGTACAAACAGTCGGATTTTAGGCCAACAGTCTGTCATCACACAATTCCGATCCGAAAAACCGATCGTGTGTACGAGGCTTAAGTCATGTTTTGCTTGGGGATCAAATACTTATTTTACTCACTGAACTGCAACTCAATTTATAACATTTGTATCGTGTTTTTTTTTGGATTTTTGGTTGATACTCTATCATTTAAAATACACTTATGATAAAAATGATAGACCCTTTATTTCTTTGTAAGTAGACAAATTTACAAAATCTGCAGGGGATCAAATAATAATTTTCCTTACTGTATATGCAAATCTGAGCGGCTGCATACATACAGGGCCATATGCACCTCCCCGAACGCAGACTGTCTGAGTTCAATGAGGCACATTTGGCCTTGTATGTAGCCATTCAGATTTGCGTATAGTTGTGTTATATGCACACAGTTGGCATCTGTTATTGATTTTTACAGACTGACTGGCAGCAACTGTATGCTGCATCTGTCACTCCTGGTAGAAAAAATATGGCGGTATTGTACGCTATTTGGCCATTTTACAACCGTGTGCATTAACCACTTGCCGACCGCCGCATGCAGATATACATCGACAGAATGGCACGGGCAGGCAAAAGGACATATATATACGTCCTCTTTAAGAAGCGGCATTGTGGACACGCGCGCAATCATGTCACGGTGAAGAAGAAGGGGGAAATGCTGATGTAAACCAGCATTTCCCCAGTCTTCCTAGTGACAGGACAGTGATCTCAGCTTCCTGTATTCGGAAGCTGTGATCACTGCCGTGTCACACACAGCCCATCCCCCCTACAATAAGAATCACTCCCTAGGGCACACTTAACCCCTACAGTGCCACCTAATGGTTAACCCCTTTACTGCCAGTGTAATTTTCACAATAATCAATGCATTTTTATAGCACTGATCGCTGTAAAAATGACAATGGTCCCAGAAATGTGTCAAAAGTGTCCGATGCGTCCGCCATAATGTCACAGTCACAATAAAAATCGCTGATCGCCGCCATTTCTAGTAAAAAAAAAATATTATTAAAAATGCAATAAAACTATCCCCCTATTTTGTAGGCGCTATAACTTTTGCGCAAACCGATCAATAAGCGCTTATTGCGTTTTTTTTTATTTTTTTACCAAAAATATGTAGAAGAATACGTATCGGCCTAAACTGAGGAAAAAAAAATGTTTTTTTGTATATTTTTTGGGGATATTTATTATAGCAAAAAGTAAAAAATATTGCATTTTTTTCAAAATTGTCGCTCTATTTTTGTTTATAGCGCAAAAAATGAAAACCGCAGAGGTGATCAAATACCACCAAAAGAAAGCTCTATTTGTGGGGAAAAAAGGACATCAATTTTGTTTGGGAGCCACGTCGCATGACCGCGCAATTGTCAGTTAAAGCGACGCAGTTCCGAATTGCAAAAAGTGGCCCGGTCTTTGACCAGCAAAATGGTCTGGGGCTTTAGTGTTTAATTGTTACCAACATCTCTTCTGTGAAGTTTTACAGACAGAGAAGCTTCTTGGAGAAGTTGGGAATTATACTCACCAGTGATCCTGTGTCTATGAGCACCCTTGCTAGCTACTGACATCTTCAACCGGTCTTCTGGGTTCTGATCTTAAGCCAATTTGATTGGCCGGGCAGGGATGATGCCACTCCTATGCATATGTTGGAGTTAATTAATGTTGGCAGATACCAAAATTTTACACTGAGCTGTGCATGTGTACTTTGCAGACAAGTAGGTAAGAATACTTTAATGTAGACATAGTAAGATATAATTCTATTTTTTATAGATAATTTTTGTCATAGAATTTTCTCAAAGATGTGGCACAATAATTACACACGTGACACGATAAACAGTTTATTTCAAAATAAAAGAGGATCTTATTTACTTTACTTTTCATATCACCAAGTTGGTGGTATTTCTTAATGAATTTATCACAACAATACAGCTGTAAAAGCATTGCTAATACGAACTACTTGAATTTGCCACGTACGTCGGTTTTAACAATAAAAATGGGTTCTCATGAATATGGTGTAAGCCTCCAATTACTTACACACCTTCATAAAAGTGTTGCAAATGCCTTATTGAATCACCTTGATTGAGATCTAAGGTAAAGAGGGCTTCTAGCAGACAAGACCACAATTAGAGAGGCTAGAAAAACGTAGTTGAATTCTAGTAACAAAAAGATAAGGGCTTATTACCCTTCAGCGATGGATCACTTTTCAGAGTGAGACATTCTGTCACCTCCTCATTGCCAGCACCATCGTACTACAACCATGTGCACTGCACACGGTTGTGAGGTGGTTGCGGCACAACCCCTTTTACTTGAATGGGTTGCATTAAGCGGGCGGTATTGCTCACTGAAGACAACTGGGGAATAATTGTCGAGCCACAATGGGTTGCGGTATACCCCCGTGCAGCTGCCTTTGCAGCTTGTGGCATCATATAAATGCCTCAACTGCCCGTTTTTTGCTGCCCTCCAAAGGGCCTTAAAATACATTTGAAAAAAATGCTTTGTTTTAGTAGAATTAAAATTAAGGCTTCATAAAGCAGTTAAAATATACCCCAAAAAATACCAAGTAAATCTTTAAATGTCTTACACGCGGTGGCTTAGTCAAACAATTGAGGGATAATTGCTGTATGTGCCGATTGCATATATCTTTGTTCCTCAAAAGCAACTTTACAGTTTCACAGAAGGTCCCTGAACAGCTCACAATCTTACAATACAGTATGTTCTCAAACCTTTCTAGTCATCACAATATCTCAGCTGTATTGGTGAAGGTGAAAGAAATCTTTATGCCTAGCTTTGTACAGAAATCCAAAACATTTATTTAATTTACCTCTGCCGCAGACTCGGAGCAAGGCCATGTGTCATTACATTTCCAGCGTCATCATCCTATGTCCACAGCAACATAAACAATGACATGCTGGAGGCAGCTGTGTGCTCTGAGTAGAACAGACTGTTCAATACACATAATATTTCCTGCCATGTAGAAAACAACCTTTTATGGAGCCATTAAAGTATGTTCATTAATGTTTATCGTATTCTAGGGCATTGATTAAAGGCGTTTTCTTTTCTAATCAATCTCTTTCGATAGGAATAATTAAGATCATCTATAGTCAACAACCCATTCAACTGATATGACACACATGGAAAAGTGGATTTCAATCAATATATAAAGAATATTTTTGGGCATCACTATGTTACACATAGTTACATTGGACCAGCTTGGACCAGTGTAACTATGCATATATCATACCTGGCTGATTCCCTTGAAAAGTGGAAGTCACTGAATTACGCACCACTACTCCAATGATCTCCATTTGCTTCCAGGTCCCACGCCAGACCCGAGCAACTTCTCTCCTTCATTGTGAACACAGGAATTGGCCACTCTGCATGGGCACCATTCTGAATGAATGCAAAGTGTTCTCTGATTGGATGAAATGGGGCGGTGATATCATGCTCTCCATTTCATCTAATCAGAGAACACTTTGCATTCATTCAGAAAATGCAAAGCTGGACCAATATAAGTATGTAAAAATTGCCAGCTTTAAAATATTGCAGCTTGCCAGTACTTACAGTGCCTTGCGAAAGTATTCACCCCCTTGGCATTTTACCTATTTTGTTACATTACAGCCTTTAGTTCAATGTTTTTTTAACCACTTCAGCCCCGGACCATTTCGCTGGCCAAAGACCAGGCCACTTTTTGCGATTCGGCACTGCGTCGCTTTAACTGACAATTGCGCGATCGTGCGACGTGGCTCTCAAACAAAATTGACGTCCTTTTTTTCCCACAAATAGAGCTTTCTTTTGGTGGTATTTGGTCACCTCTGCAGTTTTTATTTTTTGCGCTATAAACAAAAATAGAGCGACAATTTTGAAAAAAATGCAATATTTGTTACTTTTTGCTATAATAAATATCCCCAAAAAATTTATAAAAAAATATTTTTTCCTCAGTTTAGGCCGATACATATTCTTCTACATGTAGCGGGTATTTGAATTTAGGGGAAGCATCTGGGTGGTAGTGTAACCCAGATGCACTGATTGCTAGGGGATCTGAGGCCCTTTTATGGTTCTTGGAGGACTCTGGTGATGTGAGGTTCCCTGGGCCTATAGGTGGCGTTGTTGCCGGGGGCTGGAGCTGGTACAGCGGGGCGGGGAACCCGCTGTGACCCGAAGGGAGAGGAGATAAAAGGGGTGGACGCCCTTACCACGGGTTCAGAGTGCAGAGTCGGAGGACGCAGCCACACCCAGGCACCTTCAGCTTGGGTGCTGGCGTCCCGGTGTTCTGGGCCCAGGTGCCTTTGACCTGGCCGGAGTGGAGATGGAGTCCATCTCAGGCACCTTTAGCCTGGGGTAAGGTACTATGGCGGATGCCTGGGGCTCAGTACCTTTGACTGAGTTCCGTGAGGGTGGAAGAATCCGAGGGGGCCCTAACTCCTTGGGTGCCCGTGTCTGAGTTCGTGAGGTCTGGTGTGCAGAACTTCTCTGGGGAGTCCGGCGCAGCATCGCTGGTGACAGAGAGGCCTCCGGTATCTCCCTTGGACGGATATCCTTCCCCTGACAGGGGCCGTGCTAGTGAAGGTAATTCACGTTCTATTTCACATAGTCAGTGGCAGTGACTATTCGCCACTGGTGATACCACAGTGATTGGCAAGAGAAGGGAAAGGATTGTGCCTCGACCTATTCCCATTAAGACTAAGTTGTTGCAAAAGAATCCAACTTAACTGTGCTGTGTGTTTATTCGCTGAGAAGAATAAAACTGTGTTGGACCTATTCACTGTGTGGAACTCTGGTTACTAGGAGCAAAGGAGTCAGGGACGAAGTACAGGACTTGACTCTAGGACACCTACACAAAGCCCGATCTTTCTAGCCTTCACCTCTTCACTATGGAGGACATGGGCCGTGGTGTATCTCATCCCTCCCCCCAGCACTAACACCCCTAGACAAAGAAAGACAAGCCGAGAATGAGAAGGGGTGAGAGGGGTGAGGTCGCTACATACATATTTTTGTTTAAAAAAAATCGCAATAAGCATTTATTGATTGGTTTGCGCAAAAGTTATAGCATCTACAAAATAGGGGGTAGTTTTATGACATTTTTATTAATATTTTTTTTACTAATAATGGCGGCAATCTGCAATTTTTATTGTGACTGCAACTTTATGGCGGACACATCGGACACTTTTGACACATTTTTGGGACCATTGTGATTTTTACAGCGATCAGTGCTATAAAAATGCACTGATTTCTGTAAAAATTACACTGGCAGTGAAGGGGTTAACCACTAGGTGGCACTGAAGGGGTTAAGTCAGTACTAGGGAGTTATTTTTACTGTTAGGGGGCATGGCTACGAGTGACACGTCACTGATGACCATTCCTGATCACGGGGAACAGCCACCAGTGACATGTCACTAGGCAGAATAGGGGAATGCCTTGTTTACAAAGGCATCCCCCAGTTCTGCCTTTGCCGAACGCAATCGCGGGCCGCCCGGGGACATCGAATTCCTGGGACCCAGGAGCACACTCGCGAGGCATGCGCCGGGCCGCTGGGCGGCAAATTTAAAGAGACGTATAGGTACGCCCATGTGCCTGCCCATGCCATGTTGTCGACGTACATCTGCGTGCGGCGGTCGGCAAGTGGTTAATCTGAATGATATGTGATGGATCAGAACACAATAGTCTAAGTTGGTGAAGTAAAATTAGAAAAATATATACACAAGACTATTTTTTTCGGAAATAAAAAACTGATAATTGGCACGTGCGTATGTATTCACCCCCTTTGTTATGAAGCCCATAAAAAGCTCTAATGCAACCAATTACCTTCAGAAGTCACATAATTAGTGAAATGATGTCCACCTGTGTGCAATCTAAGTGTCACATGATCTGTCATTACATATACATACCTTTTTAAAAGGCCCCAGAGGCTGCAACACCTAAGCAAGAGGCACCACTAACCAAACACTGCCATGAAGACCAAGGAACTCTCCAAACAAGGGACAATGTTGTTGAGAAGTACAAGTCAGGGTTAGGTTATAAAAAAATATCCAAATCTTTGATGATCCCCAGGAGCACCATCAAATCTATCATAACCAAATGTAAAGAACATGGCACAACAGCAAACCTGCCAAGAGATGGCCGCACACCAAAACTCATGGACCGGGCAAGGAGGGCATTAATCAGAGAGGCAGCACAGAAACCTAAGGTAACCCTGGAGGAGCTGCAGAGTTCCACAGCAGAGACTGGAGTATCTGTACATAGGACGACAATAAGCCGTACACTCCATAGAGTTGGGCTTTATGGCAGAGTGGCCAGAAGAAAGCCATTAATTTCAGCAAAAAACAAAATGGCATGTTTTGAGTTTGCAAAAAGGCACGTGGGAGACTCCCAAAATGTATGGAGGAAGGTGCTCTGGTCTGATGAGACTAAAACTGAACTTTTTGGCCATCAAAGAAAACGCTATGTCTGGCACCAACCCAACACATCATATCACCCAAAGAACACCATCCCCACAGTGAAACATGGTGGTGGCAGCATCATGCTGTGGGGATGTTTTTCAGCAGTCAGGACTGGGAAACTGGTCAGAGTTGAGGGAAAGATAGATGGTGCTAAATACAGGGATATTCTTGAGCAAAACCTGTACCACTCTGTGTGTGATTTAAGGCTAGGACGGAGGTTCACCTTCCAGCAGGACAATGACCCCAAAGACACTGCTAAAGCAACACTTGAGTGGTTTAAGGGGAAACATGTAAATGTGTTGGAATGGCCTAGTCAAAGCCCAGACCTCAATCCAATAGAAAATCTGTGGTCAGACTTAAAGATTGCTGTTCACAAGCGTAAACATCCAACTTGAAGGAGCTGGAGCAGTTTTTCAAGGAGGAATGGGCAAAAATCCCAGTGGTAAGATGTGGCAAGCTCATAGAGACTTCTCCAAAGCGACTTGGAGCTGTGATAGCTGCAAAAGATGGCTCTACAAAGTATTGAATTTAGGGGGGTGAATAGTTATGCACATTGACTTTTTCTGTTATTTTGCCCCCTATATGACATCCTGCCTTGTTGGAGTTGTGCCTTCTCCTCCTCCTCCTCCTCTCTTCTCTCAGGCACCCAAGTACAGCCAGTGACCTCTTCATCCCCTCCCTCCTCGTCACTGAAGCAAACTTGGCAGTATGCTGTAACTGGGGGAACATGACTGCCAGTTTCTTGTCCTTCTTGGGCACCCCCTCTCTCTAGGCTCAAGTTACTCCCTTCCTTAACCTGGGAACCAACATTGGAGCCTTCAAATCGCTGCGCATCCTCCAGGAGCATGTACCCGACACTGTGGTCGAATAATTCTGGGGACTCCTCCGTACACGATGATGGGGCTACGAAAGGAGTGACTGTGGACAAGGAGCCAGTGGAATAGGCCGCTTTTGGCAGCTGCGTTGGAAGGCAAACTACTCTGAGCCTGGGTGACAGGGGATGAGGGCGGCTTTGTTATCCATTCCACCAACTCTTCTGCATGTTGTGGCTCAATAACAAAGCCAGCAGCAGAAAAAAAGGACAAGCGTGCCCCACGGCCACCTGCAGAGGATACACCATGTCCACGACACGACCACCACTGTTGACTGTAGACACAGAGGCTGTTTGCCCTCTTTTAGTGGCCTGTGAGCGTCTCTGCCTCTCCTTGGTGGCCTTAGGGACATAATGTATTATTTTGTTTTGCAACACCACAGTACACTGTATTAGATACTGTGTACACCACCTGAAGTGTATTAGAAACTGTACACACTGTATTAGATACTGTGTACACCACCTGCACTGTATTAGAAACTGTACTACAGCTGCACTGTATTGTGTACTGTGTACACCACCAGAAGTGTAGTAGAAACTGTACACACTGTATTAGATACTGTGTACACTGCCTGCACTGTATTATAAACTGCACTACAGCTGCACTGTATTGTGTACTGTGTACACCACTAGAAGTGTAGTAGAAACTGACTGTACTCACTGTATTAGATACAGAAAAGTAGTAGAAACTGTACTACGGCTGCATTGTATTGTGTACACCACCAGAAGTGTAGTAGAAACTGTACACACTGTATTAGATACTGTGTACACCGCCTGAAGTGTATTAGAAACAGTACACCACCGAATGCACTGTAGATATAGGCTACACTGGATGCAGAGTATATATATATATATATATAATAGGATTTTTATAACAGCTTACCTGTAAAATCCTTTTCTTGGAGTACATCACGGGACACAGAGCGACATAGTCATTACTAATGGGTTATATAGATACCGTCAGGTGCTGGCACTGGCAACTTCCAAAACCGGAAGTACCCTCCCCTATATAAGCCCCTCCCATCCGGGAGCACCTCAGTTTTGTAGCAAAGCAATAAGTGTCCCCAAAGAGGGGCGGGAGCTCTGTGTCCCGTGATGTACTCCAAGAAAAGGATTTTACAGGTAAGCTGTTATAAAAATCCTATTTTCTTTCTCGTACATCACGGGACACAGAGCGACATAGTCATTACTAATGGGATGTCCTAAAGCAATGCCCAATGAGGGGGGGGATACACCATATATAAGCTGAGCGCTATCAGACATGAGGATCTTTTGCGGCCTGCAACACACTGCGCCCAAAGGCGACATCCTCCTGACTTCTAACGTCCACCTGGTAGAACCTAGTAAACGTGTGTACTGAAGACCATGTTGTGGCCTTACAGATTTGAGCCAGGCAGGCCTGGTGATGCACTGCCCATGAAGTTCCAACTGCTCTCGTGGAGTGCGCTCTAACTTTGAACGGAGGCGGTCTCCTTCTCAAGCCATAGGCTTGTATTATGACCTGTCGAATCCACTTGGCTAAAGTAGATTTTGACGCTGCCTGACCCTCTCTGGGGCCTTCCGGCAGAATAACCAAAGTATCCGTTCTGCGAATCTGAGCAGTGGCCTTTAGATAAGCTTTAACTGCTCTTACTACATCCAAAGAATGCAATAACTTTTCCTCTACCGAAGTAGGTTTGGGGAAAAAAGAAGGAAGAACCACATCTTGGTTCAAATGAAACCTCGATACCACCTTAGGAAGAAAGGCTGGATGAGGACGTAACACTACTCTATCCTTATGGATAACCAGATATGGCTCCTTACAGGACATAGCTGCTAATTCCGACACTCTTTTAGCCGAACAAATGGCTACTAGAAAAATCAATTTCCTGGTGAGAAGCACCAAAGAAATATGATGTAATGGTTCAAATGGTTGTTTCTGTAGAACCGACAGAACCAAGTTTAGATCCCATGGACATATGGGAATATTAACCGGAGGACTAATACGCATCACTCCTTGTATAAAGGCTTTGACTAGTGAATGCGAAGCCAAGGGCCTTTGAAAAAATATTGACAAGGCCGAAATCTGACCCTTGATAGTACTCAAGGCAAGCTTCCTATCTACAGCCCACTGTAGGAAGTCCAGAATCCTACCTATTACGTACTTATGTGGATGCCATTTCTTGGCCTCACACCACGCGATGTACGCCTTCCAGATTCTATAGTAGATCTGCCTGGATACCGGCTTCCTGGCATTGATCATGGTAGATACCACAGGATTAGAGAGCCCTCTCTTTTTTAGAATGTGGGCTTCAATAGCCAGGCCGTCAAACCTAGGGCTGGTAAGGAAGGGTGGTATATCGGTCCTTGCGAAAGCAGGTCCGGACGACGTGGGAGAGACCAAGGACTCCCCACTGACATTTTACAATCTCCGCGTACCACGCTCTTCGGGGCCACGCTGGAGCCACCAGAATCACTGGTTCCTTTTCTACCCTGATTCTGCGGAGTCATCGAGGTAACCATTGTGGCGGTGTGAATGCATATATCAGCTTGAACTGATCCCAAGGGAACACTAGGGCATCCGAGCCGCAAGCTAGGGGATCCCTTGTCCGAGAGACAAACCTGTCCACCTTTGCGTTGAATCTGGATGCTAGAAGATCTACATCCGATGTTCCCCACCGCTGACATATTGTCCAGAAAACCTCGGGGTGAAGGGACCCTTCCTCTGGGCATAATTGCTGGCGACTTAGAAAGTCCGCCTTCCAATTCTCCACTCCTGGAATAAATACCGCAGATATGGCTGGGACATATCTTTCTGCCCATTTCAGGATGTAATTTACTTCCCTCTGGGCTGCACGACTCCTGGTGCCCCCCTGATGATTGATATATGCCACTGCTGTGGCATTGTCTGATTGAATTCTGACAGGGGACCCTTGGAGTTTGGATGTCCATGCTACTAGGGCATACCGGGCTGCTCGTATCTCTAAGAGATTGATGGGCAGGGCCTTTTCTGCATCCGACCATCTGCCCTGGAGAGACCATTGCTCCAGTACTGCTCCCCAGCCTATAAGGCTGGCATCTGTAGTGACCACCTTCCAAGAAATCGGACTGAAGGATTTCCTTTTTTCCAGATTCTGGGGAACCAACCACCAACGGAGGCTCTTGCGAACGGAAGGGGACAAGGACATTGTAAGTCTAGGGCCTGAACTTTTTTGTTCCAGGCTGACAGTATGGCCCCTTGCAAATTCCTTGAATGGAATTGACCGTAGGGTACTGCTTCGAATGATGCCACCATTTTTCCCAGCAGCCTCATATACAGGCGTATGGACGGCTGTCTTTTTTTGTACCCACTAAGTGGATCAAATCTTTCAAAGACAACACCTTTCCTCGAGGCAAGAATATTTTTCTCTGGCCTGAATCCAACCTTAGCCCCAAGTATTTCAGACTTTTGACTGGTTTTTAGGGCTGACTTGTCTCGGTTGATAATCCAACCGTGAGATTCCAGATACTTGATTGTCTTGTGAACGACCACGTCTAGTTTTTTCACTGAGTGGTCTATCAGCAACAAGTCATCTAGATATGCCATTATCATTACACCTTGTGTTCTTAGATTGGCCAATAAAGGGCCAGAATTTTTGTAAACACTCGTGGTGCTGTGGCCAAACCGAAGGGTAAGGCTCTGAACTGAAAATGGTGCCCTTCTACTGCAAAGCGTAGAAATTTTTGGTGGACTGGAAAGATGGGAATGTGCAAATAAGCATCTTTGATGTCGATCGCGGCTAACCAATCCTCCCCTTGTAGGGCAGTGGCCACCGATCGGATCGACTCCATCGGAAAGTCCTGATATACAGGAATTTGTATAGCCCTTTTATAATTAATATGGGCCTCCCGTCCGCGTTTGCTTCGGGACTGTAAAGAGGTTTGAGTAAAACCCGAACCCTCATTCTTCCAGGGGAACCTCCATAATTACTCCTTGGAGCAATAGTTGTTCTAGTGCCAACAGGAGGGACTCTCTCTTCCGGGGATCCCTTGGCACGTTTGACCTCAAAAATGGGAAGGAGGAGAGTCTTTTAACTCCAAACTGTATCCCAAACATACTGCGGAGAGCACCTATCTGTCTTGATCGTGTCCCGCCAGGTCTCTTGCGAACAACTGGAGTCCTCCCCCCACCCGACTGAGTGGGGGCTTCAATGAATTTAACTTTGGGGGAGGTTTTATACCTCCCCTGACCCAGGGTTTCTCATTACCCTGCTATTGTCCCTGTTTTTTACCCCCGGGAATTGACCGAGGAGGCCGTCGGAACTGTTATACAGCCGATGCCCCAGGGACTGGAGAAGCAGGCCTCTTAAAGAGGGACCTCTAACTCTGTTTTTAACCGGCAAGAGCGTATTTTTACCGCTGGAAATTTTCTGGATATATTTGTCCAGGTTTTCCCTGAATAAGCGTTCACCATGAAATGGGACGCTAACCAGCCATTCTTTACAGGGAGCTTCAGCAGACCAGTTTTTGAGCCATAGGAGCCTACGCATATGTACTATAGACAGCGTAAGGCGGGAGGCCTGATGGACTGAATCCTTTATGGCGTCAACCGCAAAGCCTAAGGCTCTAGGTAGATCAGCTAGGGCAAAGCCTGCTGATCTGTCAAGTCCCTCAAGACCTGTTTCAACTGATCCTTCACTGCTTAGCAGACCCCAATAGCTGCTACTGCTGGTTGTGTCACCAAGCTTGCTGTAGAAAGAAGCAGATTTTCATAAGGACTCCAATCTTTTATCTATTGGGTTCTTGAACATTTGGACATTATCCACTGGACATGTGAGTGATTTATACATACAAGAGATGGCTGCGTCCACTGTAGGGACCTTCCATTTTTTTTTATTTTTTTTTGATGAACTTATCCTCCATGGGATAGACCACCGGAAATCTCTTGGGGGAATAAATATTTTCTCAGGATGTTCCCAATCCTGGTAAATGAGCCCTTTCAGCAAAGGGTGAAGTGGAAAAGAACAGACAGTCTGGGGGCTTCTAGCGACCCCAACGAGGATACAGTAGTGGTTGATGGTTCCGCAAGGTGCATTTTTAAATGCTGATCGGACCATGTTAGTCAGAGACTGAACCCATAATCTTTCAGCTTGAGATGCTGAGAAAAGGTTCCCCCACTGTTGATTCCTCTATAACAGAATCAACCTCATCCTGATCCCCTTCAGGCAGGTCGATCCCTGTATGGGACTGTTGCTCTGCTAACAGGCACTCTGAAGGAGGAGACGGAGATCGGGCGTGCTTTCCCTGACAGGGAGGCACCGATAAATGTTGACAATCTCTCTCTAATCCTCCCAGAGCTGAGGAAAAAACCTCCTCTGTTACATACCCAGGAGCAGGTGAACTGAGGACAGCCACAGTACCAAGTACCCCTGCGGGGTCTCTACGGTCACTTACCTCTGAACTTCAGGGGAGACTGGTGCAGCAGAAGTATGCCCAAGATCCTCAGAGCCCGATGAGACCCCCTTCGCTTCCTGGAAGATTCAGTTCCGGAGCTTCTGGACGGCATATTCCTAAGCCTAAAGCTGAGGTATTCCAGCCGTAATACACCACTTTTACTGAGAATAGTCTAGCACAATTGCTGCTATTTCACAGTTGGTGTCTACTAAAGTGCCTTTCTAGGGGATGCCTGCATCAACCGCCTCTATGTGCCTTTATATTGTTGCTAGCTCTGTCTGTGCACTTCAACAGCCAGCTATAATGTGCTTCAAAACACGCTGGACGCCCGCACATGCGCAGTAGCGCCGCGGCGCACACCTGAGCGTCATCCACCCGCTCCGCCCCTTTTTCCAGATCGCCTCTATGAATAGAGGCGCGTCCACGCGCACGCGCGTGGGCACGTGCACCTTCGGCGCCTTTTTTGAAAACAACAAGGAGCTAGATGGGAGCCAGGGTCCCTTTGCCGCAGGGCCCGGGGATGGATGAGCGCAGCAACAGGGCAGAGGAGACAGCTTCCCAGCAGAGAACATACCAACTGCCTGGATTTGATTCTGGAAGAAAAAAATCCACATTACAAGAAAAGAACCATAGCGGCCTCTAGTGTCTAACACAGGTACCGCGGTCTTACATTTTTTTTTTTTTTTTCTTGCCTACTATTAAAATTTTTACATTTTCTCAGTAGTAACAGGCATACACAGAATATTAGCGGGAATACCGTTAGGTAACAGACAGAAAGACAAATTAGGCTTGGGGGTCCCCCAATAGAACCAAGTTCCTGGGGGCCCCCACTTACCTGTTCCCCGCCGCAGGACTTTGTTTGGTCCACAAAAGCCCAAACTTCACCTATCACGGCAGGCATTGTAATCAAACCTTCAGGGACCGGGTTCCCAAGGATTCCACTCCCCTGGACCTGTATAGCACCCTGCACAGAAAACATCTTGGTCGTGGGTATGACCAGAGCTCTGGATCCCAGGGTCCAGCTCTCCTAAGAGAAGCATTACAGGCAAAACCTTGCTCTTCTTTGCAAGGCCCGGGTACCGACCGTTTAGCTATGAAGCTTTTTTGGTCGGATCCGGAATAGCTTACTGAGGCCCAAAAGAACCTGTACGCAAGCTCAGTGAAAAACACATGTTTCTTCTTGGCCAACACCTTAGACACTGGCAAAAAACTGAGGTGCTCCCGGATGGGAGGGGCTTATATAGGGGAGGGTACTTCCGGTTTTGGAAGTTGCCAGTGCCAGCACCTGACGGTATCTATATAACGCATTAGTAATGACTATGTCGCTCTGTGTCCCGTGATGTACGAGAAAGAAATATATATATATACACACACACACACACACACACACACTAGACTGACTGTATATATATATATATATATATATATATATTGTGAGGGGGTTAGCTCGGCAGCGGGTGTGTGTGACCCCCGGGATGGGCTCCCCCACACAAAACAGGCCCAGCAAACGGAGGTTGTGGTTTTCAAAATCAAAAAGGTGCGGTTTATTTTCTATTTACAGTGACAAAACACAGCAAAGCAAAAGAAACATAAACAAAATAAATCCTGGTCAAGTTGACCTCTGACTAAACATACAGGTTTCCTAACTAACAACTGGGATCAGCCTAGTGCTGTCCTAGTCCCTAAGTCCCTGGTTTTAAATGTCCAAGCAAATAGCCACACAGGCTTTGTCTCACCGCACAGGGGTTCACTCTCCCTAGACAGTCCACACAGGTCTGGTTCCAGGCATGAGCAAACATCTAATGAAGCTGGGAGTTCTTATAGAGGCCTAAATGAGCTGACAAGCTTCAGCTGGTCTCATCAACTCCCTGTCTGCACGACGCCCCACACTCTCCCTAGACATATGAGTCATCCATGAGCCCACTAGCCTTAGCTGGGTTTATACAACTCTCCACCTAGTTGTATAAGTCGGCGTAAAGCCTGAATCTGGGCGAAATATATCTACCCCCCTGGATGCAACCAGGTGACTTTACCTTCCTGCTGTCACATACCCCCCCCCTCTTGTTTTAACCTCGGGGTTGGAACACCAGCAATCAGGCATTCATGTACTCGAGACAAAGCATCCACATTCCCCATTTGAACGCCAGGGCGATGCTTTACTGTGAAGTTGAATTCCTGGAGGGCCAGGAACCACCTATTCACTCTTCTATTTGTTTCCTTGTTTTGAGCCATCCACTTTAACGGAGCGTGATCCGTAACCATGTCAAAGTGCCTACCTAGCAGGTAGTACCGAAGGGAATCTAGAGCCCACTTCACCGCTAAACATTCCTTTTCAACGGTGGCGTAATTTACCTCATGGGACTTCAACTTCCTGCTGAGGTAAATGACTGGGTGCTCTTCCCCGTTCCAGACCTGGGACAATACTGCTCCTAACCCCACATCTGACGCATCACTTTGTACGACAAAGTCTTTAGAGAAGTCGGGTGAGTACAACACTGGCTGGCTACATAAGGCTTGTTTCAAGAATTGGAATGCTGCCTCAGCCTCGGGGGTCCATTTAATCATGACCGACCCTTTCCCCTTCGTCAGGTTGGTTAGGGGCACAGCCTTAAAAGCAAAGTGGGGAATGAATCGCCGATAATACCCAGCGATTCCCAGAAAGGCTCGTACCTGCTTCTTGCTGTTGGGACGTGGCCAACTCTGGATGGCCTCGACTTTGTTGAGTTGGGGTTTTATTACTCCCCTGCCAATGGTGTACCCAAGATATTTGGCCTCCTCCTGCCCAATGGTACACTTCTTGGGGTTAGCCGTAAACCCCGCTTCCCGAACAGAGTCCAGGACTGCTTGCACTTTTGGCAGATGTGAGGCCCAATCTGTGCTATGGACAATTACGTCATCCAGGTAAGCCGCAGCATACTTCCGATGGGGCCTCAGCATCTGGTCCATTTTCCGCTGGAATGTGGCCGGCGCATTCTGTAACCCGAACGGCATTCTTTTATATTGGAACGCCCCGTCTGGGGTTACAAATGCGGTTTTCTCTTTGGCCGACTTGGCCAGGGGGATTTGCCAATACCCTTTTGTGAGGTCAAGAGTCGTCATGTATCGGGCTGTTCCCAGCCGGTCGATCAACTCATCTATACGTGGCATGGGGTAGGTGTCAAATTTTGTAACTTTGTTCAACTGACGAAAATCGTTACAAAATCGCCAGCTCCCATCCGGTTTAGGCACCAACACGATGGGACTAGACCAATCACTTTGGGACTCCTCTATCACCCCTAAGTTCAGCATTTTCTGTACTTCCTCCCGTATTGCCTCCCGTCGGGCCTCTGGGATCCGATAGGGTTTTAACTTCACCCTTTCACCGGGCGGGGTAATGATGTCATGCTCTACCCCAGATGTTTGTCCCGGCAGCTCAGAGAATACCTCCTTGTTGCGAAGCACAAACTCCTTAACCTCCTGTTGTTGGGGTTGTGACAAGGTGGCTGCTATTCCAACCTCAGGAATCACGCAACCAGTTTGAGCTGGTGACCAAGTGTCTGCGACTAGGGACTCTCTATCCCTCCAGGCTTTCAACAGATTAACGTGATAGATCTGTTCGGGCTTTCGCCTTCCTGGTTGTCTGACCTTGTAATTCACTTCGCTCACTTTTTCCATTATCTCGTAGGGGCCTTGCCATTTGGCAAGGAATTTACTTTCAACCGTAGGGACAAGTACCAGTATCCTATCCCCCGGGGAAAAGGTACGGGTCTTGGCTCCACGGTTGTACACTCTCTGCTGTGCTAACTGCGCTTGGGCCAAATGTTCCTTCACGATGGGCATTACCTGTGCAATTCGGTCTTGCATCAGGGCGACATGCTCAATCACACTCCTGTGGGGAGAACTCTCACTTTCCCAAGTTTCCTTGGCAATATCCAACAGCCCTCTTGGGTGTCTCCCATACAGTAACTCAAAGGGGGAGAATCCCGTAGAGGATTGGGGCACCTCCCTAATAGCAAACATCAGATAAGGAAGTAGACAGTCCCAATCCTTTCCATCTCTATCCACCACTTTCTTCAACATTTGTTTTAGGGTTTTGTTGAATCTTTCAACCAGCCCATCGGTTTGGGGGTGATACACAGATGTACGTAATTGCGTCACTTTGAATAATTTACACAGCTCCTTCATAACCCGGGACATAAAGGGTGTACCTTGGTCCGTAAGCAGTTCTTTACAAATACCCACCCGGCTAAACACAAGAGATAGGTCTTTGGCTATGGTTTTGGCCGAGGTATTTCGGAGAGGGATCGCTTCTGGATAACGGGTGGCATAGTCCATTATAACTAATATGTACTGGTGCCCCCTAGCGGACTTGATTATAGGACCTACCAAATCCATGGCGATCCTCTCAAACGGGACCTCAATGATGGGTAGAGGGACCAGCGGGCTACGGAAATGTGGCATCGGGGCCGACCTCTGACACACAGGGCAGGAGGAACAATAATTTTCTACGTCCTTCATCACCCCCGGCCAATAGAATCTCTGTAATACCCTCTCTCGGGTTTTCTCTGTCCCCAGATGACCTCCAAGAATGTGCCCATGGGCCAACTCCAACACCAACTTCCTGTAAGGTTTGGGCACCACAAGCTGCTCAACGGTTTCTTCTGCCCTTTTTGCCACCCGATACAGTAGGTCCTTCTCTACGCTGAAGTATGGGTAAGTGCAGGTATTATCTGGGTTCACTAACTCGCCATCTATTTTCACTACGTTTTCCCGTGCCTTTATTAGGGCGGGGTCTTTCAACTGTTCTGTGGCAACGTTTTCCCTGTGAACCTCAAGATCAGAAAACTCCACAGACGGTAGGTTTTCGTCTGAGGAGGTGGGCTCCTCTCCAGTTTCTTGAGTCCCCCCTGCCAATACTGATAAGGGAAATTCCGGAGAGTCCTCACCACTCTCAGGGGAGTTCTGGCTATCACATTCCTGGTACATAGGGGCACCAGTGAGGGGCTCAGGATCATCCCACAGTTCCCAGAACTTCGGAAAATCCCTTCCCACAATGGCGTCATGCGGTAACTGAGATACTAAGCCCACTGGATGAGAGAGGGTACCTTTGGGGGTCTCGAAACACACTGTAGTCACTGGATACTCTCGGGTGTCCCCATGCACACAAATAACAGCTACCTTGCTATTCCCAGAGACCTCTGTTTTAACTAACTCAGCCTTTATCAGGGTCACAAGGCTACCTGAATCCAGCAATACCACAACATTTCTACCATTAACACACATTTTGCATAAATGTTTCTCAGTTCCTCGAATGGCAGTGCATGCGACTGTCGCACACAGCGACTGACGTCTGCCCGTCAGAAAGTCACACTGCATGGGTTCCTCCACAACCGGGCAATTGGCTGCAATATGTCCCGCTTGCCGGCAGCGGTAGCAAACGATCCTTCTTGCCGCCTCTTGAGCCGCTGATTTCCCAGGCTGTTCTCGCCAAACTTGGGGTAGAGCTCCCACCCTCTCACTCTCTCCACCCTCACCCCTTGGAATCCTCTTATCCGCCCCTGGGGATGGTCTGGTTTTAGGGTGGAAAGTCCGAGTGTCTCTGGAAGAGGCCGTCAGGTTCTCTGTAGCCAAGTATTTCTCCACACGATCCACAAGACCATCGGCCGTCTCTGGGTCTCCATGGCTTACCCACTTTTGGATGGCAGTAGGAAGAGCTCTCAAAAACCGATCCATTACAACACGTTCCACAATCTTTGGTGCGGACAAAGTCTCTGGCTGTAGCCACTTTCTGCTCAGGTGAATGAGATCATACATTTGAGACCTGGGGGGTTTTCCAAGCTGGAAAGTCCAGTTATGCACACGCTGAGCCCGGACAGCCTGGGTGACACCCAGCCTTGCCAATATTTCAGCTTTTAGCATCACATAGTCTTTTGCTTGGTTAGGCTCTAGGTCATAGTAAGCTTTCTGCGATTCACCAGTTAACAGAGGAGCCACCAGTCCAGCCCACTGCTCCTCAGGCCACTTTTCTCTTTCAGCGGTCCTTTCAAATGTGGTCAAAAATACCTCTGGATCATCCTCTCCGGTCATTTTTGTCAATAAACGACTCACCCCAAAGGACGCGGTATTAGTGGGACGGCTTTCCTCACTGGTCTGCGGACGTTGCTGCATTACTGCTTCCATCTGTTGTTGTAGTCTCTGCTCTTGCTTCTGCAACAGGTCTATGAAGCGGGCCTCAGATTGCTGCTGGGCTCGTTGCTGAGCCTCCAGACTCTGTTGCAAAGTTGCGTTTGTCTGCTGCTGGGCTGCAAGGCTCTGTTGATCAGCTCGCTGCTGGGCTGCGAAGTTCTGTTGTTGAGCTGCAAGGCTCTGTTGATGAGCTGCAAGGCTCTTTTGCAAACCTGCATTTGTCTGCTGTTGATTGGCATTTGCTAGAGCCAGCTGCTTCAGTATCTCCTCCATGCTGGCTTAAAAAAAAAACTGCCACTGGTTCTCCACCAACTGTGAGGGGGTTAGCTCGGCAGCGGGTGTGTGTGACCCCCGGGATGGGCTCCCCCACACAAAACAGGCCCAGCAAACGGAGGTTGTGGTTTTCAAAATCAAAAAGGTGCGGTTTATTTTCTATTTACAGTGACAAAACACAGCAAAGCAAAAGAAACATAAACAAAATAAATCCTGGTCAAGTTGACCTCTGACTAAACATACAGGTTTCCTAACTAACAACTGGGATCAGCCTAGTGCTGTCCTAGTCCCTAAGTCCCTGGTTTTAAATGTCCAAGCAAATAGCCACACAGGCTTTGTCTCACCGCACAGGGGTTCACTCTCCCTAGACAGTCCACACAGGTCTGGTTCCAGGCATGAGCAAACATCTAATGAAGCTGGGAGTTCTTATAGAGGCCTAAATGAGCTGACAAGCTTCAGCTGGTCTCATCAACTCCCTGTCTGCACGACGCCCCACACTCTCCCTAGACATATGAGTCATCCATGAGCCCACTAGCCTTAGCTGGGTTTATACAACTCTCCACCTAGTTGTATAAGTCGGCGTAAAGCCTGAATCTGGGCGAAATATATCTACCCCCCTGGATGCAACCAGGTGACTTTACCTTCCTGCTGTCACAATATATATATATATATATAGTCACTAACTGAATAACCTGCCTGCTTAATCTAACTCAAGCTATCCCTCTGTCCACGCAAGCAACACTACAGGTGGCCGCCGTGTAAACAGCCTTATATAGTGTGGGGCGTGGACTTAGTCCCCCTGAGCCATGATTGGCCAAAGGCACCCTCCCTTAGCAGAGCGCGCTGTGATTGGCCAAAGCATGAAGGTCAGGTGCATACTTTGGCCAATCATCATACAGTTCATTATGGGGCGTTCCGCAGCGCTCAAATTTTCCGCGAATGCCCCATAATGTTCGCTTTTCGGACATCAAGCTTATCCTTGTTTACAATTAGAGATGGGCAAAACACCCCCCGGATTGGTTCGCACCAGAACTCTCGAGCGTTGCAAAAGTTCCGACCCAAACGGCGAACCCCATTGAAGTCTATGGGAACTTAAAAAATCTAAAGTCCCCATTTTGAAGGCTTATATACAAGTTATTGGCCATAAAAAGTGTATGGGGGCCCAGCTACTGCCCTGGGAGACATGTACCAATGCAACAAAAAACATTGAAAAAAGGATAATTTTTAAAGGAGCAGTAATTTTATTGATGCTTAAAGTGAAACAATAAAAATAAAAAAATCCTTTAAATATAGTGCCTGGGGGTCCCCTTGGTCTGCCTGTAAAGTGGCGCATCTTTACCGTGTATAGAACCTGCTGCAGCAAAAGTGACATTTCTAAAGAAAAAAAGTGGGGGTCCCCCCAAAATCCATACCAGACCCTTATCCGAGCATGCAGCCTGGCGGGCCAGGAAAGGGGGAGGTTGACGAGTGAGCGCCCTCCCATCCTAAACCATACCAGGCCACATGCCCTCAACATAGGGGGGTGCTTTGGGGTTGGGGGACAAAGGCCTCTTCCCGACAACCCTGGGCTGTGGTTGTGGGGGTCTGCGGGCAGGGGGCTTATCAGAATCTCCCCGATGTAGATCAATCGTCAATCACGACGCCCGCCACCACCGCCAGATCCAAAAAATGCTGGGTCAGTGATGTCACAAGGGGGCGGTGCCACCAGGTGACGTCTCCAAGTGGCCCTGCCTCTTACCCATATAAGAACTGTCAAACAGTGGAGCCAGCAGTAGGCGTTTAGCCTTCGTCACAGGCGGAGCTTTCTTTTTCTTCTTTCGGGTCCAGTGGTGGCGGCATTGATGATGGATCTAAATCGGGGGAAATTTTTAATTTTTTTTTTAATAAAGGTATTGTCAAAAACTGTTTTTATTTCTTTTTTTTTACACTTTTTTGGTGAATGGGTAGGTGTAAAATGTACTCCATACATATTCACATGAGGGGCCGGGATCTGGGGGGCCCCCTTATAAAAGGGGGCCTCCAGATTCCGATAAGCCCCCTGCCTGCAGACCCCCACAACCACAGCCCAGGGTTGTGGGGAAGAGACCCTTGTCTCCATTAAAATTGGGACAAGGTGCTTTGGGTGGGGCAAAGCCCCCCATCCCAAAAGCACCTCCCTATGTTGAGGGCTTAAAATGCTCTGCAGCGCAAAGTGCATTGTGGGGCGCAGGCCATTATCCCGCCGAGCATCTCGCAAATTTGGGGGTTCGCCGAATGGGCGAACAGGCGATGTTCGGGCAGAACTTTTGCTCAATATGTATACAAAAAAGGGGTGAATTTGCGCTAACCAAAAAAAAGGATGTGTGCTGCAGCTCTGAAAACTTAAATACTAAAATTCAAGATAAATGTAAAAGGGGAGAAGAGCGCGCATACATTAAATTAAACTACACACAAAAATGCCAATGAATCAATGTGCAATAATGGTGCATTCAATAAAGATATATTCTAAAATTATTTCTGTGAAAAAATCTATATATTTAAATATTGTCCATGTGTAAATCATGAAGTGTTCAACTTTCTAAAAAAACAAAAGTGTACCCAATAAAGAATATATCATTCAAATAAATTCAGTGAAAAAATATATGTATATTTAAAAAAAAGTCCAAATGTGAGTAGTGGAGTATTCAGCTTCCAAAAAGCACACAGGATCTTCAATCAATGAGATGTTCCAGCATATGGTATCACAAAATGCTCCAGCTTATAGTATAACTAACTGCTTACCAAATTTGTAGGATCTCATTAGGTAGAGATCATAAGCGCTTGTGCATCAGCCTGCCAGCATGAGAGGAATCCACCTGCAGTCTTCTAACGAGAGGCGATGTGTTCCCGGCTATCAAAGCAGACCACTCCAAGAGGCTTTGTATCCAAAATCTCTCCTTGGTTAAAAAGTATCTAAAACATCTCGATCAATACAGAACAGAGGAAGGCTTCTTGGTGTAGTATTTTCCAAAACAAAGGTTTACTTTTCACACGAATAACACTGGCTTACACATCCAAAGAAGCACTGAGCAAACAAAACAGATTTGAAACAGCCGTGGATCAGATCAGCTGGCTGTTCAGCGTGATAGCATCACAGGTTATGCTCCACCGACATGTTTCTCCTTACAAGGCATCCACTGGGAACGGAGGTCATACCTGGACGCCAGCACGCCACGCTTTAAATACCCATCAGGCAGTGTAGATACAGGAAGTGAGCAATTTCAGCACATCCTGTGCAGACACAGGAAGTGAGCAATTTCAGCACATTCTGTTGGTGTCACCGATTTGGAATGTTAAAAATATATTTAGAAACAAAATGTAATTTATATATTAGTATACAATTAGTTAATGAACGCACCCAGTTAAAAATAGATTATGACGTACTGCTGGTTACAGCGGACGTATCGTCTTTATACACCAGTATTTCCCATGTTTTGGGCTTTCAAGTGGCTAGGTACTTTTTAAACAAGGATCGGTCTATTGAGAAGCCCACCATAGAGTTTATTCTTAAACTATTGAAATTTGCTATGGAACATAATTATTTATTTTATGATGACAAATATTTTTTACAGTGTACCAGCGTGGCGATGGGGGCCCACAGACAGAAATGGGTACATCCCGAGTGACAGCTGTCACCATCCAAGCTGTATTAAAGCGATCCCTAAGGGACAATTCCGAAGAGTGCGGAGAATATTGCTCACGAGTCGAAGATTTTGAAGTTCAAGCAAAAATTCTGGAAAAACGCTTCATAGATAAAGTATGACCCAATAACCATAGGAGAAGATTTGCATAATACCACTATCATGGAAAGGGAACAACTGTTAATACTTAAAGAAAGGGGAAGTGTACGACAAGTTGGTACAAACTTTGAATGGGCGTTTGTCACCACTTTTTCCTCACAGCACTGGTGGGTTAATAGAATCATAAAAAAACATTGGAAAGTGCTGAAAGGAGATTGATATTGGGTCCCAAACTTCCTGACAAACCCAATGTGATATACAGAAGAAACTTAACCTTGAAGGATAGACTTGCCCCAAGTGCAGTGAACATACCCCCGAAAGTCAGTATGTTTGGGGACCTAAAAGGGTTTTTTCCTTGCAAACGCTGAAAAGTGTGTAGAACATCTCAAACCATCAGGACCTCATTCTTTATGTCCAAGGTTACATGAAAAACATTCAAAATTAAAGATTTCATCACCTATGGAACTATTTGGGTTATTTACCTGCCGATCTGCCCTTGTGGGTTACAGTACGTTGGTAGGACCACCAGAGCATTAAATATGAGAATAGGTGAGCACCTGGGCAATATTAGAAGAGGTTTTGTAGGCCACAGCGTATCCAAACATGCTCTCTTATGCCATAATAGAGACAGCTCCTTACTGAAGGTAATAGCAATTGAGAAATACACCCCACACTGGAGGGGAGATAACCTAAAAAGACATATCTCGAGACGTGAAAAGAGATGGATACATGACCTCCAGTGTTATAGTCCCCTAGGTTTAAACATTGAATGGGACATCAACTGCTTTATTGATAATAGTTAAACATACACACACCTTTTCCGTTCCTTCCACCACCTTATCTTTTTATATTATCTCATTGCATGTGAATTATTATCCGTTAGATCCTGTTTTTTCTCAAAAATTTAGAATTAATTTTTTAGCGTAATTTTTGTATGTAGTGTGACAGCAGGAAGGTAAAGTCACCTGGTTGCATCCAGGGGGGTAGGTATATTTCTCCCAGATTCAGGCTTTATGCCGACTTATACAACTAGGGAGAGAGTTGATGAAGCCCAGCTGAGGCTAGTGGGCTCATGGATGATTCATACCTCTAGGGAGAGTGCTGGGCGTCGTGCAGGCAGGGAGTTGATGAGACCAGCTGAAGCTTGTCAGCTCGTTTAAGGCCTCTATAAAAACTCCCAGCTTCATTAGGTGTTTGCTCATGCCTGGAACCAGACCTGTGTGGACTGTCTAGGGAGAGTGAACCCCTGTGCGGTGAGACAAAGCCTGTGTGGCTATTTGTTTGGACATTTACTAAACCAGGGACTTAGGGACTAGGACAGCACCAGGCTGATCCCAGTTGTTAGTTAGGGAAACCTGCATGTTTAGTCAGAGGTCAAGCTGACCAGGATTTATTTTGTTTATGTTTCTTTTTGCTTTGCTGTGTTTTTGTCACTGTAAATAGAGAAATAAACCGCACCTTTTGATCTTGAAAACCACAACCTCCGTCTGCTGGGCCTGTTTTTGTGTGGGGAGCCCATCCAGGGGGTCACACACACCCGCTACCGGGCTAACCCCCTCACAGTTGGTGGAGAACCAGTGGCAGTTTTTTTTTAAGCCAGCATGGAGGAGATACTGAAACAGCTGGCTCTAGCAAATGCCAATCAACAGCAGACAAATGCAGGTTTGCAAAAGAGCCTTGCAGCTCAACAACAGAGCTTCGCAGCCCAGCAACAAGCCCAGCAGCAATCTGAGGCCCGCTTCATAGACCTGTTGCAGAAGCAAGAGCAGAGACTACAACAACAGATGGAAGCAGTAATGCAGCAACGTCCGCAGACCAGTGAGGAAAGCCGTCCCACTAATACCGCGTCCTTTGGGGTGAGTCGTTTATTGACAAAAATGACTGGAGAGGATGATCCAGAGGTATTTTTGACCACATTTGAAAGGACTGCTGAAAGAGAAAAGTGGCCTGAGGAGCAGTGGGCTGGACTGGTGGCTCCTCTGTTAACTGGTGAATCGCAGAAAGCTTACTATGACCTAGAGCCTGACCAAGCAAAAGACTATGTGATGCTAAAAGCTGAAATATTGGCAAGGCTGGGTGTCATCCTGGCTGTCCGGGCTCAGCGTGTGCATAACTGGACTTTCCAGCTTGGAAAACCCCCCAGGTCTCAAATGTATGATCTCATTCACCTGAGCAGGAAGTGGCTACAGCCAGAGACTTTGTCCGCACCGGAGATTGTGGAACGTGTTGTGATGGATCGTTTCTTGAGAGCTCTTCCTACCGCCATTCAAAAGTGGGTAAGCCATGGAGACCCAGAAACGGCCGGTAAACTTGTGGATCGTGTAGAGAGATACTTGGCTGCAGAGAACCTGACGGCCTCTTCCAGAGACTCTCGGACTTTCCACCCTAAGACCAGACCATCCCCAGGGGCGGATAAGATGATTCCAAGGGGTGAGGGTGGAGAGAGTGAGAGGGTGGGAGCTCTGCCCAGGGTTTGGCGAGAACAGCCTGGGAAGTCGGGGGCTCAAGAGGCAGCCAAAAGGATTATTTGCTGCCGGCAAGCGGGACATATTGCAGCAAATTGCCCGGTTGTGGAGGAACCCATGCAATGTGACTTTCTGACGGACAGACGTCAGTCGCTGTGTGCGACAGTCGCATGCACTGCCATTCGGGGAACTAAGAAACATTTATGCAAAATGTGTATTAATGGTAGAAATGTTGTGGTATTACTGGATTCAGGTAGCCTTGTGACCCTGATAAAGGCTGAATTAGTTAAAACAGAGGTCTCTGGGAATAGCAAGGTAGCTGTTATTTGTGTGCATGGGGACACCCGAGAGTATCCAGTGACTACAGTGTGTTTCAAGACCCCCAAAGGTACCCTCTCTCATCCAGTGGGGTTAGTATCTCAATTACCGCATGATGCCATTGTGGGAAGGGATTTTCCGAAGTTCTGGGAACTGTGGGATGATCCTGAGCCCCCCACTGGTGCCCCTATGTACCAGGAAGGTGATAGCCAGAACTCCTCTGAGAGTGGTGAGGACTCTCCAGAATTTCCCTTGTCAGTATTGGCAGGCGAGACTCAAGAAACTGGAGAGGAGCCCACCTCCTCAGACGAAAACCTACCGTCTGTGGAGTTTTCTGATCTTGAGGTTCACAGGGAAAATTTTGCCACAGAACAGTTAAAAGACCCCGCCCTAATAAAGGCACGGGAAAACGTAGTGGAAATAGATGGCGAGTTAGTGAACCCAGATAATACCTGCACTTACCCATACTTCAGCGTAGAGAAGGACCTACTGTATCGGGTGGCAAAAAGGGCAGAAGAAACCGTTGAGCAGCTTGTGGTGCCCAAACCTTACAGGAAGTTGGTGTTGGAGTTGGCCCATGGGCACATTCTTGGAGGTCATCTGGGGACAGAGAAAACCCGAGAGAGGGTATTACAGAGATTCTATTGGCCTGGGGTGATGAAGGACATAGAAAATTATTGTTCCTCCTGCCCTGTGTGTCAGAGGTCGGCCCCGATGCCACATTTCCGTAGCCCGCTGGTCCCTCTACCCATCATTGAGGTCCCGTTTGAGAGGATCGCAATGGATTTGGTAGGTCCTATAATCAAGTCCGCTAGGGGGCACCAGTACATATTAGTTATAATGGACTATGCCACCCGTTATCCAGAAGCGATCCCTCTCCGAAATACCTCGGCCAAAACCATAGCCAAAGAGCTATCTCTTGTTTTTAGCCGGGTAGGTATTTGTAAAGAACTGCTTACGGACCAAGGTACACCCTTTATGTCCCGGGTTATGAAAGAGCTGTGTAAATTGTTCAAAGTGACGCAATTGCGTACGTCTGTGTATCACCCCCAAACCGATGGGCTGGTTGAAAGATTCAACAAAACCCTAAAACAAATGTTGAAGAAAGTGGTGGATAGAGATGGAAAGGATTGGGACTGTCTACTTCCTTATTTGATGTTTGCTATTAGGGAGGTGCCCCAATCCTCTATGGGGTTCTCCCCCTTTGAGTTACTGTATGGGAGACACCCAAGAGGGCTGTTGGATATTGCCAAGGAAACTTGGGAAAGTGAGAGTTCTCCCCACAGGAGTGTGATTGAGCATGTCGCCCTGATGCAAGATCGAATTGCACAGGTAATGCCCATTGTGAAGGAACATTTGGCCCAAGCGCAGTTGGCACAGCAGAGAGTGTACAACCGTGGAGCCAAGACCCATACCTTTTCCCCGGGGGATAGGATATTGGTACTTGTCCCTACGGTTGAAAGTAAATTCCTTGCCAAATGGCAAGGCCCCTACGAGATAATGGAAAAAGTGAGCGAAGTGAATTACAAGGTCAGACAACCAGGAAGGCGAAAGCCCGAACAGATCTATCACGTTAATCTGTTGAAAGCCTGGAGGGATAGAGAGTCCCTAGTCGCAGAAACTTGGTCACCAGCTCAAACTGGTTGCGTGATTCCGGAGGTTGGAATAGCAGCCACCTTGTCACAACCCCAACAACAGGAGGTTAAGGAGTTTGTGCTTTGCAACAAGGAGGTGTTCTCTGAGCTGCCGGGACAAACATCTGGGGTAGAGCATGATATTATTACCCCGCCCGGTGAAAGGGTGAAGTTAAAACCCTATCGGATCCCAGAGGCCCGACGGGAGGCAATACGGGAGGAAGTACAGAAAATGCTGAACTTAGGGGTGATAGAGGAGTCCCAAAGTGATTGGTCTAGTCCCATTGTGTTGGTGCCTAAACCGGATGGGAGCTGGCGATTTTGTAACGATTTTCGTCAGTTGAACAAAGTTACAAAATTTGACACCTACCCCATGCCACGTATAGATGAGTTGATCGACCGGCTGGGAACAGCCCGATACATGACGACTCTTGACCTCACAAAAGGGTATTGGCAAATTCCCCTGGCCAAGTCGGCCAAAGAGAAAACCGCATTTGTAACCCCAGACGGGGCGTTCCAATATAAGAGAATGCCGTTCGGGTTACAGAATGCGCCGGCCACATTCCAGCGGAAAATGGACCAGATACTGAGGCCCCATCGGAAGTATGCTGCGGCTTACCTGGATGACGTAATTGTCCATAGCACAGATTGGGCCTCACATCTGCCAAAAGTGCAAGCAGTCCTAGACTCTATCCGGGAAGCGGGGTTTACGGCTAACCCCAAGAAGTGTACCATTGGGCAGGAGGAGGCCAAATATCTTGGGTACACCATTGGCAGGGGAGTAATAAAACCCCAACTCAACAAAGTCGAGGCCATCCAGAGTTGGCCACGTCCCAACAGCAAGAAGCAGGTACGAGCCTTTCTGGGAATCGCGGGTTATTATCGGCGCTTCATTCCCCACTTTGCTTCTAAGGCTGTGCCCCTAACCAACCTGACGAAAGGGAAAGGGTCGGTCATGATTAAATGGACCCCCGAGGCTGAGGCAGCATTCCAATTCTTGAAACAAGCCTTATGTAGCCAGCCAGTGTTGTACTCACCCGACTTCTCTAAAGACTTTGTCGTACAAAGTGATGCGTCAGATGTGGGGTTAGGAGCAGTATTGTCCCAGGTCTGGAACGGGGAAGAGCACCCAGTCATTTACCTCAGCAGGAAGTTGAAGTCCCATGAGGTAAATTACGCCACGGTTGAAAAGGAGTGTTTAGCGGTGAAGTGGGCTCTAGATTCCCTTCGGTACTATCTGCTAGGTAGGCACTTTGACATGGTTACGGATCACGCTCCGTTAAAGTGGATGGCTCAAAACAAGGAGACAAATAGAAGAGTAAATAGGTGGTTCCTGGCCCTACAGGAATTCAACTTCACAGTAAAGCATCGCCCTGGCGTTCAAATGGGGAATGTGGATGCTTTGTCTCGAGTACATGAATGCCTGATTGCTGGTGTTCCAACCCCAAGGTTAAAACAAGAGGGGGGGGTATGTGACAGCAGGAAGGTAAAGTCACCTGGTTGCATCCAGGGGGGTAGGTATATTTCTCCCAGATTCAGGCTTTATGCCGACTTATACAACTAGGGAGAGAGTTGATGAAGCCCAGCTGAGGCTAGTGGGCTCATGGATGATTCATACCTCTAGGGAGAGTGCTGGGCGTCGTGCAGGCAGGGAGTTGAGACCAGCTGAAGCTTGTCAGCTCGTTTAAGGCCTCTATAAAAACTCCCAGCTTCATTAGGTGTTTGCTCATGCCTGGAACCAGACCTGTGTGGACTGTCTAGGGAGAGTGAACCCCTGTGCGGTGAGACAAAGCCTGTGTGGCTATTTGTTTGGACATTTACTAAACCAGGGACTTAGGGACTAGGACAGCACCAGGCTGATCCCAGTTGTTAGTTAGGGAAACCTGCATGTTTAGTCAGAGGTCAAGCTGACCAGGATTTATTTTGTTTATGTTTCTTTTTGCTTTGCTGTGTTTTTGTCACTGTAAATAGAGAAATAAACCGCACCTTTTGATCTTGAAAACCACAACCTCCGTCTGCTGGGCCTGTTTTTGTGTGGGGAGCCCATCCAGGGGGTCACACACACCCGCTACCGGGCTAACCCCCTCACAGTAGCTATATGTACCGTATATATTTTGTGATGGAGAATGACACTTTTTCATGTATTTTTTATGCCAGTTATGCATTTTATAGATGTACCTAGAAGTGATTCTCCTCCTTTTATATGTGCATTTTTTTTATATATATACACATTTTTTTATATATACATTTTTTATATATACATATTTGTATTAATTTCCTTTGTAATGCACCTTTTGGTGTTTTTAATATGTTTGGTATTAGTATAATACTAATATATAAATTAAATTTTGTTTCTAAATATATTTTTAACATTCCATTCAATGGGTGATACCAACAGGATGTGCTGAAATTGCACACTTCCTGTGTCTGCACAGGATGTGCTGAAGTTGCTCACTTCCTGTGTCTGCACAGGATGTGCTGAAATTGCTCACTTCCTGTATCTACACTGCCTGATGGGTATTTAAAGCGTGGTGTGCTGGTGTCCAGGTATGACCTCCGTTCCCAGTGGATGCCTTGTAAAGAGAAACATGTCGGGTGGAGCATAACCTGTGACGCTATCACGTTGAACAGCCAGCTGATCTGATCCACGGCTATTTCAAATCTGTTTTGTTTGCTGAGTGCTTCTTTGGATGTGTAAGCCAGTGTTATTCGTGTGAAAAATAAACCTTTGCTTCAGAAAATACTACACCATGAAGCCTTCCTCTGTTCTGTATTGATCGAGATGTTTTACACCCTTTTTACCCAAGGAGAGATTTTGGATACAAAGCCTCTTGGAGTGGTCTGCTTTGATAGCCGGGAACACATTGCCTCTCGTTAGAAGACTGCAGGTGGATTCCTCTCATGCTGGCAGGCTGATGCACAAGCGCTTATGATGTCTACCTAATGAGATCCTACAAATTTGGTAAGCAGTTTGTTATACTATAAGCTGGAGCATTTTGCGATTCCATATGCTGGAACATCTCATTGATTGAAGATCCTGTGTGCTTTTTGGAAGCTGAATACTCCACTACTCACATTTGGACTTTTTTTAAATATACAGATATTTTTTCACTGAATTTATTTGAATGATATATTTTTTATTGGGTACACTTTTGCACATACTGTGTTTTTTCTTAGAAAGTTGAACACTTCATGATTTACACATGGTAAATTTTTAAATATATAGATTTTTTCATAGAAATTACGGCATTTTTTTAAATATATCTTTATTGAATGCACCATTATTGCACATTGATTCATTGGCATTTTTGTGTGTAGTTTAAGTTAATGTATGCGCGCTCTTCTCCCCTTTTACAGAACTTTTGCTCAGCTCGAACTGTTTGCCCAACTCTATTTACAATCTTTAGGCCACCCTGGCTGAAGAAAATTGTGTCCAAAGGTAATTGAAGGCACTATTTTGGGTTTTGACAAGTCATTGTAAGTAGACATTCTTATGCCTCATACACACGACCGGGTTTTCCGATGGGAAAACTGCGATGAGAGCTTTTGGCTGGGAATCCCGGCCGTGTGTATGCTCCCTCGCAGTTTTTCAGACGGGGAAAACTGCCCAAAACCGCGGGCAAAAAAAAGAGAATTGCCTCGTACACACGACCGGTTTTCCCTTAGGAAAAACTGCGATGAGAGCTTTTGGTCGGGAATTCCGACCGTGTGTATGCTCGGAAACAATTAGACGCATGCCCGGAAGCATAGAACTTAATTTTGTCGGCTCGTACTAGTCTTTTACATCACTGCGTTCTTGGCAGTCAAAAGTTCACCGGACTTTTATGTAACCATGTGTATGCAAGGCAGGCTTGAGAGGAATTCCGTCAGGCAAACCATCAGTTTTTTTTCCGACTGGAAAACCGGTCGTGTGTACAGGGCAAACCAGCTCTCTTTTTTCCCGGCGGGATTTCGGACGGCCTTTTTCCCGTCTAAAATCCCGAGCGGGTGTACAAGGCATTAGAGTTGCAGTTAGAGAAGTTCAATTGACAATATATTACAATAAGGTCCTTTATAACATGTTAAAAAGCATATTACACTTTTTTGTCTGTGGTGTAGGTATGTTTCAAATGCTGAACTTTTGTTATTTTCACAGCCTATTAAGTAGATTAAGTAGTGGTGTTTCATGTACTTCTTCATAAAGTATTGGATTGTATCCTTTTTGCATTGATATTGTTTTTTGGGTGCCTCCACAGCTCTGTACAGAATATTAACACTCTTCAGTTTGCTTGAGACAGCTAATATCATGTCATCTGCTAGTATTTAGATGATTTCAAAGCCTCTACATATTTCACAATTATTTTTTTCCCTTGGTTAAGAACTTCACTAGCAAATGTGATTCCAAATGGCAGCTAACTGAATTTGTGTCATCCCCAATGTGTATTAAAAGTACATAGCTGTGATGACTTTTAATCTAAACCAGTGTTTCTCAAAGTGTGGTCTGGAAGCCAGTGCTGGCTGGTGGTGTGTTCTGGAAACCTGTGCTGGCTGGTGTGGCTATGACTTATCTCCTGGTGCCAGGAGGTCCAGCTCTGAAGTAAAACTCCTATTTTTTTTACTAGGTAAGCCCAGTGTGGACACCAGTTTGCATGACTCAAGAGCCACAGTCCAAGAACATTTCTTCTCTAACTGTTCCAGGTCATGGACTAAGTAATCGCCTAAACAGGAAACATTTTAACTACTTGCTGCTATGGAAAGGGGGTAGACAACAGGTATTAAAGTGCCACATATAGACCTTAGGTTTCATGTTGGATTGCAGGGGTTTAAGTGGTCCATGTTGGCCACAGAACATTCCATCTGCTGATCTAAACCAATATGCCAATAGATATGTTCTCTTCTAAAATAGCAAATAATTTTGCAATCAGTTTGGATTCCATATCCTCAGGCACTGGAATGAAGTAATGCTGTTTTTAATTGTTTTTCTAAGATCTTTGGGATCAGGAAGACTTTGGGATTTGGAATTTTGATTTGTTTAAGCATAAGCTTTCCCAGTGACAGGATTTTCAACTTTTGTAGCTTTTAAAGAGGAGGTCCAGTCCCTATAATCATGATTGTTATTACTTCTACTTTACTATTTGCATACTATTAGAACTGTCTTCATCCTTCTTTC
Source organism: Rana muscosa (assembly GCA_029206835.1). Lineage (NCBI taxonomy): Eukaryota > Metazoa > Chordata > Amphibia > Anura > Ranidae > Rana > Rana muscosa. Next base: position 630,632,190 of record CM055121.1, read on the forward strand.
TTTTAAATCAATAATTTGTTACCTGATCTCAGAAGCATGCAGGGGCCATCGAGGTTGTGGGCATCTGAAGCCCGCTCATGTTTTTTTCTGGGGTGCAGCTGGCTACCCAACATGCACCTCCTTACCCCACGCCTGTGCAGTAATGACACTGTGCGGCGCAGTTTGTACATGACCGGTTGCCATAGCAATGGCGGCATCGGGGGAAGTTCCTGTCCTGTTGTTGTTGCAAATTCTCATTTAAATAGCACCTAGCTCCTCCTATTCAAGTCCTTTCCTGGCTGCAAATATGGCAAGATTTTATTATTAGGATTACAGAAGACTCCTGGGATAGATAACGCCAATATCCCAAGAGTCAATGGGACTCACCAAATGACGTCATCGCCTAGGCAGGCGCAACGGGAGGTGCCGTCCAAAGACAATAAAAAAAGGTATCCACAAACCGGAAAAAAAAGCCATTTAGCACTGTACACAGTGGAGGCATTCCGAAGAGAGGAATAAAAAAAAAAAGGTGGAATTCTGCTTTAAGCTGTGAATGTGTTTGCTTAGTGTATCTACATGATGACTTGATGATATATAGCTGGAGTGTTTGAGGGGTCATCTTGAATAAGGATGAGCTCAGGCGTGTTCACAAGTCCACGTGCCCGCACCCGCCAGGAAGCTGACACTCCGCAGCGCTAATCACAGGTATTGAGACATTTCCCGGATTGTGAAATGTCTCACTGCCTGTGATTAGCGCTGCAGATTGTCAGCTTCCTGGCGGGTGCGGGCACTTGGACTTACGAACACGCCTGAGCTCATCCTTAATCTTGAATATGGTGTACTCTTGGAAGATTGCCAAGTCCTACAAAAACTTTAGGACACTTGCATTTTACAAAAGAATATTTTAGCAATCTCAAGTGTAAAAAGTACACTTACATTTCTGTCATTTCACTTGCTACCTTATGCATGCTTTAAGAATGAGTTTAGTACATAGCAGCACTGTTATCATATGGTCAATTTGCATAGGAGTGTTGCTGTTGGTATCGCTAATACCTCTGCTATAGTATGTCTTGACTTTTCCTGAATTCTCTCCAGTAGGTAATTCTGAACTCTGGTCAAAAGTTCTTATTTTTACATAGTTACATTGTCAGGAAAGGCTTCACCCGCTGGTGGCGCTGTTGGGCCTATGGATTGCAGTACTAATGTCCACCAGCAGGTGTCCTCTTGCAGCCAGTATCTTTACTAGAGGATCTCACCTGCTGGTGGTAATGCCTGATCCATGGGCCGTAGTACCAGCGTCCATCATCGGGTGTATTCCGGCAGTGTGGGGCAGGCGGCACTTCCTCCGCTCAGCTGTCACATGAGGACAATCACTGCAGTCCTATAAATACTCGGCGAGCCCTTACATGCTCGCCTTGGTATCTCTCTCCTTGAGCCCTGACCTCGCTGCCTGTATTCTGACCTTGAGCCTGTACCTCACCTGTAGAGTTGAGCGGGTAGCTGGATATTCGGGTCCGGCGGGTTCGGCCGAACTTCGGAAAAAAGTTCGGATTCGGGACCGAACTTTAACCCGGACCCGGACCCTATTGAAGTCAATGGGGACCCGGACTTCTGACGACTAAAAAGGCTCTAAAAAAGTAATGGAAAGGGCTAGAGGGCTGCAAATGGCAGCAAAATGTTGTTAAGAACATGGCAAGTGCTCTGCAAACAAATGTGGATAGGAAATAACTTAAAAGAACATAAAAAAAATTAAAAAATAAAAAAATATGCTGGAGGCCCCCTTTTCAGCAGAAGAGGTACAGGAAGTCATTAAGAACCTCAGAAACTCAACGGCACGATGCCACACATATGGTGGGAATGCCCCAGAATACGCCCTTTCTGGAATAAATTATTTAATTTAATGGATAAGCTAGTGGGAAAATAAAATACTTTGAAATAAAAATGTAGCGGGGTGCTAAATTTAAGGAAAGTGTTTGAGTGGTAAATAGGCTCAAATACCCTAATTCTGTAGGATTCATGGACCATTTTGTCCTCGGGGGACAGTATTGGTGTGCAGTTCCCTGCGGCCTACAGGTGGTGCCTTTTGTGTCCCCTCTTGGCAGTAGTACAGCGGGGCGGGGAACCTGCTGTGCATGCCGGGAGAGCATATAAAAGGGGCAGACCTTTGGCCTGGGGGCTGATGTCCAGTGGGGTCCGCGCCCAGGTGCCTTCGGCCTGGGTGCATGTGTTCCTGTTCCATCTCGGGCACCTTTAGCCCGGGGTGAGGTACTATCCTGGAGTTCTTGCTGCCCTGGGTATGGAGGCCTAGGGGCGGGAGTAAAGCCTGGAGTCCAGAGCCGCCTCGTGTAGGGGACCCTGTTCCAGGGAAGGGAGGATCATTCTGATGGACCGATGTGGGAGTCACGGTGAAGGAAGGGTCTGTTGACTCCCTGGAGAGATGTCTTCCCCTTGATATGGGCTAGGTTCGTAGAAGGAGAAGCTCAAGGTCACCTTGACTGTATCAGAGGCCTTATTCAACCGCCCGTGGCAGGGGCCTTATACACCCTGGTCTGTGGCTGAGACCAAAGTTCTCCAGGCCCATGGCAGGGGCCTTGTACACCCGGTCTGTGGCAGAGACCAACCTCAATGTCTGTGGCAGAGACCGTGCGCCAAAAACTGTTTGAGAAACCTAAGCAGTGAAGTGAATGTGCTACGTTTGTGCCTGGACCTCCTCCACACCTTAAGCTGTCCTGTTTCTTTGCTATAACCTTTTCTATCTGAGTACAGTTTATTTTGCCATGAGAGAATAAGAGTTGTAGTTTCAGCTGGTGTGGACATTGACTTTACTGGGAATTCAAGGATTTGCCTCTACCTACAGTAGAGGTGAGAATCATCCTCTGGAGGAGTTTTGACTCCGGCTGTGGACACGGCCCGTCAAGTACACCGCTCAACCTCTTTATATAGGAGGATACGGGCTGGTAGTGCGGTGTGCCTTTCTCCCTCCTGCGAAGAGCCAACAACATAAAGGCAGGTAAGGGGGAAAGGATCTGTGCGCTACAAAAAAATAAAATAAAAATTTTAATCTTGGCCTAGCAGGACGAGGTCCATATGGAGTAGGAGGTTGAGGTGGCGGTGGATGTGGCTGTGTAGGTGGAAGCGGCGGTGGAGGAGGACGAGGTAGCCAACACTGGTTCAAAAATACAACAATGGCTGGGTAAGGCCGGTGATGTGTCGAATTCTGTCCCCTGTCGAATAGTGTCCGCCCTGTACTGCGCTTGCTGAGTATGTAGGACAAGGGGATTTCAAAAATCTCCCAAGACTAACGGCGCCTGCGTGTTGAGTTCAGGTGAAGGCCACACCATCCGTAGTTCAAGCCGAGCCAAGCAAGGCCGCGATCGAAGCGAGCCCGTGAGGGGCCCTGTTACTATGTGCTACCGTATGTCCTCTTGGATGGTGGGGCTTGAACCTGCACTCACAGCGCAGGCGCCGTTCATCTTCGGAGATTTTGTGAATCTCCTTGTCCTCTGTACTGCGCAAGCGCTGCGCCTGCGCAGTACGGGCCGGGCACAATACGATGGCCGGACAGTTTTTGTCACAACACCGGTATACATGTCTATTCTGCACAAGGTACGGACAAGTCCTGTGGGATCCATGCCTGGTTCATTTTAATGAACGTGAGCTTGTCCACATTGGCTCTGGACAGGCGGCTGCGCTTGTCTGTGATAACGCCCCCTGCCGTGCTAAATACACGTTCAGATAATACACTGGCTGCAGGGCAGGCCAGCACCTCCAAGGCATAAACGGCAAGCTCAGGCCATGTGCCCAATTTGGAGACCCAGAAGTTAAAGGGGGCAGACCCGTCATCCAGTACGTATAGGCCTGTGGACACATACTGCTCAACCATGTTGGTGAAATGCTGCCTCCTGCTAAGACGTTCCATCTCAGCTGGTGGTGCTGGTTGTTGTGGCGTGCTGACAAAGCTTTTCCACATTTCGGCCATGCTAACCCTGCCTTCTGAGGTGCTGCCGGTGCCCCGGCTGCGTTGGCGACCTCTTCCTCCTCCTCTGCCTTCGCCTTGTGCTTCCACCGTACGCCCGCTGTCAGGTGGGAATGCCACCAGCAGCGCGTCTACCAGCGTGCGCTTGTACTCGCGCATCTTACGATCCCGCTCCAGTGAGGGAATTAAGGATGGTACGTTGTCCTTGTAACGGGGATCCAGCAGGGTGGCCACCCAGTAATCAGCACCAGTTAAAATGTGGGCAACTCGGCTGTCGTTGCGGAAACACTGCAGCATGTAATCGCTCATGTGTGCCAGGCTGCCCAGAGGCAAAGAAAAGCTGTCCTCTGTGGGAGGTGTATCGTCTGTGTCCTCTGTATTCCCCCAGCCACGCACCAGTAATGGCCACGAGCTGGTCTGAGTGCCACCCTGCTGTGAACATGGCTCCTCCTCCTCCTCCTCCTCCATCTCCTCCTCCACCTCGTCATCCTCCAGAACTGTGCCCTTTCTGCCGGACAATTGTGTACCTGGCGTTTGTTGGTGCAGGAACCCACCCTCGTAGCCACTTGTGAAAGACTGCCCTGAAAGCCTTTGAAATGATCCCGCTTCCTCCTCATCCTCCTGTGCCACATCCTCTTCCATCATCGCACGAAGCGTTTTTTCAAGGAGGCATAGAACTGGGATAGTAACGCTGAGAACGGCGTCATTGGCACTGGCCATGTTGGTGGAGTACTCGAAACAGCGCAACAAGGCACACAGGTCTCGCATGGAGGCCCAGTTATTGGTGGTGAAGTGGTGCTGTTCCGCAGAGCGACTCACGCGTGATTGCTGCAGCTGAAACTCCACTATTGCCTGCTGCTGCTCGCACAGTCTGGCCAGCATGTGCAAGGTGGAGTTCCACCTTGTGGGCACGTCACATATGAGGCGGTGAGCTGGAAGGCCGAAGTTACGCTGCAGCGCTGACAGGCGAGCAGCAGCAGGGTGAGAACGCCGAAAGTGCGCACAGACAGCCCGCACTTTCTGCAGCAGCTCTGGCATATTGGGGTAATTTTTAAGGAACCTCTGGACCACCAAGTTCAGCACATGCGCCAGGCAAGGGATGTGCGTCAAACCGGCTAGACCCAGAGCTGCTACGAGATTTCGCCCATTATCGCACACCACCAGGCCAGGCTTGAGGCTCACTGACAGCAACCACTCATCGGTCTGTTCCATGTCCCTCCACAACTCCTGCGCGGTGTGGGGATTTTCCCCCAAACAGGAAAGTTTTAAAACTGCCTGCTGTCGTTTACCCCTGGCTGTGCTGAAGTTGGTGGTGAAGGTGTTACGCTGAATGGATGAGGAGGCGGTAGAGGATGAGGAAGCGGAGAAGGAGGAGTTAGCAACAGGAGGCAAACTGAAGCGCCCTGCAATCCTCGGTGGTGGAAGGACATGCGCCAAACCGCTATCTGCCTCAGGCCCAGCAGCCACTGCATTTACCCAGTGTGCTGTTAGGGAGATATAACGTCCCTGACCGTGCTTACTGGTCCACGCATCCGTAGTTAGGTGCACCTTGCCACAGATGGCGTTGCGCAGTGCACACCTGATTTTGTCCCCCACCTGGTTGTGCAGGGAAGGGATGGCTCGCCTGGAAAAGTAGTGGCGGCTGGGCACGACGTACTGCGGGACAGCCAATGCCATCAGGCTTTTAAAACTCTGCGTCTCCACCAGACGGAATGACAGCATTTCAAAGGCCAGGAATTTTGAAATGCTGGCATTCAGGGCCAGGGATCGCGGGTGGCTAGGGGGGTACTTCCTCTTCCGCTCCAATGTTTGGGAGATAGAGAGCTGAACGCTTCCATGGGACATTGTGGAGATGGTCGGTGACCCAGGTGGTAGTGTTGCTGGCAGATCCTCTGTTTGCGGGGTGACAGGTGCCACTGTCACTACAGAGGTGGATGAAGAGGCCGAGACTGCAGCAGAAGAGGAAGCAGGAGGAGCCAGAGACCTTTCTTGGTTTCTGAGGTGTCTACTCCACTGCAGCTCGTGCTTTGCACTTAGATGCCTGGTCATGCAGCTTGTGCTCAGGTTGAGAACGTTTATGCCTTGCTTCAGGCTCTGATTGCACAGCGTGCAAACCACTCGTGTCTTGTCATCAACACACTGTGTGAAGAACTGCCACGCTAGGGAAGTCCTTGGACCTGGCTTTGGTGTGCTCGGTCCCTTGCTGCGTTGGGCAGTAGCAGATGTACTGTCTAGGGGACGAATGCTCCGTTTTTGCACCCTGCTCCCTCTTCTGCTGTGCTGGTGGCTCTGTGCGACCACCGCCTCTTCCTCCGAACTACACTGGTCACCTGCATAACGTTGATTCCATGTGGGGTCGAGGACCTCATCGTCCTCCACATCATCTTCCACCCAGTCTTCACCCCTGCCCTCCATGTCTGTCTGCACAATTGCGAAAGCAGCAGCAGTTGGCACCTGTGTTTCGTCATCATCCGAGACGTGCTGCGATGGTCCTCCCATGTACCCATCATGAAACATAAGTGGTTGGGCATCGGTGCACTCAATCTCTTCCACTTCTGGGGCAGGGCTAGGTGGATGGCCCTGGGAAACCCTGCTAACAGAGTCATCGAAAAGCAGAAGAGACTGCTGCATGATTTGGGGCTCAGACTGCTTGGCTGATTTGCAAGGGGGTGAGGTGAAAGACTGATGGACATGGGCTTCAGGTGCCAACTCTGATCTTTCAGCAGAAGAGTGGGTGGGAGACAATGTGAAGGAACCCGAGGCACTGTCAGCAACCCAATCTACTATCGCCTGTACTTGTCCTGGCCTAAACATTGGTACAGCCTCATTAGGCGCGACAAAATACCGCCGCAGGCTCGGTCGCCTACTCGCACCTGAGGAAGGTGTTTCACTTGTGCGTGTAGCTGGCACAGATCCACCACGTCCTCTCCCTGCAACAGGAGCTCCACCAGCAGCACCACGACCGGGGCCACCACGTCCCTTTGACCTTCCCCTCATATTTTCCAAATTTAGGATCTTGCCCTAAATGGCGTTTTTTGGAAGACCACAACACACCCACAGTACGTAATGGCTGAAACGCACAGCTACAGAACTGCAGAAAATGCTATTCAAAAAAAAAAGGTTGTTTTTTTTAGTATAGCACTGTACAATATATAGAAATTGTTTATTTTACACACCTCCACATGTGTATTTCACACTGCAATTTATTTTCTGTGGCCCTAAATGGCGTTTTTTGGAAGAGCACAACACAACCACAGTATTTAACCACTGAATCGCACAGCTATAGAAGTGCAGAGAATGCTATTCAAAAAAAATGTTGTTTTTTCACACACCTCCAGATATGTATTTCACACTGCAAAATATTTTCTGTGGCCCTAAATGGCGTTTTTTGGAAGAGCACAACACAACCACAGTATATAACCGCTGAATCGCACAGCTGCAGAGAATGCTATTCAAAAAAAAGTTTTTTTTTTTTTTTTTTAGTATAGCATAGTACAAGAAAAATATATAGAAATTGGTTATTTCACACAACTAGAGATATACACTGCAAAATATTTTTTTTGCCCAAAAATAGGTCTTTTTTGCGCACAACAAAGTGCCTTTTTTTTTTTTGCAACAGCACAATAAAGTGCCTTTTTTTTTTTTGGGGGCCCAAAAATGGGTCTTTTTAGCAAAAGCACAATAAAGTGCCTTTTTTTTTTTTTTTTTTTCTGACCGAAATAGGTCTTTTAGCAAGAGCACAATACAGCCACAGTATGGAATAGGTGTATCACTCAACGTAATGCAGTGCTGGTGCACTGAGCTTGCAACACAAAACAGATAAACCTATGCAGATCGCTGAGCTATTATATCTCTCAATCTGGACTCCTATCTAAATCTCTCTCCCTGAAAGCACAAACAGGATCCTGCCCCTACACTACACTACACTGTCTCCCTATCTTTTCTATCAGTAGATTGCAGAATCAGGACTAACTCCTATCATATAATTCTCTCCCTCACAGCAACAGCAGCCAGGATCCTTTCCCTACACTGTCTAAAAGCAGAGTGACGATCTGTGCTGTGTGCCTCTTTCTTATATAGAAGCTGGTCACATGCTGGGTCACATGTTGCACTGACCAATCACAGCCATGCCATTAGTAGGCATGGCTATGATGGCTTCTAAGGGCACACCAGCTAATCAAATGGTGATTGGCTGGCCCCTGAAGCATTTCTAACTGCGCCATTAAATTCCCGAATCCGAACCCGAACCCGGACTTTAGCGCAAAATCCGGGTCCGGGGTCGGCAAAACGCCAAAATTCGGTACGGACCCGAACTTTACAGTTCGGGTCCGCTCAACACTACTCACCTGACCTGGCCTGATCTGATCTGATCCCCATCCTGAGCCTATCCTGGACCTGCCCCCCTGATTACCTTGCATACCTGATTTCCTTGGATCCCTGCCCTGCAGCCTATCCATCCGTCCTCTCCCTGTCTTGTTTGTTCCTTGTCCTCATCTGCTTACTCCCCATGTATGACCTTGGCCTGGCTACGTTTATGCTTCTGGAACACCCCTTTGTCAATCTCCTGATCTGCTGTGTATGACCCTGGCCTGGCTTATGTTAAAAATTCTGGTACTGCCCTTTGCTGTATATATTATTTGTTGTTTGTGGGTTGTTTGGTTGGTTTTGCACTGTTTGTATTTATTTATATATCACCCATCTTAATAAACATCATTATAATTCACTTTACATGCGTTTTTGGTTCTCTCTGTACAGTCCACATAGTCTGGTCAACTAATTCCCTGACATACATAGTTTGTGAGGTTGAATAAAGACACTAGTCCATCCAGTTCAATCTGTGTAGGGGAATGTGTGTTCATGTCGATAATCATTTCCCATATCCCTGTATATTGTGTTCATGAAGATGTATGTTCAAGAGTCTTTTAAAACTATCAATACCTCCCGCTGACGCCACCGATTGTGGAAGAGAGTTCCACATCCTTGCTGCCCTGACAGTGAAAAAGCCCCTATGCAGATTAAAGGAGAAGTACAGCCAAAGCTCGCTTGCCTGTACTTTCCCTGTGCATCAAAGGAGTGCAGTTCCTCCTGCACTCCTGTGACCCATTTTCAGAAGATAGCTGAAACTTTGTCGTTGGTACCAACGTGTATGATGACAGCTGGGTCCTCTCCAGCCCCTCCCAACAATCTGTCAATCCGATCCGCGATGTGCAGAACTTAATTCCCTAATTCCCCGGTAAACAACATACCGTTCAGCGATCGCATTCTTTGTGACAGATTGCCCCATCTGCCCTTTTAATGATTGACTCCCCTACCACCAGTACCTGCCTATCTTTGCCAGTGTTCTTGCCCCCCTCCCTATCGGGGCAGTCTTTCCCCTGGCAGCTAGGGGAGGGCGCCTGCTCCAGCAATGCTCACATCTCACACAGCAGTATTTGCCCTGGAACGGCTCTTCAAGGAACACCTACATGGAGCAATATGTGCACTGGGTCACATGACCAATCCTGGTGGACATTTTACCCGCTACACTAATGTGGATAATCCAAAAAAGTATACTTTGGTACTCTACGCTACTCTAAGTTACCCCCGGTACTCCAAGTTACTCCTGGTGCTACAACTACTCTAAGTTCCTCACAGTCACTCCCAGTACTTCATGTCACTCACAGTACTCCACGTCAATCCCAGTAATCCAAGTTATTCCAAAAATACTTAGTTACTCCCAGCACTCCAACTCCCTCCCAGCGCTCTAAATTCTAAATTACTCCAAGTCACTACCCCATATCCAAGTCACCAATCAGTACAAGTTTTTCCAAATTACTTACCTTAACTCCCAATACTATAAGTTACTTCAAGTCACTCCCAGCACTCCAAGTTACTCCAGCACTCCTTCAAAACTACTGCCAGTACTCCAAGTTATTCTAAATTACTTACAGTTATTCCCAGTACTCCAAGTCACTACCCAGTTCTCCAAGTTACTTCTCAGTACTCCAAAGTTATTCCAAATTGCTCACAGTTACTCCCAATACTATAAGTTACTTCAGGTTACTCCTAGCATTCCAAATCACTCCCAGTACTCAAAGTCACCCTCAGTACTCCAAGTTACTACGACATTACTCAAAGTTACTACAAAGTTACTCCTAGTTGCTACAAAATTCCTCCCAGTAGTCCAAGTTACTACAAAAATTACTCCCAGTACTTCTAGTTACTACAAAAATTCCTCCCAGCAGTCCAAGCTACTACAACTTCTACTCCTAGTTACTACAAATATTACCCCCTGTACTCCAAGTAATACAACTATTATTTTGAGACCCCACTTTTGTTTTGAATACAGCAGAGAAGGGTAAAGAAGGTTTTTATTGCAGCATGTGTCTCTATTGGGAAGATTTCTCTTCACTTCCTATCCGGACAGTAAGGCCTCGTACACACGGCCGAGAATCTCGTCAGGAAAAAACACGTTTTTCTTGACGAGATTCTTGGACAAGAAACTTGTCCCAGCCGAGTGTACACACGCTCCATTCAAAGAACCCGCGGTTCTTTGAATGGAGCGAACGCGGTGACGTCATCGACTACGACGAGCGTGCGCTCGTCACATTCGATGCCGTCGCTGCCATCTTGCTACACCCTACCCATGCCTAGGAAGCTACCGCCCATGCGTCAAAGTCAATTCGAGCATGCGCGGGTTTCCACGGGGTCAGGTAAGTGTACACACACACACTTTTCTCGTCGAGAAACATGCCGACGAGAATCTCGACGAGAAAATAGAGAGCTGGTTCTCTATTTTTCTCGTTGAGATTCTGGTCAGTTTTCTCGACGAGAAACCATACACACGAACGATTTTCTCGGCAAGAAAGCTATCTCGGCAGTTTTCTTGTCGTTTCTGGCCGAGAAACTCGTTTGTGTGTACGAAGCTTTAAGGTGGGAATTCTCTCCAACAAAGTCATATAAAAATTTATTTTAATAGAGTAGAGAAGGATTGAAAATTCTGACATTGTTTTATTGCTGTTTGTGTCTTCCAGTCCTGATGACAGCTGCTCACCCATATCTTGGCACCACAGGGACAAAAAGTGAGGAAAAAAAATCTCCTCAATAGGGTTACAGAAAGAAGTAAAAACCTGACTCTTAACTCCACTACATTGAATGCTCTGGTATTGTGTACAGTGTTGCTGAGTGAAAACACCAATGATGTGCAATAATTCTGGTTCTGCAGTATTATGAAATCATTCTTATGTTCACTTTTTGGCGGTTGGCTCTATAGGCTGAGCACTATGGTTTGTTCTATTTATTATATTGTTTTGGTTGTTTATGTGCCTTGCTTTCTATTTAAAAGGTTTTTGTAGATTTTTTTGTACTTTTACATTAAGATACAACCCTCATTGGCCTCCCATATACTCTAACACTGGTCTTTTTTTCAGGATTGTATGTATTGCCTCAATGTAGGCTTTGCAGGATATATGGAAGTTGGTGACTTTGGTTAATCAAGACAAAGTTGAGATTGGAGTTGTAGTTTGAAAATAATACCTAATTTGAATTTTTTTCGGACCAACATTAACAACATGCACACGGAAATGGATTCCACTCAAATAGCATCCACACGTTGCAAATACAGATCAGGTGATCTAGTGCTCCCTACTGTAAATCTTAAAGTGGCAGCACACAGCATTGTGAAACAATAATTGTATAGTGCAGTAAGGTGCAAAATTATAAAAGTATATATGTTTTGTGTATATGCATAAAAGTACAGGAGGTTGACTAAATATGTTTATCAGTCGCATCATGGTGTAGATAGTAAATAAACTCCTCCCCATCAGCAATAATTGAGACTAATAACATGATGCATCTTTCTGGCAGACATTCAGGCACAAAGAGGGTTAATCTGTGCTGCCAGCTTTTCTATGGGTATCAGATGGCTGGGTGGAATGCCACCATCTGTGACAGCCAACAGTGGCATTAAGCTAAACAAATAACAACAATCTCTGGTGCTGAAGCTAAATAACAGAGGCGGCAACTGGCACTATCTCCCTCTTCTCTGCAGAAATAGCAAATGTCAAAAAATCTTGTGCTTTATTTGTGCCCACGTATTAACTCATTCATGGCTGCGACGACAGTATGTCTACAAGTATGAAACAAACTAATAAAACAGAGAAAACATTGTATTACTCTAAATAAAAAAAGAAGCAAAACAAATAAGACTTCAAATTAGGGACCCAAATTGATATTAGAACAAATATATAAAAGTAAAGGTCAACTTTATTTCAAAATGATATACGCTTAGGATCATTACAATCAGTTCCACACAACCTTAACATAATATGCTTCACTCTGTATACCTTATAATGACCCATTCAGTATTATTTAAAAGTGAATAAAACAAATGTTATTCTGAGTACATGAAAGGTTATCCATACCTGGCCTGGTCTGTTCAAAGTGCCTCATTTCATAGTTTACCTGCACAGATTGGGTGAGGTGAAAGCTAGCTGTCCCCAAGAAGATAATAACAAGTACTCATTATGATATACAAAAACTTTCTAACATATTGGAAAATCTTTGTATATGTGGATACTAGTCAATCTCATTAGCTACCAACATATCTATAAAAACAGGGAAGACACTTTTCCTATAATGCAATACTCATGGCACCTGTGACAAAATATATGACCCTGCCTTTTTTTTAAAAAGAAGGAAGAAAAGCGTTCATCCTTCAGTGTGCCTAACCGTTCGTGACTTCCATCCGCTCTTCTGTGGATGGCCCTCTCCACACTGTTCCTGATTCACCAGTGCTCCTCCAATCAATTAAATACACAAACTATTCTTGATCTCTTCAGTTGCCTTTGTAGCTCTTCTACAGCTATTAAGGAAACTAGACTTCTGCTAAAAATCCCACAAAGGGGCCCTGTGTAAAGCCCTAAAAGTGCAGTCATGCAAGACTAGTGTAGCACTAGCTCTATAGGAGCCGCTGGATAGGATGGGTCCTCTACTCTTTGCCACAACCTTCTCTAGAACCTCAGCCACTCTGACACACCAGGTTGAGTGAACAAACATACAATATCACAGGAAATCACTGAAAGTAATACTTGGTACCCAATAGTAGTGCTATATGAAACACATAAATGGTTGGTAACTAGGCAAGCATAAAATACATTGACAATGGTAATAACACAATTTAGCAAGGACTAGGCATAAGATGAAATTTGATGTCCAGTTCAGCCAAAACCGCAGCAAGGCCACTTCAAGTGTAGTAGTGAGCAGTAGTAAAATGTAATCTACCAAGTGCTGGAACTATACTGTCAAAGTGCCTTTATGATGGCGATGCTAGACCTAGACCAACTGGGTATGCACTGTCCAAAAGAAAAGAAGGATAGTAGCAGTGGGGGCAGGGGAACAAAGGGGTTTACAGAATGATTATTATTAGAGAAAGGGTAGTCCTTTGAGATTTTCTTCCACCGGCTATTGTTGGGGCCCTTAAGAGCATCTTTGCCCTTAACAGCAGTCCCAGTTAACCTGCATAAAATATAGGGTACAGTATAGTCTCTGCACAGTTGCAAGGTAGGTGTGGTTCAGATGCATTAAAGGTTTTGAATAATGTGATATAGGGTTGGTATAGGTGTAGTCTAGGTTTGGAATAAGTGGGTTTAGAGCACCGTATAGATTTGAGTACACTTAGTGTCCTGCTTTCAGTGGCTCAGTGTCACGTACCTGGTTGGAGGACGAAATGCCGAGAGGGCTCCCCTTGCGGCTGAGTGCAGTACACCTCTGAGGTTGGGTACAGAGGGTGTAGTGCCCAGAGAAGCACAGGTTGCCAGATGGGTCCAGGAGAGCAGAGCTGGTGGGATCCTGAAGAATACTGGTGGATGCAGGTCACCGCTCAAGGAGCAGTAGTGGCAGCCAGGCTGAGGGTCAAACCCAGTTGATCCAGCAGGAGGAAGAGGCAGGTTGCAGGAACGGAGACAAGCCAAAGGTCTGGTAACAGGAAACAGGCAGGAACAGATAACTATGGCAAAGTCCGTGAAACAAGCCGGGATCAGGTGGAGGAGAAAGCAACAAGTCGATAAAGCAAGCCAGGGGGTCAAACCAGGAGAGCAGATCAGATGGGTCAGAAACAAGCCGGGTCACAACGGGAGATCCAAACAGCAGTTGAACAGAGTCTCAAGAACACAGGAAGGCTGATGACTATCAAGCAATGAGATGGGCTCAGTGGCAGTCTTATATAGGCCAGCAAGTGGCTGCATCTGTTGTGTGTGCCGATTGACGCTCCCGTGCATGCACGCGCGCCTATTGCCATTGCGCATGCACGTGCGCCTATTCGTGCCACTTGCGTCAGTACACACAGGGATGTGCTGGAAACGGCCATTACTAGTACTGACACTATTGCCAGTTCTCCTACGGCCGTTTCCCTGACACTCAGTCCCTGCAAGCAGAATGAACAATGGGTAAATAGTGCTCTCACAAGTCCCTGCGGTCACTTCTCACTGTGGTAGGGGGGCCCTTGGTCTTTCCCCCTAAAGCCTTTGGTGATCAGCGGTGGGAAGCAAATGGTGAGTGGATGCTCCAGTTTGCCTGCTGAAGCGGTGCAGGTGCTGTGATGTGGGCAGTGCTGCACTGCCGCTGGGTGTTCTCCCTACCAGTCTTAAGCTCATATCTCTGCTTGTATGATCTCCCGCTGGCAGGTGAATATCCAGACAGAAATGCTCTCTCTCTAACTCCCTCTGTGCCAAGAGGAAGAGCTTTCCTTGGCAGTTTAATACAAATCATCTCTTCACTCCTCCTACTGCTCGTTGCATATTGGAATTTGTATTGTGAGGAGTCCATTTTTCCCATTATATGGCTGCCAACTCAAACTACAACTCCCAGGATTCTCAGGGTTCTGCATAGAAATGTATGGACTTGCTTAGCTTTATCCCCCCCCTGCTGGCTGGAGGAGAATGGTGCAGCACAACATCAGTATGTCAGTAGAGGGAGAGAAGAATAAAAGGCAATGTCTCCTCCAAATTGCTGTAGCCTAGCACCCGACTACCCTAATATAAACCATAAATCGCATTAAACTAAGATGACCTTCTAGCTTTAGTACAGTTGCATTTTTCCTACATAGCATTACCAATTTACTTAATGATTTTAATAGAAATCCGAAGCTGCTTTTTTTAATTTTTTTTATTTAGGTGTACATTGCAAATGAAACAATGATACAGGTGGGCGTTGGCTAGCTCCTGCACAAAATGCAATTATAATAAAGCTAGAAAGTCATCTCAGATGTACTGGAACCCCCACTGCAGATGCTTTTCACTGCATCACTTGCACTTAGTTATGTGATCTGATTTTGCATGACCAAGCATAGGGGGTCCATGGAGATGGGTCACTGCACTGCTATTGTAGCTTATCTGATGTTTTTTTTACTGGGATTTCCAGCTTTTCTGCTCAAGGCTCTGCATAACTGTGAGTAATCAAAGAGAGGTAGCAAAAGTGGGGGTGCCCAGCAAGTAGAGGTACACAGGAAAGTAGGGTTCTGCAGCAAGAGAGGAAGCCTTGTCCAAAATTTGGAATTATCTCTGTAACTAAACTAATGGGTGATAGAGAATCCCACCCACAAGTATTAATCAATGGCATGGGACACATTAAGCAGCTACCTTCATGTAAAGAACTTGCTTTGACCTTCAATATCCAGAAATTGTACTTTCATTGGAGGGGGTGATGGCTGTTGGTGGAACTTGGTCACGAAGTCATGACCAGTAACAAAGTGAAAAAAAAATATATAGGAGGGTGCAGGAGAAACTTTTCTGACTTGAAGTGCCTTAAAAAAGTATTCGTACCCCTTGAAATGTTCCACATTTTGTCATGTTACAACCAAAAACGTAAATGTATTTAATTGGGATTTTATGTGATAGACCAACACAAAGTGGCACATAATTGTGAAGTGGAAGGAAAATGATGAATGCTTTTCCAAAAATTTTAATACTTTGTAGAATCACCTTTCGCTGCAGGTCTTTTTGGGTATGTCTCTACCAGCTTTGCACAGCTAGAGAGTGAAATTTCTGTCCATTCTTCTTTGCAAAATAACTCAAGCTCTATCAGATTGGACAGGGTGTGTCTGTGAACAGCAATTTTCAAGTCTTGCCACAGATTCTCAATTGGATTTAGGTCTGGACTTTGACTGGGCCATTCTAACACATGAATATGCTTTGATCAAAACCATTCCATTGTAGCTCTGGCTGTATGTTTAGGGTCGTTGTCCTGCTGTAAGGTGAACTTCCATCTCAGTCTCAAGTCTTTTACAGACTCTAACAGGTTTCCTTCTAAGATTGCCCTGTTTTTGTCTCCATCCATCTTCCCATCAACTCTGACCAGCTTCCCTGTCCCTGCTGAAGAAAAGCATCCCCACAACATGATGATGCCACCACCATGTTTCACGGTGGGGATGGTGTGTTCAGGGTGATGTGCAGGGATAGTATTCCGCCACACATAGCTTTTTGCTTTGAGGCCAAAAAGTTCAATTCTGGTCTCATCTGACCAGAGCACCTTCTTCCACATGTTTGCTGTGTCCCCCACATGGCTTCTTGCAAACTGCACTTCTTATGGCTTTCTTTCAACAATGGCTTTCTTCTTGCCACTCTTCCATAAAGGCCAGATTTGTGGAATGCATGACTAATAGTTGTCCTGTGGACAGATTCTCCCACCTGAGCTGTGGATCTCTGCAACTCCTCCAGAGCTATCATGGGCCTCTTGGTTGCTTTTCTAATTAATGCAATCCTTGCCCAGCCTGTCAGTTTAGGTGGACGGCCATGTCTTGGTAGAAATGCAGTTGTGCAATGCTCTTTACATTTCCGGATGATGAATTTAACAGTGCTCCCTGAGATGTTCAAAGCTTGGCATATATTTTTATAACCCAAGCTTGCTTTAAACTTCTCCACAAATGTATCCCTGACCTTTCTGGTGTGTTCCTTGGCCTTCATGATGCCGTTTGTTCACTAAGGTTCTCTAACAAACATCTGAGGGCTTCCCAGAACAGCTGTATTTATACTGAGATTAAATTACACACAGGTGGACTCTATTTAGTAAAGGGGGCTGAATACAAATGCACGCCACACTTTTCAGATAATTATTTGTAAACATTTTTGAAAATCATTGATCATTTTCCTTCCACTTCACAATTATGTGCCACTTTGTGTTGGTCTATCACATAAAATCCCAATAAAATACATTTACGTTTTTGGTTGTAACATGACAAAATGTGGAAGATTTCAAGGGGTATCAATACTTTTTCAAGGCACTGTATAAGCAGACATCTTACGACATCTGCTCTTAGGCAAGCTGTTTAAAAGTATAAAATAAAGTACAGGTTTACTTTAACTAGTTGGAGCCCGGGCCATAGACGAATGACGCCCGGCGCTTCACTGAGATGCCGATGCGTGTGCCCGGCGGCCGCGATGTCCGCCAGGTACCCACGATCGGCCGATACACAGACAAGAACGTGGATCTCTGTGTGTAAACACACAGATCCACGTCCTGTCAGGGAGAGGAGACCGATGCTGTGTCCCTTGTACATAGGGACACAGATCGGTCACCTCCCCCAGTCAGTCCCCTCCCCCCACAGTAACAATCACTCCCAAGGAACACATTTAACCCCTCCCTCACCCCCTAGTGTTAACCCCTTCCCTGCCAGTCACAGTTATACAGTAATCAGTGCATATTTATAGCACTAATTGCTGTATAAATGTGAATGGTCCCAAAAATGTGTCAAAAGTGTCCGATCTGTCCGCCATAATGTCGCAGTCCCAATAAAAATCACAGATCGCAGACATTACTAGTAAAAATAAAATAATAAAAAAAAATAAAAATCATAATTCTATGCTTATTGCGATTTTTTTTTTTTTTTTTTTTTACCAAAAATATGTAGAAGAATACATATCGGCCTAAACTGAGAAAAAATATTGTTTTTTAAAAAAAAAAAATGGGATATTTATTAAAGCAAAAAGTAAAAAATATTGTGTTTTTTTTCAAAATTGTCGCTCTTTTTTTGTTTATAGCGTAAAAAATAAAAACCGCAGAGGTGATCAAATATCACCAAAAGAAAGCTCTATTTGTGGGCAAAAAAGGACGTCAATTTTGTTTGGGAGCCACGTCGCACGACCACGCAATTGTCAGTTAAAGCGACGCAGTGTCGAAAGCTGAAATTTTGCCTGGGCAGGAAGGGGGTATATGTGCCCAGTAAGCAAGTAGTTAAATAAAGTGGTGGATACATCACACTGAATGCATCTCTTAAGCATTTCCCTTGCTAATTTACCACACTTTAGAATGATTGCTGTAAAATTCTAGTAAGCATTTTGTGTTTGCAATGTTAAGATGCATGACATTTATTTCTAGTTGTTAAAAAATCTTTGATCACCACTAGTGATGAGCCGAACACCCCCGGGTTCGGTTCGCACCAGAACCCGCGAACGGACCGAAAGTTCGAACGAACATTAGAACCCTATTAAATACAATGGATGCGAACGTTCGAATTCTAAAGTGCTAATTATAACAACTATTATGCATGTTATTGTCATAAATAGGGTTTGGGAACCCGGGTTCTGCACCAGGGGACATGTATCAATGCAAAAAGAAGTTTTAAAAACGGTCGTTTTTCGGGAGCAGTCATTTTAATGATGCATAAAGTGAAAAAAAAAAAGTCAAATATTCCTTTAAATATCGTACCTGGGGGGTGTCTAAAGTATGCCTGTGAAGTGCCACGTGTTTCCCGTGTTTAGAACTGTCCCTGCACAAAATGACACTTCTAAAGGAAAAAAAAGCCATTTAAAACTGCTTGCGGCTTTAATGTAATGTCTGGTCCCGGTAATATGGATGAAATTCTTTAAGAAAAATGGCATAGCTACCCCATGACCCCCCCCCCCCCTACCCCAGCCCATTACCAGCCCCTTTGGGTCTTGTATGGATATTAAGGGGAACCCCGCACATAAAATAAAAAAGGCCCTATATACTCTGAACAGCCGTATACAGGCGGTGCATACAAGACAGGGACTGTAGGTTTGTTCTTATGTAGAATCTGTTTGTAATTTTGAACAGGTACATTGTTGAAGTGTAGCTCCAGCCCAAAAATCTATTTTTAAACTTTTTGGGAAACATAGGTAAGGGTTATCACCCCTGTAACATTTGTTTTGCTGTCTGTGCCCCTGTTCAGAACATTTCACCTCACTTTCCGTCCCAATGACAACTGTTTTTGAAATGTGGTGTTTTTCTTGAAACAAGGATTGCTGATAAAGCATCAGTACAGATGAGACCCCTTTCTCCCATATTTATTCTTACAGGAGAGAATTTTCCTTTCTAGGGGTAGATTTCCTCTCACTTCCTGTTGTCTTCTTTCGTTTGCAAGTAGGAGTCGTTTGTAAGTTGGATGTTTGAAAGTAGGGACCTGCCGTATATACTCTGCAGAAATAGGCCCCTTAGTTGTTGGTGTTGGCACAACACTGTAAGCACTCAGTTACTCTTGGTTGGTGCTGGAACGCCCTGCTGTCAACTATTATATCAGGAATTTTAATTACATATAATTGTTGAACAGTGGTAGTAAAAATTGGGGCTTTGATGGTGGTGCTGGTGCCACAACACTGTAAGCCCTGACAGTTACTCTTGGTGGGTGCAGCAATGGGCCCTGCTGTGAATTATTAGATCAAGAATTGTAATTACATGCCCCTTTTGAACAGGGGCTGAAAAATTGGGCCTTTCGTGGTGGTGGTGGTGGTGGCGTTGCCACAAGACTGTAAGCCCTCAGAGTTACTCTTGGTGGGTGCAGCAATGGACCCTGCTGTGAATTATTAGATCAAGAATTGTAATTGCATGCCCCTGTTGAACAGGGGCTGAAAAATTGGGCCTTAGGCACTGGTGGCACAACACTACAACCCCTCACAGATACTGTACTTGGAGCACAGCAATGAGCCCTGTTGCAAAGTATTGCTTCAAAAATTGTAATGACACGCCCCTGTTAAACAGGGGCTGAAAAATTGGGCCTTAGGCACTGGTGCCACAACACTCCAACCCCTCACAGATACTGTACTTGGAGCACAGCAATGAGCCCTATGGCAAATTATTGCTAAAAAAATTGTAATTACACGCCCCTGTAAAACAGGGGCTGAAAAATTGGGCCTTAGCCACTGGTGGCGGCACCCATAAACAAAAATGATCTTCCAAGCTATCATCATCAATCGTATCATTGAGGACTCGGAGGAGGAGGATAGCCAGTCAACATAACAGCACAGGCACTCAGCATCAGCATCAGTCTTGAAGGGATGTGACATGTTAAAATCAATTAGTCTGTTATATCAGCATCAGGTGTGTGGTAGCTGGTGGTGATCCAAGACTGGTTCATCTTGATGAAAGTCAGTCGATCAACCGAGTCGGTGGACAGGCGCACCCTGTGATCCGTGACAAATCCTCCAGCAGCACTGAATGTGCGTTCCGAAAGAACGCTGGATGCAGGACAGGCCAGTAGCTCAATTGCATACTGTGCAAGCTCTGGCCAGTGATCCATCCTCAAGACCCAGTAAGCCAGAGGATTTTCGGTGGGGAAGGTGTCCAAGTCTGACCTTGCCCCTAGATATTCCTGCACCATGTTTATCAGACGCTGGCGATGGTTGCTGGAACCGATCATACTTTGGGGCTGCGGACTAAAGAATTGTCTGAACGCATCGGTCAGACGGCCACCTTCCCCACCGCTCCTTCTTTGACTGGCCGAAGCCTCAGCAACTCGTTGTCCAGGACCAGGAGTTTGTAACCTCCCAGTCTCTGGGAACGCGTTGCACAGACCTTTCTGCAAGGCCTCCCGGAGTTGTCTCATCCTCTGCTCCCTCTGCGACGGTAACATAAGGTCCGCAACCTTACCCTTGTACCGTGGATCAAGGAGAGTGGCCAGCCAGTAATGGTCCCTCTCCTTGATCCGAAGAATACGAGGATCCTTCCGCAGACTTTGCAGGATCAGGGAGGCCATGCAGCGTAGGTTTGCTGAGGCATTCTCTCCGGAGTCCTCTGGGTCACTAAGGACGACATGATCCGCAGCCACCTCCTCCCAGCCACGTACAAGTCCACTGGTTTCTTGGGACTGTAAATCATCCCTAAAAGACTGCTGCTGATGATGCTGAGTGCCAGCCTCCACCTCCATGCTGACACAATCCTCCTCCTCCTCCTCCTCCTCCTCCTCCTCTTCCTGTGCGATGGGTGGGACAGAAGGAACACTGTCTGGGTAAAGGGGGCCTTGAGAGGCAAGGAAGTCCTCCTCTTCCTGCCTCTGTTCTGCCTCAAGTGCCCTGTCCATTATTCCACGCAGCGTGTGCTCCAACAGGTGGACAAGAGGTACAGTGTCACTGATGCATGCACTGTCACTGCTCACCATCCTCGTGGCCTCCTCAAATGGTGCCAGGACAGTGCATGCATCCCTGATCATGCCCCACTGGCGTGGAGAAAAAAACCCAAGCTCCCCTGACCCTGTCCTGGTGCCGTAGTCGCACAGGTACTCATTGATGGCCCTCTGCTGCGTGTGCAGCCGCTGCAGCATGGCCAACGTTGAGTTCCACCTGGTGGGCATGTCACATATAAGGCGGTTCTTGGGCAGGTTCAACTCCTTTTGCAGCTCAGCCAGGCGAGCACTGGCATTATAAGATCTGCGGAAATGCACACAGACTTTCCTGGCCTGCCTCAGGACATCCTGTAAGCCCGGGTACCTGCCCAAGAACCGCTGCACCACCAGGTTAAGGACGTGAGCCACACAGGGCACATGGGTCAGTTGTCCCTGTCGGAGGGCGGAGAGGAGGTTGGTGCCATTGTCGCAAACCACCATTCCTGGCTTAAGCTGGCGTGGCGTCAACCACCTCTCGGCCTGGCCCTGCAGAGCAGACAGGACCTCTGCCCCAGTGTGGCTTCTGTCCCCCAAACACACCAGCGCAAGCACGGCATGGCATCTTTTTGCCTGCGTACTTGCGTAGCCCCGTGAACGGCTACGGAGCACCGCTGGTTCATAGGACAAACCACAGGAAGAGGCCATGGAGGAAGAAGAAGAGGAGGGGGTGGAGGAGAGAGGTGTGTCACAACCAGTAGTAGCATTTTGGAGGCGTGGCGGTGGGACAACCTCCAACACTACTGCACCTTGTCCTGCATCCTTCCCAGCTGCCAAAAGAGTGACCCAATGGGCCGTGAAAGAAAGGTAACGTCCCTGTCCATGCCTGCTGGACCATGAGTCAGCGGTAATATGCACCTTACCGCTGACCGCCCTGTCCAGCGAGGCCAAGACATTGCCTTCCACATGCCGGTAGAGAGCCGGAATAGCCTTCCGTGAGAAAAAGTGGCGTTTGGGAACCTGCCACTGAGGAACCGCACATTGCACAAACTCACGGAAGGGGGCCGAGTCTACCAACTGAAAAGGCAGCAGTTGAAGCGCTAGCAATTTAGCCAAGCTAGCATTCAACCGCTGGGCATGTGGATGGCTGGGAGTGAACTTCTTTTGACGGTCCAGCAGCTGGGGCAGGGAAATTTGCCTGCTAGAATCGGACGTCGGTGTACTGCTAGCAGAGTGGCCGCAAGTACTTGGCTGTGACACACCTAATTCTACACCTTCATTCCTCTCAGTGCATGTTTCAGAGAGGACTGAAGTTATAGTGGGGTTGGAGATCCCAGCTGATGCGGTGCAAGGAGAGGTCCGCTTTGTTCTTTGGTGTGGGTCTTTGAGGTAGGCTTGCCAACGAGCTGCATGGCAGGTCAACATATGTCTGGTCAGGCATGTGGTACCCAAGCGGGTGATGTTTTGGCCACGCGATATACGCTTGAGACATATGTTGCAAACAGCAGCTGTGCGATCTGATGCACTAGCCTCAAAAAAGGCCCACACCAAAGAACTTTTTGAATGACATGCAGAGGCAGCGCCCTGCACAGGCGGAGCTCTGCGGTGTGATTCCGTTGGTGTACTGCCCTTACGCTGGCCACCAAAGGGCATCCTGCCTCGTTGGAGATGTGCCTCCTCCTCATCCTCCTCCTCCTCCTCTCTCCTATTAGGCACCCACGTGGAGTCAGTGACCTCATCATCACCTCCCTCCTCATCACTGGAGCCAATCTGGCAGTATGCTGCAGCTGCTGGAACATGACTGCCAGATTGGTGTCCTTCTTGAGCATCCCCTCTGTCTGCTCTCACGCTACTGCCTTCCTCTAGCTGGGTTTCATCATCAGACCCTTCGAAACGCTGGGCATCCTCCTGGAGCATGTACCCAACACTGTGCTGAAACAGTTCGGGGGACTCCTCAGGAGGAGGACATGGTGGGTCTAGGGAAGGAGTGACTGATGATGAGTCTGACATTGATACCAGGGAAGAGGACGCTTTGGCAGCTGCTTTTCCAGTACCCTGAGCCTGGGTGAGAGAGGATGAGGAGGAGGAGGAGGGCTTGGTCATCCACTCTACCAAGTCTTCGGCATGATGTGGCTCAACATGTCCAGCTGCCGAAAAGAAGGACAAGCGTGTCCCATGGCCATGTGCTGATGACAATGCACCGCGTCCACGACCAGCACTGTTGCCCCCAGACACAGAGCCTGCTTGCCCTCTTTTATTGCCTCCTGACTGTCTGCCTCTCCTTGTTTGCCTTCCAGACATTCTAATAGATGGCCTGCAGGGAGATGGGAAAAAAGCAATAAGGGCTACCTTCAGGTGTCCTTCTCTGTCCCTTGAAACAAGGACTTTGACAGTGAAAGAAACTGACACACTCTCCCTACCTACAGTTTTCTGTCCCTAGAAAAAATGTTTTTTTTAAGCACAATTTAGCACAAGGAGAATTCACTCACTGTCCTTCCAGGTCCCTGGAAACAAGGACTTTGACAGTGAAAGAAACTGACACACTCTCCCTACCTACAGTTTTCTGTCCCTAGAAAAAATGTTTTTTTTTAAGCACAATTTAGCACAAGGAGAATTCACTCACTGTCCTTCCAGGTCCCTGGAAACAAGGACTTTGACAGTGAAAGAAACTGACACACTCTCCCTACCTACAGTTTTCTGTCCCTAGAAAAAATGATTTTTTTTAAGCACAATTTAGCACAAGGAGAATTCACTCACTGTCCTTCCAGGTCCCTGGAAACAAGGACTTTGACAGTGAAAGAAACTGACACACTCTCCCTACCTACAGTTTTCTGTCCCTAGAAAAAATGTTTTTTTTTAAGCACAATTTAGCACAAGGAGAATTCACTCACTGTCCTTCCAGGTCCCTGGAAACAAGGACTTTGACAGTGAAAGAAACTGACACAATCTCCCTACCTACAGTTTTCTGTCCCTAGAAAAAATGATTTTTTTTAAGCACAATTTAGCACAAGGAGAATTCACTCACTGTCCTTCCAGGTCCCTGGAAACAAGGACTTTGACAGTGAAAGAAACTGACACACTCTCCCTACCTACAGTTTTCTGTCCCTAGAAAAAATGTTTTTTTTTAAGCACAATTTAGCACAAGGAGAATTCACTCACTGTCCTTCCAGGTCCCTGGAAACAAGGACTTTGACAGTGAAAGAAACTGACACACTCTCCCTACCTACAGTTTTCTGTCCCTAGAAAAAATGTTTTTTTTAAGCACAATTTAGCACAAGGAGAATTCACTCACTGTCCTTCCAGGTCCCTGGAAACAAGGACTTTGACAGTGAAAGAAACTGACACACTCTCCCTACCTACAGTTTTCTGTCCCTAGAAAAAATGTTTTTTTTTAAGCACAATTTAGCACAAGGAGAATTCACTCACTGTCCTTCCAGGTCCCTGGAAACAAGGACTTTGACAGTGAAAGAAACTGACACACTCTCCCTACCTACAGTTTTCTGTCCCTAGAAAAAATGATTTTTTTTAGCACAAGGAGAATTCACTCACTGTCCTTCCAGGTCCCTGGAAACAAGGACTTTGACAGTGAAAGAAACTGACACACTCTCCCTACCTACAGTTTTCTGTCCCTAGAAAAAATGTTTTTTTTAAGCACAATTTAGCACAAGGAGAATTCACTCACTGTCCTTCCAGGTCCCTGGAAACAAGGACTTTGACAGTGAAAGAAACTGACACACTCTCCCTACCTACAGTTTTCTGTCCCTAGAAAAAATGTTTTTTTAAGCATAATTTAGCACAAGGAGAATTCACTCACTGTCCTTCCAGGTCCCTGGAAACAAGGACTTTGACAGTGAAAGAAACTGACACACTCTCCCTACCTACAGTTTTCTGTCCCTAGAAAAAATGTTTTTTTTAAGCACAATTTAGCACAAGGAGAATTCACTCACTGTCCTTCCAGGTCCCTGGAAACAAGGACTTTGACAGTGAAAGAAACTGACACACTCTCCCTACCTACAGTTTTCTGTCCCTAGAAAAAATGTTTTTTTTAAGCACAATTTAGCACAAGGAGAATTCACTCACTGTCCTTCCAGGTCCCTGGAAACAAGGACTTTGACAGTGAAAGAAACTGACACACTCTCCCTACCTACAGTTTTCTGTCCCTAGAAAAAATGTTTTTTTTAAGCACAATTTAGCACAAGGAGAATTCACTCACTGTCCTTCCAGGTCCCTGGAAACAAGGACTTTGACAGTGAAAGAAACTGACACACTCTCCCTACCTACAGTTTTCTGTCCCTAGAAAAATTTTTTTTTTTAAGCACAATTTAGCACAAGGAGAATTCACTCACTGTCCTTCCAGGTCCCTGGAAACAAGGACTTTGACAGTGAAAGAAACTGACACACTCTCCCTACCTACAGTTTTCTGTCCCTAGAAAAAATGTTTTTTTTAAGCACAATTTAGCACAAGGAGAATTCACTCACTGTCCTTCCAGGTCCCTGGAAACAAGGACTTTGACAGTGAAAGAAACTGACACACTCTCCCTACCTACAGTTTTCTGTCCCTAGAAAAAATGTTTTTTTTAAGCACAATTTAGCACAAGGAGAATTCACTCACTGTCCTTCCAGGTCCCTGGAAACAAGGACTTTGACAGTGAAAGAAACTGACACACTCTCCCTACCTACAGTTTTCTGTCCCTAGAAAAAATGTTTTTTTTTAAGCACAATTTAGCACAAGGAGAATTCACTCACTGTCCTTCCAGGTCCCTGGAAACAAGGACTTTGACAGTGAAAGAAACTGACACACTCTCCCTACCTACAGTTTTCTGTCCCTAGAAAAAATGTTTTTTTTAAGCACAATTTAGCACAAGGAGAATTCACTCACTGTCCTTCCAGGTCCCTGGAAACAAGGACTTTGACAGTGAAAGAAACTGACACACTCTCCCTACCTACAGTTTTCTGTCCCTAGAAAAAATGTTTTTTTTAAGCACAATTTAGCACAAGGAGAATTCACTCACTGTCCTTCCAGGTCCCTGGAAACAAGGACTTTGACAGTGAAAGAAACTGACACACTCTCCCTACCTACAGTTTTCTGTCCCTAGAAAAAATGTTTTTTTTAAGCACAATTTAGCACAAGGAGAATTCACTCACTGTCCTTCCAGGTCCCTGGAAACAAGGACTTTGACAGTGAAAGAAACTGACACACTCTCCCTACCTACAGTTTTCTGTCCCTAGAAAAAATGTTTTTTTTAAGCACAATTTAGCACAAGGAGAATTCACTCACTGTCCTTCCAGGTCCCTGGAAACAAGGACTTTGACAGTGAAAGAAACTGACACACTCTCCCTACCTACAGTTTTCTGTCCCTAGAAAAAATGTTTTTTTTAAGCACAATTTAGCACAAGGAGAATTCACTCACTGTCCTTCCAGGTCCCTGGAAACAAGGACTTTGACAGTGAAAGAAACTGACACACTCTCCCTACCTACAGTTTTCTGTCCCTAGAAAAAATGTTTTTTTTAAGCACAATTTAGCACAAGGAGAATTCACTCACTGTCCTTCCAGGTCCCTGGAAACAAGGACTTTGACAGTGAAAGAAACTGACACACTCTCCCTACCTACAGTTTTCTGTCCCTAGAAAAAATGTTTTTTTTAAGCACAATTTAGCACAAGGAGAATTCACTCACTGTCCTTCCAGGTCCCTGGAAACAAGGACTTTGACAGTGAAAGAAACTGACACACTCTCCCTACCTACAGTTTTCTGTCCCTAGAAAAAATGTTTTTTTTAAGCACAATTTAGCACAAGGAGAATTCACTCACTGTCCTTCCAGGTCCCTGGAAACAAGGACTTTGACAGTGAAAGAAACTGACACACTCTCCCTACCTACAGTTTTCTGTCCCTAGAAAAAATGTTTTTTTTAAGCACAATTTAGCACAAGGAGAATTCACTCACTGTCCTTCCAGGTCCCTGGAAACAAGGACTTTGACAGTGAAAGAAACTGACACACTCTCCCTACCTACAGTTTTCTGTCCCTAGAAAAAATGTTTTTTTTAAGCACAATTTAGCACAAGGAGAATTCACTCACTGTCCTTCCAGGTCCCTGGAAACAAGGACTTTGACAGTGAAAGAAACTGACACACTCTCCCTACCTACAGTTTTCTGTCCCTAGAAAAAATGTTTTTTTTAAGCACAATTTAGCACAAGGAGAATTCACTCACTGTCCTTCCAGGTCCCTGGAAACAAGGACTTTGACAGTGAAAGAAACTGACACACTCTCCCTACCTACAGTTTTCTGTCCCTAGAAAAAATGTTTTTTTTAAGCACAATTTAGCACAAGGAGAATTCACTCACTGTCCTTCCAGGTCCCTGGAAACAAGGACTTTGACAGTGAAAGAAACTGACACACTCTCCCTACCTACAGTTTTCTGTCCCTAGAAAAAATGTTTTTTTAAAGCACAATATAGCACAAGCACAAAACACACTGACACTCTCCCTACCTATCCTTCTCTTTCCCTAAACTAAAGGAATCCAGGTTAAGCAAGAAAGAAATAAAAGTCACTGTCCCTGCCTATGCTGCTCTATCCCTGCTCCGGAACACACTACACTAGGCCGCCGTGCTGGCGGCCTTTTATAGTGTGGGGCGTGTACTAAACACCCTCAGCAATAATTGGCCACAGGCATCCTGCCTGTGGCCAATCATTGCTCTCCTCGCTGCCGGCGCTGTGATTGGCCAAGCATGCGGGGTCACAGTGCATGCTTGGCCAATCACAGCGCCTGGATGACACTGCGATGGCGTAGTGCATTGTGGGCCGTTCGCGTCACTCGAATTTGGCGCGAACGGCCCAAATCGTTCGATCTTCGTCGAACGATCGAACAGCCGATGTTCGAGTCGAACGTATGTTCGACTCGAACACGAAGCTCATCCCTAATCACCACTTTAGGATTTGCTATAGTCCCCACAGCCCACCTTTTGGTGTAATATCTGTCGGTTACATTCCCATGGTAACCATCTGTTTACTAAATGCTTCAGTATTTCCTGCAAATTAGACTAAGATGCTGTGTAATAAACAGTGCAAAAAGCAATAGAAATGGACAAAGAGCAGTAAATCATAGCAACCAGACATTCAGATTTACTAGAGTCAAATTAAATGTATTCAGAGACTATGAACTTGACTCCTTTTAAAAATTGACTGCAAAAGCGCAGCCGGACATGTCAGAACCTTAGATGTTGTTTTATAAAAATTATTATTGCTTCAAAAATCCAGAAAAAAAATATGGTATTGTGCCCATGGTCAGCATTACAATCATAAGACAGTTCCACAATAAATTTGTTTAGGGGAAACAATCCAAAACTGGATATGACTCTAAAAATAAATGAAAAACAAGTAAAGTGGAAGGGCTCAGCGGTGTCCCCCATCCTCGCAACCACTATTAAAATACCGGTGTCGGAGCCTAGTACCTGTGGCGGGGTGGCTTTACAGGGATGTTGTTACTTTACCCTGAAAGGACTGTGTCTTTTTAAGGTATAGTTACTCTATGCTGCATTTTACACTTGATGGGTATGTTTACCCTAGTCCAAACCATAAGTGACTTTTAACCACTTGCTTACTGGGCACATATACCCCCTTCCTGCCCAGGCGAAATTTCAGCTTTCGGCACTGTCACGCTTTGAATGACAATTGCGCGGTCGTGCGACGTGGCTCCCAATAAAAATTGAGGTCCTTTTTTTCCCACAAATAGAACTTTCTTTTGGTGGTATTTGATCACCTCTGCGGTTTAAATTTTTTGCGCTATGAACAAAGAAAGAGCGATAATTTTGAAAAAAACACAATATTTTTTGATTTTTGCTATAATAAATATCCCAATTATTTTTTTTAAAATAAATATTTTTTTCCTCAGTTTAGGCCGATACCTATTCTTCTACATATTTTTGGTAAAAAAAAATCGCAATCGGCGTTTATTGATTGGTTTGCGCAAAAGTTATAGTGTTTACAAAATAGGGGGTAGTTTTATGGCATTTTTATAATTTTTTTTTTTTTTACTAGAAATGGCGGCGATCAGTGATTTTTTTCATGACTGCGACATTATGGCGGACACAGCGGACACTTTTGACACTATTTTGGGACCATTCACATTTATACAGCGAACAGTGCTATAAATATGCACTGATTACTGTATAAATGTGACTGGCAGGGAAGGGGTTAACACTAAGGGGCGAGGAAGGGGTTAAATGTGTGCCCTGGGAGTGATTACTACTGTGGGGGGGGAGGGGACTGACTGGGGGAGGTGACCGATCTGTGTCCCTATGTACAAGGGACACACCATCGGTCTCCTCTCTCCCTGACAGGACGTGGATCTCTGTGTTTACACACAGAGATCCACGTCCTTGTCTGTGTACCGGCCAATCGCGGGAAAACGGCGGACATCGCGGCCGCCAGGCACGTGAATCGGCATTACAGTGACGCGCTGGGCACCTGTGCGTGCGTCGCCGGCGGCGCTGGCGCGCCCCCCAGTGGCCAGAGGAGCGGAGGCCATAAAAAGACGGCCTCCCGGCATTTAAGAACCACCTTGCGGCCGTACATAGTCGTACGGCGGGCGCAAGGTGGTTAAAGTGCATTTCCACTGCTAAATTGGGATAACACATACTTTATATTTGTTACATGTCCCTATTCACATAGCATAACTTAAAAAAAAATCTCTATTTTGGACCCTCTAGCAAGAAAAATCCTAGGTAGTTCTCTTTGTTTATGAGGAGGCTGGGCAACTGTGCTTGCCATAATTAACCCTGTCTGTACTGTGCATGCAGCTCTTCATTATTAATTGTAACTAGATTTAAACTGTCCTAACAAAGGGTTAAAGGTGTTGAGGCTGGTCTTCTTGTGTTGTATGTTTAAAGGACAAACCTGGGACAGGCTCACTGAAACATTGTTCAAAAAACCTTAAAAGTAAAAAAATTTAGGCATGCTGTGTGAATGGTAATACAATACACAAACATAGAGTGGGGTTTTCGGGTTTTCCCAATTTGACTGCAAAAGCGGAAACATGCTGTAAAAGGTTTAGAAGGAACCTTGTTTTTTTTTTTCCCCCTTTAGGTTGTCTGTTGAAGCCCCCCCCCACCCCCCCCCCGAGGACTTGCCACTCTGTTGCTCTGACGATTTAGCAATGACATCTCCCCAATGTGAAGAGTGAAAAAAATGGGCATGATCAAAATTACCTATTAAAAAAAAAAGTCTTCAAAGTCCCAAATAGCCAAGTTTTACATATATCTGATATGGCAGAAAAAAATGTGTAAACATTTACCATACACATTCATCTGATTGAACAAGTTTCCCAACATCTGAATTTTCCATTTCACAATGACCAATGTTACACACACCACCACCCAACACTTTTTAAATGGCAATCAACTTGTTTTATAAATTATTCACCATTTTTCTTGCAAGGACCCACTACCATCAAATCCCTATTTACTCAGCACACTTCAGGATTTATGCCTAGAACCCTCATTTGCACATGCCGGCATTCCACCCCTGCACCTAGCACCGCTAAGCAATATGTCCTGTGTGCATGGGAGAAAACAGCAGTGGGTGATTGATAAATGCAAGTGGAATCAAGACATGCAAATACACTATAATACCAAAAGTATTGGGACACCTGCCTTTACACGCACATGAACTTAATTGGCATTCCAGTCTTAGTCCATGGGGTTCAATATTGATTTAGCCCACACTTTGCAGCTTTAACAGCTTCAACTCTTCTGAAAAGGCTGTTCACAAGGTGTAAAAGTGTGTCTATGGAATGTTTGACCATTCTTCCAGAAGCGCATTTGTGAGGTCAGGTGCTAATGTTGGACGAGAAAGCCTGGCTCACAGTCCCTGCTCTAATTCATTCCATAGTAGTTCTATCGGGTTGAGGTCAGGACTCTGTGCAGGCCACCCCAAACTCACTCATCTATGTCTTTATGGACCTTGCTTTGTGCATTGGTCCAAATCATTTGGTGGAGGGGGGAATATGGTGTGGGGTTGTTATGGCCCCTTAGCTCCAGTGAAGAGAACTCTTAAGGTGTCAGCATACCAAGACATTTTGGACAATTTCATGCTCCAAACTTTGTGGGAACAGTTTGGGGATGGCCCCTTCCAGTTCCAACATGACTGCGCACCAGTGCACAAAGCATGCGCGAGTTTGGGGTGGAGGAACTTGACTGGCCTGCACAGAGTCCTAACCTCAACCCGATGGGACCCATTTGGGATAAATTAGAGCGGAGTCTGCGAGCCAGGCCTTCTCGTCCACATCAGTGCCCGACCTCATAAATCCGCTTCTGGAAGAATGGTCAAACGTTCCTATAGACACTCCTAAACCTTCTGGACAGCCTTCCCAGAGGAGTTTAAGCTGTTATGCCGCGTACACACGATCATTATTCACGGCGGTTAAAAAAACGCCGTGTATAATGACAGGAAAAACGAGGGAACCGCTTGGTTCCCTACACACGGTCGTTTTTCCCGTAATTTTTTCTCTTGACGAGAAAAACGACCGTCTGTGGGCTCCGCGGCAGTGTCTCCCTATGGGAAAACTGCAGCGGAAAAAAATGATGGAAAAAACGATGAGAAAATTTAGAACATGTTCTAATTTTTCTCGTCGTTTTTTATGCCGTTTTTCTCAACGAGAAAAATGACATAAAGCCCACAGACGATCGTTTTTCTCGGCGAAAAAAAAAAATGCAGTTTTTCTCGTCGAGAAAAGCGGTCGTGTGTACGCGGCATTATAGGTGAAAAGGGTGTGCCAACTCAATATTGAACCCTACGGACTAAGACTGGGATGCCATTTAAGTTCATGTAAAGGCAGGTGTCCCAATACTTTTGGTAATATAGTGTATGCCTGGAATCCACCATTCTCGTCAACCTGCTTTGGTGGATTGGTGAGTCTGCAGGGGACAGCATCAGAGATCCATTGAGTATAGCAGCTCAGTCTGCTTTATTATTTTAGCCCCTGCCAGCATATCTATTGGCTTTAAATAAATGATGCAGCATATTCAGATCACAGCATGCAACATCATGTATAAATCTAAATGTATTGAAAGCTCCATGATTACTGTGTGAATGGATACACAGCAAGATTTTTATGTTTGCCGTTTGATGCACCCCTTGAGATAAGTTTTGTTTTTTACTATTTCCTGTAGCATGAAGTAGTTTAGAAACCGTTTAACTGACTTTGCTTGTGGACTTACCTGTCTTTTTTATATATTCATATGTGCTCAGAATGCTACGCTAACATCCTCGCTATTTGATGCTAATATCACGCCATGCTTTGAAACTCCGATTGGTGGATAGTGTGATAGTGTATACTACTAAAATTTTCATTTTGTTGCAAGAAGCTCTGTCATGCTTGGAAGTGTTTGTCTGATGTGGATATTCAAACGAAAAGATTATTGTTCCTTTAACTAATTTGCACATTCTACAAAAGCACTGTCCTATTTTTTTCCTTTGTTCCTAGTAAGTGGCAGAATATAAGTAAACACTTGGAGCACGACCAAGGAATTCCTATGTGTGCCTGCAAAAGCCTGGTTGGATAGCTAAAAAGAGAAAAACACTCTGTTCATAATGTCAGTGAACAAACGCTAGGCCGAGGGATGAGTCATGCAGACAGATCTGCAATAAGACTAGGCACAGAGGAAAAATAGCATAAGCTTGCTGCTGAAGATCATGTTAATCCTCTCTGTATGGAATGGTAAAACACAGAATTACAAAATCAGACGTACGTGTGCCAGTATCTGTTATGTCTCATTTATTATGTGGCTGTGAAATCAGGCCTGTAACTATGATCAGTCCCATGAATAAGTCATTTAGTTCAAAACTAGTCTATCTTTAGTACCACTAATAAAAATCACAATGCCCCCTACTTTCTCATGAATCAGGCCCCCTCCTACCACTGCCATCGCTTATAGCTACAGTCTCATGTACCGTTATATCTCACCTGCTGGTCTAGTCACAAATACAGTAATTCTCATCTCTGAATTAGGGTGACCACATGTCCCAGATTGCCCAGGACAGTCCCGCCATTTGCAGGTCTGTCCCGGGCACATTCATTCCAGGACAATACAGTGTCCCGGAATGAAACTGACACAGCTACCCCCCGGGCCAATCTGATGCCCCCCAAAAAGACCGCCACATCACCGCTTTACTCACTGACAGTACTTGTCCTGGCCGGGAATGCCTGGAGGAGCACAATCCCGCCCCCTGCTTGTGATTGGAGAAATCATAAATCCCGCCTCTTGTGTCCAATCACTGTGCTGTGATTCGTTATAGCACAAACTGATTTTTGGGAAGGGAGGGTGTCCCTGAATGGTAGTTTGGAAATGTGGTCACCCTACTCTGAATGTGTAAAGAAAACTGAACGATTGTGCAGTAAAATCCATTTCATAGCTCCCAACTGTCCCTGATTTCGAGGGACTGTCCCTGCTTTCGAGGGACTGTCCCTGATTTTGAGCAATGTCCCTCTGTCCCTCATTCCTCCTCATTTGTCCCTCATTTTGGTCTGATCTATATAGTTGTACATAAATTGCACTTTTCATCTTTCAAAAAGTGTTTTCCAGTGCTAAACCTTTTCATCCAAATTTTAAATTGCTGCATTTGTACATTTTAAAATCCAATTTAAAGGAATAGTAGTGGTAAAAAAAAGCCCTGGATTTAATTAACCTTTTTTTTGGGGTTAATTCTCCTTTAAGGGGGTGTGGAAAGGGGGCGTGGCCCATGCCTACATAAGTTTGGTAGTAGGTGTCCCTCATTCCCATCTTAAAATGTTGGGAGGTATGCATTCTGTTTTTCCCCCATTCAGGCCTGTCAGCCCCTAGGGTTGCCACCTGTCCAGGATTCACCCCGACAGTTCGGGTTTTGAATCATGTGTACGGTTTTCAGTCCTCCTGAAACCCGGACACAATATTCAGACAGGAATGTGGCTCAGAACGGGGCCGGACAGGAGGGTGAGGGGAAACTATGCACGCCACATTACTGTTTTCTTTGGAGCCCACAAAGGTGTCACAGGTCTATTACACTCCTCTAGTCACTAATGTCTTTTTGGCTTGAAAAAAAAGTGGCATCCCTATCAGCCCCTACCCTGCGCGAATATTTGGGCATTCCTGTTAGTTAGCTTAGCTGAATCAGAGCTCTATTACTCCTGCCCCCTTTAGGCTCGGATCACATTGCCACGACCTGAAAGTCGCGTGACTTCCTGACGATTTGCTGGCTACTTGATGCAACTTGATGTGACTTTGAAGCGACTTTGAAGCAACTTTCAGGGAATGCCTGGGTAATCTTCCTGTAATGTCGGATCCAAATCATATCAATATAGATGAGGATCTGACTTGGAGGCGACTTCAATTAAAGTCTATGTGCACAAGTCAGATAGAAGTCGCCTTGAAGTAGTACAGGAACATTTTCTAAAGTTGGAGTGACTTTAGTAGTGCTTCTTAAAGTGGAGTTCCATCCAAAAGTGGAACTTCCACTTATACGCTTCCCCCCCCCTCCGGTGTCACATTTGGCATCTTTTCAGGGGGGAGGGGGGACCTGTTTTTAACAGGTCCACTTCCCCACTTCCAGGAGACGGGCCGTGGCCCGATCTCCCAGAAGTTCGTCCCCCCTCTTCCTTCCCCCACCGCCGGGCCAATTAGAAAGTGCAGCACGCTTCACGCATGTGAAATAGGGGACCAGCAACTACGCTGAAATGCTTCACTGCCTGGCTCCCTGACCAGGAATGGCGGTGGCAACACCTGGGAGTCGATCCGAAGATTGGCTGGGGTGCTGACATTGCGGGCTCCCTGGACAGGTAAGTGCCCTTATATTAAAAGTCAGCAGCTACAGGTCTCTTTGACTTACATAGGATTTCACATGTCAAGGCTCGGTTCACACTTAGGATCTGACTTGTGATGTGTGCCGAGCCTTAAGCCTCGTACACACGGGCGGGAATCCCGTTGGGGGAAAAAAAAAGTTTGTTTTCCCGAGGGGATTCCCGGCAAGCTTGCCTTGCTCGCTGAGTGTACACATGGCCATTCAAAAGAACCGCCGTTCTTTTGAATGGCAAGAACGTGGTGATGTCATCGACTACGACGAGCCTGCGCTCGTCACATTCAATGCCGTTGCCGCCATCTTGCTACACCCTACACTACCCTTGTATGCGTCGAAGTCTTTTCGAGCATGCGCGGGTTTACCATGGACAGGTAAGCATACACACTCACGGTTTTCTCGGCAGGAAACACTCTGCCGAGAATCCCGACGAGAAAAATTGAGAGCAGGTTCTCTATTTTTCTCGTCGAGATTCCTGGCAGTTTTCCCAACGAGAAACCATACACACGAACGGTTTTCTCGGCTAAAAGCTCTCCCAGCAGCTTTCTTGCCGAGAAAACCGGTCGTGTGTATGAGGCTTTACTGTGACATCTGGGGAGCGCCTGTGGGGTATGCTAACATCATCAAAGCAGGCAGCACTGGCAGAGTAAACAATTTTGAAAAAAAAACAATATTTTTTACATTTTGCTATAATATCCCCAAAAGTTTTATTAAAAAACTAAATTTTTCCTCAGTTTAGGCCAATATATATTCTTCTACATATTTTTGGTAAAAAAAACGCAATAAGCGTATATTGATTGGTTTGTGCAAAAGATTTTGGCACTTCTTTGGGGCCCAATGGCATTTATACAGCGATCAGTGCTATAAAAATGCACTGATTACTGTCTAAATGTCACTGGCAGGGAAGGGGTTAACACTAGGGGGTGATCAAGGGGCTAAATGTGTGTTCCCTCAGCATGTTCTAACTGTGTGGGGATATGAGTGACTAGGAGAGAAGCCATATAGTTTTTCCTACGTCGTAGGAAGAAACTATATGGCTCCTCTCTTCTGACAGCACAGGGATTTGTGTGTTTGCACACAAATCCCTGTGCTGGCGCTCGTGCACGCAATCACGTGTGGCCGGTGGCGATCGTGCCCGCCGGCCACGCGCATCAGGTCCCCCGCCGTTCAGCGGGCGTGCTGGTGGCCAAAAATGGGTAGGACGTACCTGTACGGGATTTCGCCCAGGAGAGCCATTGTGCCGCAGTATATCTGCGTGACACATTTGGCAACTGGTTAAACAGTTCACAACCACCCTATAGCAGATTTACTGTGTAGAATCATGTACAGTGTGTATATATACGTGATTCTGCACTTCTGTATAGGGGGCAACAAGTGTGCCGCTTCTGCTGTGATTAGTCACAGCACATGCTGATCAGCGGATGCTGGCCAATGAATGTCCGCTGGCACCCACTTATTGGCGAGGAGAGACACACACACGACAGAGCTCTGCATATGTAAACAATGCAGAGCTCCGTCCTTTCAGCAGGGATATGGTGGATTTTGTTTCCCTGCAAAGCTGGGAATAAAATCCAGCACATACCTTAGTATAAATACCACACTGTATACACATAAACACTGGTTAGGCACACATTTAACCCTTTGATCGCCCTAGATGTCCCAGCCAGTGTCATTAGTACAGTGACAGTGCATATTTTTTGCACTGATCACTGTTTTAGTCTCACTGGTTGGGGGAACACAGGCATTCAATACTCCCAGAATTGTTGACTGCTGAAGAGTCTGCTGGAGGCTGAAGCATTGAGATTAAGGGAGGGTAAGAGACACAGGCTCCTGGAGATGGAAATTTAATATACCTTTTTTTGCAGAAAACCTCTGTTTCAATTTTTTTTCAAGATGGACCAGATAACTTTATTTACCTGGTAGTCAATATGAAACGAATTTCATGGATGACTATAATGCACTATACACTTTGCATCTCCAGGGACCACATTAGGATCTTCTATACTTTAACCCTTATAATGACTTTTTCCACAGCCATCCAGTAGTCAGTTTCTACAAATAGTTGTATTAATTTAGAATTGTGGCCAGGATATGGATATTTAAATGTGTACATAATCTTAACAACATGTAAACTAGCTTTAAAACAGGTCCTCAACTTATTTAGCTGCAGACGCTGTAAAGCAATTCATCCACAAGGCTTACAAGAGATCCACTGAAGTCCTGCAAATTGGTAACTGCACATACAATCGGTGAGGGCTTGTTTTAAAGTATGTCTCCTGCTTGTGTATATGTAAATAGTTAACTATTCAGTAGTTGGACTACAGTCCTACTTTAAAGTAAGCCTATGCTTTGTCCATGCATGGCAAGGCATTAGGTACTCTTTGTGTTTTGTAGGTATAAGAGCAGAGACAAGAGGAAGATTTGAGGGGGAGGAGTTGGGGTTACAGTTTTACACTGTGCATAGCACACCCTTAAACCCTGCACGCTATACACAGCGCACCCCTGAACCCTGCACTCTGTACATAACACACTCTTGGACCCTGCACTTTGTATATAGCGCACCCACCCCTATACCCTGCACTCCAATCATAGCGCACCCCTATACCCTGCACTCTGTACACTTACGCACCCCTATATCCTGCACTCTGTACATAGCACGCCCTTGAACTTTGCACTCTGTGCATAGGGCACCCTTCAAACTGCACGCTGTACATAAAGCACCCCTGAGCCCTGCACTCTGTATGTAACACACCTCTGAACTCTGCACTCTACTTAAAGAACTCCTGAACTCTGTACATAGCATAATCCTTAACTCTGCACCTTGTAAGTAACACACTCCTGAACTCTGCACTCTGTATGTAGTGCACCCCAGATGCACCCAGCTCTTTAAGGGCAATCATACTACTGATGCGGGCCACAATGATATTAAGTCTGACACCCCTGCTTTAAAGTGTCAGTAAAGCCAATTTACTTTTTTAATAGAGGCTCTGAAATTAAAATGTCTGTTTCCCTGCTCTCTTCTGTTTCAGTAAATAGTAAATACCTCATAATTAGGGATGAGCCAAACACCCCCCCCCCCGGTTCAGTTCGCATCCAGAACATGCGACGTACAGAAAGTTCACGCAAACTTTCGAACACCATTAAAGTCTATGGGACTCGAACGTGAGAATTCAAAAGTGCAAATTTTAAAGGCTAATATGCAAGTTATTGTCCTAAAAACAGTTTGGGGACCCGGGTCTTGCCTCAGGGGACATGTATAAATGCAAAAAAAAGTTTTAAAAATTGCAGTTTTTACGGGAGCAGTGATTTTAATGATGCTTAAAGTGAAAAAATAAAAAAGTTAAATTTTCCTTTAAATATCGTACCTGGGGGTGTCTATAGTATGTCTGTAAAGTGGCACGTGTTTCCCGTGTTTAGAACAGTCCCTGCAAAAAATGACTATTCTAAAGGAATAAAAGTCATTTAAAACTGCTTGCGGCTTTAATGTAATGTCAGGTCGCAATATGGATGAAAATCATTGAGAAAAACGGCATGGGTACCCCCCCCCCAGTCCATTACCAGGCCCTTTGGGTCTTGTATGGATATTAAGGGTAACCCCACACCCAAATTAAAAAAGGAAAAGGCGTGGGGCCCCCAGGCCCTATATACTCTGAACAGCAGTATACAGGCGGTCCAAACAAGACAGGGACTGTAGGTTTGTTCTTAAGTTGAATCTGTTTGTATTTTGGAACAGGTACATTTTGTAAGTGTAGGCCAGCCAAAAAATCTATTTTTAAGCTTTTTGGATAACATAGGGAAGGGTTATCACCATCGATGGTAGTAAATGCATTAAAGTAAACAGCGTTACTTAAATCCGTTACTTTAGAGGGTAACGAGTAATCTAACTGATTTCTCTTCCCCTCATGGTAACGCCGTTCCCATTACTTGGGGGGCGTTACCGCAATTACATCTACCGCCACTAGATGGCAGTAGTGTAATTCCTCCTCTCCTCTATGACCGGTTTTCCTTTGTTTCTTTTTACACAATTATACAGATACACAGATAATTGCACTAATTAAAGGCCAGATTTTCCTTTGTTTCTTATTACACAAGTTTACAGTTGTGTGTCTTAGTTTTGCACTTGAATGCAAAGTGTGTGTGAACATTATTTATTTTCAATATTTAATTTTTTTACTGTACTGAATAGTTAAGAGTTGGATAGTGTTCTGTAACAGAACACTATCCAACTCTTAACTATTCAGTACAGTAACAAAACTTCTGTTTATTGTGCAGTAGGCCTATACAGTTAGAGATTTGCACTAATGGCCAGGTTTTCCTTTGTTTCTTTTTACACAATTATACAGATAATTGCACTAATTAAAGGCCAGATTTTCGTTTGTTTCTTTTTACCCAAGTTTACATTTGTGTGTCTTAATTTTGCACTTGAATTTTAGTTTCAATATTACATTTTTTATATGTTTATATGCATATCATTCATATCTATGGCAGGCTGCAATCTATTGAGTTGGGTTCAAATAAATACCAAATGTTCTAAAATACTGTATATAGTGTTTTTATTCTTCAGTCAGTTAATATAAACATCTTTGATATTAAAGATGTTATAGAACGTAATTGCATTATAGAATATTTAAAAAAAGTCACAGTTACTTTGCTGAGTAACTAATTACTTTTTCAATGTATTCAAGTTATTAACGCAATTACTTTTTGGGAGAAGTAATTTGTAACTGTAACTAATTGCTTTTTTTAAAGTAAGATGACCAACACTGGTTATCACCCCTGTAACATTTGTTTTGCTGTCTGTGCCCCTGTTCAGAAGATTTCACCTCACTTTCTGTCCCAATGACAATTGGATTTTGAACATTTGGGGTTATTAGGGAAACACAGATTGGTGATAAAGCATCAGTGGAGACACCTTTTTCCTACAGTAGAGAATTTCCCTTCCTAGGGGTAGATTTCCTCTCACTTCCTGTTGTCTACCTCCGTTTGTAAGTAGGAGTCGTTTGTAAGTCGGATGTTTGAAATTGGGGACCGCCTGTATATACTATACAAAAACATATTTTGGGGGCACACCCTAAAATGCGTTTAAATTCAAGATGGTGCAGCTATAAGACCAAAACAATACAAAACAGATTATAGCGCACACATTCAAGAATGACATTTATCCTGCAAGGCTAGTTAAAAACACCTGAACATAAGCATAAAAATATATACGGGGGTTTGGTCACACTATATGGTGCTAAGCCCACAAACTGCGACAAAGTACCCCGAATTTTGTGGGTCCTACCCTAGAAATAGAATGAAAGATCCTGCATCTCAACCATGGGAGCCAAACTCCTCTATGTGGGAGAACTGAAGGGATTCCTCCTATGAACTGGTGGCCACTAAATAAGAGGTAATGAGGAGGGGAGGGGTGCTCCAGCCCAAAAAATCCTGGTCAGGGTTTGCTACAATACAAAAAACATATTTGGGGAGCACACCCTAAAATGCGTTTAAATTCAAGATGGTGCAGCCATAATTCATGTTTTATGTCATTCTTGAATGTGTGCGCTATAATCTGTTTTGCGTCATTCTTGAATGTGTGCGCTATAATCTGTTTTGTATGTCATTCTTGAATGTGTGCGCTTTTATCAGTTTTTTCCTGCTTTTGGTCTTATAGCTGCACCATCTTGAATTTAAACGCATTTTAGAGTGTGCCCCCCAAATATGTTTTTGTATTGTAGCAAACCCTGACCAGGTTCTTTTGGACTGGAGCACCCCTCCCCCTCCTCCATTACCTCTTATTTAGTGGCCAAAAGTTCATAGGAGGAATCCCTTCAGTTCTCCCACATAGAGGAGTTTGGCTCCCATGGTTGAGACGCAGGATTTTTCATTCTATTACTAGGGTAGGACCCACGAAATTCGGGGTACTTTGTCGCAGTTTGTGGGCTTAGCACTATATGACCATATAGTGTGACCAAACCCCTGTATATATTTTTATGTATATGTTCAGGTGTTTTTAACTAGCCTTGCAGGATAAATGTAATTCTTGAATGTGTATATACTATACGGCCTGCCCTATATACTCTGCAGAAAATTGGGCCTTAGGTGTTGGTGGTAACTGAACACTGTAAGCCCTCACAGTTACTCTTGGTGGGCGCTGGAACGGGCCCTGCTGTGAAATATTATATCAAGAATTGTAATTACATGCCCCTGTTGAACAGGGGTAGAAAAATTGGGCCTTTGGTGGTGCCACAACACTGTAAGCCCTCACAGTTACTCTTGGTGGGCGCAGGAACAGGCCCTGCTATGAAATATTAGATCAAAAATTGTAATTACATGCCCCTGTTAAACATTGGCAGAAAAATTGGGTCTTAGGCAGTGGTGGTGGTGCCACAACACTGTAACCCCTCACAGATACTCTAGTTGAGCGCAAGAACGAGCCCTGCTGCAAAATATTACAGCAAAAGTTGTAATTACACGCCCCTGTTAAACAGGGGCAGAAAAATTGGGCCTTAGGCGCTGGTGCCACAACACTGCAACCCCTCACATATACTCTAGTTGAGCGCAGGAACAAGCCCTGCTGCAAAATATTACAGCAAAAATTATAATTACACACCCCTGTTAAACAGGGGCAGAAAAACTGGGCCTTAGCCACTGGTGGTGGTGCCCAGAACCAAAAATGTTCTTAGAAGCTATCAACATAAACATTGAGGAGGAATAGGATAGTCAATCAGCATAACAGGATAATTACTCAGCATCAGCATAGGCAGTCTTGAAGGGATCTCACATTAATAAAAAAATTAATCGGTTACATCAGCATCAGATGCTTGGTAGCTGGTGATCCAAGACTGATTAATTCTTATGAAGGTAAGTCGATCAACCGAGTCGGTGGACAGGCGCACTCTGTGATCGGTTACAAAGCCTCCAGCAGCACTGAATGTGCGTTCCGAAAGAACGCTGGATGCAGGACAGGCCAGCAGCTCAATTGCATACTGTGCAAGCTCTGGCCAGTGATCCATCCTCAAGACCTAGTAACCCAGAGGATTTTCGGTTGGAAAGGTCTCCAAGTCTGATCTTGCCTCTAGGTATTCCTGCACCATGTAAATCAGACGCTGGCGATAGTTGCTAGAACCGATCAGACCTTGGGGGGGTCGGACTAAAAAATTGTCTGAACGCATCGGTCAGACAGCCATGTTCTCCACCGCTCCTTTTGTGACTGACCGAAGCCTCAGCAACACATTGTCCAGGACCAGGAAATTGTAACCTCCCAGGCTCTGGAAACGCATTGCACAAACCTTTCTGCAAGGCCTCCCGAAGATGTTTCATCCTCTGCTCCCTTTGCGACGGCTGGATAAGTTCCGCAACCTTACCCTTATAATGTGGATCAAGAAGGGTTGCCAGCCAGTAATGATCCCTCTCCTTGATCACATGAATCCGAGGGTCCTTTCGCAGGCTTTGCAGGATCAGGGAGGCCATGCAGCGTAGGTTTGCTGAGGCATTCGGTCCGGAGTCCTCTGGGCCACTAAGGACAACATGATCCACAGCCACCTCCTCCCAGCCACGTACAAGTCCATGGGTTTCTGGGGACTGTAAACAATCCCTTGAAGACTGCTGCTGATGCTGAGTGCTAGGCTCCACCTCCATGCTGACACAATCCTCCTCCTCCTCCACTTCCTGTGTGATCGGCGGGCCCGCAGGAACACTGTCTGGATAAAGGGGGCCTTGAGAGGTAAGGAAGTCCTCCTCTTCCTCACTCTGTTCTGCCTCAAGTGCCCTGTCCATTATTCCACGCAGCGTCTGCTCCAACAGGTACACAAGAGGGACAGTATTACTGATGCATGCACTGTCACTGCTCACCATCATCGTGGCCTCCTCAAATGGTGACATGACAGTGCATGCATTCTTGATCATGAGCCACTGGCGTGGCAAAAAAA
Organism: Rana muscosa; assembly: GCA_029206835.1. Classification (NCBI taxonomy): domain Eukaryota; kingdom Metazoa; phylum Chordata; class Amphibia; order Anura; family Ranidae; genus Rana; species Rana muscosa. Next base: position 630,675,189 of record CM055121.1, read on the forward strand.
AGCCAAGCTCCCCTGACCCTGTCCTGGTGCCATAGTCGCACAGGTACTCATTGATGGCCCTCTGCTGCATGTGCAGCTGCTGCAGCATGGCCAACGTTGAGTTCCATCTGGTGGGCATGTCACAGATTAGGCGGTTCTTGGGCAGGTTGTATTCCCTTTGGAGGTCAGCCAGCCGAGCACTGACATTATATGACCGGCGGAAATGCACACAGACTTTCCTGGCCTGCCTCAGGAGATCCTTTAAGCCAGGGTACCTGCACAAGAACCGCGGCACCACTAAATTAAGAACATGAGCTAAACAGGGCACATGGGTCAGGTGTCCCTGTCGGAGGGCGGAGAGGAGGTTGGTGCCATTGTCGCAAACCACCATTCCTGGCTGAAGCTGGTGTGGCGTCAACCACCTCTGAGCCTGCCCCTGCAGAGCTGACAGAATCTCTGCCCCAGTGTGGCTCCTGTCCCCTAAGCACACCAGCTCAAGCACCGCATGGCATCTTTTTGCCTGAGTGCTTGCATAGCCCCTTGAACGTCTACAGAGCACCGCTGGTTTCCGAGGACAAATCTATAGAGGAAGAGGCCATGGAGAAAGAAGAGGAGGGGGTGGAGGAGAAAGGTGTGTCAGAATCACCACTAGTAGCATTTTGGAGGCATGGTGGTGGAACAAGCTCCAACAATACTGCACCCTGTCCTGCATCCTTCCCAGCTGCCAGCAGAGTCACCCAGTGCGCAGTGAAAGATAGGTAATGTCCCTGTCCATGCCTGCTGGACCATGAGTCAGGGGTAATATGCACCTTACCGCTGACCGCCCTTTCCAGCGAGGCCAAGACATTGCCTTCCACACAGGGGCGTACCTAGAGAATTTGGCACCCGGGGCGGATCCTATATCTGGCACCCCCCCCCCACATTAAAATATAAAAACACCCCACTGTGCCCCCGGCATACCTCTGCATCCTTAAATATCTCTTTGTCACTACTGTGTACCCCCTCTCCACAACTGCACCTCTGGACCTCTTTACATTACACAGCACACCGCATCTCTGGGCCCCTTTACATTACACAGCACCCTGCACCTCTGGACCCCTTTACATTACACAGCACCCTGCATCTCTGGGCCCCTTTACATTACACAGCACCCTGCATCTCTGGGCCCCTTTACATTACACAGTCCCCTGCACCTCTGGGCCCCTTTACATTACACAGCACCCTGCACCTCTTGGCCCCTTTACATTACACAACACCCTGCATCTCTGGACCCCTTTACATTATACAGCCCCCTGCACCCCTTTACATTACACAGCACCCTGCATCTCTGGACCCCTTTACATTACACAGCACCCTGCACCTATGGGTCCCTTTACATTACACAGCACCCTACACCTCTGGACCCCTTTACATTACCCTGCACCTCTGGACCCCTTTACATTACACAGCACCCTGCATCTCTGGGCCCCTTTACATTACACAGTCCCCTGCACCTCTGGACCCCTTTACATTACACAGCACCCTGCATCCCTTTACATTACATAGCACCCTGCACCTCTGGACCCCTTTACATTACCCTGCACCTCTGGACCCCTTTACATTACACAGCACCCTGCATCTCTGGGCCCCTTTACATTACACAGTCCCCTGCACCTCTTGGCCCCTTTACATTACACAGCACCCTGCACCTCTGGACCCCTTTACATTACACAGCCCCCTGCCCTTCTGGACCCCTTTACATTACATAGCACCCTGCACCTCTGGACCCCTTTACATTACACAGCACCCTGCACCCCTTTACATTACATAGCACCCTGCACCTCTGGACCCCTTTACATTACATAGCACCGCACCTCTGGACCCCTTTACATTACACAGTCCCCTGCACCTCTGGACCCCTTTACATTACACAGCACCCTGCATCTCTGGACCCCCTGCATGTTACACAGAACGCCCCATTCAGTGTAGCCCCCCTTCAGTGCAGACCCCCCGTTCAGTGCAGATCCCCCGTTCAGTGCAGACGCCCCCCTGTTCAGAGTAGCCCCCCGTTCAGAGCAGCCCCCCTCGTTCAGTGTAGCCCCCCCGTTCAGTGTAGCCTCCCGTTCAGTGCAGCCCTCCGCTCAGTGTAGCCCCCTCATTCCGTGTAGCCCCCCTCGTTCCGTGTAGCCCCCCCTCATTCCGTGTAGCCCCCCTCGTTCCGTGTAGCCCCCCATGTTCAGTGTAGCCCCCGCTCAGTGCAGCCCCCCCCGTTCAGTGTAGCCCCCCCATTCAGTGCAGCCCCCCCGTTCAGTACCTCAGATCAGCGCAGCGGCACATGCATAGCAGGTCCCCTCCCCCTGTTTACACATAAACAGAGAGGAGGGGGAGGCGGCTTCACTCTCGGCTGTGCCTGTGTGTGTGTGTGTGTCTGTGTGACATCCAGGATAGCACAGACGGGCAACCCGCGGCCGCGAGAGGAGAGGAGGCTGCCTGTCTGTGCGATCCCGGATGTCACCCCCCCTGCACACCCCCTCTCCCTCGCCACTGTAGCTGCCTCACCTCTCCCTGCCTGTGTGTGCCTGTCAGTGTGCCGCTGCGGCGCTGCCACCGCGGCGGCGGGTGCAGTACACTGTACAATCACGGAGGGGGGTGGTTGTCTGACACCCCCCAGTGTGCTGTACCCGGGGGCGGGCCACCCCCCTCGCCCCCCCCTTAGTACGCCTCTGCTTCCACATGCCGGTAGAGATCCGGAATCGCCTTCCGTGAAAAAAAGTGGCATTTGGGAACCTGCACATTCCACAAATTCACGAAAGGGGGCAGAGTCTACCAGCTGAAAAGGGAGCAGTTGGAGTGCTAGCAATTTAGCCAAGCTAGCAACCACTGGGCATGTGGATGGCTGGGAGAGAATTTATTTTGCCGGTTTAGCAAGTGGGGTAGGGAAATTTGGCTGCTACAATCGGACATTGGTGTAGCGATAGCAGATTGCAAGTACTTGGCAGTGGCACACCTAATTCTACACCTTCATTCCTCTCAGTGCAGGTTTCTGAGAGGACTGAAGGTATAGTGGGGTTGGAGATCCCAGCTGATGAGGAGCAAGGAGAGGTCCGCCTTGTTCTTTGGTGTGGGTCTTTTAAGTATGCTTGCCAACGGACTGCATGGCAGGTCAACATATGTCTGGTCAAGCACGTGGTGCCCAAGCGGCTGCTGTTTTGGCCACGCTTGATACACCTTTAGACATATGTTGCAAACAGCAACGGTGCAATCTGCTGCACACGTCTCAAAAAAGGCCCACACCAAAGAACTTTTGGAAAAACGCGCAGAGTCAACAGCGCCCTGCACATGCGGAGCTCTGCGGCGTAATGCAGTCGGTTGGCTGCCCTTAAGCTGGCCCCTGGTGGGCATCCTGCCTCTTTGGAGATGTGCCTCCTCCTCCTCTGCCTCCTCCACCTCCTCCTTCTCCTCTCTCTTATCAGGCACCCACGTAGAGTCAGTGACCTCATCATCCCCTCCCTCCTCTTCACTGGAGCAAACCTGGCAGTATGCTGCAGCTGGGGGAACATGACTGCCAGTTTGTTGTCCTTCTTGGGCACCCCCTCTCTCTGGGCTCACGTTACTGCCTTCCTCAAGCTGGGTACCATCATCGGAGCCTTGAAAACGCTGCGCATCCTCCTGCAGCATGTACCCAACACTGTGGTTGAACAGTTCGGGGGACTCCACCTCCGTGCATGATGGTGGGGCTAAAGAAGGAGTAACTGATGACCTGAAGCCGATGGAATAGGCCGCTTTGGCGGTTGCATTGGCAGCCAAAGTACTCTGAGCCTGGGTGACAGAGGATGAGGAGGATGAGGACAGCTTGGTCATCCACTCTACCAACTCTTCTGCATGTTGTGGCTCAACACGGCCAGCTGCCGAAAAAAAGGACAAGCGTGCCCCACGGCCACGTGCTGAGGATGCACCGTGTCCACGACCAGCACTGTTGGCTCTAGACACAGAGCCTGCTTGCCCTCTTTTAGTGGCCTGTGACTGTCTGCCTCTCCTTGTTGGCCTTCCAGACATACTGTATTTGATGTATTTGTAATGTATTTGAATAGGTTCACCAGGAATGGCCTGCAGTGAGATCTAGCTGCACAGGATACAGTGTGTGTATATATATATATATATATATATATATATATATATATAATATGTATGTGTGTGTGTGTGTGTGTGTGTATATATATATACTGAATATACTGCAGCTAACTGAATCACCTGCCTGCCTGTAGTATATTAGGAAGAGCACAACAGGAACGGTCTGCAGTGAGATCTAGCTGCACAGGATACAGTATACTAACTGAATATACTGCAAATAACTAAATCAACTGCCTGCCTGTAGTATATTAGGAAGAGCACAACAGGAATGGTCTGCAGTGAGATCTAGCTGCACAGGATACAGTATACTGACTGAATATACTGCAGCTAACTGAATCAACTGCCTGCCTGTAGTATATTAGAAAGAGCACAACAGGAACGATCTGCAGTGAGATCTAGCTGCACAAGATACAGTATACTGACTGAATATACTGCAGCTAAATGAATCAACTGCCTGCCTGTTGCAGGGCCGTCTTTACCGCAGGGCAAAATGGGGCAGTTGCCCAGGGCCCTGTCACTGTTTGGGGTCCAAAGCAGAGCTGCCCCTTAAGCAGACACCTAATCCCGCAAATCGGCACATAATCGGCTCTGACAATCCCCATACAGTCTGTCACAAGCAGCTGCGGCATCAGCGTGCACAGTGCAGCAGTGCCAGTGCTGAATTTTCTCTAACAACAAGGAGGGAGCTGTGGGTGGGCGGGGCCTTGAGCTCCCCTGACGTTCTGGCCCCGCCCCTTGCTATGCATGCACAGTCACTGCTGCCTGTAACATGTTCAGAGGAGCAGAGGCCTCGGTAGGAGTATTCAGACTACGGAGTGGAGTGCTGTCAGAGTGCTGGATGGTCAAGGGAAACTACTGTGGAGAATTGACTGGAGCTGAGCTGGCCAGGAGGACAAGGTAGATCTTCTTCCTCCTCCCCTGGCTCCCCATGTGTAGAGATTTTAAAAACGTTGACCTGCAGTCCAGGCTGAGTGAGGCTGTGGCTGTATTTTTTATTACAGAGCACACAGCATTACAGCACATGGCATTACTGTATTTAACTGCTTGATGGGCTTATTTTGGGCCGGGCTTGTTCACATGTATGTGTTTTGGCGGCCCACGTTTGCGCAGGCACAGCAGCCCATTCATTTGAATGGGCTACCATGCCTGCGTTTCCTGCAGAAAAAAAATGTGCATGCATCATGTAATAGGCTGCGCACACCTATGCCCATCAAGCAGTGAAATTCAGCACTGTCTGTCCATTCTGCTTTTGCACCATGTGATTTACCTCCAGTTCCTGCACCAGAAAACTTGCTGCATTTTTAGATGTTTAGGCCACGCTTTTAAAAACAGTGCGATTGTGTGTGCAGGAACTGTAGGTAAGTCGCATGGTGCAAAAGCAGAATGGATTTCAAGACCACTGCCATTTTAAAATGCTGCATGTACCTTTTTTTCTGCAGGAAACGCAGGCATGGCAGCCCATTCAAATGAATGGCTGTAATGTAAAAGGTGCATGCAGCATTTTAAAATGGCAGTGGCCTTGAAATCCATTCTGCCTGCCTGTAGTATATTAGGAAGAGCACAACAGGAACGGTCTGCAGTGAGATCTAGCTGCACAGGATACAGTATACTAACTGAATATACTGCAGCTAACTGAATCAACTGCCTGCCTGTAGTATATTAGTAAGAGAACAACAGAAACAGTCTGCAGTGAGATCTAGCTGCACAGGATACAGTATACTGACTGAATATACTGCAGCTAACTGAATCAACTGCCTGACTGTAGTAAATTAGGAAGAGCACAACAGGAACGGTCTGCAGTGAGATCTACCTGCACAGGATACAGTATACTGACTGAATATACTGCAGCTAACTGGTTCAACTGCCTGCCTGTAGTATATTAGGAAGAGAACAACAGGAACAGTCTGCAGTGAGATCTAGCTGCACAGGATACAGTATACTGACTGAATATACTGCAGCCAACTGAATCAACTGCCTGCATGTACTATATTAGGAAGAGCACAACAGGAACGGTCTGCAGTGAGATCTAGCTGCACAGGATACAGTATACTGACTGGATATACTGCAGCTAACTGAATCAACTGCCTGCCTGTAGTATATTAGGAAGAGAACAGGAACAGTCTGCAGTGAGATCTAGCTGCACAGGATACAGTATATGTCATGCCCTGTTCCAAGCCACATTCCTGCCTGGATAATGTGTCCGGGTTTCAGGTGGACTGAAACCCGGACACATGATTCAAAACCCGGACTGTCCGGGTGAATCCTGGACAGGTGGCAACCCTAGTGTCTGTTTTTTGAGATGTTGGGGTAAAGAGAAAAATTGCATGGGGGGGGGGGCCCAAAAATTTTTTTTGCCCAGGGCCATGGGCGTCCGCTGAACTTTTTTCAGGGGGGGGCATCATTTTAAGGTCATCTATGCTCGGTCACTTTTTGACAATGTCATGAAGGGGAGGGGCTTAGTCATTATCACATAAAGCGCAGGCATGCAAAGGTTTGAGAAACCTGATGCAACTATCAAGCAACTAGCAGCGCCCCTGCTCCATTTACCAGAGAACTCGGCAGCGGCGCCGTGACAGGGAGAGGAGAGCTGCGGGCTGTCTGGGGAGAGGGAGAGGCTCTAATTGAATTTGCCGTGCCGCCTTGCTTCCTGCCCGCAGCCTGTTTTCCTCCCCGAGAATCACGGCACTGGATTCCAGGGGGGGGCAAACGCCCTCCCTTGCCCTATGGAGCGGACGCCCATGCATATTAAAGACGGCCCTGGCCTGTAGTATATTAGGAAGAGAACAACAGGAACAGTCTGCAGTGACATCTAGCTGCACAGGATACAGTATACTGACTGAATATACTGCAGCTAACTGAATCAACTGCCTGCCTGTAGTATATTAGGAAGAGTACAACAGGAACGGTCTGCAGTGAGATCTACCTGCACAGGATAAGGTATACTGACTGAATATACTGCAGCTAACTAAATTAACTGCCTGCCTGTAATATATTAGGGAGAGAACAATAGGAATGGTCTACAGTGAGATCTACCTGCACAGGATACGGTATACTGACTGGATATACTGCAGCTAACTGAATCAACTGCCTGCCTGTAGTATATTAGGAAGAGCACAGCAGGAACGGTCTGCTGTGAGATCTAGCTGCACATGATACAGTATACTGAATGAATATACTGCAGCTAACTGAATCAACTGCCTGCCTGTAGTAAATTAGGAAGAGCACAACAGGAACAGTCTTCAGTGAGATCTACCTGCACAGGATACAGTATACTGACTGAATATACTGCAGCTAACTGGTTCAACTGCCTGCCTGTAGTATATTAGGAAGAGAACAACAGGAACAGTCTGCAGTGAGATCTAGCTGCACAGGATACAGTATACTGACTGAACATACTGCAGCTAACTGAATCAACTGCCTGCCTGTAGTATATTAGGAAGAGCACAACAGGAACGGTCTGCAGTGAGCTCTAGCTGCACAGGATACAGTATACTGACTGAATATACTGCAGCTAACTGAATCAATTGCCTGCCTGTAGTATATTAGGAAAAGCACAACAGGAACGGGCTGCAGTTAGATCTAGCTGCACAGGATACAGTATACTGACTGAATATACTGCAGCTAACTGAATCAACTGCCTGCCTGTAGTATATTAGGAAGAGCACAGCAGGAACGGTCTGCAGTGAGATCTACCTGCACAGGATACAGTATACTGACTAAATATACTGCAGCTATCTGAATCAGCTGCCTGCCTGTAGTATATTAGGAAGAGCACAACAGAAATGGTCTGCAGTGAGATCTACCTGCACAGGATACAGTATACTGACTGAATATACTGCAGCTAACTGAATCAACTGCCTGCCTGTAGTATAATAGGAAGAGCACAGCAGGAACGGTCTGCAGTGAGATCTACCTGCACAGGATACAGTATACTGACTGAATATACTGCAGCTAACTGGTTCAACTGCCTGCCTGTAGTATATTAGGAAGAGAACAACAGGAACAGTCTGCAGTGAGATCTAGCTGCACAGGATACAGTATACTGACTGAACATACTGCAGCTAACTGAATCAACTGCCTGCCTGTAGTATATTAGGAAGAGCACAACAGGAACGGTCTGCAGTGAGCTCTAGCTGCACAGGATACAGTATACTGACTGAATATACTGCAGCTAACTGAATCAATTGCCTGCCTGTAGTATATTAGGAAAAGCACAACAGGAACGGGCTGCAGTTAGATCTAGCTGCACAGGATACAGTATACTGACTGAATATACTGCAGCTAACTGAATCAACTGCCTGCCTGTAGTATATTAGGAAGAGCACAGCAGGAACGGTCTGCAGTGAGATCTACCTGCACAGGATACAGTATACTGACTAAATATACTGCAGCTATCTGAATCAGCTGCCTGCCTGTAGTATATTAGGAAGAGCACAACAGAAATGGTCTGCAGTGAGATCTACCTGCACAGGATACAGTATACTGACTGAATATACTGCAGCTAACTGAATCAACTGCCTGCCTGTAGTATAATAGGAAGAGCACAGCAGGAACGGTCTGCAGTGAGATCTACCTGCACAGGATACAGTATACTGACTAAATATACTTCAGCTAACTGAATCAGCTGCCTGCCTGTAGTATATTAGGAAGAGCACAACAGGAATGGTCTGCAGTGAGATCTACCTGCACAGGATACAGTATACTGACTGAATATACTGCAGCTAACTGAATCAACTGCCTGCCTGTAGTATATTAGGAAGAGCACAACAGGAACGGTCTGCTGTGAGATCTAGCTGCACATGATACAGTATACTGACTGAATATACTACAGCTAACTAAATCAACTGCCTGCCTGTAATATATTAGGAAGAGAACAATAGGAATGGTCTGCAGTGAGATCTACCTGCATAGGATACGGTATACTGACTGGATATACTGCAGCTAACTGAATCAACTGCCTGCCTGTAGTATATTAGGAAGAGAACCACAGAAACAGTCTGCAGTAAGATCTAGCTGCACAGGATACAGTATACTGACTAAATATACTGCAGCTATCTGAATCAGCTGCCTGCCTGTAGTATATTAGGAAGAGCACAACAGGAATGGTCTGCAGTGAGATCTACCTGCACAGGATACAGTATACTGACTGAATATACTGCAGCTAACTGAATCAACTGCCTGCCTGTAGTATATTAGGAAGAGAACAACAGGAACAGTCTGCAGTGAGATCTAGCTGCACAGGATACAGTATACTGACTGAATATACTGCAGCTAACTAAATCAACTGCCTGCCTGTAATATATTAGGAAGAGAACAATAGGAATGGTCTGCAGTGAGATCTACCTGCATAGGATACGGTATACTGACTGGATATACTGCAGCTAACTGAATCAACTGCCTGCCTGTAGTATATTAGGAAGAGAACCACAGAAACAGTCTGCAGTAAGATCTAGCTGCACAGGATACAGTATACTGACTAAATATACTGCAGCTATCTGAATCAGCTGCCTGCCTGTAGTATATTAGGAAGAGCACAACAGAAATGGTCTGCAGTGAGATCTAGCTGCACAGGATACAGAATACTGACTGAATATACTGCAGCTAACTGAATCAACTGCCTGCCTGTAGTATATTAGGAAGAGCACAACAGGAACGGTCTGCAGTGAGATCTAGCTGCACAGGATACAGTATACTGACTGAATATACTGCAGCTAACTGAATCAATTGCCTGCCTGTAGTATATTAGGAAGAGTACAACAGGAACGGTCTGCAGTGTCTAAATGTGTCCAAATGACATCATACATGATGTCATCAGAGGCATGTATGTATGATGAAACTAGTAGGGCGGAGTTTATGTCCAGCGATATCACGCTACTCTGATCTGCATATTTTTATGTGAGAACCTTTTTATTCACTTGTTACATTGTATTGGACCTGTGGTCACTTTTAATGGCATTTTTTTTTTCAATAAAACCACTCTGGTTTTACGCTATGTGGTGACGTTTTGCCTTTTTTACATAAACCTCCATGAGAAAGAGAGTGATTGACCAGCACCACCCTTCTCTACCTCCAGTGGATGGATCCTTCATGATGTGCGATTCAATGCATGATTAGACTCCTATAATGTGGAGTCTGGCTATCTGGTAAGGGCACATCTGGTGTGCAATCACTCACTATTATTTGGACACGTGTTGCAACAATATATCACTTCATTTCTGTATGGACTTATATGGAAATCCTATGGACTGACTACTGTCACCTTATTTCATTTCACATGGTATATTATTATTTTTGTACTTAGAGCAGAAATTGTTGTTTATATGTATTTTGACACAACTTGTTCTGTTGTATAATTACCAGCAGCTTGCTTCTTCTTTTTTTTTTTTTTTCTTTTTTTCACTTTTACCTGTGCAACCACAACCCCTCCCCATTTAAAACTACTGTTCTCTATCTCCACCTTCTTTTCCTGTCCCCAATTCAGCTAGGGATTTTTCAGCTGTAGTGGCACATTCTCAGTTTTCAAAGAGTTTCTATGCTGAACATTTCCTCCTTATCACATCTGAGCAGTCCATGTGATAGAGCCACACATGTGGGCATATACACTGTGTTAAATGACAGCCCACTCCCTCCCTCCTCCTCCATACTCACTAACCAGCTAAACGCAATGAGGGGGAAGGTTATTACATGTAGATTAATGGAGGCTTCATCTCCCTCTTATTCTATGACACATTCTGGAATGGTGTGACAGCCTGTGACTGGCAGAAATCTGCACGCACACTATGTTATTTCTACAAAATAATAAAGATTTGATTTCAAATATATGTTTGTATGCCAATTTAAAACAGTTTGATATTATTTATTTTGAACATGTGACCAGCAGCAGAGGACTAGAAGCTCCTCCTGATTACGTTTTCCTGCAGACAGGCTGGGAAAGATCTGGGTCATGTGACAGCTGTATGTCAATTAGGAAAAGGGTACTTAGATGTTTTTTTTATTTAAAATAATTGCACTGCCATCATCCACATACAGAAAGCGGAGGGACAATGTAATTTAACCCCTTCATGACCGATATGGCACTGCGCTACTTTAACTGCCAATTGTGCGGTCGTGCAATGCAGTACAAAAATAAAATTGATGTACTTTTTTCCCACAAATAGAGCTTTCTTTTGGTTGTATTTCATTACCTCCCTTGGTTTTTATTTTTTGCACTATAAACAAAAAAAGACCGACAATTTTGAAAAGAAAACATTATTTTTTTACTTTCTGCTATAAAACACATTTAATAAAAAATCTAATTTCTTCTTCAATTTAGACCATTCTGCTACATGTTTTTGGTAAAAAAAATCCCAATAAGCATATTTATTAAAAGTTATAGCGTCTACAAACTATATTTTTAGTGAATTGTTGTTTTTTTTTTTTTTTGTTTTTTTACTAGTAGTGGCTTCGATCAGCGACTTATAGCAGGACTGCAACATTACGGCGGACACTAACTGACGCCTTTGACACTTTTTTGGGGACCAGTGACACTAATACAGTGATCAGTGCTAAATTTGCACTGTAACTGTACTAATGACACTGGCAGGGAAGGGGTTAACATCAGGGACAATCAAACGGTTAAATGTGTTCCATGGGAGTGTTTTCTAACTGTGGAAGTGGGTGCTTGTACTGTAAGAAGACAGAGGGCCGTGTTCCTGCTTAGCAGAAACACAAGAGCTCTGTCTTCTCCTGTCACAGAGTTTTGATCTTCCTTGTTTACATAGGCAGACCGCCGTTCTGTCTGCCTCAGGAACGATCGGCGGACACCGGATCCCCTAGGCCTGCTGATTGTCTCCGGCCCAAACCCAGGGACCGAAATCGCATACAGGTACGTGATTTCGCGCTGAAGGGCCGCCCTGCCGCAGTATATATGCGTGGGGCGGCATGGAAGCGGGTAAACAGTATGTGTTTAGTATCACTTTTAGTAATTGTTCTACTTTATGTTTGATAGAAATTACTGTTCATTCATTCATTTTGAGGATAAGTATTAAGAGAAATATGTATGCAAGATTTATTTTTGAGAACAGCAAATGCTTAAATTCACTCTTCATGGTGAAAAATGGGAATACACAGCAGCTTCATTACATCACCTACTGCGCTGCTGGTTAGCCCCACCCACAGACTTAGGCTGTGCACTGCGGAGGAGAGAGATATGAGTAATGTGATCAGATTAAAATAGCTAGAAAATGTATTTATCCTACTTGGAAAAGTGAGATCTAGGGATGAATTTTTTGTTGTATTGGTCTTCCCAACTTATATGGCGAATGGGATGTAGATGATACTGACAATTTAGAAAAGAGATGCTTACTGTAATGTGTACACTTTATAAAAATGATCATGTTACATTCCTTACACATTGGAGTTGATTTACTAAAACTGGAGAGTGCAAAATCTGGTTCAGCTCTGCATAGAAACCAATCAGTTTCCAGGATTTTATTGTCAAAGCTCAAAGAGGAAGTAAACTGCCATGGGTTTTACTTCCTCTTTTGCTACATGAACAGCCTGCAAATGTGAATCATAATGGGCTAGTATGCATCGCATATTAGCCCATTATGTGACACTTACCTGCAAAAGAATCCAGCGATGTCCCCACAGTAGGAAGCGTCCATCTTCTGTCTCCTCTTCCTTCCAGGGCTGCGGACTCCGGCGCTGTGATTCGCCGGAGCCGCGAGACGTCACTCCCGCACATGCGCACAAGAGCCGCAAGTCACGGCACGGGCTGGGGAAGAAACGGCACTTAGTTTCGTTTCTTCCCCGCGCATGCGCCGTTAACATTTGCGGCGGATTACAAGTGAAATATCTCCTAAACGGCGCACGTTTAGGAGATATTTCCACTACCTATAGGTAAGCCTTATTCTAGGCTTACCTATAGGTAGAAGTAGTCAAAAGCAGTTTACAACCACTTTAAGGCCCCTTTCACACTGGGGCGGTTTGCAGGCGCTATTTTGCTAAAAATAGCGCCTGCAAACCGAGCCTAAACAGCGGCTGCTGTCTCTCCAATGTGAAAGCCCAGAGGGCTTTCACACTGGAGCGGTGCGCTAACAGGACGTGAAAAAAAGTCCTGCTAGCCGCATCTTTGGAGCGATGAGAGGAGCGGTGTGTTTACCGCTCCTACACCGCTCCTTCCCATTGAAATGCATGGGACACCGCGGTAATACCGCCCGCAAACCGCGGCTGTAGCTGTGGTTTGCGGGTGGTATTAACCCTTTTTCGGCCACTAGCGGGAGTTAAAACCACACCGCTAGCGGCCAAATACCTCAGCAATCCCGACGGTATAGCACCGCTAAAAATAGCGGCGCAATACCACCACCGCACACACCGCCCCAGTGTGATACCGGCCTAATTGAATAAGCTGAATTTAGAAGCTGATTGGCTCCCATGCACAGCTGCACCAGATTTTGCAGCACTCTTCAGTTTTATTAAACAAACCCCACTGTTCTGACATTTGCACATTTAAATATGACTGGCCTCTGTTCTGAATGGACCTTATTTACAATCACACTTTGATATCTATACTTTAGCCAACTGTGTATCCACCCAACCACCCAGGGGTAAAGTTCTAGCTTGTACAACTTTTTATTATTATGTGGAACAGTAATAACCACCTTGCCGAAATCAGGATAGGCTGATTGCACAAGACAACACCCTGGTTCAGTACATTTGTAATAATTTTTCAAAAATCCTAGCAGATTAATCTGACATGGTCTGCCCTCAGTAAAGCCATACTGCTTTGGGTCCAGCAAATTGTTTTTTTAAGTGATCAGCAATCTTTCTTTTTAGAAGTTATTGCGGTACTTTTACTACTATGTATGTTAACCCCACTGGCCTATAGTTTTCAGCTTCTTCTTTACTACCCATCTTTTGGAAAGACACATTATTATATGTCCACCAGTCATGGGGAACTTCTCCTGTTAGAAGAGGTTGATTGTAAAATCAATTAATTGTCCATCAACTATACCTTAAAAGTTTTTTTTTAATGAGGAGATGAATATCATCAGGACCAATTGCTTTTTAAAGCCTAATGCCTTGTACACACGGTCGGATTTTCTGTTGGAAAAAAATCAGATGGTTTTTCCGACGGAATTCCGCTCAAGCTTGGCTTGCATACACACGGTCACACCAAATTCCGACCGTCAAAAACGCGGTGATGTACAACACTACGACGAGCCGAGAAAAATGAAGTTCAATGCTTCCGAGCATGCGTCGACTTGATTCTGAGCATGCATGGTTTTTAGTGCATCGGAATTGCATACAGACGAATGGATTTTCCGATAGATAGAGGACGGAAAAAGTCCGATGGGGCATACACATGGTCGGAATATCCGATGAAAAGCTCCCATCTGACTTTTTCCATCGGAAATTTCGACCGTGTGTACAGGGCATTATTCAAGCCAGTTCATCTGCTACCACTGCCTCTAGAAACCCTGATAATGAACCTTCACATTTACATACCTTCTCCATGCATTATTCAGGCTGGTCTGGTGATGTTACCACAGGATCCTTTTCTTTTCCAGTAGTGGCATGGGGGGCAGGCAATCTTCCAGGACTGAGCGGGCCAGTCTTGAAATACTGTGAGCCCAACCTGCATAATAGGGGTGTAAATGACAGACTTGTTAGAATGGGGGAACTACTTGCTGATTGTATTGTACTGTTACTTATTTAAGTTCAGTGGCTAGAGGCCAAGCTGCTTCACCGAACCCCACATACAGAAGCATAAAATACTTTGCAGAGACATTTTGAGAGATACAGCGTTGAGTGTTTAATTTCTCCATGAGCTCTTCTCACACTGTACTATCGACCATGTTAAACCTGAAGTTAAAGAAGGGAAACATCACACTTACTTCGCAAGACCCCCCACACTGTGGTTCCAGGCCCAGTCCCTAGGCAGGTTCAGTTCTACAGTGGGTCCTAAAATAGGGACCCAGACACTTGGTGGGATGCACAAAGTGCCAGGCCACCCTGCCTACGGAACGTTTCTTATTGGCTACCACCATTCCATGGCTGCTCTTTTTCGTCTTTTTACTCCTCATTTCATAACCCAAAGGATTAACTTATGGTTATATATTTTGTTCCCCAGCTCACCAATACACTGTGGAAGCACATTCACTCTCGCTCTTCACCAACTAAATCAGATCAGACTTTTTTACTGAACCAGAACTTCTTTTACTGTATTAATTCAGTGCTCATACTGTACAGATTCCAACCCTTCAATAAAATTCACAGAATGGTACCATTTCTAGGCAAACAGGGCATTTATAGTTTTCCCTTCACAAAGGGGTGTGCTGTGGTGCTCAAATTTTACATTGTGCTTTCTCCCAATAAATGGATCAATAGGTTCAGTCCATAGTCCAGTATCAGGATCCCGCTGAGAGGCAACCCCACTCCTTAAAGTGGATGTAAACCCTCTTCTATACCCAGTGAAGTGAACAGCCTCAGATGAAACAAATCTCCCTACATAGGTTTTACTTGCCTTTCTACACTCTTTAGAAAGTGCAGATTGTGTTACAAATCTTTCTTCTTTCTTCCAGCAGTGGGTGTGGAGTCTGGGATTACACTGTGTGAGAGCTGATTGGAGGAAAGGCACACACCCCCACTCCACATAGGCAGAGGAACGAAGGAATATGCAGAGATGTAGTGGGAATAGACAATAGCTCTCTGTTTATCTACCTCTAAGCTCCCTCCCCGACACAAATTTTGAGCTACAGTGGAACCTCGGATTGTGAGTAACACAGTTAACGAGGGTTTCACATTACGAGCAATTTTTTTTTTTAAATCCTGACTCGGTTTGCGAGTGTTGTCTCGCAAAATGAGCAGGATTCAAGCCTCTGCGATGGCCAGAGGTGCGGGGGCGCTGGTGACACTTGGAGCCGTTCGAAAAAACTCAGAAACACTCAGAAATACTCTGCTCCCAAGTGTTTCTGAGCCTTTCCAAGGGTTTCCGAGTGCAGCCGTGCTGTCTCCGAGTATTTCCGAGTCTCTCCGCCCCCCCCCCCCACCTCTGGCCACATGCAGTATTGCATGCCATGGAAGTCAATGTGGAACTAATTATTTTCATTTCCATTGACTTCTATGGGGAAACGCGCATTGATATGCGACTGTTTTGGATTACAAGCATTCTCCTTGAACGTATTATGCTTGTAATCCAAGGTTCCACTGTACTGTTATCTTGTGTGTCGGAGAACTTGTCAGAAGTGACTCTGCTGATAACAGAGGAACAGAGCAGGAGAAAGACACAGCACTTAGAGCTTTGGAGAGAGATAAGTAAACACTACAGATATATGTTCTTAGGTCAAATTTCATGAATGGGATTTACAACCACTTTAAAGAAGAGTTCCAGCCCCCCCCACTAAAAAACTAAAAGTCAGCAGCTGACTTTTAATATTAGGACACTTACCTGCCCAGGGAGGCTGCAATGTCAGCACCCCAGCCGATTATCCGATAGGCTCTCGAGTGCTGCTGCCACTGCCATTTGTGGTAAGGGAAACCAGCTGGGAAGCCTTTCGCCTTCACAGCCGGTTGCCTACTGTGCTGTGCTTTCTAACTGGCCCGGTGGCAGAGGAAGAAGGAGGGGGGCCGGACTTCCTGCGATGAGGTTTGTGGTGAGGCCTCCCAGAAGTGGGGATGGGTACCTGTCAAAAACAGGTACCTGCTCCCCCCCTGAAAGATGCCAAATGTGGCACCGGAGGGGGGGGAGCAAACAAGCGGAGCTTCCCCTTTTGGGTGGAGCTTTGCTTTAAGCAACAATTATATCTTGCATGTATGGCTCAGCTTCCAACAGACCAACGGCCACAAGATCTCAGCTTAGGGTTGCCACCTGTCCGGTTTTGACCCGAACACTACGGGATTAGCATGCTGTGCCCAGGTTTCCCTCTGCCTGACACCCGGACACCAGTGCCACTGACAGTGGGTACCATGGGGCCTCCTGTAAGGGCCCCAGCACACAGGTGGACCCGGAAAGCTGGGGGATTGGAATGGCGGTCAGGGGGGGGGGAGATTAAAGAGCAGTCAAAACATAAGGGAGAGACAGAGGCGAATGGCAGCTGCTGGTGTGGAAGTTTTTAATAAAATAATTGTTTAAAAAGAATCCACTCACTCTCCATGTCAGAAGTATATATGTCAGTCTGTGAACTCCGCTGTCCCATTCTCCCGATCCACGCTGCTGTTTGACCGAATCGCTGGAAGAAGCCAAGGATGCAGAGCCGTAGGGAAACTGCAGTGAGCTGTCAGCCTGGGATGCTGTGACCAATCAGAGTGTTCCAGAAGCTTACAGTTTACATGAGTTTCCCGTGGCTCACTGTTTTCTCTAGCAATTCAGTGATCAGAGCAGCGGGAATCAGGAGAATGGGGCAGCGGAGTTCACAGACTGACATTTACAGCTCTGACATGGAGAGTGAGTGGATTGTTTTTAAACATTTATTTTATTAAAAACTTCCACACCAGCAGCTGCCTGTCGTCTCTCTCTCCCTTATGTTTTGACTCCTCTGTGTTTGCCCCCCTCCTCTGTAATTACCCACCTCCTCTGTAATTGCCCCCCATCTCTGTTATTGCCCCCCCTCTGTAATTGTCCCCCCCTCTGTAATTGTCCCCCCCTCTGTAATTGCCCCCCTCGCCTGCCGCTCCGATCCCCCTGCTGTCCGGGCCTGCCTTTGTGCTGGGGCCCCGTGGTACCCCGCGTCGGCTGCCATGGGGGTATTGGAGGGAGGAGGATTTGTAATAGGAGGGGATGGGGATAATGTCACCCCAATCGCGAAGCGAAACTTCTTTTGGGTGACAGGCATCCCACGATTCTGTTTATGTGATTTTGCGCCGATTTGTCGGGTGATAATCGCAGCAAAATCACGCCGCGGTTGGGGTGCCAGTGTGTAAATTGTTCACTGGCAGGCTGTTTAAATACTATTCACCCTATTTAAAACACAGAACATTGTATTTTGTATTTACTGACGTTGTTAAATTCAGGAGCTCAAATGTCATCCTCTTTAGAAACATATAGATTATGAAATGGATTGAATTTTAAAGTGGATCTAGTTGTAATATAGAAAACTGCCACCAGGGAGCACTGTTCTACATCACATATTTCTATAGTCTTGAATGTATTTTGTCCTCTCTCTTGTGCTTTGAGCTTTGAAAAGAATACACATGTTTTCTGCATGTTTGCACTCACTAGAAAGTACAGGGCTAGAAATAGCATCATAAACCCCCCAAACAAGTTTGCCTGAAAATGTGGATATATAGAAGATATACCTGAGTGAAAACAAAGGCCTTTCCCCTTCTGGCGAAGTATAATAATAACAATTTGCTAGGAAATAGTTAACTAATCCTTTATGCGAGGAAATGACTGCTGTGCTCTTCATAATAAATGATATTTTATGTCTGCACATCTTAGACAGCTGGTTGCTTATCATCCATAATCTGCCAGGTTTTCTGTTCTCTGCTGGCTGTGCATTAATGCTCCGCTACCTTATATGACATGCTGACCTACTTCTGCGGAGATCAGAACGGCTCATCCAACTTAAAGAAAGCCGCAGGGGGCCCAGATCGTACAGTATGTGAGAGGTGAAATGAGGTAACGGGGATTCTACTGCAAAACATTCATTGTGCCGCTTCTGTTCTCAATAGACTTATGACAGACATAATAATTCTATAGGCAGCCTATGGATTTGTTGGAAAAGCATGCTGTTTTCTCACATAAAGCTATTTCTGGTACACACAAACAGATTACAACAAGAACGAAAAAAATGTATTATTCATTTTCTCTGGAACAAGACATATTTATCGTGGTTCACAACACAGCTACATTCGAAAGAAGCCATTATGAGAACTAGTCTGTACAGTATATAACAAAAATTGGCCTTAAGGTTTGTAATTTTGTGCCTAATTGAAAGTGAGATAAAGGGACTAAACGCCAACAAATATTTGCTACAGAGTATAGAGAGATGGTGTTGGGTAAACAACCCCGGCCCATGCCGCTAGTCTATGTGGTTGGGTGCATTGGTACTCCCTTTGATTTAAACACATTTTTTGGGGGGGGGGGGTATTGCGTTTATAGGGTCGTTTGGTTTTTGAATAATTTATAGTTTTTTTGTGTTTTTTTTCACTGTTTGTCTATGTGATTGTATTTTCTTTGTTTAAAAGAAAACAAGAAAAATTTGGTTAATGGGGGATCGTTTTTTGGCAGAACATGCCCAGGATAGTTGGCGAGTGTCAGGAAGCTATGGTGACACGTCAGGCGCACAAACTTATTGCCCATGGAATGCTATCCAAGTGTGTGCATGTGCACATGAATGTACATGTGCATATGAATGCATGCACATGTGGAAACACGTCCACAGTGTCCATTGGTGCCAGATGGCCTATTTTAAGGATGCTCAGATTCATGCTCAGTGCTGACTGGTCTTCAGCTGTTCCTCTGTGCCCTGCTTGTATCCTGTATGCTATCCGTTGCTGACCTGGCTTGTTATTGACCTGACCTTGGATCCTGTTTATGCTTCTGCTTATCTATTCCTGACCTCGGCTTACCCTTGACCATGTTCCTGTCTAATGCTTCGGTACATCATTGCCTGTTCGTTGTTGACCCTGGCTTCCCCTCTGACTATGCTTTCGTCTCCTGTTTGGCTCCATGTTATTCCAGAGTGCCTGCTCTGGATTTCCTTCGTCCCAGCTCCAGTTGTCATGTTGTGTTCCTGCTTCAAGCCTGCTGGGAGCTTCTACAAGCCACAAATCCAGAACCTGCAATACCGGTGGAGTGCCCCTTTAACCTCAGCTGATCTACCCTGCATTGCTTCTGTTCCTGACCTGATGGCCTGCCTGACCCACTGAGTCTACATCTCCTGCCACAAGTTCTGCTGTCAACACCTGCTGGTACTTGTGTACCTCCTGTCCCTCAGCACCATCTGTTCCACCTTAAGTGGGGCCTGGGATGGAGATTCAAGAGAGGCCGACCTTGTCAGTTTAGGCTCCTACCAGGAACATGACAAAGGGACTTCTGTAACTCTTAGGAGCCTTTTAATGCATTTGCACCTCTAACTAAAATGATGAAAGGTTGCCAAAATGTTGCTTTTCAACCCCTATAAAAAGCATGCAAAACATTCTTGGCAAAATTCAGCTGGAACTGAAATGCAAACATGCAAAAACCATGCAAGATGCATTTTGAGTTCCATTGTGTCTGTAGGATAAGGTGACCAGATTTTTTAAATGAAATCCGGGGACATATTTTTTTTTTTACTAGTAATAGTGGCAATCAGCGACTCTCTGCCCATCGCCACCGCCACCCGCCTCACAGCCTGTCAATTTTTACTCTCCGGCCCCGGCTACAACTGGGTGGGGAGCAGAGGAAGATCACTCCACCAGGGAAGGCAAGGAGATAAGCAGGCAGACGGCTGGCCGGGACTTGAGCCAAGGCAGAAGAACATGCGAGCAGAGCTGATTGGGCATGCACCCGAAACTGAAGAAATATTCCCTCCGCTCCGACCAGCACATGATCATCAGAAAGGGGCACAGATAATGGAAAAAAATACACCCCCCCCCCAAGCTAGTAGGAGCGGCGCAGTGGGGGTGTGTAATTCAGAATTATTATTTTTTTATTCTGCACTGACTGTCTTTGAAATTGCCCCAGCCCCTGTTCAAATCCAATCTGGGGACAAAACCGGGGACAGACTTGGTCCGGGGACAGTGTCCTCAATCCGGGGACTGTCCCCTGAAACCGGGGAGGTCTGGTCACCCTACTGTAGGAATGACCTTTGCAGTCAAGCTAGTGGTCAATAAAAGAAACTATGGTATTCTATGGTATTCACAATACAGAGCATAAAGTCCCGGGATCCATGCCAATAGGCAGACTTGATGAGCTGCACATAGATGTATAAATCTTCCTGGGGCAACAGCAGAATAAATGCAGTGGTAGCTGGACATTTCTTTATTTTTTCTAGCCCAAATAAACTGAAGAATAATACTAAAATGTAGGTAACAGGCCATTGTAACAGATGGAACAAAAGAACACAAGGTGTAGCATTCTGCTGCACAAGCCAGTGTGCTGACCGCTGCTCCTGACATGCTATTAAACCCTAGGCTCATTTGCAGAGATAAATCAAATCTTCTTATGTGAAGAGGTAATTGTCTCTAATTTACTGTGTAATGTGTTCTCTTCAAATATCCAATCAGGTGCAGGAGAATTTCAAAAATTTACAATCTCCTTCACACGATTGGATGCTGAACACGGGTGGTTTTATGAGCTTCAATGCACTTTAGCTAGCTTCACACTTTATTAAACCAAGCCCTATGTTTCAGGAAAATAAATCATAGTCTATATATAGTAAGGATAATACATCAAAGAGGAGGTGTGATCTATAGAAACCCATCAGTCTTCTTGTGTTTTTTTTTATGTAGGTTGATAAATGAAAGTATACCATTGTTTAATTGGATTGTGATTCTTTCTGTAGTTTCTTCCTAAAATAAAAATTCAAATTTATGCAACATACATGAACCAGTGCAGACATATATGAGCCCATAACAGTCAATCATATTTTAGATCAGCCCTCAAAAATTCCACTCGCCTGCTTGCAATTTGCGAGTGGATTTTGAGGGCTGGGCGAGTGTGGGCTGCCTGGGAGCGGGGGGGCGATCGTGGGGGAAGAGAGAGGAGAGGAGAGTCGCCGCCGCCACCACCACGTTGATCAGTGCGCGGGGAACATAACAGCTTTCATTTCAATAGCTGTGTGTTCCCCGTCGCGCGTCGTCATATATAGCCCCTCCCCCTTGTCCGGGCACTTTGATAGACAGATCACCCGCCCCAGGATTGGACAGGTGATCTGTCTATCAAAGTGCCCGGACAAGGGGGAGGGTCTATATATGACGGCGCGTGACGGGGAACACACAGCTATTGAAATGAAAGCTGTTATGTTCCCCGTGTGCTGATCAACCAGACAGCGGCGGTGGCGGGGGGGCTCTCTCTTTTTTCTACACAGGTAGGACACATGGCTGCATTGGGGACACAAGCCTGCATTTGGGGACAGATGGCTGCATTGGGGACAGATGGCTGCATTGGGGACATATGACTGCATTTGGGGACACATGGCTGCATTTGGGGACACATGGCTGCATTGGGGACATCTGGCTGCATTTGGGGACACATGGCTACATTGGGGACACATGGCTGCATTGGGGACACAAGGCTGCATTTGGGGACACATGGCTGCATTGGGGACACATGGCTGCATTGGGGACATAAGGCTGCATTGGGGACAGATGGCTGCATTTGGGGACACATGGCTGCATTGGCGGTCACAGGCTGCATTGGCGGTCACAGGCTGCATTGGGGGGGGCAGGCTGTATTGGTGGACACAGGCAGGCTGCATTGGCGGACACGGGCAGGCTGCAGTTTTGGACATGGATAAAGTTGTTAATATTTATTTTTAACTTAATTCTGCATAAACAATTTAAGTGTAATTTCATGAGATAATTTGAGGGCGTGTTTAGGGGCGGGATTAGGGGCAGGGCATGGTAGGGGTTGGGCCCGGCAAATGGTGGCGAGTAACCCTTGAGGTCTGGCTAGTAGCTCAGGATTTGAAATTTTGAGCCCTGTTTTAGATGACTGATTCAGAACACGGAAAAAGGGTAATTCAGATTGGTTGCTATGGGGAGCTCCATTTTGAAATTGAAAAAGAGACCAATATAATGGAAACGGAATCATTTTACCAATGGACATACACTATATTACCAAAAGTTTTGCGACACCTGCCTTTACACGGACATGAACTTTAATGGCATCCCAGTCTTAGTCTGTAGGGTTCAATATTGAGTTGGCAATTTTTTATTTTGAGAATCTTGCAAACAAGAAACACATTCCAACTTTTGTTTTATACAAAAATACAAAAAATAAATATTATATATATATATATATATATATATATATATATATATATATATATATGTATATTATATATGCATAACATATTGTATACAAGACTAATAATAATAGAGGCATACTTCAACCTATATTATATGAGCAAAAGTTTTTTTCCACCAAGAGAAATATCACTGCATTAAATTATACTATATATATACACACACACACACATCACACAAACACATCACTAAAAGCACAGACATCTTCAAAAATTCTACACATTACTCAACTTGATTAACACTCATACCAAGAAACATAGATTATCATGTGTATGTAGCCTTTCTTCAAAAATTATGTGTATCCTTGAAAATCTAAGGGAGTGCCCAGAGAGAAAACAGGGAAAGAACCCAACACCCAGAGATCAACATACAGCAGCTACAGGCCTGATATTCCTCCACGCCTTTATCCAGACCCTTTGCCGCCATCTGTCTTTCTCGAGACCCCGAATTTTCCCTACCTCACCAAGAATCTCACACACCACCACCGGAACAGGAAGGACTTTCTGCCGAAGGGATACCTGACACCGTGCATTCCAGGTGTAATATCGGACTACTAAGCTGACTAAAAAAAGAGTGTCTAAATCAAATGCCTTGCGATTCTGCAATGCTCCATACACACAATCAGAATAAGACATGCTAGGCAAGAAAGGAATATTTAGAGCCCTCCCCACCTTTTTATAGACTTCTATATTGAAAGGGCACTGAAGCAAGAAGTGGTCCTTGGTTTCCACTTCACCCTGACACTCCGCTCTTGGACAACCACGATTGTCCAAAGAGCGGCACTTCACGTTCCCCCTCACATAGAGCCTACCGTGGAAAGTGAGCCAGGCCTGGTCCCTAAATTTCAAGGGAATCCGCTCAGAATTTATTAAAGGTAAACCTTCCCTCATAATATGACCTGGGCAATCCCTTAAGGCCAGTGGCGCATGAAAGACAGTACCCACAATCTTCTCACCCAGGAGTCTCCTAGGGAGGGACCTGATATCCTTCGCTGTCACATGCCACCGTCTAAGAATTTTCCGGCACGGGGCAACATAAGCCGGGAGCTTACCATGCTTGATCCTTAGGCTTTTCACTGGCCCGCCACTCTCCCAACAGCCCAGAAAAGGTCTAAACCAGATCTGGAAAATACCTACCCATCCAGGCGGTCTCTCTGCTAGCATGTTACCAAAATTGTGTTTCAAAAACATCAGAGAGAAGAACACAACCGGGTTGACCATCCCTAGGCCACCCTTCCGCCTTGATAGGTAAGTCACATTCCGCTTCACAAGATTCAGCCTGTTCCCCCATAATAATTGGAAGAAACAACTATAAATCCTGGTATAGAAGGACTCTGGCAAGATGCAAACAAAGCTGACATACAGAAAGGTAGGAATCAGGTAGGTCCTAATCAAGTCCACCCTTTCCCTCAAGGAGAGCCGCCACCCCTTCCAGCATTTCACCTTGACATCAGCATCATTCAGCATGGCTTCCCAATTTGACTTACTATAATCATCAGGGCCAAACTCGATGCCTAATGTTTTGATTTTCTGCTGAGGCCTCGGGAAGGTGTCCGGAAGTGCAAAGCTCTCACCTCCCTCGCTCATCCAAAAAACTTAACTTTTATCACGGTTGACCTGGAAGCTCGATGTCTCGGAATACTGCTCTATAACTGAGACCACCTCCTGCGCCTCCTCTGTCCCAGAGATAAAGACAGAAACATCATCAGCATAGGCTACAACCCTCAAGGGCGGCTCATCAGTAATGCCCACCGGCACCCCGCACAACGGTCCGCTCTCTAGCCTTCTGATGAAGGGGTCGATTGCGAACACGTATAGCAAAGGGCTCAGCGGACACCCCTGGCGCACCCCGGATCCAACCCTGAAGGGCCGTCCAACCCAACCGTTAACAAGCATGAAGCTCTCTGCCTCTCTGTATAAAGTCTTAAGCCATCCAATAAACCCACCCTCCAGGCCATACTTGTCAAGGAGAAGCCAGAGGTACTCATGGTTGACACGATCAAAAGCCTTCGCCTGATCCAATGCTAGCAAATATTTTCCCCAGCCTTCAGCCCTGCAATGTTCCAGAGCCTCCCGGACAGCTAACACCGCTGAAAAAGTGCTCCTGCCCTGGACTGAACAGTGCTGCTGACGAGAAAGCAATCTGTCTGCTACTGACGACAAGCGCCAGAAAATTATCTTCGCCAGAATTTTTCTATCGACATTGAGAAGGCTAATGGGGCGCCAATTCTCAATCATCGAGGGATCCTTGCCTTTTGACAACAGAATCACAGCAGATTGTCTCATGAGGGAGGGAACGTACCCTCTTGCAGACAGCCATTAAATACCTCCACAAGATAAGGTATCAAGCTGGATTTGAAAGTCTTATAAAATTCAGCCGTCAATCCGTCTGGCCCAGGTGTTTTCTTAACCACTTAAGCCCCAGACCATTTGGTAGCTAAAGGACCAGAGGTGAATTCAGAATTTTGCACTGCGCTGCTTTAACTGTAAATTGTGCGGACATGCAATGTTGTACTGAAACGGAATTTGCGTCCTTTTCTTCCCACAAATAGAGCTTTATTTTAATGGTATTTGATTGCCTCTGCGATTTTTATTTTTTGCGATATAAACGGAAAAAGACCGAAAATTTTGAAAAAAAATGATATTTTCTACTTTTTGTTATAAGAAAAATCGAATAAACTCAATTTTAGTCATACATTTAGGCCAAAATGTATTCAGCCACATGTCTTTAGTAAAAAAAATGTCAATAAGCGTATATTTATCGGTTTGCGCAAAAGTTATAGCGTTTACAAACTAGGGTACATTTTCTGGAATTTACACAGCTTTTAATTTATGACTACCTATCTCATTTCTTGAGGTGCTAAAATGACAGGGCAGTACAAAACCCCCCCAAATGACCCCATTTTAGAAAGTAGACACCCCAAGGAAATTGCTGAGAGGCATGTTGAGCCCATTGAATATTTTTTTTTTTGTCCCAAGTGATTGAATAATGACAAAAAAAAAGAAAAAATTACAAAAAGTTGTCACTAAATGATATATTGCTCACACATGCCATGGTTATATGTGGAATTGGACCCCAAAATACATTCTGCTGCTTCTCCTGAGTACGGGGATACCACATGTGTGGGACTTTTTAGGAGCCTAGCCACGTACGGGACCCCGGAAACCAAGCACCGCCTTCAGGATTTCTAAGGGCGCAAATTTTTGATTTCACTCCTCACTACCTATCACAGTTTTGAAGGCCATAAAATGCCAAAATAGCACAAAACCCCCCCAAATGACCCCATTTTAGAAAGTAGACACCCCAAGGAAATTGCTGAGAGGCCTGTTGAGCCCATTGAATATTTTTTTTTTTTGTCCCAAGTGATTGAATAATGACAAAAAAAAAAAAAAAAAAATTACAAAAAGTTGTCACTAAATGATATATTGCTTACACATGCCATAGTTATATGTGGAATTGCACCCCAAAATACATTCTGCTGCTTCTCCTGAGTACGGGGATACCACATGTGTGGGACTTTTTAGGAGCCTAGCCACGTACGGGACCCTGGAAACCAAGCACCGCCTCCAGGATTTCTAAGGGCGCAAATTTTTGATTTCACTCCTCACTACCTATCACAGTTTTGAAGGCCATAAAATGCCAAAATAGCACAAAACCCCCCCAAATGACCCCATTTTGGAAAGTAGACACCCCAAGCTGTTTGCTGAGAGGCATGGTGAGTATTTTACAGCTCTCATTTGTTTTTGAAAATGAAGAAAGAACATTTTTTTTTTCTTTTTTTTTTCAATTTTCAAAACTTTGTGACAAAAAGCGAGATCTGCAAAATACTCACAATACCTCTCAGCAAATAGCTTGGGGTGTCTACTTTCCAAAATGGGGTCATTTGGGGGGGTTTTGTGCCATCTGGGCATTCCATGGCCTCCGAAACTGTCATAGGCAGTGAGAAGTGAAATCAAAAATTGACACCCTTAGAAAGCCTGAAGGCGGTGCTTGGTTTTTGGGGTCCCGTACGCGGCTAGGCTCCCAAAAAGTCTCACACATGTGGTATCCCCGTACTCAGGAGAAGCAACAGAATGTATTTTGGGGTGTAATTCCACATATGCCCATGGCATGTTTGAGCAATATATCATTTAGTGACAACTTTGTGCAAAAAAAAAAAAAAATTGTATTTTTTCCGCAACTTGTGTCAACATATAAAATATTCCATGGACTCGACATGCCTCTCAGTATATAGCTTGGGGTGTCTACTTTCCAAAATGGGGTCATTTGGGGGGGTTTTGAACTGTTCTGGCATTTTATACACAACATTAGGAAGCTTACATCCACTCTTCTAACCACTTGAAGACAAAGCCCTTTTTGACACTTTTTGTTTACATGAAAACAATTTTCTTGCAAAAAAAAATATATGTTGAACCCCCAAACATTATATATATATTTTTAAAGCAAAGGCCCTACAGAATAAAATGGTGGGTGTTGCATATTTTTTTTCTACACAGTATTTGCGCAGCGATTTTTCAAACGCATTTTTTTGGGAAAAAAAAACACTTTTTTTAATTTTAATGCACTAAAACACACTATATTGCCCAAATGTTTGATGAAATAAAAAAGATGATCTTAGGCCGAGTACATAGATACCAAAGACGACATGCTTTAAAATTTCGCACAAACGTGCATTGGCGACAAACTACATACATTTTTAAAAGCCTTTAAAAGCATTTACAGGTTACCCCGTTAGATTTACAGAGGAGGTCTACTGCTAAAATTACTGCCCTCGATCTGACCTTCGCGGTGATACCTCACATGCATGGTGCAATTGCTGTTTACATATGACGCCAGACCGACGCTTGCGTTCGCCATTGGGCAAGAGCAGGACAGGGGTGCTTTTTTTTTTTTATTATTAATTTTGCTTTTTTATTTTATTTTTAAACTGTTGCTTCCATATTTATTTATTTTTATCACTTTTATTGTTATCTCAGGGAATGTAAATATCCCCTATGATAGCAATAGGTAATGACAGGTACTCTTTTTTGAAAAAACTGGGGTCTATTGGACCCTAGATCTTTCCTCTGCCCTCAAAGCATCTGACCACACCAAGATCGGTGTGATAAAATGCTTTCCCAATTTCCCAATGGCGCTTTTTATATCCGGGGGGGGGACATTCCCTCCCACTGCTTGTAAAAGCAGTCCAGAGGCTAATTAGCCACTAGGATTGCTTTTACATGAAAGCCGGCCGCTGGCTGAAAAGAATGATACCAAGGTGATACCTAAACCCGCAGGCATCATTCTGGTATAAACATTCAAAGTCCAGCAACATACCAGTACGTTGCTGGTCCTTGTTGGACATGTATTGTAATCTTTTTTTTCATGCAGCCTGTTGGCTGAACGAAAAAAAAAGATTGATCGGTGGGTATGCCCACCATTAGAATACCGCCCTTCATCCACCCACTTCTAATGATGGGCATACATGCACCATTTATATATGCCGAAGCATGGGGGCATCTTCTCGCAAAAGTTATGCCGCGTACACATGGTCAGACTTTTCCACGGGCAAGCCTCCGTCGGAATTTCGACCGTATATACGCGGCATTAGGAGCAAAATCGCTCCTCCGCTCCTGCTGCCCCAATGCTTCGGCATATATGCTTTTTTTTTTTAACTGTGGTGGTGAAATCACCTCCTACAGCACTGGAGTCGCAGGGATCAGGCCTGTCTCTGCGAACGCTGCAGTTATGTGTGTTGTGTTTTGCAAGTGACAGTGATCGATCGATACTGCACTTCAGTGGCCTGGGCTGGGCGGAGGGGCAAAACGCAGGTGCTAGCAGGTATCTGGGCTGATCCCACTAACAGTGCGTTTTTGGGAACCCTAAACTGCTGGGGACGCTAGTATAGATCTGATCAGATCAGATATTGATCTGTTCAGATACTATACCACTAAGGGGGGTGTATGCTTCACGTGTGGGTGTTAGCGCTACTGGCACTAACCTGACGCTGCCTGGGGTGTGACGCAGACCCTCTCTAAAACCTAACTGATATCACCCGCCGGGCGATCAGCGGGTTAAACCTTTATTGGGTTATATACGGCGGGTGCCCTGACACTATAAAAAGCAAACTAACTAAGCAGCGTCACCCGTAACACTTATATGATGATCACTGGTGAAAGGGTTAACTAGGGGCAATTAGGGGGTTAAAACCTTTATTAGGTAATATATGGGGGTACCTGACGCTATATAAAAACCTGACGGCGAACCTAAAAAAAAATTACTGGCTACCTATCGGCATCACCGACACTAAGACAACGATCATAAAAACGATTGCTTAGCGACAGTGGTGATAGGGGGTGAAAGGGTTACCTGGGGGGCGATCAGGGGGTTAAACCTTTATTAGATAATATATGGGGGTACCTGACGCTATAAAAACCTGCGGCGAACCTAAAAAAATTACTGGCTACCGATCAGCATCACCGACGCTAAGACATCGATCAGAAAAATGATCGCATAGTGACGGCGGTGCTAGGGGGTGAAAGGGTTACCTGGGGGGTGATCAAGGGGGTTACACCTTTATTAGGTAATATATGGGGGTACCCGACGCTATAAAAACCTGCGGCGAACCTAAAAAAAATTACTGGCTACCGATCAGCATCGCCGACGCTAAGACATCGATCAGAAAAATTATCGCTTAGTGACAGTGGTGATAGGGGGTGAAAGGGTTACCTGGGTGGGCGATCAAGGGGGTTAAACCTTTATTAGGTAATATATGGGGGTACCCGACGCTATAAAAACCTGCGGCGAACCTAAAAAAAATTACTGGCTACCGATCAGCATCACCGACGCTAAGACATCGATCAGAAAAATGATCGCATAGCGACGGCGGTGCTAGGGGGTGAAAGGGTTACCTGGGGGGTGATCAAGGGGGTTAAACCTTTATTAGGTAATATATGGGGGTACCCGACGCTATAAAAACCTGCGGCGAACCTAAAAAAAATTACTGGCTACCGATCAGCATCGCCGACGCTAAGACATCGATCAGAAAAATTATAACTTAGTGACAGTGGTGATAGGGGGTGAAAGGGTTACCTGGGGGGCGATCAAGGGGGTTAAACCTTCATTAGGTAATATATGGGGGTACCCGGCGCTAAAAAAACCTGCGGCGAACCTAAAAAAAATTACTGGCTACCGATCAGCATCACCGACGCTAAGACATCGATCAGAAAAATGATTGCTTAGTGACGGCGGTGCTAGGGGGTGAAAGGGTTATCTGAGGGGTGATCAGGGGGTTAAACCTTTATTAGGGGGGGGGTTAGGGGGCTACACTGGACCTAAAACTAAATGTAGTGACACTTTTACAGTCACAAATGTCACTGATTGCAGTGATCACTAAATAAATGGTCACTGCAATCAGTGACACTGTGACTGGGGGCTGGGGGGGCTGGGGGGTAATCTGGGGGTGTCTGGGGGGGCCTGGGGGGGCGATTTATGTGCCTATGTGTCCTGGTGTCAGTGTAGTGTTGTGTGTACTAACCTGGCATCTTCTCCTGTACGGCGCTCGGTATATGTGAGCGCCCCAGGAGAGATGACATCACTTCCTCCTTCCTGGCAGGCAGGGGAAGCTCTCTCATTCGCCGGGAGCGATCGAGAGGGGGTGGCCGGAATCGAACGGCAGTCCCCTCATGCCGGATCGCTCCCGAAGGTAAAACGACCACCCACTGTAAAGAAGGGGGGTCCGATCGGACCCCCCAACTATACAAAGGCAATCACGTATATGTACGTGATTCTGCCTGTCGGTGCCATTCTGCTGACGTATATTTACAGTGGGCGGTCGTTAAGTGGTTAATAGCCAGACCATCTATAGCTTTGACTACCTCTTCTGCTGTGATTTCCCTTGTCAAACTTGATAGCGGAATGTTATTTCCCAGACCTGGTGTAGAATCCAGAAAACTCGACATCTTTGCCCGATCGAGGTACTTCTCCCCCAGAAGATCTACATAAAAAGACCTTGAGACTTCCAGGATCCCTGACCTGGATTTCGTCAAAGAGCCCATACTATCCCTTAGCCCAACAACCGTCTTAACTGCTGCGCTTTGTTTGCAGTTCTGATAAGGGTCGGGTGAGTGATATTTCCCGTAGTCCCTTTCCAGAACCAAAGAAGCGTGCCGATCATACTGATACTTCCTAAGGAGAAGTTTCACCTCAGAGATTGCCCCTGAATCTCCACCACTCGAGACAAGGCAATCAAGTTTTCTCCGCAGCTGCTGGTAGGCAATGTACTTACCAAGCTGTTTCCTTTTTCCTATGGCCTTGAAAAACCCACTAATCCGGCTTTTGGTAAGCTCCCACCACTCCGA
The DNA here is from genome assembly GCA_029206835.1 of Rana muscosa. Taxonomy (NCBI): domain Eukaryota; kingdom Metazoa; phylum Chordata; class Amphibia; order Anura; family Ranidae; genus Rana; species Rana muscosa. The sequence continues at coordinate 630,706,550 of CM055121.1, forward strand.
CTTACTGCTGCAGAAATCCAGGATGGTTACCTGAGCCTGAAAAAAATCCTCAAAAGATTGTCTTACCTCCTCGTCATCCAGCAGAGCCGAATTCATCCTCCAAATACCCTTTCCTTTAGGTGGCATATCTGAAGCATTGAGAATAACAGACAGCATAAGGTGATCAGAGAACTCCACCATATGACACTCAGGAGCCGAAAAGGCAGAGTTCCCCTTAAAAAAAAAAACTGTCTATCCTGCTCTCACAACTTCCTCGCTTAAATGTGTACCCCGTGCTGTCTGGGCAACGCTTAATATGCGCATCTTCCAGACCTGCTTCCCTGGCTATCGTATTAAGAAAGACGCCATCATATCTCAGGCTGTCAGTGGAGCCTTTCCTGTCTTTGGGCCTAGTAACGTTAAAATCACCTCCACAGACAACTTGCCGAGATGTAAAAAGGAAAGGCTTAATCTTTGTAAAGAGGCATTTCCTCTCCCATCTAGTTTGTGGTCCATAAATATTTACTAAACGTAGATCATGCCCCTTCACAGAGACATCCAAGACCATACACCTTCCAATCTCTACCTCGATAACCCGCCGACACGTTACCATGCCAGTAAAAAGTACTGCAACTCCGCTGTAAGGCTTGGCCGCAAGAGACCAGAAGGAGGGCCCACGCCTCCACTCCCTCTTTGCCAGGTGGACATCGGCAAGGCTATTTAGCCGGGTCTCTTGCAAAAATAAAACATCAGCATCCATCTATCTGAGCAAAAATAAGGCCATGTTACGAGCCCCTACAGATTTTATGCTGGCAACATTAATGGTTGCCACCTTTATCGGAGTGGGAACTGCCATCAGGATGATTGAGGTAAAGAGATTTTTACCGCTCCAGGTGAACACGCCCCAGCAATTTGTAGTATCAGGACTACTGTGGGTGCCAGCAATGCACGTAGCATATAGAGAAAAAAATAAAAATAAAAAATATGGACAGCCGCACTCCAAAAAACCTTTGACGGTCGCCTCTATTGTAAAAAATGGAAGATCACACCAAAAATCATCACTATGCTATGCTGTGATGATTTTTGGTGTGATCTTCCATTTTTTACAATAAAGGCGACCGTCAAAGGTTTTTTGGAGTGTGGCTGTCCACAGGATGATTGAGGTAGGCGTTTCTTAGCCTGAGCTCCCTCCCCCTTTACTGGAGACCTTGACCTCTTTAGGGAGCACTCTACTGCATCCTCCTCCATCTGAGACACGGAATTAGAAGAATCCTCCTCCCCCTCAGATAAGGACCCAAACTTGTTTCCCAGAGGTAGATCATCTACCTCTAAAGATGAAACCGAGGAGGCAGAGGTCAGGACTACCTTATTCCTTCTTCTGCCCACCTTGGTCCACTCTCCCTCCTCCCCTGAAACATCACCCTGAAAGGCCTCATCTACATCATTAGCAGTGGCAACTTCCCCCTTCTTCCCCTTAGAACCTCCACTAGAGGTCTTACGTTGCCTCAGGGAAGGCCCAGACGAAGCTGCCACCTCAGATCGGCATGAATCTGCCCCTTTGGCAGCCTCAGCCAATCTGGATGACTTATTTACATTTGGAACACTGGGCACCTGAAACACTGGGGAAGAACACACAACAGAAGTAGACACTGACACAGTAGGGAGCACAGACTGGGGAGCAGACACGAGAGGGGTCACACCTTCAGATTGGGAAACTGACACCTGGGGGGGCCCCTCAGGACTAGCTGAAACAGCTCCACCAACCCCTTGCTGCCCCCCACATTCCTCCTCCTCCATCGTCAGCAGTTCTTCCACCACCTCTGGCTGATTATGGAGGGCTTCAGGGCAAAGGCTATAGGGGTGACCTAACTTGTTACAAAGATTACAACGAATACTATTGCAGTCCTTTGCAACATGCCCTGAGCCCTGACAGAGGGAACATTTCTGCGCAGAACATGAGCTTGAAAAATGGCCCTTTTCACCACAGCGATGACAAAGCTTTGGTTGCCCTGCATAAAAGGTAATAATCCTGTCACGACCTATAAAGGCAGACGAAGGGATGTGCTTAACAACATTACCCGTGACATGCAGTTTTACTAACACGGTCCATCCTCCTGTCCATATCCCCCTGTCATCTACAACTTTCCTCAAGGGGGCTTGGACATCTGCATATCTCCCAAACCACACCACCAGATCCGCAGCAGGAATGGACTCGTTACGCACTAGAATGGTGACATTCTTGTATAATGGCTGGCGGGAGACTACTTTAGGTGACAAACCTGCCCATCTTGGGGACTTCTTCCACCTCTGCTCATACCTCTCCCAAAAGACATCTAAACCTTCCGCCTTGACAAAGGAGAGGTCATACTCATATGACCCAACTGGGCTGATAAGGGCAAAAATCTCCTCCGCTTTAAAACCCCTCCCCAAAATACAGTCCACCACATCTCTCCTATTTGGCGGGGGGCCTTCTCCAGTCCACCTCAATTGGACCACATTGCGGCGTTTAAAGGAGCTACCAGATGGTGTCAGATTGGCCTGACCTTCACTCACATTACTCCCAGTGACCGCAGAATAACTGGCCCTACTCACCCCGGGGACAGGTGCAGCCAGTGCTGCAGCATGGGAAATAACCGCACTCCTTGCAACATCCGGCACATCACTTTTAGTAACAGACCCTTCTTTAGATAAAGTATTAACAACATTATTGTCAGGAACATATGGAGCAGAGACTTCTGACACAGAAATGTAATTTACATTACCCTTGGTAATTCTTACTTCATTACCAGTATCTAAAGAGTTACCAGCAGTAGAAATGTCTTTGTCAGCACTCTTCCCAGCAGAGTCTGCACTGGCTGGCTGTACACAGGTGGAAGTCTCAGCCAGGAGATGAGCTTGCTCTCCGCTGCCCTCTACTGCACCATCCATAGGAACTACACCTCCATTACCTTGTATAGGCAAGTCATGAACAAAAACCTCTTTTTCTGTCACCCGATGTTTCAAAGGTTTTGGGGGGACATCATCATCCTCTTCTTCATCCTCAGATGATCCAGACACTGCAAACTTGCGACCATGCAAAGCTGATTCCATTTCTGATATGAAGTTCAGCATACCTGCTCCCTCCACAGGCTCAGATGGATCATCTTGCTCCATGGCCTCCTGCTGCGGTGGTAAGGCACAGAACTTCCTTGTCCCGATGACATACTGCCAGTCAAAACACCTGACTGCTGATCACCTGCAGCCTGTATTCCAGAGCTTTCTCCGCTTTCTGCAGGCATACTGATACTTGGCTCGGGATGCAAAGATTTTCCAACGTGCTGGCCAGAAACACAGTCCGAGCCCACAGAAACTTTTTTGCTTTGCACTGACCTTCTCGCACTCTGACGATGCCTGCCTTCCACTGGCCTCTATGGCCCCTCTGCGCATTGCACGGAAGCGATCATCGTTGCCATACTTCTCCTTGAAAGCACCGCTGGTTTCTTTCAATGTGGCCACCAGCAGACTCTGCTTTTCCACTTTGGCCTCCAAAGCCAATAACTCAGGCCGCATCTGTTTCCTCTTAGAACTGTGAAGCCGGTCACTTGCAATTTTTTTATGCTTGAAGTCAAACTTCAACTTCGCCAGTACTTCTTCCTCCTTGGCGACTCTCGCAATCCTAGCACAAACCTTCTTTCTGTAGGTTGCCAGGCGTTCACCTTAAGCTGGGCCATTTCCCAGGTCCTCAAACACTGGTATGGGAGGACCAGTACTATGGCCATCCGGGGGATCCTCCCCTGGGTCCACCCCAGGTTCCTGCATCCACCCTGGGTATAGGGAGTAATCAAGCTCCCTGGATCAGTAGGCCTCACTGGAGCTCAGGAGATCAGCAGTAGTGCAGCCACACCCTTTGCAGCTATAACAGCTTCAACTCTTCTGGGAAGGCTGTCCACAAGGTTTAGAAGTGTGTCTAAGGGAATGTTTAACCATTCTTCCAGAAGCGCATTTGTGCGGTCAGGCACTAATGGGGGCAAGAAGGTTTTCTATCGGGTTGAGGTCAGGACTCAAACTCACTCATTCGTGTCTTTATGGACCTTGCTTTGTGCACTGGTCCAAATCATTTGGTGGAGGTGGGATTATAGTGTAGGGTTGTTTTTCAGGGGTTGGGCTTGGCCCCTTAGTTCCAGTGAAGGGAACTCTTAAGGCATCAGTATGCAAAGACATTTTGGACAATGTCTTGCTCCCAACTTTGTGGTAACAGTTTGGGGATGGCCCCTTCATGTTCCAACAGGACTGTGCACCAGTGCATAAAGACATGAATGAGCGAGTTTGGAGTGGAGAAACTTGACTAGCCTGCACAGAGTCCTAACCTCAACCCAATAAAACACCTTTGGGATGAATTAGAGCAGAGACTGCGAGCCAGGCCTTCTCGTCCAACATCAGTGCCTGACCTCACAAATGCGCTTCTGGATGAATGGTCAAACATTCCTATAGACACACTCCTTAACCTTGTGGACAGCCTTCCCAGAAGAGTTGAAGCTGATGTGGTTGAGAAGGCCTGGCTTACAGTCTCCACTCTAATTCATCCCATAGGTGTTCTATCGGGTTGAGGTCAGGACTCAAACTTACTCATTCATGTGTGTGTAAAGGCAGGCACCCAATACTTTTGGTAATATAGTGTATGTCGGTTTGACAAGTTACATTTTTTCTGGCTAGGCATCAATCCTACTGAACACCCTTTTCACTTTGAAAGTAACAGCCCAAAAGTGCAGGAATCAAACATGCATACTCACCTAGATGGCTGCAGCATCTGTCCAATGCTGCAGCTGTCCCTTACTGTCTCTACACCAAGAACTGAGTGATCAAAGATCGCTGATCGCTCAGTTCTCGGGTCCATTCTGAGCACAGAGCAATGACTGTCAGTCACCAGCTCTCTGCTCTGCACCTCCAGTGCTCACTGGAGCGTCGGGCTGTGGAGGAGGTAGGAGCAGCGGGCTCAGGTTCTCACCTGCAAGCTAAGAGGCCGAGCACGCTTCCGGTCAGGCATCTGGGTGAATTATTGTTGGGATCCCTGCAGAGCCTGGACAGGCTCTGTGACGTCAGCCAACAGCAGACTTTAGCCTGCTGTCGTTCGAATCTGGGTCACAGGAGTTCAGAAATAGGTGCACTTCTGTAACCCACAGGAGAAGTATGGCCAAACGAGCTTTGGCCATACTTCTTTAAGTATCCCAAATTAAAAATAAAACTGAAGATGACAAATGTCCAAATGCAAGGTCCAACAACATGCAATCAGAGTTCACCTTGTACTTGTCTAACTTTAGCAAAGTGAATTCTGATTGGATAATATTGTTCATGGAACTTTGCACGTTTTGCTTTTGTTGTTTATTAAATAAGGCAAAGGGTAGCATTTATTTTGTTTTTGGTGTGCATGTAAACCAGTACAGTGGAACCTCGGATTACGAGCATAATCTGTTCCAGGAGAATGTTCGTAATCCAAAGTACTCGCATATCAAAGCGATTTTCCCCATTGAAGTCAATGGAAACGAAAATAATTTGTTCCGCATTGACTTCAATGGCATGCAATCCCGCATGCGGCCAGAGGCGGGGGGCGCCGGAGAGCCTCAGAAACAGCCAAAAAGGCCCGAGGACACCTCGGCTGACCTCGGCAAACCTCGGAAAGACTTAGTTCCTGAGATTTGCCGAGGTCAGCCGTGCTGTCCTCGGGCCTTTCCGTGCATTTCCGAACGGCGCCGATCGGCTGCGAACGGCGATGTTTGGCTCTGCTCGGCTCTGGCACCCCCCCCCCCCACCTCAAGCCAAATGCGGCACTGCACACCGCTTTAGCGAGACAACACTCGCAAACCGAGTTACGATTTTTAAAAATACAGTGCTCGTATTGCGAAACGCTCCTTAACCGCGTTACTCGCAATTCAAGGATCCACTGTATTTGTCTTTTATAATTTAAAAATGTAAATACTATATCGTGCTATGGCCACTAGGTATATGTGTGTTGTTGCCAGCTTCAAAGTCTACAACTGTTCTGACTCAACTACAAGGCCATAAGCTCTATCTCCAGCGACATATGGGGTTTATACAACCTGGTGATCGATTTTTCCCTTGCATCAATTCAGACAGTTTAACTTGATTAATAAACTCACATGTCGAGGAGACAGACGATGAAGCCTTTTGAATGTTTTGTTTAATGGAGATTACTCATAGGTAGAAAAACGGTAATGTTGTAAGCCACATGGAAAGATGTCTACACCATGACAGGAAACAGTAGAATCATTCCAGAGAGAATGAAGGGGGAGGAGTATACAGAAGTACAGTGAGAGAAAGAGCTCAGCTTAGAAAGGAGAACACAGTTTAAAGACACAGAGCAATGATAACAAAGTTATGAACACAGATAAATGATAATAACCAAATAGTGTAACACAACAACAACAGACAAAAAACGTGAAGATAACTGACATAAAAGGTGCTCTGATTCCAATTTATGAAGAACTGCTTAAGGTACAGTGAATCTCCTTTAGGCTGGGTTCACACCATTGCGAATTGGACGCGGATTCACCGCATCCAATTCGCAATAGCGGGAGATTATCTATGGAGCCGGTTTACATATCTCTGCAGCAGGTTCAGTGCGTTTTTGTCGTTTCAGGTCCAAATTCAGCCCAAAACTTGGTCTGAAATCGGGCCTGAAATGGTGAACCAGGCCACACCGGATCCCTGCTGTGAGCCGCATGCGGTTCATATGTGAACCTAGCCTCAAACTACATATATCAACTTGGTTGGTAATTACATTTTTTTTTTTTTTTTATAAAATAATGGGATATCCTGCCCTAATTTTCCCTACTTCCCAGAGGAGGGTATATTAAAGTGGAAGTAAACCCATTGATTTAACAGTTTAAAAAAACAGTTAAATTCCCGGTATGCCGGAAATGCTAACTGTCACATTGGATGTGCTCTCAACCAAACTGTCAAACCATCCAATGGCTGATGTCATAACTGGTCACATGTGCAGCATCATGGCAGTTAAAGATTAAACAAAGGTCAAGATGGCAGCTTCCTTGGCTAAAAACGATAGGAGGGTTTACTTCCACTTTAATTATGCTATGGCTATGTACAACCAAATTGCATGGTGTTTAATTATTCAATAATAGGAATAATCTATCAAGTACATTTTTCCAAGTTAATATTGCACCTTGGTATATTGCCGTTTTTATGTTAGAAGAAAATAAAGAGTTTCCAAAGTCCTGAATTATGTCTGTGACTATGTATTTTACAGCTGAGTGGGTTCCTGTGAGATTAGAAAAAAAAAGTACACCTGGTTTATAGTTTGGCTTTTGGCACCTGCACAGTTCAGAAATCTATTTTCAATGTGCTGTAGCAGATTTCCTCTTGTTGGGAACTTTGGTGTAATAAAGCACATTTTACCAGCTGTGTGTCTGTTTGTTCTAATACCAGGTGGCACTGCCTTGCCATACGCAGATCGTTCTATTTTTAACATTTCCCTTGATTACTGTTTCTGACTCTCTAATCGTGTTCTGCACAGAGCCGCTCTAACCCCATTATTTGAGAAGCGTGATCTTATCTCATGCTAGTTTAATTTGATATTTAAAATATCTTGCACTTGCCATAAATTGGGCTGTCAGCATATACAGGCCAGCCTAGTCAGCATGTGATTGTGTACTGATATGTAAAAGTCATCATGTCTCCATTGCTCTTCCTCTTAGGAGGTGAGGTGAGGGATTATCAGCATTGTAACATTTAAAGGGAATCTGTCACAAAGCTGAGGACCTGTGTGATTAGGCTCTGGCAAAAGCTGCCATTCCATGACTCAGGCGCCATATGCCAGTTCCTTCGCAAATATGCAAAACCTGTCCTGTAACTACTGTACACTGTAGGTGTCAAATATTGCTTTTTTTTAGCTGTTGCATAAAAAGCCTGATCATTGCAGTTGTAAGTATCTCTGGATATAGTTATACTACTTAAGGTGGATCTACACTGCATCTGAGCGCCACAAACCAAAAACACTATTTAATTCATTTTTAATAATCAAGCAAACTATTGATCCATGCTTTATTTTGCTGAGAAATCACTTTAAAAAAACACCCACTAGTATTTCTGGTCATGGCCATCTTAAGTAAGGGCGAATGATTAATGTAGCATTTACCTCCTGGAATCCATCTGCCCTTAGCTGAGGCATGCACACAGGGGGGTGTACTTAGCTAAGAAAACCCCTCCTCCCCTCCTGAACACTGCTGGGATGTATGACATCATTTGCCTAGGGCTGGAAACTGGGAAGTAACTAAAGGAATGTAAAAAAAAGTTCAAAACAAGTAAATACGATATACCATATATACTCGAGTATAAACCGACCCGAATATAAGCCAAGGCACCTAATTTTACCACAAAAAACTGGGAAATTTTATTGACTCGAGTATAAGCCCAGGGTGTCCATCTGCATGCCTCACTTTGCCTCACTGTGTCCATGTGCATGCCTCACTGTGTCCATGTGCATGCCTCACTGTGCCCATGCCTCACTGTGCCCATGCCTCACTGTGCCCATGACTCACTGTGTTCATGCCTCACTGTGTTCATGCCTCACTGTGCCCATACCTCACTGTGCCCATACCTCACTGTGCCCATGCCTCACTGTGTCCATGCCTCACTGTGTCCATGCCTCACTGTGTCCAAGCCTCACTGTGTCCAAGCCTCACTGTGTCCATGCCTCACTGTGCCCATGCCTCACTGTGCCCATGCCTCACTGTGTCCATGACTAGACTTACGTTTAACATGGGAGTCTATGGAAGGGGTGCAAGGCTTTAAAAAATCTGTGCTCCCCGGCCGTAGGTCCCCCAGACAGCAAACTTGTAGAGGAGAACTGGGGCTACATGTGTGCCAAGTTTCGGGTCCAGGGAACCTACGGCTGGCCGGTACCGGGTCCCCAAAGTTACCAGAGAAATTACCGTTTAACATGGGAGTCTATGGAAGGGGTGCCCGGGTTTAAAAAATCGGTGCTCCCCGGCCGTAGGTTCCCCGGACAACAAACTTTGCACACCAGTACCGGGTCCCAAAAGTCCGGGAGATCAGGCTCAAAAAGGTGACTCGAGTATAAGCCGAGGGGGGCATTTTCAGCACACAAAAAATGTGCTGAAAAACTCGGCTTATACTCGAGTATATACGGTACTTTCCTATCTCTTTACTAATGCTAGCAGCATGAGGAATAAAAATAATCATTGTTGATTGAAAGACTGAAGTTCCACTTTAAGAGAGTGATAAAAAGATGCTAATTATTGCAACCATGCCTGATTTTTAATCTATGTTTCTTGGCTGTCTCTAGCATGCTGGATCCGGAAACTCCTGACTCCCTGATTCTGACTCGCTCAAGGAGAGGCAAACATCTCCTAATGTTCTTAGGAATATGTCGGCCTGCCTATGGTCACCCCCCCCCCCCCCCCCCAAGACCAGGAGAAGCACTTGTCTATGTGTCCTTTGTATTAGGGTCATGCCAAATGGAGTGGATTGCATTAGTGATATTTAGTGATTCTGAAAATGTTTCACAAGTGACATAAACATTATTGCTAGTGGAGGTTACTACTTTGCTACCCGATAGCAAAAACTCAGTTGCTAAAAAAAAAAAAAGCAGAAATAGGGCAACAACAAAAGAGTCTGGGCAGCCACGTAGTGATTGCAGATTATAAAAGTTGAATTCAACGACTCTGCCACTGGCAAGCTGTCACCAGCAACAGGATCTTCCATTTAACATGGGCCTTAAAATAAAATATTTTACTGGAGATCTGTCTTGTTCAGACATTTGCTATTAAATTTGTTATCAAATAATGATAAAGGGGGCACATTCTTTGAACCCACTTTCTTGGGACGGGGGCCACCCAGCCCTGTTTGATGTGTTTTTACTAATTTAGGTATTTTTTGGGTGAAATGGTTGGGGCACTGTCCCTTTAAAGGTAATTTGGAAGGGATTCGGAATGGTCTAATGGGAACTGCTGGAAGGTTCTGGAGTTCCCTTGGGACTGTATAAGAGGGCTGCGGAAGTATTGTACTTCCTCTGCGATGTGCAGGAAAACAGAAGGAAAAGCTCCCTCCCTCCCCGTCGCGAGCATTTTGTGTGGTCAGGTCACCCCAGAATTCGGGGGGGGGGGGGGACTTGTTCTTGGTATATTAAAGTTTAAGCTGCTCGAGTTCTAATAACTGAGCAGAGCCTGCTTGATGTTATATTTTATGCAATTATTGAGTAATATATTTTGGTTATGAAAATTGTAAACCAATAAAGTGCCGTGGACATTTTTTGCCAGAATCCTATGTTTCATGTGTATTTTATATGGTTGTATCGGGAGAATATGGTGGTGGGCGGGTGTGACATGGATTTTCTGTTAATGGGTGAATGCTTGGCTGTGAACGATGAGTGGGAACTGTTGGTGTTTGTATATACTTTCATTTTGAGCACCTCTGTGCCTTCTGATTATGAATTTTATCCACGCAGGTGTCTGCTTTATGACAGAATCCCTTTCATACATACTTCACATCTATAAGCCTGCTCTAGTTTATCTAGACAATAACATATCCTGTTAGTTATGCTATACCCCCTTTATGAGTCCTTGAAGTGAAAAAGCAGTGAAGAATGTGTTTTCTATTTATTATAATGCATAGCTGCATTTAATGGCAACGTCATTCATTCATGCAGATCTAGTGCTGCCTGAAAAGGAAAAGCTTTTTAGCCACAGTTGCAGCCTGTTGTAATTTAGCATTCATCATTTGCTTCTAGGCCTGTGATTCGGTTCTGTGCCAGTGGACAAATGTTATTGTTCTGACCTATATAATCATTTATCTTGGTGACAATATACATTTGTAGGTGATTAAAAGTTAATTACAGTTTTTGTTTGTAACGAGTAAAGACTAAAGAACAGCCTTCAGCTAGCCATACACATTAATTTTCTTATTCAGCCCCATGGCCTGCTCCGTGTCTGACCCTGGAGTGGTGGAAGGGGACCAGAACACCCAATGAGAGAAACCAAGAGGGCGTCACAAGAGAGTACATGGCTGTGATAAAGAGATCAAAACCAAACCTATGAAAAGGAGATATATACAGTGGGGGAAATAATTATTTGATTCCCTGCATATTCTGTAAGTTTGCCCACTTACATAGAAATAAAAGATCTATAATTTTTTATCATAGATGTATTTTAAATGATAGAGACAGAATATCAACCAAAAATCCATTAAAAAAAACACATAAAACAAATGCTATAAATTAGGTTGCAGTTCAGTGAGTAAAATAAGTATTTGATCCCCAAGCAAAACATGACCTTGTACTTGGTGGAGAAACCCTTGTCGGCAAACACAGAGGCTAGACGTTTCTTGTAGTTGGTTATCTGGTTTGCACACATCTCAGGAGGGATTTTGGTCCACTCTTCTTTACAGATCTTCTCTAAATCCTTAAGGTTTCTTGGCTGTCTCTTGGCAACTTGAAGTTTTAGCTCCCTCCATACATTTTCTATTAGCCCCTAATGCAGCAAAGTCAGCCTGTACAGTAAATTTAGCAGAGAAACAGCCTCAAAGCATCATGTTTCCACCTCCGTGCTTGACTGTAGGAATGGTGTTCTTAGGGTCATAGTCAGCATTTTTCTTCCTCCAAACACGGCAAGTATATGCCAAAGTTAATGCCAAAGAGCTAATTTATGGTGGGATCTGAAACTTCAAGTTACCAGCTACAAAACCTTAAGGATTTAGAGAAGATCTATAAAGAAGAGTGGACAAAAATCCCACCTGAGATGTGTGCAAACCTGGTCACTAACTGCAAGAAACGTCTTAACTCTGTGCTCGCCAACAAGGGTTTCTCCACTAAATACTAAGTCATGTTTTGCTATGATAACAATTATAGACCCTTCCTTTCTATGTAAGTGGGCAAACTTACAAAATCTGCAGGGGATCAAATAATTATTTTCCCCACTATATATATATATATATATATTTATAGAGAGAGAGAGATAGAGTGATGCTGAATTACAAATGTGCTATCAACATGACATAAGAGGAAATAGATCAAAATAATAGGGGTGAGTTTAAGTTATATATACTAGTGGGGTATTGCACTAAATAAGTTTTACATTGGTAAAAAGAAACTGAAAAAGTGAAAGTAAGGAAAAAGAAAAATGAAAAGGGGGTAGAACATGGGATAGCTAAAAGTGAAAGAGGTGTACAATATCAGGAGTGACAGTATATGAAACACCAGTATGAGTACTGATTCCACACAGAGATAGATCCATTTCAATATATATTGTGTAAATAAGAGAAAAGTGGCAACTAGTCAAATATTTACCCAGTGTTGAATGATAGTTCTCCAGCCACACAAATCCAGGTCACAATGGTATAGCCCTCAATTGGCCCCCCTCAATTTATCCCCAGAGGTAACTCTGGCCCCTTCCAGCACCATGTTGGCCAACAGCTAAAGGGACAGAGTCCCACCATCCACAGCCATGGACATGTGGGCAAGATTGGGCCACAATTCATGCCAAAGCGTCATAATACCGTGCACGCAATATGTGAGCGTGATGATGTCATGCACGCCAACGTGCATGCCGACGTCACACGCCGGCAAAACATGACACACCGATGCAAATGGACACCCAACGTCCCACAGCCCAAAGAAGCGAAGATGGCAGGAGGCGGGCATATTCCCATCCCTGCCCAGAAAACAATAGGTGAGGCTGGGAGGGAACCCACCAGGCACCTGCAGCTGTCAGAATTCTCAAAGAGTGCCTGCATCTGACTGGATGCAGGGGCTGTTTGGCCAACAATTTTCCACCTGGCTTCTTTGACAAAAGTCAATTGCAAATTGGACTTTTATTGAGCCAGGTGGTTCCCGACAAGTTCACCCACAGACCAAATTTCATCTGATTCAACAGGAAACAGTGGAAATTCAATCTGTGTATGACCAATTTTAGGCCCTGGCCTGTCTGACTTTTATACAGATTTTTACTTTATCTCACAGATGCTACAGGAGGAGTTTAACCTTCAGACAAAAGCACCTTGAATGGACAAAGCATAAGGTTACCATCATAATCAATACATTTTGGCACTACAAGATGACTTAAATGTACCTTTAGTGTTGTTTAAACAAAATTCTATTTTTCGTCTTGTGTGTAGATATTACATTATGTTAGCATTCTTTGTGATTTATTAGCCTGCTGAGGAGTTTAAACATTGAGGACAGAAGGCAAGAAACAGGAAGTTTGTCTGGGGAACATTTGATTCTCTATGTAGGACATTATTTATACAAAACCCCAGTATGCAAATAGCAGCTGGGCCGTGTGGTTTTAACCGGTATTCAGCAATATTTAACCCTGACATGCACATGTGAAAGAAAATTTGCAATGTAGCCATAAGCACTTGAAATTAAAATGTTGTACAGAGGCACAAGCTTCGGGGCTATCAGTGACTCACCAAGCAGTGAAGCACCTTCAAAACGAAATCTGCAATGGAAACTCCCATTGTTCTAACCTGACATGTTATTTTTAAAGGTAGCTCCACTGCTTTTTCAATAATTTTTCTAGTGTGCAGATTGATGGTCATTTTTTTTCAACTGTAGAAACCATTAATTGCAAAACATGCAATGTTCAGGTATGTGAAATATTTACTGTGTGTGTATGCATGTATTTGTATTTATGTGTATATGTGTGTGCGTGTGTTTGTGTATCTAACGTAGAGCTTGCAGAGAGGTAGTCCAGACTCCAAAGTGAGTTTAAGGGCTTCTTGCCCATGTTTATTCATCTCTGTTGCCTCAAACACATAGCAAAAGTGTTTCCCTCGTAGGGATCTGTGTCAGCACAATCCAGTATACACAACAACACATTCAGCCTCCTGGTTAGTTATGAGACATTTTTGGGTCAGCAGAGACCTGCAGAATGTTCCAGCACAGCCTGCAAATAGTCTCTCTCTCCAGCACACAACACACACTGCTTATCCCAGAGAAAACTCAATTTATGCCCCAGGTGGGGAAAAGGGTGTTGTCTGCGCTTAACCCCCTGCCTACTGCTAGGCAAACCTAAATCTATCTAAAGTTTATCTTATAAAATGCTACAGTCCTTATATTGTAAAAGGGACAGGCTCGATTGGTATTGGCAGCTGTAAGCCAGGCAAAAAATAGGGTCACCCAGGAGCAGTCCACCCACGTTTGTCCTGCACTTTCATTCAGAAAAGCAATAAACACAGTCAACGGCTTGCAAAACATACAAAAACATCAGCACTCAAACTCACAATAAAGAAGAGAAAATCCATAGAGCTTGATCTACTAAAGGCAAATATACTGTGTACTACAAGTGCACTTGCAAGTTGCTCTAGATTTGAGGGGAAGATCTGAAACAAGGGGAAGCTCTGCTGATTTATATCACCCAAACACGTGCAACCAAAAAACAGTGTTATTACCTGTTAACTACTTTTTCCAGGAATCTTCCAGGACAGATTACAGAGAGATAGGCTCCTCCCACCTAGAACAGGAAACACATGATCCACATCATAAAAGCATCACTCATGCATTAGCCCCTCAGTATTAACAAATACCCGAAGGCTCAGAGTCATTAAATCCTCATTAGCGTAGCTTTATCTTTACTCTATGCTTTACATTGCTACTCACCTCAAAAAAGGGAGGGAACTGACGCCGTCCTGGAAGATTCCTGGAAAAAGTAGTTAACAGGTAATAACACTGTTTTTCCAAGTCATGTTCCAGGACGGCTTACAGAGAGGACAATATAGTACTACCTGATCAGGGCGGGACCACAGCCTGCAGCACCTTCCTGCCGAAAGACTGGTCCTGGCTGGCAAGTAGGTCCAGTCTGTAATGCTTTATGAAAGTCTGGAAACTGGACCAGGTTGTGGCCTTGCAGATCTGGAGGGGAGACGCTCCTGCCCTTTCAGCCCAAGAAGTAGAAACCGCTCTTGTGGAATGAGCATTTATACCTAACGGAGGAGTGCGGGACACTGCCTTGTATGCCTCCGCAATGGCCGACTTCATCCACCTGGCGATGGTACCTTTGGATGCCTCTTTACCCTTGTTTGGACCTGCAAATAACACGAACAAGCTGGTGGAATGTCGCCACTGCTTGGTGCGCTCTATATAAGCGATCAAGCATCTCCTGACATCTATCCTATTAAATCATGCTTCCTTGTCATTTTTAGGATTTCCACAAAATGATGGTATTACAATCTCTTCCGACCTATGGAAGTTAGACGATACCTTGGGGAGAAGCTGGGTCCAGCGAGAGGATAATTTTGTCTTGCAAAATGGTGCAGAAAGGCTCAATCACTGAAAGTGCCTGGATCTCACCAACTCTCCTAGCGGTGACTAGGGCCACCAAAACTACTGTTTTCAAGGTTAAGAGCTTCATGGGCAGTTCGTCTATAGGCTCAAATGGTGTCTTACCAAGACCTTGTAACACTGTCGATAAGTCCCAGGGAGGGAACCTCCTTGATTTGGGGACTCGTTTACGGCTGATGGATACAAGAAATCTCTTTATCAGTGGCTCTTCTGACAGTCTTTGGTTTAAAAAGCTGGACAGAGCTGCCACCTGTACCTTAAGAGTACTGACTGCAAGATTTAGATCTGCTCCGGCTTGGAGGAAATCTAGGACCGCCGGGACCATGGCTCCTGACACTCTGTCTGTTGTTGAGCATGCGCCAGGCCCCAAATTTCTTCCAGATCTTATTGTAAATTGCGTTAGTGGACGGCTTCCGGCTGCTAATAATGGTATCGATTACCTTTGCTGATAACCCTCTCAGCTCTAACAGCTCCCTCTCAGAAGCCAGGCCATCAGAGAACGAGAGCTCACTTCTGGATGATTCACCTCTCCCTGATATATGAGGTCCGTCCTGTAAGGCAGCCTCCAAGGTTCCGTAATGCTGAGTCTTAGTAGTCCTGAGAACCAAGACCTCTTCGGCCAAAATGGCGCGATCAGGATAACTTTTATGTTGGACCCTCTTCCGGATAATCTTTGGAATGAGGGCAAACAGTGGAAACGCATACACCAGATTTGCCCCCCAAGGTTGGGATAGGGCATCTAGGCCCAGACTGAGAAGATCTCTCTGTAGGGAGTAAAATTGTTCCACCTGCCTGTTCTGCCTTGTAGCAAAAAGGTCTATTTTTGGGTTTCCCCACTTCTGCGCTATTTGTTCGAACACTGTTCGATTCAAGCACCATTCTATCTGAGACAGAGTCTCTCTGCTTAGGACATCTGCCAGAGAATTTAATTCCCCTTTTAAGTGAATTAAAGACAGGGATAAAAGATTTGCTTCTGCCCATTGAAGGATCTCTTCTGCTATCCTCATCAGACCTGGGACTCTTGTACCCCCTTGTTTGTTAATGTAACATACTGTGGTAATGTTGTCCGAAAGGACCTGCACATGTCTTCCCCTCAGGGACGGACAAAAGGCTACTAGGGCCTTTAGAACCGCCTTCATCTCCCTCGCATTGGAGGAGAGGCTGGCTTCCTGCCGGTTCCAGAGCCCCTGGGCCATCAGTGTGCCTGAATGGGCTCCCCACCCCTGCCCGCTGGCGTCCGTGGTGACTGCTAGAGGGCAGTGTTGGGACCAGAGTCGACCTGCAGAGAGATTTGCAGGGATCAACCACCATTCTATCGAGAGTTTTACTTCCTGCGGAATCTCTGTCTGTCTCTGAAGAGAATCCGTCTTTCCATCCCAGAGAGAAAGCATGAGCGCCTGAAGTGCTCGAGTATGGAATTGTGCCCACTGGACTCCAAGGATGGCCACTGTCATCAACCCAAGGACCCTCATTATGCCTTGAAATTAGGTCCTTGTACATGTGCAGAGGTTGCTCACCTCTGTCATAATTGTCTCTACTTTTTCTTTTGTCAGAAAAATCTTGGACGTAGTTGAGTCTATTAACTATCCTAGGTATACAATACTTTGAGTAGGTACCAACTGTGACTTCTCCTGATTTACAAGCCACCCTAGCTGCTTAAGGTGTTTGGTAGTTCTGCTCAGGTTCTGTCTCACTTTGTCTGCTGAATCTGCAAAGATCAGTAGGTCGTCCAGATAGGGAATTATCTGAATTCCCTCCGATCTCAGAGTCCACAGAGCTTCTGCCAGTATCCTCATAAAAATGCGTGGAGCTGACGCTAGTCCGAAGGGCAGAGCATTGAACTGAAAATAGAGGGTTCTGAACCCTTTCCTTACTGCAAACCTGAGAAACTGCTTGGACTCCTTTCGAATGGGGACATGAAGATAGGCGTCTCTTAGGTCTAATGAGACCATGAAGACCCCAGGGGTTAACAACTCTCTGGTGGTGTAGATTGACTCCATCTTGAAACGTCTGTATTTCACGTACATGTTTACTTGTTTCAGGTTCAAAATCAGTCAAAATCTTCCTGATGACTTTTTTATCAGAAAAACTTGAGAATAAAACCCCTCTTTTCTTAGAGATGGGGGGATGAAGCTTATCACCTTCTCCTCCAACATACTCTGCAGGAGGGAAGACATAGCTGTTGCTTTCTCTGCGTCTTTTGGGAGACCTGTCGTGAGAAATTTTTGAGGGGGGCAGCCTAAAAGTTCTATCTTGTACCCTGATTCGATCAGATCCAGGATAAAACGGCTGTTGGAGATGGTCTGTCACTGTGTGAGGAACGACCCCAACCTCCCCCCCACATGACCGACTGAGTCACTGGGAAGTGTCCTTAGGCTGGGAGGGTTTAAAGAGAAAACCACCTCTGCCCCTTCCCCTCCTGTATTGCCATCCTCCTTTCTGGTCTTGGGCTGCAAAACCTCTGTTATGCCGTCTCCTATCCCCCCGGTGAGAGTTCCTTTCACTTGACACCTGAAAGGGATGAAAATTCCTCTTTTGTTGTTTTTTGGGGAAAGGGAACCCCTTCTTTTTATCGGCCGACCTCTCTAGGATGGATTTCAGCTCCTTTCCAAAGAGCAAATCTCCATTAAAGGGGAGGGAACAGAGTCTTGTCTTTGACACAGAGTCTCCTCCCCAGGTCTTCAGCCAGATAGCCCTCCTGGCTTCATTAATCAATGCTGTGGACCTGGCCGAGAATATAACAGACTCCGTGGATGCATCAGCTATATAGGCCACTGCCTTATTTAGCATTGGTAAGGCATCCAAAATCTCTTCCCTAGGAGTATCTGACTCCAGAAGAGTGCGGAGCTGTTTAAGCCACAAATCAAGCGTACGAGCCACGCATGTAGTGGCTAGTGCGAGTCTAAATTTGGCGGAGCAAGCTTCCCACGCTTTCTTTAAATACCCTTCCGCCTTCTTGTCCATTGGTTCTTTTAGGGTGTCTGAATCCTCAAAGAAAAGTTCTGAACCCTTTCAAACTTTAGCTATGGAAGTGTCCAGTCTGGGGCACTTCTCCCACAGCTTTGTATCCTCTTCTTTAAAGGGGAACCTTCTCTTTAAATTTTTAGGGAAGAAGACTCCCTTTTCCGGCTTCCTCCATTCCTGAAGTATTGTCTCCTTTAGGGACGCATGCACCGGAAAGGTTCTGCCCTGTCTAGGCTGAAGGCTTTCATATAAAAGGTCATGTACCGACAACTCCTGGTTTTCTGGAGACTCCAGCTCCAGGGTGTCGTAGATCGCTTTCAATAGCTCTTCTGTTTCCTCTTGCCTGGTCTTTCCTTACTGGGGTCCACCTCCTCAGACTCTGAGGCTGACCCTGAGGTGTCCTCCCGCTCCTCCAGTACTCTTTTTTGGTGGACTGCCCATACCTGGGCCAGGACTCCTGGCCTAACGGTAGTACTGGTGCCTGAAGTACCTGGGCTAGCTTCAGCAAGCGTCTCTTGCTGTCTGGGTTTAAAAGGACTGAAACGTCTGTTTCATCCCCGTTTTTAACGAGTCCATAAACCCCTTGAGGACAGGGCCTGTTTCTCCTTTGATAAGCTTGTCTATACAGTCCTGACAAGCATTCTTCATCCACCCATAATGCATCTTCTTGGTGCATATTGGGCACTTTTTTCTATGTGTTTCTGTTTTGTCTCTGGGCTCGTGGGTCTTGTCCTGTAATACAGCAAAAGACAAGCGCCTGCATATTACTTTCCACTGAAGTAAATACCCATAAACCAGAAACACCACGTGGACAACTCTATTCTAGTCTAAGAATCTTGAGAAGTACCCACCACCATCAGCATAAAATAAAAACAGGCTCTGGAATAAACAAACTCCCCCTGTGCCCCCACCACAGGGGGATAAGAAAAGGAAAGAAGCTGTCTGCCCCTTATTTTCTTACCTTAGGGCCCGATTCGACCGATGGCGCCTCCAGACCTGCTTCTCTGGATCCTGGTAGCTACATGCTGCTCCTGGAAGCCTCTGCACCATCTTCTTGTCTAGGTCCCTTTTAAAAAAGAGGTGTGGAGGTCCGGGGTGGCGCTGTGGATCCGACGCCGCCCTACAGCACAGCACGCCTGTTGTTCCATACTAGGCTTCCTTCTGGGTGTACCAAGATGGCTGCCGCCGGACTTCCTGCCGTGTCACTTCCTGCCTTCCGCGCCGGAAGTGACACCATTACTCTGCGCCCCAGCACCCACACATGTTGGGGATAGAAACTCCCCATAGAGATCTAAATGGCAAAAAAGGATACCGGCCCTACGGCGGCCCGAGCCTCCGCCAGGAGAACACCCTGCTGTACTGCGGATGGACCCACTGGATCACCTCCTCCACCCTCACAGGTAACCTCACTGAGGATACAACCAATTGGGAGGTGGGGTCCCTTACCTTCACCCATGACCCCTGTTTCAGGTCTCCTGGGTGGCCCAAACTGACTCAAATACCAGGGGAACTACCCCTGTTGCCTGAGTATGGACGTCGGGAGGCCCCTGCCGTCTAGCATGAAGGCCAGAAAAAATAACAAACATCCACTTGGATCTAGTTCCTGTCTGGCCTGAGGAAACAAAAATACTGAGGGGCTAATGCATGAGGGATGCTTTTATGATGTGGATCATGTGTTTCCTGTTCTAGGTGGGAGGAGCCCATCTCTCTGTAAGCCGTCCTGGAAGATGACTTGGAAAATGCTGTTTTTTTTTTATTTTGCTTGCATGTCTTCTTCAGATCTAGAGCAACTGCACTTTCAGTGCACATACTATTTGCCTTTGGGAACAAGTGGATGTTCAGACTCTGACAGCTCCTGGTAGATTTGGGAAAGATCCCTCAAATAAAGAAAACAGCAGGGTGCCCAGTTACAAACAAATAAAATCACCAGTTTTAATGTGTAGCACAGTTACATGTAAAAACTTGTATAACAGCTCTGATAGCCAGGGCAGAGGATACATAAAGGACAGCATGGAAAAGCAGTCAAAGAAGACCAATGATCGGCTGCAGGGGCATGGACAAAAAAAACTGCTTGAAAAAGGAGGATGGCCTCTGAAATGCGTTGCGGCCTGCCTCCTTTCACCTAATGGCTAGACAACTGGGTCAAAGCAACTCCAAAACCGTAGCTCTTGTGGGATGTTCCCAGTCTGCAGTGGTCAGGACTTACCGAAAAAGGATCCAAGTAAGGAAAACCAGTGAACCAGCAACAGGGGTGTGTAGGCAGGTGTAGTCTATATTCTCCACTGCAGGTAAGGCTTGCCTGCAGTGGCAATGCAGATGGGGGAGGAAGTCAGTAGGAACCTAGTTCCTCTATAGTTTCCTCAGTCACAGGGAGGCAGCTATCCAATTAGATGCTGGCTCCCCATGTGACTTTGGTGGCCCTTTTCGGTCAGGCAGAGTCTATTGAAGACCCTGGCTCCTGGGTTTGCCATGCATTTTTGTGAGTGGCAGTGTAGGGACAGGCTACCTGTCTGTCAGGGACAGCACTTAGCATCAGGGAAAGATTCCAGAGGAAAAGGGAAAGTGTAGGGACATGCCATCCTTCCTGGATGCCTCCCCATTTGGGTATGGACCAGTCAGGCCACATTCCACTCCTCAAGACAGACACTACTGGCATCTCTGAGTCTTCAGTCTACTGTTCCATCACTGTACAGCTCGTGAGTGTTCCCAGCCAGGTAGCCATCCCACTGGGTCTGCTGTGTATTCCAGGACTTCTGTTACAATATATTCCCATTACTGTACTTGGACTCTGTGTTTTCTGTCCACCGCATCACACTGCACCTACCCACAGGTGGCCAAGGTTTATCGATGCGCATGGGAAGCATAGGCTGGCCCGTGTAGTGCGATCCAATAGAATTACTGTAACTAAAATTGCTGAAAAAAGGTAATGCTGGTTCTGATAGAAAGGTGTCAGAATGCACAGTGCATTTCAGTTTGTTGTGTATGGGGTTGCATAGTCACAGATCAGGCAGGGTGCCTTTGCTGACCCTTGTACACAGCTAAAAGTGCCTGCAATGGGCATGTGAGCATCACAACTGGACCACAGAGCAATGGAACAAGGTGGCCTGGTCTGATGAATCACTTTAATTTTGTTTTGTACATCATGTGGATGGCTGGGTGCATGTTTGCCACTTACCTGGAGAAGATATGGCACCAGAATGCAATATGGGAAGAAGGAAAGCCAGTGGAGGCAGTGTCCCACTTTGTCTAGTGGTGTCTCCACGGGCAGGACTGTTTTGGCGGAAAAAGGGGGACCTACTCAAAATTAGGTGGGTGGTAATTTTGTTATGGCGGGTGGTCATAATGCTATGGCTGATCCGTGTATACCTCTCAAGAGTTGCATACAAAATGGAACATCGACACTTTCCTATTTCATCGACATCTCATACTTTAATACTTGTGTAGCAGGTACTCCAAATTTAGGGGGGTCCCTATGTCTAAATTTAGGGGGATGACCCGAGCACTAGTATGGTTCGGGCCTTCTAATTGTTCTGGACTCTGCTTTATTGCTGTGTGCCTATGTAGAGTTCCCTGTGGCCTGCAGGTGGCGCTGACATGTTGGGTCAGGGTTGAACCATAGGTTGCATTGGCGCTATTGGATGTTCTCTCTCGGCTACCATGCAGTGGGCGGGTTCTGCCTGGTGTGCATGCCGGGAGAGGATATAAAAGAGGGAGACACCATTTTATTAGAGAGAGACCCAGGTACAAGTACCCGGAGGAGTGTGCCCCATAAGGAGGGGGGTGCGTACCCCGACTGAGGAGTCTCAGGCACCTTCGGGCCGAGATCACAACATTCTGGGTAGGCCTAGTACCTTCAACTGGGTCTACAGGCAGAACTTTGGAGTCCTAGGATGCCCGGGTGAGGGTATCCGCTCCGACCAAGAGGAAGCCAGGGGAGGATCGGTCCCATAACAGGAGATGAGTGATAGTTAGATTGCTGTCTCTGGAAAGGCCTGGTGACATGTCGGAGGGAAGGATCCTATGCTCCGCAGAACTGACCCTGCGGAGTGCTGCTGCTCTTTGAGGACAGACTGAACTTGTCCTCGGAGGATTAAATTGCTTGTTGGAGCTCCACACCGGCTGCTAGGACCATTGAGGGACTATCCGGGTGAGCTGTACCCACTCAGGACCGAATGGTGATGAATCTGGGAGTTCTGTGCCTGAATCTGCTTTAGTTCAACTATTTTCTCTCTTACCTATCAAGCAAAGATACAAAATAAACTCAACGTTGGAGTTTAAGTGGTTTGGACATTATTAAAGAGGGAAAAGTACAGACTTGTCTCTACACTCTGGAGATGGGAACCAGTGGAAGGAGGTAACTCGCTGCGGGATCCAGGTACATATACACCGCCTGACCTCTAAACTAGAGGGCACGGGCTTGTGGCATAGGTGCCTCTCCTTTACCCTAGGAGGAGAGGGTGGTGCTACACTTGTATTGACAAAGCACATGTTCACTTTAATGACAGCATCTGGAAAAGTTGTTTTCAAAATAAAAAGATGATAAAAAAAGTTTGCTTGTGCTTAAAAAATCCAGCATCAATTCACATTGATGCAAACTTAGTAAATTCTGCATCACAACTACTGATCTTTACACTGGACTGAGAGCTGTCTTTCACAGCTCTGTCTTTGTGCTGAGAATGAGCAGCGAGCACAAGTAGCTATTTTCTTAGTATTTTCTTCAATTACTATACACATCTGCTTCATATCTTACCATAAATATTTGCCAGTTTTACTGTATGTGGCTTTATAAATGTACACAGAGAAAAAAATGTTAACTAAAATACACACAATATATGAGTGTCCAAAGGCAATAGGGCCTAAGATTATCACCTCAGAAGTGGTTGTGAGCTGAGTTGACTTACCTAGCTTTCCTAAACAAATACATCAAAAGCATAGGTGTGCACAGCCTATTGCATTACCCAAAGTTCAAACATATGCATGTGTGTGCATGTGTATATACTGTATACTGGTCTCAGTAGAGCAGTGGACGGTGTCAGTAGAGCAGTGGATGGTGTCATAAGGGCAGAGATTGGTGTCAGTAGGGCAGTGGACTGTGTCAATGGTTTTTATTTTTATTGTTTTTTTACAGTTTAATTTTTTAAGCAGAATTTTTTTTTTTTTTTTTATTTGGTGAAATATCAGTGGTCTAAACAGGAGGAATATGCGCCATGCAGTGATTAGGGCTGTCCCAGGCACACCTGGCACACCCTGTGCACACACCTATGATCAAAAGGTCGGTGTTGTTTGTATTGCACACAATTATTACAGGTCATTGGCCTCAGAATATCGCCGCACAATGTTAGTGTCACAATGTTAGAGTGAACAAGAAGAACGAAGGCAATTAGTGGTATGAGTGCCTCACTGGTGTGCTTCATGCTGGTACAGGTGAATGGGAGCCACCGGTTGGCTTATGATGCGGGACTTCCCCTGGAGAATGACAGGCTGGAGACCGGTCACTGGAACAGCAGATGCATCGGCCGAATCAATAGCCTTGTAAGCAGACAGATGTGTAGTAAGTAGAGTTGTAGGCAGGTAGAAGAGATGCAGGAGTTCTGGTTTGGTTTGAGGTCAGGCAGACTGGGTCAGCAGCTAGTGGGCAGATCAGGTACAGAACCAATAGCGGGTGCAAGGTCAGGTTCAAAGCTGGGGTTTGTATCAGAAGAGCAGATCTAGAGCAAGATAAACAGGCGGAAGTGTGGTCATGTTGCAAACTGAGGTCGGTACAGACGGACAGCAAGAGCAAGTCAGAACAAGCCAGGTCGGTATAAGGAAGTCAATCAGAAAATACTGGACAATGTTAACAGGTACTGCTGAAGACACATCAGGTATCCAGTTTAAATTGTCTTCATGGTTCCAAGAATAGTAGAACTTGTTCATCCATGCGTACAAATTTGCGCACAAGTCAACCTGCACTTGTGCACAAATGTTTGTACGAAAGTGCCGTTTTCAATACTGGCGTGACCTTCTTGACAGTTATTATTTAATTTATAAAATGCTTACGGGAAGGCAATGCAGATAAAAGATTGTACTTGGTGATAAGCAGGATATTTGGACATAAGATATCATTGAAATAATGGAGTTATAATACTGAAAATTGGGTAGTTACATTTTTTTTACTGGTTCTGTGTTAGCACTTTGGGGCAGAGTGATCTAATCTGACTGCCCAGTGCCCACTTTGCACGGACTTGCATTTACTGCCTTGCTCCCCGCCACATTGAGTTGGGGTTTTGGGCCAGAGCTTGTGCTGCAGAAATTAATTCTACGACTTTACCAGTTATCTGCATAATACTAAAAAAAAAAAAAACGTGTGTGGTTCTGCATTGGGTCCCAAAAGGTAAGAAGCTGATGTGGGATCCTCCTACCCCCTGGATTTATTTAATAAAACTGGGCTTGCCCTTTAAAGAGGAGAGAGGAACAGAAGGAGTTGGTTCAAGAAGGACAATTCCTGTAAATGTGGGACACTTTGTATAATGGATACAATTGTAACAATGTAATTTGTGGCACAACAAGCGGAATACATTGTTTTCCCGGCTTTGGCACTCCTTATGTCACCCTGATAATAAGCCTTACCTCCATGAACATACCCTAATCTGTTTAGAACACTTGCAATGAACACTTGTTTTTACTCCCATATCTGTATGTAAAACATAGGTTAAAATAGCAGTAGCAGTTTTTTGTAGAATCACTAGGATGTTTTCCTAGAAAGGATTGTTGTTCTGGAAATAAATATTGGACAGGGCTGTAAAGTTATTCCTTCCATTGTTCCTTTCCTGTCTTTCATTTCCTCTTTCTGATATGTGCATGCCAGTCAGTTTACTCATAATCAAGGAAAAGCAGCAATGGGCGTATCACCACATATTTGGCAAATTAACAATAAAAGATATTACATTTTGACATGACCAGTATAATGTCAGATACTGGTCAGATGTAAATAAATAACTTATCTCGTAATAAGTGATATTAGTGAAGCAAAGGGAAGTTGGTTGAATAATGTTCCTCTCACTTTGGAGACAGTACCTTGTTATGGCACTATACTGTACATGGTATATGTATACAGAAGCAAACCTGAAACAACCAATGTATGACCAGCTGCTTCCAAACTGAACTCCTCGTGTGTACTGACAGAGCATACTGTTGAGGCCTCAGGTGAGCAACCCCAGGGCCTGCTTTGCTAAAGTTGCATAGAAAATGAAAGAGGGGCTGTCGTTTAAGGATCTAGTCTGGTATCATAGGAAAAAGGTATTGCATGGATGTTGGAAGGAGGCAACCAACTTTCCAAGGACCTTTTGTGAGTACAGACTGTTGTGAGAGATCTTAGAGACTTTTGAGCTGCTGTCACCCCTCTGGTGCTAGAGGGTCAGCTGTGTGTGTGTAAAGGGGGCATTGGCTGGTGTCCTGAAGAACTCAGTCTATCTAATTTCTTTGTGAAGGAACTCTGCTCTAGACATGTGCCCTGGCGTTTTTTTTTTCGTTTTTGTTTATTTCTTTTTTTTTCTTTTTTCGGAAATTCGGGAAATTCGAAAAATTCGTTTTTTTCGTTTTCGTTTTTTTGCTTTTTTCGGAAATTCGGGAAATTCAGAATTCGGAATTACGAATTTCCGAATTACGAATTTCCGAATTTCCAAAAAAACGAATTAAACAAAATCTAAAAAAACAAATTTTTTGAATTTCCGAAAAAAGCAAAAAACGAAAAAAACGAATTTCCGATTTTCGGAAATTCTAAAAATTCAGAATTCAGAAATTCAACTTTCCAAATTTCCCATTTTCGAATTTTAGATTCGGAATTTCGGATTTTCGAATTTTAGATTTTCGAATTTTGCACTTTCGAATTTTCGCGGGGCAATCTCGAATTTTTTAAATTTTCGAAATTCCGAATTTCGGAAATTCCGAATTTCGGAAATTCCGAATTTCGGAAATTTGTAAATTCGTAAATTCGAAAATTCATAAATTGAATAATTCGGAAATTCGAAATTTCCGAAAATTCGGAAATTCGGAAATTGAAAAATTCGGAAATTCAGTAATTTCGGAATTAACGAATTTCTCTAAATTCGTGAAAAACGAATTAGAAACTAAACAAATTGCACATGTCTACTCTGCTCTAATTGCTCAAAAGAGGAGGCTTCTTTGCCTCTAGTTTCTACTACTATAAAGCCCACAGTCTGCTTTTACAAGGGCTCTGCTTACAGTTCTACAGAAGGAAATTTACTGTCCTCACTTAGTATGTAGTTATTTTTTGAGTATCCCACTTATTTCCCCAACCCTATGCAGATTACGCCGAAAAAAAAAAAACACTGAAAATAACTCTCTTTAACTGCTTATTAAACCTAAGAGTGACTGTGAACATGTGCCTGGCTGCAGGGCAATTACTGTGAAAAAAAACCTGGGCAAATTTCTAGTGGCTCTTACAGGAGTAACACCACACTAATGTTAAAAATTGGCCCTTAACATTTCCCTTCCAACTAAGACATAACACTTTGTTCAGTGGTGAAAAATATTTATCCATAACAGAGTGTGAATTTCTAATTCAGGTCGATTTAATGATAAAACAGCACTGGTACTATGTAAAATGGCTTAAAACTTAAGTTCTACAGAGAAAATGAAATCTTATTTCAGGCATTTTAATTCCCACCTGAGAATAACAGGAACTTTTTCTTGGTTTGCGGAATTTTCTTTTGTATGTGCAAATGTAACGGCCAGAAAATCCCAGAGATGTATCCTTTATTTTCATACTAATGCATCCAACATTTCTTGGAACGATCCTTGAATGATTTCAGTCCCATTTCTTCCTGCTAACCCAGTTAGGAACAGATGTTTCCCATATTTCTTGTCCGTGTCAAGTTTAGCAGGTTGTGTTGCTTTTGCTGTTACACTCTAAATTTTATGTTAGAAAACAGCCTATTGGTCAAAGACATATCAATAATGGAAACTGTGTTATTTTTAATATGTGGCAATCTTTGTAATTGCTTGTTTTTTGAAATATTGAATTCTAGAATAAATGGACCACCCTACAATAGGACTATGAGTTACAGACAGCATCCGTATATATATTTTTTTTAACTCTACATTTTTTCATATCATAATGGAGTTATCGTCTTGCAGGTTAATTTCTGGGTGACAATTATGCTTAAAGTGTTTGTTACCCCAACACTTCATATTCCTGATATGTGTCTGCTGTTCCATGTACTTGTACCTGTTCTCTTTGTATTGCTTCCTTTGTGTGAAATCCCTGGTGTTTCTGCCATTTCCCTTGCTTTCCCATTAAAAACTGACCACACTAAGCAGGAGAGCACACCCTGATAGGTTCTCTAGCTATGCTATGCTATGCAGAAAAGCGTTTGAAGTTTGTAAACATGCGTTAATGCTGGGCGGGTTTAGCACATCATATCGATGACCAGAATAAATTATTATTCTTGCCGAAATGCGTTACATACTTTTACAAGCATCAGGCATTTTTTTCTGTCAAAACGCTGCTGCCAGAGGGAAAGGCTTCTAACTAAGAGAGTTTGCAAAATGTTCTGTATGAGGCCTTAACATTAAAGACCTGAACATTTCTTTAAAATTCTGCTTTGCATTGTTTAAATTCTGTACTTAAATATGCCCATTATTGCTGTTTTTGTATATGACATTTTTAGAGGTAGATATTAAAGGGCATCACCTCTATGACATCTTTATTTGAGTACAAAATGTTGTTTTGATTATTATTTCAATGCAATTCCGTTATCACACAAGCAGCGGTGCTTCATAGTATTTGATTTAATAATTTAATAATTACTTGAGTATTTAATTACACTGAGTTATTTGTACAGCTTTTCACAACAGATGATTTTTATGTCATTACTTCATGTTACAGGTAGAAAGTGATTCATCGTGTTAACTATAGATAGCAGGAGGAAAGTGAAAATATAGGCAATATTTTATACAAATTTTATAGTTTACACTTTCTTGAATGCAGGGTAATTAAGAGCTAGCACTGTAAAATATATGTAGCAGGTGGTTATATTTAGGGGAGGCATCTGAGTGGTACCAGGCTCAGATGCAGCAATTGTTAGGATTCCTGGACCAATTTATGCCAGTGGAGGATATCAATGGTGTCTACTTCCCTGCGGCCTATAGGTGGCGCTGTTGCCATAGGCCGGGGTTGAATCGCCATTGGAGGGCTGCACCCTTTGTGTCCTCTCGCGGCAGTAGTACAGCGGGGCAGAGAACCTGCTGTGCATGCTGGCAGAGAGTATAAAGGGGGCAGACATCATCCGCTCAGGGTCCACTCCCAGGCACCTTCAGCCTGGGGGTGAGTGATGGTGGTCTCCGGGTGCCCTAGGCCCGGGGACGGAGTTGTGGTTCCACCCCAGACACCTTCAGTCTGGGGTGAGGTACTCTCTGGAGGCCTGAGGCCCAGTACCTTCAACTGGGTCCCGCAAGGGATCGAGGGCTCCTAGGGTGTCCCCCGGTGTGGACGCCCGAATCTGGGATGAGGAGGCCAGGGAGGTGACCCTTCCGAAGACCCAGTGCAGCATTTGCTGGTGACGGTGGGGCCTCTGGCAACTGTCCGGATGGATGTCCTTTCCCTGACAGGGGTCATTGCTTTATAGAAGGTAGTCCACGTTCTCATGGTCTGTGGCAGGGACCCATCGTGAATCAGGTCGGTGACAGAGACCCAACAACCGTGACAGAGACCCAACAACCGGGTCTGTGGCAGAGGCCTTATTCATCTGGTCTGTGGCAGGGACCCCCTCACGGTCAGTGGCAGCGACTGTGCGCCAAGCCTGTTCACACTATAATGGAACAGGAAAAAAAACAAGTTCAAGTTTGTGCCTGGACCTCTTCCCCACTTTGTTCTGAACTGTTCTGTGTCTAACCAGTCGCTCTTAAAGGACTATTTATTGCTCTGAAGAATAAATAAGTATTGGACTTTCAGTGGTGTGGAACTTGACTTTCTGGGAGCTAAAGGGCCCTACCTCCACCTGCGTGGAGGCAGGAAATCATCCTCAAGGGAAGTTTTTGGCTCCGGACAGGGACACAGGCCCGAAGGTAAATGGTTATAGCTCACACCTCTGCACACAAGAGGATACGAGCTGGTGGTGCGTCACACTCTCCTCCCTGGTCCCCTAGACGAGAGCCATTGACCGAGAAGAGAAAAAGGGAGTGAGAGGTGAGGTCGCTACATATATATTAAGCCAATGAAAGGTAATTTGTATATTATAATTTCAACTTTGTCTACCTGTGGTCTTGTGTGTGTTTGCCCTGAATGTGGGGGTGTTTGTCCTGATTGTCTATTCACCCTGACTCTGTGTGTGTCTGTCTGTCTGTTTCGACTGTGCGTATGTGACTGGGTGGGTATGTCAGTAATGACTGGATGTGTGTTTGCTCTGACTCCTCTGTCTGCTTGTACTATGGCTGGTTGTATATGTCTGCCCTGACTGGGTGTGTGCCAGACAGAGTGTGCCTACTCTATTCACCATGTGTAAGTGGAGGGGTCCCTGCAGCATGCAATCACTCCTCCATGCACGCTAACAGCCAGCGCAGAGACAAGGGGTGCGCAGGAGGGGCGGCTGCCCTGGGCACTGTAGTATCATGTGAGGTGAGGGGGTGCCACAAGCAGATTGGGAAAGAGGGGGATTTGTGTTGGGTGGGGGAATTTTGGGGGCAACCAAGGCGTAAGAGTTGTTCTAGGAGGGGAAATGTGGGGGTGCGCTAGGATTTGTATTTTGGAAGGGGGGGTGGGGGAAAGAGGGTTTGTGTTGGAACAGGTGATATGGTAGAGGGGGGGAGGGGATTTGTGCTGGGAGGGGACATTTTTGGGTGGGGGATTTGTACTAGTAGGGATGATTGGAGCGGATTTGTGCTAGGAGGGTAAATTGGGGGGGGGGGGGTTTGTCTGGGAGGGGGGATTTGAAGTGGGGGGGGTGTGTACTCTGAGAGGAAATTTGAGGGGTAAGGGGATTTGTGCTGAGGAGTGATTTTGTTTGGGGGAGGGGGTTTGTGCTGGGAGGATTTGGGGAGAGAGTGTATTTGAGCTGGGTGGGGGAAGATTTGTGCTGGGAGGGGCAATTTCAGCAGGGGGGCGAATTTATCCTGGGAGTTGGGGAAATTTATGCTTAGTGGTTAAGCATGAAGATTAGTGCTCATTTGTTTTTTGAGGAGGGGGGGTTTTGCCTACCGCACAATGCTTTTTTTGGGGGGGGGCACAGTTTGGCATGTTCGCCCTGGGGTCTAGATGACATTGTTCCAGCACTGCTAACAGCACTCCTTTGACAAAAGTCCATTGAACAATGGACTTTTGTTGAACAAAGCAGGGGCATACACTGCTTGAATCGTGACCCAGCATCAGGCGAAATTTGTGCAGTGTGTGGCCAACTTAATCTCTGCCTGCTGCAACAAAAGAATGGAACTACATGACAGCATAACAGCAGTACCAGGAGATCCAAATAGCTCTCACCATCTACAATAGCCACTAGACCAGTGGTTCTCAACCTTTCTAGTACCGTGACCCCTTGATAAAATTTCCCAAGTTGTGGGGACCCCTAACAGTAAAATTATTTTTGTAGCGTGGGTTGTTAGCACCCAAGGCAAGACAAGTAATTTGCGCCCCTAACCCATGGACATTTATCACTCCCTGAGCCCCTTCCACTCATACAGTATTAAAAAAAAACCTTATAATACATTTTAGGATGTACCACTCGTTCTCCTTCTCCCCCTTTTATCCCTCTCTATCCTTATTTCTTGTTTCCCCCCAACCCTCTCTTTAACCGTCTTTCTTGTTTTTTCTCTTATTCTTTCTCTTCCTTTTTCTTTTCTTCCTCCCCCTCTTTTCCTCTCCCTTCCATGTATTCTCTATTTTTATTCCTTCTCTTTCTCCTTGGTGGGGGGGGGGGGGGGGTAAATGGGATGAGTGCCAATACTGGTTGGAGTTCTGATTAGCCAACTTAGATTCTCTTGATCAAGGTCACCTGCTGATCTGAGATCTGTAGTGGGGACTTTTAATGGCAACTATAATCACAGGTAGTGTTACTCACTGTGTCTCTGACTTTGTAGTGTCTCGTAGCAGTGACAGCTATGCCAAAATCAGGAGATGGGGTCTCCTCCAGCCCCTTCCACTTCACATTCCTCACCAGTAAGCTGACCTCTAGTCTCTGCCCCCCAGCTATGCCGTGAACTGAATGGGCAGCTGCGAAGAGGCTGAGTGGGCAGCCACAGGCTCCAGGGACAGCCCTGCTGGGCGGCCGCAAAAAGGCTGGGAGAGCGGTGCGGGCTTCAGAAACAGCCCAGGATTTGGTGACCCCTGGCAAATCATCATTCGACCCCCGAGGGGGTCCCGACCCCAGGTTGAGAACCACTGCACTAGACAATAGCCACTAGTTGATTTAGCAAGTTACATACCAGTTAATATATTTGTTTACATGAAGCAATTATTTTTAAAATATTAACTTGTTTTTTGTCCACCTTTTTAGAAAGTGATTGTTGTCTGCTCAACAAACAAATATATTTCTACAGAAATGTACATTGTTCTCTTCGTGTTCACTTATGAAATGCTTTTATGTTTTCTTTGTGTTGGGAATGACTAATAGTCAGCCAAGTGTTGTTTTCTCCTATTTCTTAAATATAGCTTTCTCCTGTTATGTTGTTTTTTTGGAAGTCAAATAAGGGTGTCAGAGTAGGTTATTTTCTGAGCATCTTTTAGCAATAAATGGTTCTCAATTCTATTATCTCAGAGGATGTCACTTTTTCCTATGCACTCTGAATGGTAGAAATGTTCTCTGAATCAGCTGTTAAGCATCATTACCACCCATTGGCACATTATACCTATACAGGAGCTCGGTGTTGTCTAGATAATTTTCGTCATTAGATTTTGGCATTAAAAGAAGAATAACAGTTTCAGAAAGGTAGCTGAAGAGTACATCCTGGCTTTAATTTCACCAAAAAACTTCTTGTTATTTTTGAAATATCAAGCAGTGTGCAAACAGTTGATTTTCTCTTTCCTTTCATTGACAGATCATTAATGTTGGCTCAATCGCATTTAATTGGGTTCTGCTAAAAAAATGTTTTATCGCTGCTTATTTCATCAAAACAAACCCAGTTGAAGTGTAAAGGGATGCAAATAACTTGATATTTATTTTTGGCCATTTCCAAGCTAATACATCAATTATCAAGAAAGGCCTAAGGGAGCTGGCCACCCTACAGCAGGTAGAGGGTTCTCCTTTGAATGCGACTTAAAGAACGAAATGAAAAAAAGTCTTTAATTAACATGCTTGAAAGATGCCTTTAAACTGTATGTGATGTCACAGAACAGTACAATTTTCAAGTACAGCTTCAGCAACACCATAGTCGGATATTCCAACTTTTAAATAGGTAATAGATTTTTTTTTATTTAGCTTATATTCGCTTAATTGTGATTACAAACAGTGGAAGGGGACGTAACACCCCCCCCCCCCCCACCACCCACCATCTTCCGCGGCTCTATCGGGCTTTCCCTTCCCACTGGAAGACCTGAGCGACCAGCCGCAGCCATGATCCTGGTATAACCACTTCTTGTCCAGGATGTGTTTAATTAAGATATATATATATATATATATATATATATATATATATATATATATATATATATATATATATAGTGGGTAAGAAAAGTATTCAGACCCCCTTAAATTTTTCACTCTTTGTTACATTGCAGCCATTTGCTAAAATCATTTAGGTTCATTTTTTTCCCTCATTAATGTACACACAGCACCCCATATTGACAGAAAAACACAGAATTGTTCACATTTTTGCAGATTTATTAAAAAAGGAAAACTGAAATATCACATGGTCCTAAGTATTCAGACCCTTTGCTCGGTATTTAGTAGAAGCACCCTTTTGATCTAATGCAGCCATGAGTCTTTTTGGAAAGATGCAACAAGTTTTTCACACCTGGATTTGGGTATCCTCTGCCATTCCTCCTTGCAGATCCTCTCCAGTTCTGTCAGGTTGGATGGTAAACGTTGGTGGACAGCCATTTTTAGGTCTCTCCAGAGATGCTCAATTGGGTTTAAGTCAGGGCTCTGGCTGGGCCATTCAAGAACAGTCACAGAGTTGTTGTGAAGCCACTCCTTTGTTATTTTAGCTGTGTGCTTAGGGTCATTGTTTTGTTGGAAGGTAAACCTTTGGCCCAGTCTGAGGTCCTGAGCACTCTGGAGAAGGTTTTCTTCCAGGATATCCCTGTACTTGGCCGCATTCATCTTTCCCTCGATTGCAACCAGTCGTCCTGTCCCTGCAGCTGAAAAACACCCCCACAGCATGATGCTGCCACCACCATGCTTCACTGTTGATACTGTATTGGACAGGTGATGAGCAGTGCCTGGTTTTCTCCACACATACCGCTTAGAATTAAGGCCAAAAAGTTCTATCTTGGTCTCATCAGACCAGAGAATCGTATTTCTCACCATCTTGGAGTCCTTTGGGTGTTTTTTAGCAAACTCCATGCAGGCTTTCATGTGTCTTGCACTGAGGAGAGGCTTCCGTCGGGCCACTCTGCTATAAAACCCCGACTGGTGGAGGGCTGCAGTGATGGTTGACTTTCTACAACTTTCTCCCATCTCCCGACTGCATCTCTGGAGCTCAGCCACAGTGATCTTTGGGTTCTTCTTTACCTCTCTCACCAAGGCTCTTCTCCCCCGATAGCTCAGTTTGGCCGGACGGACAGCTCTAGGAAGGGTTCTGGTCATCCCAAACGTCTTCCATTTAAGGATTATGGAGGCCACTGTGCTCTTAGGAACCTTAAGTGCAGCAGAAATTTTTTGTAACATTGGTCAGATCTGTGCCTTGCCACAATTCTGTCTCTGAGCTCTTCAGGCAGTTCTTTGACCTCATGATTCTCATTTGTCACTGTGAGTTGTAAGGTCTTATATAGACAGGTGTGTGGCTTTCCTAATCAAGTCCAATCAGTATAATGAAACAAAGCTGAACTCAAATGAAGGTGTAGAACCATCTCAAGGATGATCAGAAGAAATGGACAGTACCTGAGTTAAATATATGAGTGTCTCAGCAAAGGGTCGGAATACTTAGGACCATGTGATATTTCAGTTTTTTCTTTTTTAATAAATCTGCAAAAATGTCAACAATTCTGTGTTTTTCTGTCAATATGTGTGTGCATTAATGAGGAAAAAATATGAACTTAAATTATTTTAACAAATGGCTGCAATATAACAAAGAGTGAAAAATGTAAGGGGGTCTGAATACTTTCCGTACCCACTGTGTATATATATATATATATATATATATATATATATATATATAGCTACACACATTGCTATTTGTAGGTAGTCGGTCTTCGAAGAAGGATGTTATCTGTTGAGCCTGAAACTGTCAATCTTGAATACTATGTAACTTTAATGTAAACTTTGGTTTTTAATCTTTTCATTAAAGATTTTTTTGTGCAGCAATCCCATCACTTTTTTCTATATAATGGCCCTTGGGAAGGCCTGATCGCTTTGCATGTATACTTATAACCGACATGCACATCCCTCAGAACTTTTATATATATATATATATAAATATATATATATATATATATATATATAGTTCCAAGGGTAGCCACGGCACTCTATGCTTGAATTAAGTGCCCAGGTGCTCACCCACAAAGAAATCAATATCAATCCAAAACTTGTTTAGAGACACTAACGGGTCTTGTAGAGGTGATCGTCCTCCTCCGCAAGACCTCTAAACCAAGCAAGTGCCTCTAAACCAGTTTTGTGTGTGTGTGTGTATATATATATATATATATATATATATATATATATATACAGGTCCTTCTCAAAAAATTAGCATATTGTGATAAAGTTCATTATTTTCTGTAATGTACTGATAAACATTAGACTTTCATATATTTTAGATTCATTACACACAACTGAAGTAGTTCAAGCCTTTTCTTGTTTTAATATTGATGATTTTGGCATACAGCTCATGAAAACCCAAAAATCCTATCTCAAAAAATTAGCATATTTCATCCGACCAATAAAAGAAAAGTGTTTTTAATACAAAAAAAGTCAACCTTCAAATAATTATGTTCAGTTATGCACTCAATACTTGGTCGGGAATCCTTTTGCAGAAATGACTGCTTCAATGCGGCGTGGCATGGAGGCAACCAGCCTGTGGCACTGCTGAGGTGTTATGGAGGCCCAGGATGCTTCGATAGCGGCCTTAAGCTCATCCAGAGTGTTGGGTCTTGCGTCTCTCAAATTTCTCTTCCCAATATCCCACAGATTCTCTATGGGGTTCAGGTCAGGAGAGTTGGCAGGCCAATTGAGCACAGTAATACCATGGTCAGTAAACCATTTACCAGTGGTTTTGGCACTGTGAGCAGGTACCAGGTCGTGCTGAAAAATGAAATCTTCATCTCCATAAAGCTTTTCAGCAGATGGAAGCATGAAGTGCTCCAAAATCTCCTGATAGCTAGCTGCATTGACCCTGCCCTTGATAAAACACAGTGGACCAACACCAGCAGCTGACATGGCACCCCAGACCATCACTGACTGTGGGTACTTGACACTGGACTTCAGGCATTTTGGCATTTCCCTCTCCCCAGTCTTCCTCCAGACTCTGGCACCTTGATTTCTGAATGTACTTTGGACCACTGAGCAACAGTCCAGTGCTGCTTCTCTGTAGCCCAGGTCAAGCGCTTCTGCCGCTGTTTCTGGTTCAAAAGTGGCTTGACCTGGGGAATGCGGCACCTGTAGCCCATTTCCTGCACACGCCTGTTCACAGTGGCTCTGGATGTTTCTACTCCAGACTCAGTCCACTGCTTCCGCAGGTCCTCCAAGGTCTGGAATCGGTCCTTCTCCACAATCTTCTTCAGGGTCCGGTCACCTCTTCTCATTGTGCAGCGTTTTCTGCCACACTTTTTCCTTCCCACAGACTTCCCACTGAGGTGCCTTGATACAGCACTCTGGGAACAGCCTATTCGTTCAGAAATTTATTTCTGTGTCTTACCCTCTTGCTTGAGGGTGTCAATGATGGCCTTCTGGACAGCAGTCAGGTCGGCAGTCTTACCCATGATTGCGGTTTTGAGCAATGAACCAGGCTGGGAGTTTTTAAAAGCCTCAGGAATCTTTTGCAGGTGTTTAGAGTTAATTAGTTGATTCAGATGATTAGGTTAATAGCTCGTTTAGAGAACCTTTTCATGATATGCTAATTTTTTGAGATAGGAATTTTGGGTTGTCATGAGCTGTATGCCAAAATCATCAATATTAAAACAAGAAAAGGCTTGAACTACTTCAAGTTGTGTTTAATGAATCTAAAATATATGAAAGTCTAATGTTTATCAGTACATTACAGAAAATAATGAACTTTATCACAATATGCTAATTTTTTGAGAAGGACCTGTATATATATATATATTGTGAGGGGGTTAGCTCGGCAGCGGGTGTGTGTGACCCCTTGGATGGGTTCACCACAGAAAAACAGGCACAGCAGACAGAGTTTGTAGTTGCAAAAACAAAAGGTGTGATTTATTTAAACTATTTACAGGGGAAAAACAGCAAAACAAAAAGAAACATAAAAAAAAAAAAAAATCCTGGTCAGCTTGACCGCTTACTACACACGTAGGTTCCCTGTCCCTGTCTGATAACTAGGTGCAGCCTTGTGCTGCCCCAGCCCCTATCTCCCTGTTTTTGAAGGTTTTAGCCACACAGGCTTTGTCTCACCGCACAGGACAGAAACACACTCCCCAGTCTTGCACAACACAGAACTGGTTCCAGGATGGAGCATCTCCCTTAGCATGCTGGGAGTTCTTGTAGAGGCCTTAATGAGCCACTTGATTCAGCTGGGCTCATTAACTCTTCCCCCGCAAGACTCCCAGCACTCCCCCTAGTGGTATGAATTTGCATAAAGCCTGAATCTAGGGCATACATACCTACCATCCTGGATGCAACCTGGTGATTTTACCTACCTGCTGTCATATTCCCCCCCCTCTTGTTTTAACCT
Organism: Rana muscosa; assembly: GCA_029206835.1. Classification (NCBI taxonomy): domain Eukaryota; kingdom Metazoa; phylum Chordata; class Amphibia; order Anura; family Ranidae; genus Rana; species Rana muscosa. The sequence goes on from CM055121.1 coordinate 630,743,796, forward strand.
TGGGGTTGGAGCACAAGCAATCAGGCATGCATGTACTCGAGACAAAGCATCCACATTCCCCATTTGAATGCCAGGGCGATGCTTCACCGTAAAGTTGAATTCCTTTAGGGCCAGGAACCACCTATTCACTCTTCTATTTGTCTCTTTGTTTTGAGCCATCCACTTTAAAGGAGCGTGATCAGTAATCATGTCAAAGTGCCTACCTAGCAGATAGTACCGAAAGGAATCTAGAGCCCACTTCACCGCTAAACACTCCTTCTCAATCGTGGCATAATTTACCTCATGGGACTTCAATTTCCTGCTGAGGTAAATGACTGTGTGCTCTTCCCCATTCCAGACCTGGGACAATACTGCTCCTAACCCAACGTCTGATGCATCACTTTGTACGACAAAGTCCCTAGAGAAGTCTGGTGAGTACAACACTGGCTGGCTACATAAGGCTTTTTTTAAGAATTGGAATGCTGCCTCAGCCTCTGGGGTCCATTTAACCATGACCGACTCTTTCCCTTTTGTCAGGTTGGTTAGGGGCACAGCCTGAGAAGCAAAGTGGGGAATGAATCGCCGATAATAACCAACGATTCCCAGAAAGGCTCGTACCTGCTTCTTGCTGTTGGGACGTGGCCAATTCTGTATGGCCTCGACTTTGTTGACTTGGGGTTTTATTACTCCCCTCCCAATGGTGTACCCAAGATATTTGGCCTCCTCCTGCCCAATGGTACACTTCTTGGGGTTGGCCGTAAACCCAGCTTCCCGGATAGAGTCTAGGACTGCTTGCACTTTTGGCAGATGTGAGGCCCAATCTGTGCTATAGATAATTACATCATCCAGGTAAGCCGCAGCATACTTCTGATGGGGCCTCAGTATCTGGTCCATTTTCCATTGGAATGTGGCTGGCGCATTCTGTAACCCAAACGGCATTCTTTTATATTGGAACGCCCCGTCTGGGGTTACAAATGCAGTTTTCTCCTTGGCCGACTTGGCATGAGGAATTTGTCAATACCCTTTTGTGAGATCAAGAGTTGTCATGTATCGGGCTGTACCCAGCTGGTTGATCAACTCATCTATACGTGGCATGGGGTAGGTGTAAAATGTTGTAACTTTGTTCAGTTGTCGAAAATCGTTACAAAATCGCCAGCTCCCATCCGGTTTAGGCACTAACACAATGGGACTTGACCAATCACTTTGGGACTCCTCTATCACCCCTAACTTAAGCATTTTCTGTACTTCCTCACCTATTGCCTCCCGTCGGGCCTCCGGGATCCGATAGGGTTTTAGTTATATCCTTTCACCGGGTGGGGTAATAATATCATGCTCTTCCCCAGACGTTTGTCCCGGCAGCTCAGAGGAAACCTCCTTGTTGCGAAGCACAAACTCCTTAACCTCCTGTTGTTGGGGGTTTGACAAGGTGACTGCTATTCCAACCTCAGGAATCACGCAATCAGAGTGAGCTGGTGACAAAGTTTCCGCGACTAGGGATTCCCTATCCCTCCAGGCTTTCAACAGATTAACGTGATAGATCTGTTCGGGCTTTCGCCTTCCTGGTTGTCTGACCTTGTAATTCACTTCGCTTACTTTTTCCAATATCTCATAGGGGCCTTGCCATTTGGCAAGGAATTTGCTTTCAACCGTAGGGACAAGTACCAATACCCTATCCCCCAGGAAAAAGGTACGGGTCTTGGCTCCACGGTTGTACACTCTCTGCTGTGCCAACTGCGCTTGGGCCAAATGTTCCTTTACGATTGGCATTACCTGTGCAATTCTATCTTGCATCAGGGCGACATGCTCAATCACACTCCTGTGGGGAGAACTCTCACTTTCCCAGGTTTCCTTGGCGATATCCAACAGCCCTCTGGGGTGTCTCCCATAAAGTAACTCAAAGGGTGAGAAACCCGTAGAGGATTGGGGTACCTCCCTAATAGCAAACATTAAATAGGGAATTAGACAGTCCCAATCCTTTCCATCTCTATCCACCACTTTCTTTAACATTTGTTTTAGGGTTTTGTTGAATCTTTCAACCAACCCATCTGTTTGGGGGTGATACACAGATGTACGCAATTGTGTCACTTTGAACAACTTACACAGCTCTTTCATAACCCGGGACATAAAGGGTGTACCTTGGTCCGTAAGCAGTTCTTTACAAATACCCACACGGCTAAAAACAAGAGATAGCTCTTTGGCTATGGTTTTGGCCGAGGTATTTCGGAGAGGAATCGCTTCCGGATAACGGGTGGTATAGTCCATTATAACCAAGATGTACTGGTGCCCCCTAGCGGACTTCATTATGGGACCTACCAAATCCATTGCGATCCTCTCAAAGGGGACCTCAATGATGGGAAGAGGTACCAGCGGGTTACCGAAATGTGGCATCGGTGCCGACCTCTGACACACAGGGCAGGAGGAACAATAATTTTCTGTTTCCTTCATGACCCCAGGCCAATAGAATCTCTGCAATACTCTCTCTCTGGTTTTCTCTGTCCCCAGATGACCTCCAAGAATGTGCCCATGGGCCAACTCTAACACCAACTTCCTGTAAGGTTTGGGCACCACAAGCTGCTCAATGGTTTCTTCTGCCCTTTTAGCCACCCGATACAGTAGGTCCTTTTCCACGATGAAGTATGGGTAAGTGCAGGTCTCATCTGGGTTCACTAACTCGCCATCTATTTCCACTACGTTTTCCCGTGCCTTTATTAGGGTGAGGTCTTTTAACTGTTCTGTGGCAAAAATTTTCCTTGTGAACCTTGAGATCAGAAAACTCCACAGACGGCATGTTTTCGTCTGAGGATGTTGGCTCCTCCCCAGTTTCTCGAGTCTTCCCTGCCAATACCGACAAGGGAAATTCTGGACAGTCCTCACCACTTTCCGAGGAATTCTGGCTATCACATTCCTGGCATATAGGGGCACCAGTGGGGGGCTCAGGACAATCCCATAGTTCCCAGAACTTTGGAAAATCCCTTCCCACAATGGCATCATGAGGCAAGTGAGACACTAATCCCACCCGATGAGAGAGGGTACCTTTGGGGGTCTCAAAACACACTGTAGTCACCGGATACTCTCGGGTGTCCCCATGCACACAAATAACCGCTACCTTGCTATTCCCAGAAACCTCTGTAGTAACTAATTCAGCCTTTATCAGTGTCACGAGGCTACCTGAATCCAGCAATACAACAACATTTCTACCATTAACACACATTTTGCATAAATGTTTCTCAGTTCCCCGAATGGCAGTGCATGCGACTGTCGCAAACAGCGACTGACGTCTGTCCCTTAGAAAGTCACATTGCATGGGTTCATCCACAACCGGGCAATTTGCTGCAATATGTCCCTCTTGTCGGCAGCGGTAACAAACAATCCTTCTTGCTGCCTCTTGAACCCCTGACTTCCCAGGCTGTTCTCGCCAAACCTTGGGTAGAACTCCCACCCTCTCACTCTATCCACCCTCACCCCTTGGAATCATCTTACCCGCCACTGGGGATGGTCTGGTCTTAGGGTGGAAAGTCCGTGAGTCTCTGGAAGAGGCAGTCAGGTTCTCTGTACCAAGTACTTCTCTACACGATCCACAAGATTATCGGCCGTTTCTGGGTCTCCATGGCTTACCCACTTTTGGATGGCAGTAGGAAGAGCTCTCAAGAAACGATCCATCACAACACGTTCCACAATCTTTGGTGCGGACAAAGTCTCTGGCTGTAGCCACTTCCTGCTCAGGTGAATGAGATCATACATTTGAGACCTGGGGGGTTTTCCAAGCCGGAAAGTCCAGTTATGCACATGCTGAGCCCGGACAGCCAGGGTGACACCCGACCGTGCCAATATTTCAGTTTTTAGCATCACATAGTCTTTTGCTTGGTCAGGCTCTAGGTCATAGCCAGCTTTCTGCGATTCACCAGTTAACAGAGGAGCCACCAGTCCAGCCCACTGCTCCTTAGGCCACTTTTCTCTTTCAGCAGTCCTTTCAAATGTGGTCAAAAACACCTCTGGATCATCCTCTCCAGTCATTTTTGTCAATAAACGACTCACCCCAAAGGACGCGGTATTAGTGGAACGACTTTCCTCACTGGTCTGCGGACATTGCTGCATTACTGTTTCCATTGGTTGTAGTCTCTGCTCTTGCTTCTGCAACAGGTCTATGAAACGGGCCTCCGATTGCTGCAGGGCTTGTTGCTGAGCTTCCAGACTCTGTTGGTGAGCTTGCTGCTGGGCTGCAAGGCTCTGTTGATAAGCTTGCTGGTAGGCTGCAAAGCTCTGTTGTTGCGCTGCAAGGCTCTTTTGCAAACCTGCATTTGTCTGCTGCTGATTGGCATTTGCTAGAGCCAGCTGTTTCAATATCTCCTCCATGCTGGCCTTAAAAAAAAACTGCCCGCATTCTCCACCAACTGTGAGGGGGTTAGCTCGGCAGCGGGTGTGTGTGACCCCCCGGATGGGTTCACCACACAAAAACAGGCACAGCAGACAGAGTTTGTAGTTGCAAAAACAAAAGGTGCGGTTTATTTAAACTATTTACAGGGGTAAAACAGCAAAACAAAAAGAAACATAAAAAAAAAAATCCTGGTCAGCTTGAACGCTTACTACACACGTAGGTTCCCTGTCTGACAACTAGGTGCAGCCTTGTGCTGCCCCAGCCCCTATCTCCCTGTTTTTGAAAGTTTTAGCCACACAGGCTTTGTCTCACCGCACAGGACAGAAACACACTCCCCAGTCTTGCACAACACAGAACTGGTTCCAGGGTGGAGCATCTCCCTTAGCATGCTGGGAGTTCTTGTAGAGGCCTTAATGAGCCACTTGATTCAGATGGGCTCATTAACTCTTCCCCCGCAAGACTCCCAGCACTCCCCCTAGTGGTATGAATTTGCATAAAGCCTGAATCTAGGGCATACATACCTACCATCCTGGATGCAACCTGGTGATTTTACCTGCCTGCTGTCACAATATATATATATATATATATATATATATATATATACACACACAGTGGGGAAAATAATTATGTGATCCCCTGCAGATTTTGTAGGTTTGCCCACTTACAAAGAAATGAAGGGTAAATCATTTTTATCATAGGTATTTTAAATGATAACCAAACCATGACAAATGTTATAAATTGAGTTTCAGTTCAGTGAGTAAAATAAGTATTTGATCCCGAAGCAAAACATGACTTAGTACTTAGTGGAGAAACCCTTGTTGGCAAGCACAGAGGTAAGACGTTTCTTGCAGGTGGTGACCAGGTTTGCACACATCTCAGGAGGGACTTTGGTCCACTCCTCTTTACAGATCTTCTGTAAATCCTTAAGGTTTCTTGGCTGTTGCTTGGCAACTCAAAGTTTCAGCTCCCTCCATAAATTTTCTATACGATTAAGGTCTGGAGACTGGTAGGCCACTCCGTGGCCTTAATGTGCTTCTTCTTGAGGCACTCCTTTGTTGCTTTGGCGATATGTTTTGGGTCATTGTCATGCTGGAAGACCCATCCATGACCCATATTTAGTGTTCTGGATGAGAAGAAGGTTCTCATCCAAGATTTTACAATACATGGCCCCGTCCATTGGCCCCTCAATGTGTCAAAGTCAGCCTGTACCTTTATCAGAGAAACAACTTCAAAGCATAATGTTTCCACCTCCGTGCTTGACTGTAGGTATGGTGTCCTTAGGGTCATAGTCAGCATTTTTCTTTCTCCAAACACAGCGAGTCCCCCTCCTCAAAAAGGCACATGTATAGTCACGCCAATTAATATCTAAATGATTCCGAAAAAGATTTGAGAAAGTGCTGTGGTCAGATCAGGCCAAAATTGAGCTCTTTGGCATTAACTCGATTCACCGTGTTTGGAGGAAGAAAAATGCTGACTATGACCCTAAAAACAACATCTTTAAGGATTTAGAGAGAATCTGTAAAGAAGAGTGGACCAAAATCCCTCCTAAAATGTGTGCAAACCTGGTCACCAACTACAAGAAAGATCTTACCTCTGTGTTTGCCAAAAAGAGTTTCTCCGCCAAGCACTTATTTTACTCACTGAATTGCAACTTAATTTATAGCATTTGTTTTATGTAGAAGAAGGAACAATTTGGATGAGACTATGTTGTTTTATAGTCTGTTTCTTGTCTGCCTCGTTGCTACCTGCAGCTCTGCAGTGGATATAGCACTTCATATCTATTGAATAAACCTGTGACTATACTTCTAAGTGATATTTCAGAGACCCGGGGTAAGCATGTGGGATGGCTGGTACCAATACACACGTATATACCGTATATACTCAAGTATAAGCCGAGTTTTTCAGCACATTTTTTTGTGCTGAAAATGCCCCAATTGGCTTATACTCGAGTCTATGTCATGCCCTCCTCGGCTTATACTCGAGTCTGTGTCCATCTTCAAATTTTGTGTGCCTGATCCTGGCCAGCCGTAGGTCCCCTGGACCCCAAGCCTGGCACAAATGTAGCCCCACTCTTCCTCTACAAGTGTGCAAAGTTTATTGTCCGGGGGACCTACGGCCGGGGAGCCCCGATTTTTCAAAGCCGGGCACCCCTTCCATAGACTCCAATGTTAAACGGTAATTTCTCTGGTGGTTTGGGGACTCAGTACCGGCCGGCCCTAGGTCTCCTGGACCCCAATCATGGCACACATGTAGCCACACTCTTCATCTACAAGTGTGCAAAGTTTGTTGTACAGAGGACCTACGGCCGGGGAGCACCGATTTTTCAAAGCTTCCATAGACTCCCATGTTAAACGTCAGTCTAGTCACATAGCGCCGGAGATCAGGTAGAGAGATTGGGCACAGTGAGGCATGGACACAGTGAGGCATGGGCACAGTGACAGTGAGGCATGGACACAGTAAGGCATGGACACAGTGAGGCATGGCCACAGTGAGGCACAGTGAGGCATGGACACAGTGAGGCACAGTTAGGCATGCACAAGGACACAGTGAGGCACAGTGAGGAATACAGATGGACACCGTAGGCTTATACTCGAATCAATAAGTTTTCCCAGTTTTTTGTGGTAAAATTAGGTGACTCGGCTTATATTCGGGTCAGCTTATACTCGAGTATATACGGTAAGTCTTAAAAATTAGAATGTTTAAAGGAAAATGTTTTGTATATATTTTTCTGCGATTATATGACACTTATGGTATATTCCTCATATCTTTTTGTTCATTAGAAGGCTGAGAACCCAAGCGGATAGCATTCCCTGAGGAAGTCCAATATTAGGGCGAAACATCCACGTCTCTACCGCTATAAAAAAATATGGACCACAATAAGCTGGGTTATAAGAGCATTGGTTTTATGAATATGATGTTTTAGACCTTTGTTAATAAATATTGAAGATTTTAACTTTATTTTTTGGTTTGATGTTGATATTGCACCGAAAAATTGTTCCTTCTTCTAAAAAAATCCAGGGATAAGGTGCTTAGGTTCTGTGATGATCTATCCAAATTAGATTACATTATTTTTTATGTGTTTTTTCTGGATTTTGATTGATATTCTGTCTCTAGCATTTAAGATACACCTATGATAAAAATTATAGACCCTTATCTCCGAGATAAGCAAATGTTGCCTCAGTACAAGAAGCACACAAATTTGTCAGGAAAGGCTCATTCTTGAGGCCAATTCATGCACATAAGCACATGCACATGAACGAATGGGTGCACAAGTGTGTGCAGGTGCAGGCTATTTAATCTGCAATAAATATATACTGCCCTTAATGAGGAAAATGTGTTCCAAGACGGGCCGCCGTCGCCCCACCCCCATCCCAACATGACACGCCCGAGGGAAGCCAAGCCGCATCGCGGCTCTCCTTGGGTGGCACCCTCAGCGTTCCGGAAGGATGGGGATCCCCGGCCGCTGCTGTCACCACCGCAGTAAATGCAAGACGTCGTGACGTCACACGCACGCACAGCAACTGCCGCAAATGCGCGGACGGTACTACGACGTCCGGAAGTGATCGGGGATGCCGCCGGCAATAGGAATTGCTCCACCCGGCGGACAGAAGGAACTCCGCCGCCTGTAGGAGCATAGTGGGAGCACAGGGCCCTGTGCTCCCTCCCCTTGCCGGGAAGTCACATGGCGTGGAGACACCATACCCAAGAGCACCAGCGGCCGAGTTAGAGCCAGGGGATCCATAAAAAGGCATAAGAGGAAATAAATACAACAAAACAAAAATTGTAATTGTACTGTCATATAGTTAATACATGTGTATTACACAAATCATAAGATGTTATAAAATACATATATTGAAATACATTGTTGCAATGATTGAATATTAGATTTATATCTGAAAAGATATTGAGCCATGAACTGGGTGATAGATGTGAAGATTGCTTGTCCCAGTTATGCAAGATAACCATGGAGTATTGGTCCTTATAGGAAGGAAAAGGAGTATAAATTTGATTATTTGTAAATATTTATTATTTGTAGGCCAGAGAGGAGAAGATTCATCTTCCAGGACGGCTTACAGAAAGATAGGCTCCTCCCACCTTGAACAGGAAACACATGATCCACATCATAAAAGCATCACTCATGCATTAGCCCCTCAGTATTTTTGTTTCCTCAGGCCAGACAGGAACTAGATCCAGGTGGATGTTTGTTATTTTTTTCTGGCCTTCGTGCTAGACGGTAGGGGCCTCCCTACATCCATACCCAGGCAACAGGGGTAGTTCCCCTGGGGTATGAGTCAGTTTGGGCCACCCAGGAGACCTGAAACAGGGGTCATGGGTGAAGGTAAGGGACCCCACCTCCCAATTTGGTTTATCCTCAGTGAGGTTACCTGTGAGGGTGGAGGAGGTGATCCAGTGGGTCCATCCGCGGTACAGCAGGGTGTTCTCCCGGCAGAGGTTTGGGCCGCCGTAGGGCCGGTATCTTTTCTTGCCATTTAGATCTCCATGGGGAGTTTCTATCCTCAACACGTGTGGGTTCTGTGGCGCAGAGTAATGGTGTCACTTCCGGTGCGGAAGGCAGGAAGTGACACGGCAGGAAGTCCGGCGGTGGCCATCTTGGTACACCCAGAAGGAAGCCTAGTATGGCACAACAGGCGTGCTGTGCTGTAGGGCGGCATCGGATCCACAGCACCGCCCTGGACCTCCACTCCTCTTTTTTAAAAGGGACCTAAGACAAGAAGATGGCGCCAAGGCTTCCAGGAGCAACATGGAGCTACCAGGATCCAGAGAAGCAGGTCTGGAGGCGCCATTGGTCGAATCGGGCCCTAAGGTAAGAAAATAAGGGGCAGACTGCTTCTTTCCTTTTCTTACCCCCCTGTGGTGGGGGCACAGGGGGCGTTTGTTTATTCCAGAGCCTGTTTTTATTTTATGCTGATGGTGACAGACGTCACACATTCTAGCATAGGCTCCGGTGGTGGGTACTTCTCAAGATTCTTAGACTAGAATAGAGTTGTCCACGTGGTGTTTCTGGTTTATGGGTATTTACTTCAGTGGAAAGTAATATGCAGGCGCTTGTCATTTACTGTATTACAGGACAAGACCCACGAGCCCAGAGACAAAACAGAAACACATAGAAAAAAGTGCCCAATATGCACCAAGAAAATGCATTATGGGTGGAAGAAGAATGCTTGTCAGGACTGTATAGACAAGCTTATCAAAGGAGAAACAGGCCCTGTCCTCAAGGGGTTATGGACTTGTTAAAAACGGGGATGAAACAGACGTTTCAGTCCTTTAAACCCAGACAGCAAGAGATGCTTGCTGAAGCTAGCCCAGGTACTTCAGGCACCAGTACCACCGTTAGGCCAGGAGTCCTGGCCCAGGTACGGGCAGTCCACCAGCAAAGAGTACTGGAGGAGTGGGAGGACACCTCAGGGTCAGACTCAGAGTCTGAGGAGGTGGACCACAGTGAGGAAGGACCAGGCAAGATGCAAAGATTCCTTTTTCCTTCAGAGGAAACAGAAGAGCTATTGAAAACGATCTACGACACCCTGGAGCTGGAGTCTCCAGAAAACCAGGAGTTGTCGGTACATGACCTTTTATATGAAAGCCTTCAGCCTAGACAGGGCAAAACCTTTCCGATGCATGCGTCCCTAAAGGAGACAATACTTCAGGAATGGAGGAAGCTGGAGAAGGGAGTTTTCTTCCCTAAAAATTTAAAGAGAAGGTTCCCCTTTAAAGAAGAGGATACAAAGCTGTGGGAGAAGTGCTCCAGACTGGACGCTTCCATAGCTAAAGTTTCAAAGGGTTCAGAACTTTCCTTTGAGGATTCAGGCACCCTAAAAGAGCCAATGGACAAGAAGGCGGAAGGGTATTTAAAGAAAGCGTGGGAAGCTTGCTCCGCCAACTTTAGACCCGCACTAGCCACTACATGCGTGGCTCGTACGCTTGATTTGTGGCTTAAACAGCTCCGCACTCTTCTGGAGTCAGATACTCCTAGGGAAGAGATTTTGGATGCCTTACCAATGCTAAATAAGGCAGTGGCCTATATAGCTGATGCATCCACGGAGTCTGTTATATTCTCGGCCAGGTCCACAGCATTGATTAATGAAGCCAGGAGGGCTATCTGGCTGAAGACCTGGGAGGAGACTCTGTGTCAAAGACAAGACTCTGTTCCCTCCCCTTTAATGGAGATTTGCTCTTTGGAAAGGAGCTGGAATCCATCCTAGAGAGGTTGGCCGATAAAAAGAAGGGGTTCCCTTTCCCCAAAAAACAACAACAAAAGAGGAATTTTCGTCCCTTTCAGGTGTCAAGTGAAAGGAACTCTCACCGGGGGGATAGGAGACGGCATAACAGAGGTTTTGCAGCCCAAGACCAGAAAGGAGGATGGCAATACAGGAGGGGAAGGGGCAGAGGTGGTTTCCTCTTTAAACCCTCCCAGCCTAAGGACACTTCCCAGTGACTTAGTCAGTCATGTGGGGGGGAGGTTGGGATTGTTCCTCACACAGTGGCAGACCATCTTCAACAGCCGTTTTAGCCTGGATCTGATCGAATCAGGGTACAAGATAGAACTTTTAGGCTGCCCCCCTCAAAAATTTCTCACGACAGGTCTCCCAAAAGACGCGGAGAAAGCAACAGCTATGTCTTCCCTCCTGCAGAGTATGTTGGAGGAGAAGGTGATAAGCTTCATCCCCCCATTTCTAAGAAAAGAGGGGTTTTATTCTTAAGTTTTTCTGATAAAGTCATCAGGAAGATTTGGACTGATTTTGAACCTGAAACAAGTAAACATGTACGTGAAGTACAAACATTTCAAGATGGAGTCAGTCTACACCACCAGAGAGTTGTTAACCCCTGGGGTCTTCATGGTCTCATTAGACCTAAGAGACGCCTATCTTCCCTGAGGGGAAGACATGTGCAGGTCCTTTCGGACAACATTACCACAGTATGTTACATCAACAAACAAGGGGGTACAAGAGTTCCGGGTCTGATGAGGATAGCAGAAGAGATCCTTCAATAGGCAGAAGCAAATCTTTTATCCCTGTCTTCAATTCACTTAAAAGGGGAATTAAATTCTCTGGCAGATGTCCTAAGCAGAGAGACTCTGTCTCAGACAGAATGGTGCTTGAATCGAACAGTGTTCGAACAAATAGCGCAGAAGTGGGGAAACCCACAAATAGACCTTTTTGCTACAAGGCAGAACAGGCAGGTGGAACAATTTTGCTCCTTACAGAGAGATCTTCCCAGTCTGGGCCTAGATGCCCTATCCCAACCTTGGGAGGCAAATCTGGTGTATGCGTTTTCCACCGTTTGCCCTCATTCCAAGGATTATCCGGAAGATAAGAGGGTCCAACACAAAATTTATCCTGATCGCGCCATTTTTGCCGAAGAGGTCTTGGTTCTCAGGACGACTACTAAGACTCAGCATTACGGAACCTTGGAGACTGCCTTACAGAAGGGACCTCATATATCAGGGAGAGGTGAATCATCCAGAAGTGAGCTCTCTTTCTCTGACGGCCTGGCTTCTGAGAGGGAGCTGTTAGAGCTGAGAGGGTTATCGGCAAAGGTAATCGATACAATTCTTAGCAGCCGGAAGCCATCCACTAACGCAATTTACAATAAGATCTGGAAGAAATTTGGGGCCTGGCGAATGCTTAACAACAGAGTGTCAGGAGCCATGGTCCCGGCGGTCCTAGATTTCCTCCAAGCCGGAGGAGATCTAAATCTTGCAGTCAGTACTCTTACGGTACAGGTGGCAGCTCTGTCCAGCTTTTTAAACCAAAGACTGTCAGAAGAGCCGCTGATCAAGAGATTTCTTGTATACATCAGCTGTAAACGAGTCCCCAAATCAAGGAGGTTCCCTCCCTGGGACTTATCGACAGTGTTACAGGGTCTTGGTAAGACACCATTTGAGCCTATAGACGAACTGCCCATAAAGCTCTTAACCTTGAAAACAGTAGTTTTGGTGGCCCTAGTCTCCGCTAGGAAAGTTGGTGAGATCCAGGCACATTCAGTGATTGAGCCTTTCTGCACCATTTTGCAAGACAAAACTATCCTCTCCCTGGACCCAGCTTTTCTCCCCAAGGTATCGTCTAACTTCCATAGGTCGGAAGAGATCGTAATACCATCATTTTGCCGAAATCCTAAGAATGACAAGGAAGCAGGATTTAATAGGATAGACGTCAGGAGATGCTTGATCACTTACATAGAGCGCACCAAGGAGTGGCGACGTTCCACCAGCTTGTTTGTGTTGTTTGCAGGTCCAAACAAGGGTAAAGAGGCATCCAAAGGTACCATCGCCAGGTGGATGAAGTCGGCCATTGCGGAGGCATACAAGGCAGTGTCCCGCACACCTCCGGTATAAATGCTCATTCCACAAGAGCGGTTTCTACTTCTTGGGCTGAAAGGGCAGGAGCGTCTCCCCTCCAGATCTGCAAGGCCGCAACCTGGTCTAGTTTCCAGACGTTCGTAAAACATTACAGACTGGACCTACTTGCCAGCCAGGACCAGTCTTTCGGCAGGAAGGTGCTGCAGGCTGTGGTCCCGCCCTGATCAGGTAGTACTATTTTGTCCTCTCTGTAAGCCGTCCTGGAAGATGACTTGGAAAAACAGTGTTAATACCTGTTAACTACTTTTTCCAGGAATCTTCCAGGACGGCATCAGTTCCCTCCCTTTTTGAGGTGAGTAGCAATGTAAAGCATAGAGTAAAGATAAAGCTACGCTAATGAGGATTTAATGATTCTAAGCCTTCGGTTATTTGTTAATACTGAGGAGCTAATGCATGAGTGATGCTTTTATGATGTGGATCATGTGTTTCCTGTTCTAGGTGGGAAGAGCCTATCTCTCTGTAAGCTGTCCTGGAAGATTCCTGGAAAAAGTAGTTAACAGGTAATAACACTGTTTTCTCTCTAACTGGGCTTGTATGTTCCGAACAAGGGAGGAGATCATAATCTCAATTTGTCCCCCTATTCGAAAGCTATTCCATGCCCTAGCATCAGGTTGACCCATTCATCTCCCTGAAAATTACTCAGGGTGTGTGAAGTATTGTGCAATACAAAGATGGAAAGACAAAATAAACAAATCACATATTATTACTCCCATGTGTCTACGGGGGACGGGGTGTTTAACCACCCAATGTTGTATAGAATGGGAAAGACACATGTTGAGAGTAGATGGTGCTGCTTACCCCAATTAGTGAGATATGGGAAAGTTCCCATTTTAAATAATATGTATTATTTTTATTAAAAGATTTTATTGGATGTATACATGTGGTATAATCATGACAATTACAGTATGATCTCTGGTAACGAAGAATATAGAAATCCATACACAGAGGTGCAAAACCAAAAATTGTTATACAACTTGACATATTACATGCATCTGTGCATATACAATCCTGATGCGTTTCAACCCCATTGGGGTCTTCTTCAGAGGTATTTGGTTTGCTGTAAGAGATTACATAATGATTTTCAAATCCTGCCCAGGAATATTCCAAAACGGCAAGAAATATATAAAGTACATAGTTACCAATTAACTGTGTATAAAAGAAGATCCTTCTTGGACCAGAGTTTCCACTAAAAAGCTTTAAAAGAGATCCCGATGGCTCCCCGGCCATTTGGCACCCCAGGATGCAGTGTCGGAGGGGCCACACTTGCAGGGAGTCACAGTTAGGAGGAAGGCCCCTACGGGGCATGCGTGGACAGGATAGCGGGCACCTACGACAGAGTATTGGAAACAATATTATAAATTGCATTGTATAACGCCTTTAATTTGGTTCATGGTTTTATATATTAAATATGGGCAAGCAGGATTTCTCCATAAGAACGTCCTAAGGTTTTGTATGTATTTGTATGGTGTTATATATGAGCTGCACTAAGCTCCACTATGGCCTTGGGTCCTTGACATTTGGTCTATTACATTTTCCTGAATACCTGTTACCTGTTCCTTTATTGACTCCCTGTTACAGACTGGATCCGCTCCTGGCTCTGCCTGAATGTTGCCTGTACTGACCCCTGGCTTGTCTTTGGACTTCATCTCTGCCTGCTCTTTCTGCTTATCCACCCATTTGCCTGCCGTTACTGACCCTGGCCTGACTTTAATTACGTCTCCGACTGGTGCTTTTACCTGCATCTGAACCTGCTGACCTGTGCCTATCTCCTGTTCCGGTCTTCCAGACAGTACTGCCTGCTCTTCAGCAATGCACAGCCTTCTCTTCAGCAACACACAGCCTGCTGCAACGCATGCACTGTTCATCAGCACCCTGCAACGGAAGACCAGTCAGGCACTCATGCTCAGGCACTCCTATCACTCCACCAGGGTTACCAGGTACGTAAGCCAGAGGTGTAAGAGAAACCTACCCCCCCCCCCCCCGCCGCAAGTCAGGCTCCACCACCAGGTACATTACAGCATTCTTACTTAAAGGGTAACTCCACTATCGTCTGGGAAAAAAATTGCAAATTAAGAAAAATAATATAGCATGTACAATTGTGATACACGTCATATACTGTAATAAATGACCTTTCCCTTTCAATCTGCAGCTGCTGTAATTTTCTATAAATGCAATGCAATATGGCTACATGGAGTTGTTCTGTACACAGAGTGTGTACTGACCACTCCCCAGAAACATTATTTCCTGCTTGTGTGATTAGCTCACCATTTTTTCCCAGAAGTCTGCCTAAGATACAAGTCATATTTCAGGCATTCCCTGTAACAAAAATGTCCTTTTTTGGTGAGATATTTCCAATAGGAACACTTCTAAAAGGATGCAGGCCCAGCAGCTTTCCTCGTTAGTGCCCTGCAGCTGCCACAGCTGACAGTTAATTATGAAGCCACTCCCATTAGACCTACCATGCCCAGAGGCACAGATAAACACACATGGATTTCTTCAGAATAACAAAAGGTAGGAATCTGAAACAAAGTTTGTTATAATCCTTGCAGTGTACATAGATCACCCAGGGGGAATGTTTTTTTCTCAACAAAAGTGAAGTTACACTTTAAATTTGGTGTGCTTTATGTATTTATTTGTGTATTTCTTCCAGATCTGTCTTGAAATCCATTTTGAAAGTTTGCCTCTGTGTAGGAGTTTCCTGTAATCAAGGCCAGTCACTGCTGCTTTCTCTGTCGCATCTGTCTCCCTCCTGTAGTTATCTGCAGGCATATTGTTTGGGGTAGATTTACTGAGTTTCTTCAGCAGGTATGCTATTTGTACAGGTTATGTGCAGCACAGTGATGATGACAATGCTAATTACAATGTAAGTACTGGGCTTGCAACAACATTTGATATTCACAAAAGTGGATTTTTATCCTTAGTGGTTATTGAGGAATATATTTAAATGAAAGCTGTTGTGTCCAGAGATAAGATTTATCTGGTTGACTTGAAAAATGTTTTAAAATTTAAATGATTACTTTTATCTTTATCATTTATATAGTGCCGTGCCATGCTGTACAAAAAAATGGATAAAACAAAGGAAGGTAGCACAGATAATGCAATACAATACGAAGTTTCAAGGACTAGTACAGTTAGTTTTCAGTAGAATATAGAAATATATAACAATAGGTGAAAGGACTCTGTCCCTAATGCCGCGTACACACGATCGATTTTCTCGACGGTGAAAACACCGTCGAGAAAATCGACGGGAAAAACGAGGGAACGGCTTGGTTCCTTACACACGGCCGTTTTTCAAGACATTTTTTTTCTTGGTCGAGAAAAACGACCGTGTGTGGGCTCCGTGGCAGTGTTTCCCTATGGGAAAACTGGCACGGTAAAAAAATTACGGGAATCACGACGAGAAAAATTAGAGCATGTTCTAATTTTTCTCGTCGTGATTAATGCCGTTTTTCCCGTCGGGAAAAATGACAAAAAGCCCACACACGGTCGTTTTTCTTGTTAAAAAAAAAAAAATTATTTTTCCCGACGGGAAAAATGATCGTGTGTACGAGGCATAAGAGTTTACAATCTGGAGGGATACGGAGTTGAAACAAGAGGTAATGGAAATCAAACATTGATATTTACAGTAAAGGTTAATAAGAACTCTCTTGGGCACCACATCCCCAATATGGTAAATATAGAAATAACTCATTATAAATAATGGAACTTTATGGGTGCCAACTGAATAGGGAGAAGGAAAATCAATAAACTGTTTTATCAATAATTAGTGTAAGGAAATAAGAGCACATGGAAGCAGAGATGGATGATGAAAATTAGTCTGGAATGAAAAACAGTACTGAAATAAGATTAGGAACTGAAAGACAGATTTGTGTGTTATATACACATGTTATACCCATTACCCATGAATGAGCCACTTGATAATTTTGGGTTCTCCATTCTGCTCCAAGAACAACCTTAGCCCCTCTGACACATCTGGTTGAATGACAGTCACTGCAAGAACATATAAGGACATATGTATAAATACTTTTAGCTTGGCTGTGAATTACTACAAAAAAATAGACACAAGACCGTTTAATTGTAGATTAACTCAATATATTGGTACGAGTTAGTATAAAGGGTGGTTTGAGCATAAATAGCCACACAGAAGGCAGATTCGGACATATTGGCCCTAGTATGTGTATGTATGAATGTGAGTTAGGGACCTTAGATTGTAAGCTCCTTGAGGGTAAGGACTGATGGGAATGTACAATGTATATGTAAAGCGCTGCGTAAATTGATGGCGCTATATAAGTACCTGGAATAATAATAATAATTGTGCAATGTCTCCTGAGATGAACATCTAAACTAAATAATAGGCATGGGTCTCTTTGCAACAGCTGTAATCGCTAATGTTGGAGACCAATGGTACCAATGGCATGCATGAGAACAGTCAATAAGGCCTGCATTTAGTAATAGAGCTATAAAACGGCCGTTGAGTTATTTCCTAGGGGCTCAGTCTCTAGTGGTATCAACAAGTCATGGCTGTAAAGTCTTTTCACCAGACTCAGCGACACAGCAGCAGTGGTCCCTCTGGTTAGATGTTTGCTCACTCTGGGTTATCTGGGGTGATTCTAGTACTCAGGACAGCATGACTGTATTCTGGTGAAGGCTCAGCACACAGGTCACAGCTCTGCTTTTTCCGGTGGCTCGGTCTATCTTTCTCTTTTCTCTGGGATGGTCACACAGCATGGTCCTCTCAGTCTCTCTGCCTGCACTACTTCTCACTTGAATTTTCTCAATTTACCGGGAAACCATTCTGCTTTCTCCTTCTCCCTGCAAGACTTAGTGGGGACTATAGTACAAGCCCTCAACTCTCTCGGCGAACAGCGAACAGTTTGGGATGTTCATGGCAAATTCGAAAAGCCGCGGAACACCCTTTAAAAGTCTATGGGAGAAATCAAAAGTGTTATTTTAAAGGTTAATATGAAAGTTATTGTCATAAAAAGTGTTTGGGGACCTGGGTCCTGCCCCAGGGGACATGTATCAATGCAAAAAAAAGTTTTAAAAACGGCTGTTTTCTTGGGAGCAGTGATTTTAGTGAATAAATAATGCTTAAAGTGAAACAATAAAAGTGAAATATTCCTTTAAATTTCGTACCTGGGGGGTGTCTAAATTATGCATGTAAAGTAGCACATGTTTCCCGTATTTCCCGTATTTTCAACTGTCTCTGCACAAATGTAATTTCTGAAGGAAAAAAAGTCATTTAAAACGACTCCGGCTATTCATGAATTGTCGGTCCCGGCAATACAGAGAAAAGTCATTGAAAAAAATTACAGGGGTCCCCCCCTACTCCATTACCAGGCCCCTTGGGTCTGGTATGAATATTAAGGGGAACCCCTGCCATTTTTTTTAAATCCCTTCAGGTCTGGTATGGATTTTAAGGGGAACTCCGCGCCAAAATAAAAAAAAATGGCGTGGGGTTCCCCCACAAATCCATACCAGACCCTTATCCAAGCACACAACCTGGCAGGCCGCAGGAAAAGAGGGGGGATGAGAAAGCGCCCCCCCTCCTGAACCGTACCAGGCCACATGCCCTCAACATGGGGACAAGGGCCTCATCCCCACAACCCTTGCTTGTGGGGGTCTGCGGGCGGGGGGGCTTATCGTAATCTGGAAGCCCCCTTTAACAAAGGGGATCCCCAGATTCCGGCCCCCCCCCATCAACATGGGGACAAGGTGCTTTGAGGGGTAACAGACCCCCAAAGCACCCTCCCCATGTTAAGGGCATGTGGCATGGTACGGTTCAGGAGGGGGGGGCGCTCTCTCGTCCTCCCCTCTTTTCCTGCGGCCTGCCAGGTTGCGTGCTCGGATAAGGGTCTGGTATGGATTTTTTGGGGGAACCCCACGCCATTTTTTTTTAAATTACGTGTTCCCCTTAATATCCATACCAGACTTGAAGGGCCTGATATGGAATTTGGGGGGACCCCCACACATTTTTTTTTAAAATCTTGGTTCCCTGCACAAAATGTAATTTTTGAAGGAAAAAAAAGTCATTTAAAACTACTCGTGCTATTAATTAATTGTCGGGTCCCGGCAATACAGATAAAAGTCATTGAAAAAATTGGCAGGGGTTCCCTTTAATATTCATACCAACGGGCCTGGTAATGGACTGGGGGGGGACCCCTGTAATTTTTTTCAATGACTTTTCTCTGTATTGCCAGGACCGACAATTCATGAATAGCCAGAGTAGTTTTAAATGACTTTTTTTTCCATCAGAAATGACACTTTGTGCAGAGACAGTTGTAAACACGGGAAACATGCGCTACTTTACATGCATACTTTAGACACCCCCCAGGTATGAAATTTAAAGGAAAATTTCACTTTTATTGTTTCACTTTAAGCATTATTAAAATCACTGTTCCCCAAAAAAATGCAGTTTTTAAAACTTTTTTTACATTGATACATGTCCCCTGGGGCAGGACCCGGGTCCCCAAACACTTTTTATAACAATAACTTGCAAATTAACCTTTAAAATGAGTACTTTTGATTTTTCATGTTCGCGTCCCATAGACTTTAACGGTGTTCGCATGTTCGCACAAATTTTGCGGGGGGTGTTCGGCTCATCCCTAGTCAGGACAAGGTCATCCAGCGCCCAGGGCAAAGATGGCAAATGGCGCCCCCCCCTCCCCCAGCAGAGGGGGTAGCGCTAATAGCAGCATGCAGAGCAAAATGTATGTAATGTTTGCGGTGTGCACAAAATAGTAGCAATAGTTATGGTACACTGCAGCAAACTGAAGAATTTAAAATCAGTGCACAAATAAGGGGCTAACAGTGGTGAAAAAAAAATGTTGGTGCTGTTGCTAACAGAAACAATTGTGCTGCATCAGTGTCAGTTGCTGCTGAGTTGCTGGTGTCAGTCTGAGGAGGACTGTCAGGGGGATAAAGGAGGGAAGGAGAGGTGGGCTCTGAGGAGTGCATAGAACAAATGGAACTAGGGGGCTCTGGGGGGAGGAAGGCGTGCTGAAAGGTCTCTAAGGGCTTGATCAGATGTGCAGCTATCATTGCTGCCCCTCTGAAAAACAATCAGTGGCAGATCCATTTTTATGAGAATGTTTGATAGGCAGTGAGGAGGCAATATGCCACCTCTTTACTTCCTGTTTTAACCCACTGAACCGCTGCGCTGCAGCCATATGCATTGCATGCAGTTGCAATGTGGCCCTATTCCATTTAATTTTATGTGGACTCGTGGCCATGAAGCAAAGCATTGGGCCTTGGCATGTCTACAGCCCTGAGCAGATGCACCTCCTTGTTCAGGTGGGTGGTTGGGAAGGGAGGGGGACAGAAAAAATGGTTTACTTTTCCACCCTTCATCCGCCTATGTGAACAATCCCTAATGCCTTGTTTACACTTGCTGTTCACCAGAATGGGGCCCGTGAAAACAGATGGTTCAACCGTGTTTTTACTGTGACCTAACTGACCCCCCCCCCTTCCCGAGCTGCAAGGTGGGCCGTATGGGATATACACATGCTCACCAAAAATGATCCCCTATTATGTTTGACCACTCATGATGGTACATGCTGTTAGTCATGTGGAGAAGGACTGTTGTGCCTTGCAGTCTTTCGGAGGCACTAAGATTCCAGAGAACATCCAAGAGAATGCTCTGTCCCCTTGTGTTTTTATGCAGAAAGTAGTGACCCGGACTGGAGGGTTGAACAGCAGGGAAGCAGCATCAGCCTGAGGGTGAAGCTGGGTTCACAATGGTACGACATACACTCTGACGTTGGGAGCACATGTATAAGGTTGGGTTCACACTGGTACGACACGACAGCGGACAGGACCTGGCAGAGGCAGAAGACAGCGAACAGAGGGAAAAGAACTGGAGAGGGCTAGAAGACATCAGCGGAGAGCAGGGAAGACCCGGAGAGGGGAGAAGAACCGGCATAGGCAGAAGACATCAATGGAGGAGGCAGAAGAGCCGGAGAGAGGAGAAGAAATCGTAAGCGACACTGGAGCTGTCTTAAGAAAATTTGAAAGACCTGTGTACTGTATTTTATTTTTTACACTTTTTTTTTTATGTGAATGGGTAGGGGTACAATGTACCCGATACTCATTCACAAAGGGTGGGGGGCCAGGATATGGGGGCCCCCTTGTTAAAGGGGGCTTCCAGATTCTGATAAGCACCCCGACAACCAACGGCCAGGGTTGTCGGGAAGAGGCCCTTGTCCTCATCAACATGGGGACAAGGTGCTTTGGAGTGGGGGGCGCAGGGCAAAGCACCCACCCCCCCACGTTGAGGGCATGCAACCTGGTACGGTTCAGGGAGGGGGGCCCTCGCTCGTCCCCACCTCCAGGTGGGGGGGCCCTCGCTCGTCCCCACCTTCTTTCCTGACCTGCTGGGCTGTGTGCTCGGATAAGGGTCTGGTATGGATTTTGGGGGAACCCCATGCCGTTTTTTCAGCGTTGGGGTTCACCTTTAAATCCTAAGGGCCTGGAATGCTCTTGGAGGGGGAACCCATGCTGTTTTTTTTTTTTATTTGGCGTGGAGTTCCCCTTCAAGATCATCAGAGCACAAGTCGCATGCCAAAGTCGGACCAATTATGACGGCTCTCATAGGTAAAAATTGATTTTCACACATCATGCAACATGAGCTCCCAATGTCGGAGCATTTGTCGTACCAGTGTGAACCCAGCCATAATCACCATGTCAGATGTCACAAGTCGGATGGTTAGGACAAGGATCCGACTTTGATCCCACTTCAATGATATTCAATGGGCTGAAGCAGGACCAAAGTTGGACCAAAGTAGTGCAGGAACCTTTTTCAAAGTTGTACCAATTGTGTCAGACCAGTTAAGACAGCTTTCATAGGAAATCATTGATTTACACACGTCATGCAACATGTGCTCCCAAATGTCGTATCAGTGTGAACCCGGCCTGGGAGCACATCATTGGTTCCCTATGAGAGCCATCTTAACTGTTCCAACACAAGTCGGTCCGACTTTGAGAAGTCGGATCAAAGTAGGATCCTTGTCCTAACCATCCAACTTGTGACATCCGACAACCGACAAAGAAATTTATGTCACACTGGGATTGTTTTGATTGATCAAAGGACAAATCGTACCATCTCAAAGTCGGAGCAAAATCTTATCTTGTTCATTCAAGTCGGATGGAAATAGAACCGATGTAGGACCGATGTTGCAGGGCAAAGTAGGATGACAGTCGTACAATAGTTTATGTTGTACCAGTGTTAACCCAGCCCAAAAACATCTCTCATAGGGAATCATTGATTTACACACGTCATGCGACATGTGCTCCCAAAGTCGTACCAGTGTGAACCCGGCCTTAGGCTAATTAAAAGATGGAGCAGCCCTGTGAGAGAGACAGGCTCCTGTGAGGCAGAAGAAACAATTTTTGCAGTGTCAAACTTCTATCCTTTTACATTTATAGTTCACATATAAACTGGCTGTCCCAGAATTCCACAAAGCTTTGAAAGTGTAATCATCATTTGTTTTTTTTAGGTACAGTTATTTACCACAAATTTAAAAAACAGTAGAAGAGTTTAATTAAATATCAGCTGACCAGAACTGATATTTCAGTTTTTTTGACAGTTAAACCACTTGACAGTTTCTTAGATCTCTGAGGGTCAATTTTGGTTGAGATACATGCGCTTGATGTTCCCGGGTCTGCGCAGCTGTTGTGGTTATTTCATGGGCGTCCCACTCTACCTGTTGAATTTGCTGCTTATGCAGCATGCTGCACCAGGAGGTGCTGGAATAACCAAAACGCCCAGGTGGTCAGAAACATGATCAGGAAATATGACGGTAAGGCAAGATTGCGCTGTTGATCTATCCAAGCCATACCGTATAAAAAAACAGGGGCTGACTCAGCCAAGTGAGATTCTCCCATACCTAAAACATCACTTTTTGGTGGACCTAGCAATTCTATAGACAAAAATACAACAGGTCTTTTCACTCCCTGCTAATCATCTCCATCACAAAGAGTCAATGAGTCTGACTTTGGAAGGTACTGTACTGACATTTTTTTTCCCACTTTCGCTCAGATTTAATTATGAAATGAATAGCATATGTTCAGCAGATTTTAGAAACTGTCATCCATAACATTGAAATGAATCCAAAGAATAAACAATTAAGAAGATTAAACAGATTATGCCTGTATGGTGTTCCTCTTATCCTGAATTATTGAAACTGTCTCTCTTTTTTTTTTTTCTAACAAGCATTTATCCAACAGAATAAAAGCCGGTTTGATGTCTGTGTTTCCAGTTTATTAAAAAATATGAACTAAATTAAAAACAAAAATAGTGATGCCTTAGGAATTGTTTATTACTTTTAAAAAATGACTGTGTGCTGCAATGATTCTGAACATTTTTTTTTCACCTTCGCTACATAATTCATTTTTATACCCTTAGATTGGTTTGCACATCTGAGATCCATTAAACTCTTCACCTTAAGTACATTACATGTATTTATGGCACTGAGCGGGGTACATAGAACACTTCATATTTAATATCAGGTTCCTTGAATGTGGCAGCTGCTGTGAATTTTATAACATGTAGTATTGTATTTTCCCTTGCTAGCTATTGATGCCTGTGAAAGAATAAAAGATTTCAGAAGCAACAGCATTCTCTCAGTGTCAAGGGATAATCCGATATCTCTGGAAAAACAAGCTACTCAATATAGACGGCATTGTAAATATGTTATAATGCCCTTGTTGTGTGGACTGATACCATTGATATCTACGCTTGCTTTTATGGAAATGTACTAGGTCATACTTTTAAGAAAGCCTTGCTGTGATACAAGTAAAGGTAACCATACACAGTAAATTGTTTGTGCTTGATCACTTGGCAGCCGCACAATGTACCTGACAGAATTAGTCTGAAAATGTTATACACTTATACAAAAAAAAAAAACAATCAGAAGAGTAGAACTAACCTGGCAACACACAATGCTATAATTGCACTCCTGTGTGTCACCATACACTATGAAATTCCAGATTGATCCATCTGATTCTAGCTTCATTATTGACAACTTTTCTGGGAAAGCATGTGACCAAACCCAGGATAGCTTGGTCATATTCACTGTGCATGTGCCAAGAGCTTTGCAATGCGGGTTCGTTCACATCAAGTGTGTAGAGCTGTGTTCTTGTTAAAAAAAAAAAAAAACAATTGTTCCCTAAGTGTTTTGTTCACACCATACATGTGCGGTAGTGTACCATGCATTAAAAATAAAAAAAAAACACAGGAGAGTGAGACCTCAGAGAGGACGGACATAGTAGGGACATACAGAGTCTTCACAGTGTGATGTGATCTAAAAGGGAGAGGTAATACTGAGGCCCAAGAGCTTTTGGAAGTTGATGAAGCTCTCCCATTGTTGCCTTGGTGGAGTCACTTGTATACATGCCTATTTTGCCATTATTGGTAATTTATGTTAGGTGAGTTTGCACTTTTACACCACGTGGTGGTGCACAACCTTTTCCTGCATAGTGTTGGGATGTGATTTATTCACTTTTCTTTAGGGATGTTATATGGACTTTTATTTTGATTAAAGTGGTTGTAAAGGCACAAGGTTTTTTAATTTCATGCATTCTATGCATTCTTTGCATACAAGTGTATACGTTCTATGCATGAAGGTAAACAATCTTCTGTGTGCAGCAGACCCCCCCCCCCCATTCATACCTGAGCCTCCTCTCGATCCAGGGATGTCCATGAGAGCCTTGGCTCTCTGGGGTCTCGCACTCCTGATTGGCTTTGGCAGAAGAGGGAGACATTGGTTCCCGCTGCTATCAATCACAGCCAGTGGGCCAATCAGGAGATAGAGGGGACGGGGCTGAGCCACAGCTCCATGTGTGAATGGACACACAGAGTCGCGGCTCGAGAGTGCACCTGCTTGGGTTCCCCAAAGCAAGCTTCTTGCTGTGGGGGCACCCAGCAGGAGGGAGGAGCCAGGAGTGCCAGCATGGGACCCCGAGAAGAGGAGGTTCTGGGCTGCTCTGTGCCACTGCACAGAGCAGGTAAGTATAACATGTTTGTTATCTTTTAACCTAAAAAATTAAGACTTTAATATCACTTTAAGTTTATACTCAATATATGTGTTTGGTGATTTATGTACATTTTGTATGTTTACGCTATATATACTGTGTGTGTGTGTATATATATATATATATATATATATATATATATATATATACACACACACTACACCAATTTAGTGGTATAGCACTTTACTTTTATATAATTATTCATTAAAAAACGCAGCATTCCTGCATTTTTACATAGCTCAAAGCATATCACAACATGTTAACCCGCCTTGGCGCATCACAATAAACTGCAATGCATAAGTTGAATAAAATTGAATTTTTGTCACTTTCAATAAAGTTTAAAAAAAAAAAGAGGACAGTGCAATACATTGTAACATCACATCACACCTCCCTTCACAATGCACACAAGCGTGCACGCATAATGTGCACAGGCTGGTGTGAGTCATAAACATTTTCTACAGTGGTCCTTGTGATGGACGCAGCTACAGTCCCTAGCCACATTCACCAATTTGTTATAAATGGCTGGTCAAACTCACACTGCGCTGATACATTACAATGATGCCTCACCCTGCACAAAGATTTTCTCTGGGACCACGATCATGTGCCAGAAAACTGAGAGAGAGAGAGAGAGATGATGGGTTTGTGTAACTAAACAGTCAACCCTTTATACCTCAATCACTGCCACCACATATTTTTATTGTGAAATATCTAACACTCACAATATTAGCAATACAATTATGACTTTATGATAACTAATTGTGCTTCTTCTATGGAGGCTCTCAAAATGTATAGAGTTAGGTCTGCAGATAATACTGGGGTGCCTTGTCGCGGCCTCTGCAGCTTATGCGTGTATTTGCAAATGTGTGAAAACGAAACCACTAAACTGTTAAGGCCCGTACACACGATCGGATTTTCCGACGGGAATTGTGTGATGACAGGCTGTTGTCAGAAAAATGTTGGATAGCATGCTTTAAAATTTTCCGCCAACAAATGTTGGATTATCCGATGGATTATCCGATCCTGTGTACAGAAGTCCTTCGGACAAAACTCCAAAGTACAAACACACATGCTCTGCTAACCATAACACAACATTAGCAGAAGTTGCCCAAATGGTGGCGCTAAAGAGCTGAAAAACCACGTAGTTTCATGTTTGTTGGCCGACAATTCTTTGCCGTTTGTATGCAAGACAAGTTCATGGCCAACGCCCTTCGGACAAAAGTCCTACGCTTTGTCCGCGGAAAACCCAAACGTGTGTACCAGGCTTAAGACAGGACAATTCAGTTTGTTGAAGGCTGGCTGGTAAGTTGAGCTAAGAAT
Source organism: Rana muscosa (assembly GCA_029206835.1). Classification (NCBI taxonomy): domain Eukaryota; kingdom Metazoa; phylum Chordata; class Amphibia; order Anura; family Ranidae; genus Rana; species Rana muscosa. The sequence goes on from CM055121.1 coordinate 630,769,874, forward strand.
TTTTCTTTGTTGTCCTTTGACATTAATATAATGGGACCCTTCAACAAGCTCCAACAGGAATTTGGCCTAGATAAAGACCAATTCTACAGATATTTACAACTATGACATGCACAAGTAGCAGAGATTTTCAAACTACGGCCCCCCAGCTGTTGTGGAACTACACATCCATTGAGGCATTGTAAAACTCTGACATTCACAGACATGTGACATTCACAGACACAGACTAGGCATGATGGGAATTGTAGTTTCTGAACAACTGAAGAACCATAGTTTGCAGACCCCTGCTCTAGAGGCTTAAACCCGCTTTACAGCCTTAAAATTAGATGACCATTGCTTGAATAGGGACCATATCTACACCAATCTAATGCTTAGTTTTCACTCTCCAGATAAATTGCCATGTAGGTGCAAATGGGAGGCTGATGTGGGCGCCATTGATGGCGATATGTGGGAAGCAGCATTAAGTTCTATACATTTAGTGCCATTATCTGCATCACAGAGACTTAGTCACCTTTTCATATTCCATTGGGCTTATAGAACTCCAAATAAATTATTTCAATGAGGTAAAACAGCTTCCCCCCTCTGCCTAAGTATAACAGTAATAGAGGTGATTTTATTCACATGATATGGCGCTGCCCAAAATTATATTGATATTGGTCTGATGTGTTCCATCTTCACCCTCCTTGTTACGCCCACTGGTCCTAAGATAGTCTAGCAATAGATATGGTACAATTGATCTTGAAACTGAAATCCAGTCTTATTTTCTCTCAGTACAGAATTGTACTGGCAGGGTGCCTTTATGTTTTCCCAGAAGTTATCTACAGCAGCCTGTCTGCCCCTCTCACAAGGCATCTGCCTGCATTGCATAGAGAAGCACAGAGAAGATATTGCTGACTCTAAAGTAAGGTTTCTATTGAAAACTGAAACGTTTTATTTAAAAACGCCATTAGCAAGTTGATAAGGGGGGAGTAGGGACCAGGGAAGGAAAAATATAAGTGGAATTGACTCCAGCTTTAAAATATAACTTCAGGCACTGCAAAGGAGAGGTCTGACAGACCCTTTACATTTCCCCATTGTTTTCTACTTTGCAGTGATAGCAATGCCTATTTGAAGTTTTTCCATTACTGTATCCTGCTAGTTCATTACACAGTTTTACCCGCTTTCCATTTCATCGAAATATTCTTAAACAGTAGCGAAAATAATAAGAAATCACAAACAAACTTGCAAAAGTTTATAAACAGAAATGAATCGCTTCCTTTGTTGGAAGTTTCCAACTGTAAAGTGAGTGGCCCAGCTTTTGTTGCGTTTAGGTTAAACAAGGTGAGTGTTCACATGACAGGTAGTCTGAGGTAACATTGCCAAAGGCCAGATATGTCCTAGCTGTATGTTTAATTCATCTCACTATATTTACATTCCTTGTGTGGTCCAGTCTAGATCTTAGGTCATATCTGGAATGCTATAATGCGGTCAAATGAAAAACAAAGCATGATACTTCAAATTAATTCTTTTATGTCTTTAACTCTCTCAGGACGGATTACATTTGGGATTTTCATGTTATAAATGTTTAAACTAGCATTTGGGCTTTAAATGTTATGTTAAAAAACAAAAAAAAAAACAAAAGCCCATTTAGTGTTTAATCAACATGGGAGGTGCCTATAAAAAAATGAATACGCCGCAAGCTTATGAATCATAATTATAGTATATAACACTCAGTCCTGTTAGTAAGTAAAGGAGTTTAAATAATTTAATTATTCTACTCTTATGCCCCATACACACGATCATTTTTCATGCCGTTAAAAATGCCATTAAAAAAAATGGCCATTAAAAATGATCGTGTGTATGCTCCAGAGCATTTTTAACGACGTGAAAAATGGGCATTAAAAATTTCGAACATGCTCTCTTTTTTCACGTCGTTTTTCATGTCGTTTTTTTTAACGACGTGAAAAACGATAGTGTGTATGCTTTAACGACGTGAAAAAAAAATGCGCATGCTCAGAATCAAGTATGAGACGGGAACGCTCGTTCTGGTAAAACTAGCGTTCGTAATGGAGATAGCACATTCGTCATGCTGTAACGGACTGAAAAGCACTAGACTGAAAAGAGCGAATCGTCTCTGAACAAACTTTACTAACATGAAGGGTGGCGCCATTCGAACGGAACTTCCCCTTTATAGTGCCGTCGTACGTGGTGTACGTCACTGCGCTTTTCTTGAACATTTTTTAAAATGATGGTGTGTACGCAAGACAGGCTTGAGAGGAAACAAGAAAAAAAATGACAAGAAAAACGTCAGTTTTAAAAATGACATTAAAAATGATCGTGTGTATGGGGCATTAGTCTCAGTTTTACACATGTGCAGTTTTATGTGAACACCACATACCAATCTTGATGTATTGATTGAAAAACAAGCAGTGCTTTAAATTCTGAGTACCAATATTAATAATAAAATGGTACACCATTGTAAAAATCAATACCCCTTTGCCGTATTTTTCTGTCTGTCTTAATATGTTAATATTTAATTAGGGGTGGGTTTCAATTAAATGACCCCCCTCAAGACATCTTTAAGACAAATGCCCCCCAATCACCAAATGCTTTGGCTTTTCTATTCTATGTACTGTGTAAAATTATGTGTAATTTCTTCAACCACCTCAATACAAGGGCACTTAAACCCCCTTCCTGCCCAGGCCATTTTTCAGATTTCAGCGCTGTCACACTTTGAATGACAATTGCGCTGTCATGCTACACTGTAACCATGTGGAATTTTTAGCACTTCAAATAAAGATTTCTTTTGGTGGTATTTAATCATTCCTAGTTTTTTTTTATCCCCCCCCCCCAAAAAAAAAGACCAACAATTTTGAAAAAAAAAAGTTTGCAACTAAGTAATTTTTCTCCTTCACTGATGGACGCTGATGAGGCAGTACTGATGGGCACTGATAGGCTGCACTGATGGGCACTGATGAGGTGGCACTTATGGGCACTGATGAGGCGGCACTTATGGGCACTGATGAGGCGGCACTGATGAGGAGGCACTGGTTGCTGGAACTTTTGGGCACAGATTGGTGGCAATTGTTCAATTGTTAGCACTGATTGCTGGCAGTGGTGGGCAAACATTGCTGGCACTGGTGGGCACTTATTTGTAATCAGGGCACTGATGATCAGTGCCCTGATTACATACCTAGCTGTCCCCTGTGAGGAGAGGCCGCTGATCGGCTGTCCTCGCCTCACACTCTGTCAGTCAGTGTGAGGCGAGGAGAGCCGATTACCGGCATCTCCGTGTTTACATGTGACCGGCTGTGATTGGTCACAGCCGATCACATGGTTAAAAAGCAGCGGCCGCAACACAGATCAGAGTCGCGCCGTGTCCTAGCAACACGGCGGTCGTTCTGGGCGGCCGTCATATGACGTCCACCCAGAACGAGAGCCGCACCGCCCAGCCGTCATTTGACGGTGGGCGGGCGGCAAGTGGTTAAAGTTGAATAATTGCTTTTATTTCATATTTTTACGTGAGATGAAAGTAATGAGGTTAGGAAACAAGGGGCTTCCTCTAAGTTATGGTCACCTAACCGAGGTCATTGTATTAGTGATATACATTTACCAAGAACAGATGTTTATTTATAACATATGCAATCCTATATGCAGGTCCCAGAATGATCAAAAAGAAAAGTGGGTGCGATGTGTTTGTGGGGAGGTGCAGCGGCAGTAAACACTCAGTCCAGTTGCAAAAAACAGAACTTGTATTAGGCCCCTTTCACACGGACGGATAGAATTGTGCTTTTAGCTGCGGATTTTCTAGTTTTCTACCGCAGCTAAAAGCACACAATGCTTTCCTATGGCCCCATTCACACACAGCGTTTAGCTGCGATTTCGTTACATGCGGTTTGGTGCGAATAGAAAAAATAGAATTGAACGCGTCCAGGTGCGATGTAGCGCAGCTATATGCACATAACCACAGGTAATCGCAGTCTTTTGTGTCAACTGCGGATAGCAGCGTGAACAAAAGAAAAAAACAACAGGAAGCACAGCAAAATAAAAACGGTTGCTATGGGGATGACAATAATGGTCAACCGCAGCTAAACGCAGCCGCATGTAAACACAGCTAATCGCAGTGCCTGAAGCCTTGAATTTCACAGAACAAAAACATGCTTTTTACTGCGGCAATTTTGCCGTCCATGTGAAAGGGGCCTTAAAGGTAAAGTTCAGCAATTCACAACACTCCCAGAATGCAACAAGGATGTGTAGTAGAGCAGTGCTGACAGTGTCTGTCTTGAGGGGCAGAATGCGGCCTGCCCGGTCTGTGCCCATATAGAGGGGTTTACAGGACAGATGGTATGTCCTTACTGGACTGGAAACTTTTCCTACTCCTCCTCACTGTCCCTGACAGATGGGTGACCTGTTCCTACACTACTCATATGCAAAAGCCCGGGAGCCAGGGTGTAAACGATGGATCTTCCTGTCATGTGACACCGCAGAGAAGCCTGTGCAAACGAAAATCGACATCTCCTACACCTCACGGCCGAGGGGAACTTTGCCAGAGCCAGCAGAGCAGCACCAACAGACCTCAGAACACCCCCATCCTCGATGGATATCATTTTCAAGTGAACCTGTAAGTATATATACTATACTTACATTAATGATTACAGTAGGATTAATTTATTTGACGCCTCCACCCCCTTCTTTTTTACACAGGGTGTAAATCTGCCTGACCCAAGATATTCGCCAGAGTCCCATGTGGTGCAGCATGCCAGCAATGTTTACTGTAATGAAGACTGTCACTCGAACTTGAAGCAAACTTCCTTCCACTCGTTCAGGCCCCCTATGATATGAATATTTTTTGGGTGTAGACGTTTTTTTTTATATCCTCTGCCCTGTTGGTATTAGCATATGCTAGTTGGGAAGTAGTTTGAGTGTCCCTTATAAGAGATGGTAGTTGTTTCCATGGCTGTTGTCCTGTGGCTGTTGTCCTTTCTCTGATCTTCTGCAGATCCTGCAGCAGTAGGGACACCTTCTCCCACAGACCCCCAAAATGATCCTTGAGCATATTAACCAATGCAGTACGTTTATTGACTGCACTTAGTATTTCTGCTAGAGTGGGCTGCTCATATGATCAAACACCCCGGCTATGAGGCTAATGAAGTAGCCTCGGTTATGTGTCAGGCAAGATTGCCGACCCTTCCTGTGTAGCCAGATCAGGTGCATATGGCAATTCAGAATCCTCCTCAGAGTCTACCTCAGCTGCCCCCATAAAGCCCCTGAGCATAGTATAGCATGTCCCTATGTGTTTTTTTACCCTGCAGGCAAGATGTCTACACCCAGTGTCTCTGTACTTTTCTGTGCCCCTGGGTGTTCTTTGTGGCATTGCCAAAGAGGCTCCATCATGGAGATCTGAGGCTGCAGTATCCTTCTTCCACTTATAGGTCATCTCTCTTGTATTTCAGGCCACCAGCAGCTCCAGGAAGGTCCCTGGTGGAAGAGGCAGCTAGGCAGAACAGATTAGCAGTGGTATGTATGCTGGGGGTAGGATCGCAGCTGGACCAGGACTAGGCAACGCCCTTGAAGCAGAACTTCAGTTCGTCTAGTAGGGTGGCCCTGCCCCTTCTTCGGTAGTTACCTTACTAGTGCATGCGCAGATGTGCAACCATGGCCTCTGCTAATCCTTTGGGTCACAGGGGAGTCTGTCAGCACATCTGCGCTTGCCCAGGTGGTTTACCGTGCACTCAAACACAGGTAATTTGTTCACAGTTTTTGCATGTGCACTGGAAACCCCTTATGTGCACAAATACCTGGGGGAACCAAAGCATGTGCAAATGTGCAGCAGAACTATCTCGGTACCGAAGCCTTACGGGACATCTTCGCACATGCAGGGGGAGGAGAGCAATTTTTGCTTAGATGAGAAATGCAAAAGCGCTACTTTGTAGCACAAGTAATGTTCTTAAGGGGTGTGGGGCAGCTCAGGTCAGCTCAACATGCCCACATACATGGCTCAGATTTAATCTTATTGCCGTGAATTGACCAAATTTTGAGCTATGGTTGGCCCTACTTACGCCACCTATCTTGTTTCGCCAGGCTGAAAAAAGTCAACCAAACTGTGACTGAGGTGCCCTGACAGCTGAGCCGAGTTATCAGAATACAATAGCCAGCAGCGGCAGATTTTCCCAACTACTTGGTAGCATCGATGGGAGATCTGTTTATTTTTCTCCTTCACCTGGCTGTACTAGCTATCAAGATAAATCTTTATGTGTATCGCCAGCCTAAACTTGTGAAACATAAAAACTTATGTAAATTATTGAAGCCCTCTTTTGGGGGTTATGAGAAATGACCCTCCACAAACAGGATAGCGCAATAAACCTGTAGATAAATAAGAGAACCAGAAGCTTTGGTAAATGGGTCTGATAATAAAGTTGGCAGTGCCTCCACCCAAAACAGGGCCTCTGTAAATAGAGGGTATTTCCTTTCTGGAAACCTAATCAAAGTATTTGGGCGCAGAGGAACTACTGCAGCCAGCATATAACATTAACCATAAGTATATAGATGCACACCAACATAGAAATAATATGAGCTTCATATAATGAAGATTAATATTACATATAGGTATATCTAATATACAAATAGAAAACCAACAAAGGGCCCAACAGTAGTCACAGGAGGAACTTTACACACATACACAGGTATATATATTTATTATTAAAGATACCTCTAGATGAATGTTGCAGCAAAGTCCAGTTGCAGGGGCCCCTGAAGTCGATCACGAAGACCTGAAGACAATATTGGCACAATGGGGAGATCCTGTAAGATCCTGTAACCCTTGTCCAACCCTCCTGGAAAGTAGCTTCTCTCTAACAGAAACTGTGGGGTGATACTGGAACTCAGAGTCAGCCTATCTACTCTACGTTTTGGTCCATAGTAGTTTCTAATCTGTCATGCAACCGGACCTTTAACCGCCAAGTGGCCGTTGGATGCCTACCTAAGATTTGGCAATTTACAAACACAAAAAAGTATTTTTCCAAACAAATTCATTCAAGACCATGTTGCATAAATTAATACACCCCAATGAAAGTCTGATGCAGCGTACACACGATCGTAATTCACGGTGGTTAAAAAGCCCACAGACAATCGTTTTTCTCATCCAAAGGAAAAAATTTAATTTTTCCAGACGGGAAAAATGATTGTGTGTACGCGGCATTAGGAGCAAAGCTAAATTTTTAGACAACAAAATCCTAATTAACAAGAATTCAACTACAGGTGAGTCAAATTATTTATTAAACAGGTGTCCAGCAGACAGTTGATTCTAATAGGGCGTTACTTAACAAAGAAAAGCCCTTCCCATTTCATGCTGCTGTCAGCAATGGCACCACATGGAAGAAAAATTTCACAAGGCCTGAGAAAGAAAATCATTTCTTTACACAAGAAAGGTGAGGGCTACAAGAAGATCAGCAAAGCCTTACTTATTAGTCTGAATACTGTAGAAAAAGTGATACAAAAATGTAACAAAGATGGAACTGCCGTCCACGGAAGTTAACACCCGGACAGGAGCGTCTTCTGATGAGAAGGGTTGAAGAAAATCCCCATGCAAGTTCACTGCAGTTAGCTAAAGAAGTAGAAAGCCAAACTGTGGTGATTATTTCCCTGACACAAAACGGCGTACATTGCAGGAATGACATGCATGGGTGTCCTCCATGAAGGAAGCCTCTCCTAAAGCCCATGCACAAAAAAGCCTGCCTAGAATTTGCCTTTCAGGGCCCATGTTGAAAAAGAAGACTACTGGGGCTCTGTACTCTGGAGTGATGAGTCCAAGATAAATGATTTTGGAACTGATGGCTTCACACAGGTGAGGAGTACAAAGAATACATGGTGCCTACTAGGGGTGCAACGGATCAAAAATTTCGCGGATCGGATCGATCCTCGGATCAGAGTTACGGATCGGATAATTTTTCTGATCAGCAAAAAAAAAGACAAATCTTGTTACAGCCACCGGAGTTTTAGATTTCACAGTTATTTTCAACACAAAACGGAGCTTATATGCTAAAATACAGTATTTGGAAATCCAACGGACTGTTTACATGTTAAAATTTAAAAGCAGCAGCAAACCTGCTGACCTTACATGGTTGCTAATGTGACAGAACACCTCTGATTTTCACATATAACTAAATGTTAAATGTGAAAATCAGAGGTGTCCTGTCACATTAGCAAGCATGTAAGGTTTGCTGCTGCTTTTAAAATGTAACATGTAAACAGTCCGTTGGATTTCCAAATAATGTTTTTAGGCTTATAAGCTCCGTTTTGTGTTGAAAATAACTGAAATCTAAAACTCTGTTGGGTATAACAAGATGTCCGCTTGGCCCCTTCTGCACAGTAATGATAGTGAGGAGTGTGGGGTGGAGCAAGATGGCCGCGGCGAAACGTCATTACAGCGGCCACCGCCGGGTGTACAAAGATGGCCCCCGCTCCGGAGCTAGGCCAAAGCCGCGGCCTTTCCTATGGCCGAGGCTCAGGAGCGCTCCACGGATCGCGTGGTGTTCCGATCCGAACAGGGTGACCCGTTCGGATCACGGATCACCACCAATCCGTTGCACCACTAGTGCCACTGCCTACAGTGAAACATGGTGGTGGCAGTGTCCTTATGTGGGGCTGCATGAGTGCTGCTGGTGTTGGGGAGCTGCTTTCCATTGATGGTAACATGAATTCACAGATGTACTGCTCAATATTAAAAGAGAAGATGCTACCATCACTCTGTGCACTTGGTTGTGGTGCACTTTTCCAACATGACAATAATCCAAAACACACATCTAAGGTCACTTTTGCATTTCTGAAGAAGAACAGGGTGAAAGTGATTCAGTGGCCAAGTATGTCTCCTAATCTGATCCCAATCGAACACCTAAGGGGTATTCTGAAGAGACAAGTTGAGCATTGCCCTCCATCCAGCATCCAGGCTCTAAAAGAGGTCGTTCTTGAAGAATGGAAAAAGATAGATGTTGCAATATGTTGCCAACTTGTTCATTCCATGCCTAGAAGACTTGGTCCTTACAAATCATGGAAGTCATACAAAATACTAGATGTACTGTAGTAGTTTTTGTTGTGGGGTGCATTCATTTTTGCATCAACTAATTTGAGTAAAACTGAAGATATTATAATCTAAGTTATATTAATAACCCTACTTTCATGTAATGGAGATAAACAAATGTTCTATAAAACTCAGTTTTTGGAAATTGTTCTTGTGTTCATGGAGATATTGATTAATATCTTACTCTTCAACAAGGGATGTATTAATTTATGCTGAGCACTGTATGTGTACACATCTACTGTTATACACACTCAGAAGCTATTGGCAACAACAGTAAACTATAGGAACAATTGCCTTATAATCCCTGCTTCTAGTCTGGATTCAGCAACAGCCCTTCCATAGAAGGTATGTGGCATTAAACTCTACCTTTCTACTTCCTCCCTCTGGGGTTTCTGACCCAGCCACACAAATACAGACAGTAGGGGAAATAGATCCCTACACTAGAATAAATAAAAGGGAACATTTTGGTCCCAGCTACTAAACAGATTTCCAATGGTCAGGTTAGAAAAACAAATAAGCCTGTTTTCTGTATGCAATTCCACTATAGTTCCTTTACAATAGTTTAGCATCATTGTGTTTGTCTTTTTACTTAGTTTCCAAAAGCTTACCTGTCAGCCTTTCTTATTATTAACCACTTCAGCCCCGGAAGGATTTACCCCCTTCCTGACCAAGCCCTTTTCTGCGATACGGCACTGCATCGCTTTAACTGACAATTGCGCGGTCGAGCGACGTTGCACCCAAACAAAATTGACATCCTTTTATCCCACAAATAGAGCTTTCTTTTGGTGGTATTTGATCACGTCTTTTGCGCTATAAACCAAAAAAGCCGACAATTTTGAAAAAAAAAGATTTTTTTTTTACTTTTTGCTATAATAAATATCCCCCAAAAATATATAAAAAAATGAAATTCTTCCTCAGTTTAGGCCGATATATATTCTTCTACATATTTTTGGTAAAAAAAAACAACACAATAAGCGTATATTTATTGGTTTGCGCAAAAGTTATAGCGTCTACAAAATGGGGAATAGATTTATGGCGATTTTATTATTATTATTTTTGTATTAGTAATTGCGGCGATCTGTGATTTTTATCAGGACTGCAACATTGCGGCGGACAGATCGGACACTTTTGACACTATTTTGGGACCGTTGAAATTCATACAGCGATCACAGCTATAAAAATGCACTGATTACTGTGTAAATGTCACTGGCAATGAAGGGGTTAAACACTAGGGGGCGGTCAAGGGGTTAACTGTGTTCCCTCAGTGTGTTCTAACTGTAGGAGGGATGGGCTCACTAGAACATGACAGAGATCACTGCTCCTGATCACTGGGAGCAGTAGATCCCTGTCATGTTGCTAGCTGCCGATGACGGAGGGACGTACGGGTACGCCATTTTGCGCAGCCGTGCCATTCTGGAGTTGGTATCTGTTGGTATCGTTCCATGTGTGTAACCAACCAGTCTATACTCCTCAACATACACGTACATATACAACAACAGGTAAAATGCTTTTTAAATATTGCATGTTTAACTAATAACTCTTCTGTATATCCTGACTTACCACTTTCTTTTGGAGCTAACATCCATGCCCCTACCTTTCAGATATAATCCCCCTTTACAAACAAGCTATCATAACGTCTCTCGAGCCTGCAGGAACATACAAACATCTTCCCCATAGGTATGTTAGATTCAGTAACATTGTACTGCATATATATATGTGGTATGTGCAGCATATATGTATGCGTCTTTGTACATTTTATACATGGGCATCATCCCTATGGGATGTTTGGCTTATGTCATAATTTTTTGATCTTAATATGGACTAATATATATATATATATATATGTGTGTGGTTTGACAAGAACCTTCTTCTGTTTTGAACCAGATTTTCTGCCGTTGGCTTTCCTTTGGGGGCTCCCGTGCCCTCCGGGGTGGGCCACCTCCTTTCTGGGTCCCCGGTTTCTGACGTCCCCTTCGGTAAGACGTATGAATGGCATATGGGTGTTTTTTGCAAAGGATGTTCTAGTATTTTATATAAGTTCTGATCATTTGTATTCACAAAATGTATCTTAGAAATAACATGTACATGTTTTTTCTTTATTTCTTTAGTCACATGACAAACTTTTTATATGCCATCCAATCACAGAAAGCTCCTGAAGAAGCGGCTAATATAAACCCGCGAAACATGTAGAGCACCCCAAAATAATATATGGATTGGTATTTATGTCCCATTTTATGATGATAGGATGTACAAAATGTTCTCTCTGTTTGTCATGATTTATTTGTATTCTGTGAATATGTGATTTTTTATACTTTCTGTAATAAACTTTTGTAATTATCTTAATTTTGACTGTTTAATACCAGTTAATATACAGTACCATAAAAGTACAAACACAGCCTCTCCCCTTCTTTTGCTATATTTTGATGGGACAAAGGTACCACAAATGACCCTTTTTATACCCACGGCACTTCTTTATAATTATATTTTATAACATGATTTTTTTCTTTAGTCAGGTATATAGTATGGGAGAAAAAGAAACCCTGGACTGCCGCACTCTGTATAGACAGTTATTTATTCCAAAATTTCAGGTAAAAAATCCAAATTCAAAATAAATCCATAAATCCAAAACAACAAATGCAGATGGTGTGCATGCAGGGAAGGGTGGCTAACGCGTTTCACGTCACGAATTGACGCTTACTCATAGCTAGGGTGTGTTTGATGGGACAAAGGTACCACAAATGACCCTTTTTATACCCACGGCACTTCTTTATAATTATATTTTATAACATGATTTTTTTCTTTAGTCAGGTATATAGTACCTGTGTAAATTCTATATGAATTTTAACTTCAAATTACTCTGCTTTGTCCATATATCTATATACACTATGTTGTCAAAAGTATTGGAACACCTGCCTTTACACGCACATGAACTTTAATGGCATCCCAGTCTTATGCAGCGTACACACGATCATTTTTCATGCCATTTTTTAAACCGACATTCTTCTCGTCTTTTTTTTTTCATGTTTCCTCTCAAGCCTGTCTTGCGTACACACGATCATTTAAAAAAACGTTCAAGCAAAGCGCAGTGACGTACAACACGTACGACGGCACTATAAAGGGGAAGTTCCGTTCAGATGGCACCACCCTTCATGTTAGTAAAGTTTGTTGAGCGACGATTCGCGCTTTTCAGCCTCGTGCTTTTCAGTCCATTACAGCGTGACGAATGTGCTATCTCCATTACGAACGCTAGTTTTACCAGAATGAGCGCTCCCGTCTTATACTTGATTCTGAGCATGCGCATTTTTTTCACCTCGTAAAAGCATACACACTATCGTTTTTCACGTCGTTAAAAAAAACGACATGAAAAACGACGTGAAAAAATAGAGCATGTTCGAAATTTTTAATGGCCGTTTTTCACGTCGTTAAAAATGCTCTGGAGCATACACACGATCGGTTTTAATACCCATTTTTAAAAATGGCATTTTTAACGGCATGAAAAACGTTTGTGTGTATGGGGCATAAGGCCGTAGGGTTCAATATTGATTTGGCCCACCCTTTGCAGCTATAACAGCTTCAACTCATCTGGGAAGGCTGTCCACAAGGTTTAGGAGTGTCTATGGGAATGTTTGACCATTCTTCCTGAAGCGCATGTGTGAGGTCAGACATGATGTTGGGCGAGAAGGCCTGACTTGCAGTCTCTGCTCTAATTCATCCCAAAGGTGTTCTATTGGGTTGAGGTCAGGACCAGTAAAGTTCTTTCACCCCAAACTCACTCATCCATGTCTTCATGGACCTTGTTTGTGCACTGGTGCGCAGTCATGTTGGAACAGGAAGGGGCCATCCCCAAACTGTTCCCACAAAGTTGGAAGCATGAAACTGTCCAAAATGTCTTAGTATGCTGACACCTTAAGAGTTCCCTTCACTGAAACTAAGGGGTCAAGCCCAGCCCCTGAAAAAGAACCCCAAACCAAAATTCTCCCCTCCACCAAATGATTTGGACCAGTGCTCAAAGCAAGATCCATAAAGATTTGGATGAGCGAGTTTGGGCACCAGTGCCTGACCTCACAAATGCGCTTCTGGAAGAATGGTCAAACATTCCCATAGACACACTCCTAAACCTTGTGGACAGCCTTCCCAGAAGAGTTGAAGCTGTTATAGCTGCAAAGGGTGGGCAAACTCAATATTGAACCCTACGGACGAAGACTGGGATTCCATAAAAGTTCATATGCATGTAAAGGCAGGTGTCCCAATACTTTTGACAATATAGTGTATCTATATCAATCTGAAAAGCATAGAATCCCTTTTTTGGGGTGTATATGTGGGTTAATGTCTGAAAGTCTAAGTAAAAAGTTAGTTTTCATGTATTAGATCCATTTTATGTATAAAGATTAATATTCTGGTTTCTTGCATGCAATAGAAGAACTTGGGATAAAGTAGCATTTACATCTGTCATCAGCTATTACTGGCCTAGTTGGAGCATAGAAGTAGTGTAATTAGCGAGATGGGGTTAAATTGTACCGTTTTTCATTGATGCACACTTCTTTTTACATTAGAATGTTCCTAAATTCTTTCAGTCCGTAGGGAGAAAATGGAACATGCCAAGAGCTGTTTTGGCTGCTTTTCCTTCTGAGAATAAAGTTTAACTCATTTTAACAGCATGCTTGTGGAATTTGTTTCCATAAGTCCCTAAAGTTTCATTAATATTGTAACAGACAGTACATTGTTAGAACAAATTAAATAGCTGTTCATATAGTCCATTAAATGTGTTGTAAATGTAGCCGTTTGAAAATAAAATACTCCTCCTTTTCCACTCATTGGCTGCTAGCAGATGGGTGGTCTTCAGAGCTGAGAATGAATATGGTAAATTACATGTGTTTTTTTTTTACCTTAAACATTGGATCAAGATTTGACTCCTTACATGATCTTCTACCTATGGGACGTCAAGAGGGGAAAAAAGAGGCTTCATCAAAAGCTATGCATATTAGCACATTATGACAGACCTACCTGTCAAACTAAGTCCTCCAGCTTCTGCGCTGTCAGTGCTCAGGTGCTTCTATGTAAGCATGGTCCAAATTGGGTAAAACAGTACAGAACACAGCTACTTATTATAATAGACAGTGTCTCTCATAGTGAAGTTCAGAGTAGCTCTGGTAACACAGATGGACAGCTGGAGGAATCCAAGACCCAAGGACAAAGAGCCACCCCAATGGAATTGGAGTGTTCAGTGCAATCAGGGAGGTGCCCCCCACAGTAGGTGGGTCTTTTGGAGAAGTTGTGTGCTATTAGGCTGTGCCTGCATGCCAGTCCTGACATCAGAGGGCCACTCACCTGGCTGCAGAACACTTGCTCAGTTGCCTCTGCCTCATCAGGTGTGGCCTTCTTGAGATTTTGAAACAGGGTAACTGAGAAATGTATCTTCCCTAGGTGAGTCCAGGAGCCCAGAGAATTGTTGGAAAAGGGGCCTGCACCTGCATCTGAACTTGTGGAATAAATGGGCATTCCACTACAGCCACTGCCTAATCCCACTGTAGACACTAGCTGCTTGGAGAAGCATATGAGGTGTGAAGTTGCTTAACCACTTAACGACCGCCCACCGCCGATTTACGTCGGCAGAATGGCACGGACAGGCAGAATCACGTAGATCTACGTGATCGCCTTTGTGCAGTTGGGGGGTCCATCCGGACCCCCCTTCACTGCAGTGAGCGGCCGTTAAGTGTTCGGGAGCGATCAGGCATGAGGGGGGGGGCGCTCGATTCCGCCCCCCCCTCGCGATCGCTCCCGGCCAATGAAAATGCTTCCTCCGCCATGTGATGTAAACAAGGCTGGAGGAAGTGATGTCATCTCCCTCGCCGCGGTCTTTCCGTTCCCGGCGCCGAGCAGAGAGGAAGCAGGTTAGTGCACTAACAGTCCACTGACACGTAGGTACACATAGGCACACAAATCACCCCCCAGTCACCCCCAGATCACCCCCCAGGTCACCCCAAAGCCCCCAATCACAGTGTCACTGATTGCAGTGATCATTTATTTTACTGATCACTGCATTTAGTGTCATCTGTGATTGTAAAAAGTTGCAGGGCAGTTAGGATTAGGCCCCTTTAGGTCCAGGGTAGCCCCCTAACCCCCCCTAATAAAGGTTTAACCCCTTGATCACCCCCCAGGTAACCCTTTCACCCCCTAACTTCAGCGTCACTAAGCGATTGTTTTTCCGATCGCTGTATTCGTGTCGCTGGTGTTTTAGATAGGCAGTTATTTTTTTTTAGGTTCGCCGCAGGTTTTTATTAGTGTCAGGTACCCCCATATATTATTTTAACCCCCTGATTGCCCCTAGAGTTAACCCTTTCACCAGTGATCGCCGTATAAGCGTCACTGGTGTCACTGGTTAGCCAGTAAGTTATTTAGTTATTTAGGTTACCCGTCAGGTTTTTATATAGTGTCAGGTACCCCCATATTTAACCTAATAAAGATTTTAACCCCCTGATTGCCGCTAGTTAACCCTTTCACCAGTGATCACCATATAAAGGTTACGGGTGACGCTGGTTGATTAGTTTGCTTTTTATAGCATCAGGGCACCCGCCGTATATAACCCAATAAAGGTTTAACCGCCCTGATCACCCGGCGGGTGAGATCAATTAGGTTTTAGCACCAGAGAGGGTCTGCGTCGCCCCAGGCAGTGTTAGGTTAGTGACAGTAACGCTAACACCCACGCTCAAAGCATACACCCCCCTTAGTGGTATAGTATCTGATCAGATCTGATCAGATCTATACTAGCATCCCCAGCGGTTTAGGGTTCCCAAAAATGCAGTGTTAGCGGGATCAGCCCAGATACCTGCTAGCGCCTGCGTTTAGCCCCTCCGCCCAGCCCAGCCCAGCCCAGCCCACCCAAGTGCAGTATCGATCGATCACTGTCACTTACCAAACACAACACACATAACTGCAGCGTTCGCAGTGCTTGGTTTTTGGGGCCCTGTACGCGGCTAGGCTCCCAAAAAGTCCCACACATGTGGTATCCCCGTACTCAGGAAAAGCAGCAGAATGTATTTTGGGGTGCAATTCCACATATAACCATGGCATGTGTGAGCAATATATCATTTAGTGACAACTTTTTGTACATTTTTTTTTTTCTTTTTGTCATTATTCAATCATTTGGGACAAAAAAAAAATATTCAATGGGGTCAACATGCCTCTCAGCAAATAGCTTGGGGTGTCTACTTTCCAAAATGGGGTCATTTGGGGGGGTTTTGTGCCATCTTGGCATTTTATGGCCTTCAAAACTGTGATAGGTAGTGAGGAGTGAAATCAAAAATTTATGCCCTTAGAAACCTTGAAGGCGGTGCTTGGTTTTTGGGGTCCCGTATGCGGCTAGGCTCCCAATAAGTCCCACACATGTGGTATCCCCGTACTCAGGAGAGGCAGCAGAATGTATTTTGGGGTGTAATTTCACATATGCCCATGGCATGTGTGAGCAATATATCATTTAGTGACAACTTTGTGCAAAAAAAAAAAAGTTTGTCATATTCCCGCAACTTGTGGCAAAATATAAAATATTCCATGGACTGAACATGCCTCTCAGTAAATAGCTTGGGGTGTCTACTTTCCAAAATGGGGTCATTTGGGGGGGTTTTGTGCTATTTTGGCATTTTATGGCCTTCGAAACTGTGATAGGTAGTGAGGAGTGAAATCAAAAATTTGCGCCCTTAGAAATCCTGAAGGCGGTGCTTGGATTCCGGGGTCCCGTACGTGGCTAGGCTCCTAAAAAGTCCCACACATGTGGTATCCCCGTACTCAGGAGAAGCAGCAGAATGTATTTTGGGGTGCAATTCCACATATAACCATGGCATGTGTGAGCAATATATCATTTAGTGACAACTTTTTGTAATTTTTTTTTTTTTTTTGTCATTATTCAATCACTTGGGACAAAAAAAAAAATATTCAATGGGCTCAACATGCCTCTCAGCAATTTCCCTGGGGTGTCTACTTTCCAAAATGGGGTCATTTGGGGGGGTTTTGTACTGCCCTGCCATTTTAGCACCTCAAGAAATGAGATAGGCAGTCATAAATTTAAAGCTGTGTAAATTTCAGAAAATGTACCCTAGTTTGTAAACGCTATAACTTTTGCGCAAACCAATAAATATACGCTTATTGTCATTTTTTTTACTAAAGACATGTGGCTGAATACATTTTGGCCTAAATGTATGACTAAAATTGAGTTTATTCGATTTTTCTTATAACAAAAAGTAGAAAATATCTTTTTTTTTCAAAATTTTCGTTCTTTTTCCATTTATATCGCAAAAAATAAAAATCGCAGAGGCAATCAAATACCATTAAAAGAAAGCTCTATTTGTGGGAAGAAAAGGACGCAAATTTCATTTGGGTACAACATTGCATGTCCGCACAATTTACAGTTAAAGCAGCGCAGTGCCGAATCCCAAAAACAGGCTTGGTCCTAATGGCCCGAAATGGTCCGGGGCTTAAGTGGTTAAATAAGGACAGTAGGGGCAGCCAGAAAGGGGGGGTAGTTTATAGGGCTCACAAGAATTCAAATCCAGTCTTGTTAGCACTACTTGAAAAACAATGATGAAAGACTGAGGCCCTGATTTTAAAGCCATCCAATGCCATAAAGAGAACATGAAATAAAAGTTTTGCTAAAGTACTTGAAATGAAACCACATATAGCGAGCTGCTAAAAGATTTTCTTCGGAAATAGTGTAAGCAACAGGATGTTCTAGCAGTGTGTACGCATTGTAGGTTCATTTTTTGCAAAATACTCCTGGACACAATAGACTGAATTCATGTTGTCAACAAATAAGTGACGTATTCAGTATATTGGCAATAATTTAGTGGGAGTAGACAAGAGCGTATCATACCGTCAAGGTCATAAATCTGGCAGCCTAATGGCTCCAGGCACTGCTGAGGCTTAGAATACCTCTTTTTACTATAATGATGTGTGGATTCTTTTGTGTCCAGACATCAGTGATAAGAGCTTTTAGTTAGAAGAATGTGCTATGCTACTGAACACTTTTTATTGTTGGTGTTGTGTCTGTGTGACATGCAGTTCTGTTCAAAGAGATTTGGGTGTGCTTTGGTGAAAGGGTTGGTGCAGATCCCAAAGGACTATGTGATGGTGTAACTAATAAAGCTCATACACTTTAAAATATATACTGTGCTTTGCAGTGATCAAAAGAACATTTTTATTGTGGTTCGTGTGATTTTGAAACAACTGTATCAGGTGTATATGTTTACATGGCCATTGTGAACCTGTTCACTTATGCACAGAGAGGATTCCAAAGACCTATAAAGATCATACTAGGCATCACAGGAAGCACAACATAAGTCCTACAATGGTATCCAATAAAGGTCATAATTTGGGTACCATCCAGCCTGAGAGCAGCTCTACGTCTTGCAGTACTTACAGGTCTACCAGTGCACAAAATGACAAAAAGAATCTTAGTTGGGATTTGTGTTTTCTGACTTTTTATAAATAATATGTATCAGTATTCCTGTTGGCTCAAAAGGGGTGCCTCTTGCACATTCTTTACCTCTGCTAAGCATTCCACTGATGCTGGTGTAACACCCTCCCAGATAGGCTCCTAGAGAAGAGTAGGCAAATTTAGCTTTATGGCTCTGCTGCAATCAGTGGAGCAAAGTGTGATTGCCTAAGGCTGCAAGTTTGATTGCTTCCCCCTGTTTTCTGGAGATTTCCAGAATATGGTGGGTGGAAGAGTCAGCTAATCAGCCTGAATATTTATGCAGCTCCAATCCCTGGGGAGGTGTGCCCAGATGGTGGTTGAAGAGTGCATAAATAGTTTGGAGTACCAGAGAGCAGGGTTATTTTCCAGGAGGAGAGGTTTCTAGCCGGATGACCTGCCAGCCCTTCCTGCCCGCCCTACTGAAGGTTTTGCCTGTCTCAACGAGGTCCCAGCTGTGCTTCAAGACCTTTGGGAGCCAAAAGAGGGGTGCCACTGAGGATCTTATCTGGGTGCTCTACAGAAGAGTCTGCCTGCCTGAGTCGGAGGGAGACACTCAAGTCCTGGGAACACTGTGAGTACAGACTTAGGAGTGAAAGGATCTCAGTGACTCAGTTTAAGGCTTGCCTGGCCTGGGACATTGCTAATGGTGTACCAGTGCTCCCTGCTTCATGTCCTAAGGCTTGAAGGACTGTGTTAGGAAGCTTGATACAGTGTAAAACTGTTTTTTTTTTTTTTTTTTTTTTTTATGTGGTTGAAGCTGTGTGTAGTAGGCTATGTTATGCTATGGTGATGCAACACCTGTACAAACACAACCTCAGGTCCTAATTTGAGAGGTGTTTGGATGCAGGTGTACCTCCCCATTTGGGGCCACTCACTCACACCTGAACACCTATCAAATTGGGACCTGTGGCTGTGTTCATACAGCCACTGCATCCTCATAGAATAACAGACAGCTCCAGCTGTACAAACAAACCACTCATTCACATGGGCCAGAGAACCCACACGAATGATCCCTTATTCTTTTTTATTATTTTAAAAAAATGTTTAAATATTTTTTACAAATTTGTATTTATATTTTTACAATGTTGTTGGGAGGGGGCGTGTAGTGTTGATTTAGTGAAATATCTGGGGTCTAAACAGGCCCCTGATGTCTCAATTTTGAGAGAGAAAGAGTCTGAGAATATAAATCCCTCAGTCCCTTTCTCTTCAGTTTCAGCTGCATTGGACAGTGAATGAACAGAAAGCCCTCTGTACAGATGCACATGTCCATTCACAAACTGAAGAATAGTAAATACAGTTTACTATGCTTCAGTTATGAATAAACACAGTGGGGTTGATTTACTAAAACTAGAGAGTAAAAAATCTGGTGCAGCTATGCATGGTAGCCAATCAGCTTCTAACTTCAGCCCTCTGTGTCCCTGCAGCAGCCAGCGGAAGGGAGAGGAGGGTTACCGGCAGCAGCATGCAGGGGGATAAGGAGGGTGTACAGGGAGGATGATCGGGGGCAGCGGGGGGCCAATTACTGGAACTGATCCCCTGAATAGATCTTTCTGCAGGGAGGGAAAGAGAAGCTGGCTTTCCCCTGCTTCATAGAGATCCATACAGCCAAACGGTAATTGCCCCACCCACATCTGACTTCCTCTGCTGCCCAGGCTCCCTTGTGGGGAGGTGCAGGGTACTACAGTGGCAGTAACTACACAGACTCCGGTTGTAAAAAACAGAACTTGTATTAGTGCAGAATCCAGTAATTCAAAATAAATCCGGCGGAGAGGCACATGAACGGGAACATTCACGGCAAGTACTGTAACAGCAGTGTGTAGCAGAGCAGGTCTAAGATGTGCCGACAGCCTCTGTCTTGAGGGGCAGAATGTGGCCTGGCTGGTCCAGATCCAAATGGGGAGGTCTACAGGTAGGATGGTGTGTCCCTATGCTTTCCTTACTCATCTGGAATATCTCCCTGCTGCTAATCACTGTCCCTGTCAGACAGGTGACATGTCCCCACACTACCCACATACGAAATGTGCACAAAACCTGGGAGCTATGGCCTTAAATAGGCTCTTTCTGACCCAAGATGGTAACCCTGTAAATCATAGAGGGACCATGTTCCTCCTGACTTCCTCTCTCCCTGCTATGTTTCTGCACTTGAGCGCCACCTGCAGTGGAGAAAGTAGACTACACCTGCCTATACCCTGCTGGCCCAGGCCCCATGAGAACTGGTGGCACCCCCTTATCAGCGGCCCTGATGGCAATCATGTCCTGCTAGTCAGTAGGTACTGTAGGGCTGTGCTACATAAAGTGTCAGTCTGTCAAGCAGTGACTCTTTGGTCTGGAAAAAGGATTCTCTTCTTTGGGGCCTTTGAGAATCGGGATGTACACAAACTATTTTACATGAGCTTCACCCTAGGGGGGAAGTGTGAGGACTTCTCCCGATATGGGAGGTCTCACTTCTCATTACATCTCTCTCAATGTGATATTAAAGACTTTGGAACAAATTCAAATGTGCTGCTACCATTGCCTTTTATGGGACTGTCTTCTGAACATCCACAAAGCTTTGAATGTCAAGGATTACATATATGGGTATGACTGGTATTAATGAAGGGTACTTCGTATGTTAGTCAGCTTCCTTGCATAAATTGTACAAATATATTACTTTCCTAAACAATCTAACACCTTCCTTTTGCTGTGAAGTGCCATGTATATGAATTGAATTCATGCTTAGCTCGGATGGAGAAATTAGTTTGATTCCTTTCGTTAAGGCCACAGGCTAAACATATTTTTTTTACTGTATGACCAGTTTAAATGTCTGTAGCCTCCTCCACTATTGGTAATTCCTGTGTGTGTGATTGGCGGGTGCAGCTGTTACCATGCCAACTTTAACTTCATCCCATTAACTGTACCTACATGCTCTTGTTGTTAATATATATATATATATATATATATATATATACTGGAAGATCTGTATTTGAGATTGATAACAATGCTGACCATTGGGCTGGTGGTACAAAAAATGCATATAAATGGTGACAGAATTCTGAGATCCTTGAGATAAGGGAGGGAAGAATCTGTAGTGGTTCCTATGAACCTGTGGATCGTGTTATCCTGTTAGTGTATTGTGACTAACAGAAGGCAGTTTAGAGGGAAAAATACGTTTGCACATGTATAGCCTGTAAGCATGTACAATACACTTCCAAAAGTAAGTTCTATCTTGGCAGGCAGAGGGGAGAAGTGAAAGTGTAATTCCTGTCAAAACCTAACTAAGCGAACATCGACTCCCACCCTCATTCTAAACCTATTCTATCTACCCTGTGAAAGGAAAGAGGTCTATGCTTATCTATTCTGAAGTCACTCCGGTCTGATCACAAGATCAGGTCTCAGCGCCGGCTTCAATGTAGAGGAGGCACAGCCGACAATGGATGCCCTATAGTAAGTCTATAGGTGACATCATTGCCCAAGCTTTGCAGCCATTGTCGGCAATCTCTCCACTTCACTAAACAGCTGCTGGAGAGATCATGTGATCGGACCTGAGCTACTTCAGAATACAGTAGGTATGATTAGGCATCTTTACTTTTACAGGGTACAGAGAATAAGCTTAGAGTGGGGGTGGGAGTACATTTAAGCTTAGTTAGGTTTTGACTGGAATTACACTTGAAGTGTGAAGTGGAAGTGAGATTCCTAGAAATGCGTTAGTCTCTTTATGTATCTGTAGAGATCTGCTGCCCACTACTGTCTGAGCTTTTGTTTGTAAATTTCCACAGAGTTAATTGTGTCTGTCACTTCCTGTCTCAAGGTTGCTGGGTGAAACCCCTGATAGGTAAAAATAAAGAGAGAGGGTTCTTGAGATCACATGTTCCTGTGGAAGAGGTGTTGCTAACCAGACCAGAAGGGATAATTAGTTAATTGTTCCTGCGTCCTGGCTGTTTAACTGTAGTTGCCCATAAATACTTGATCTGAATCCTTGTGACAGACGCATCTCTATTCCTATTATTATTTCACACAATGCCAGATAGCTAGGTCTGTGCTACTGTATGTGTGTGGTAATCACTAGGGATGAGCCGAACACCCCCCGGTTCGGTTTGCACCAGAACCTGCGAATGGACCGAAAGTTCGCGCAAACTTTAGAATCCTATTAAATACAATGGACGCGAACGTTCAAAATCAAAAGTACTAAATATAACGGCTAATATGCAAGTTATTGTCCTAAAAAGGGGTTGGGGACCCGGGTCCTGCCCCAGGGGACATGTATCAATGCAAAAATACGTTTTAAAAACTGCTGTTTTTTCGGGAGCAGTGATTTTAATGATGCATAACCAGAACTTTGTGGGCCGTTCGCGCCAAATTCGTGTGACGCGAACGGCCCACAATGCACTGCGCCATCGCACTGCATTGCCGGCACTGTGATTGGCCAAGCATGCACTGTGCCCCCGCATGCTTGGCCAATCACAGCGCCGGCAGCGAGGAGAGCCATAATTGGCCACAGGCAGGATGCCTGTGGCCAATCATAGCTCAGGGAGGTTTAGTACACGTCCCACACTATAAAATGCCGCCAGCGCAGCGGCCTTGTGTAGTGTGTTCCAGCATGCAGGGAAAGAGCTACATAGGCAGGGACAGTGTGTTCTACAGTGTGTTCTTTTCTCAGGCATCTGCAGGAGTTAGTGGGTGTTGTGTGCCTCCAGCGCAATATACACCTGTATCTACCCTTTATTGCTGTTCTCTAAGCTAGATAGGCAGGGACAGTGTGTTCTTTTCTCAGGCATCTGCAGGAGTTAGTGGCTAAACATAGCCCCAGCACAGTATACACCTGTATCTACCCTTTATTACTGTTCTCTAAGCTAGATAGGCAGGCAGGGACAGTGTGTTCTTTTCTCAGGCATCTGCAGTAGTTAGTGGGTGTTGTGTGCCCCAGAACAGTATACACCTGTATCTACACTTTTTTGCTGTTCTATAATACAGGCATCTGCAGGAGTTAGTGGGTGTTGTGTGCCCCAGCACAGTATACACCTGTATCTACACTTTTTTGCTGTTCTATAATACAGGCATCTGCAGGAGTTAGTGGGTGTTGTGTCCCTCCAGCACAGCATACACCTGTATCTACCCTTTATTGCTGGTGTTTTCTAATAAAGGCATCTGCAGGAGTTAGTGGGTGTTGTGTCCCTCCAGCACAGCACAGTATACACCTGAATCTACCCTTTATTACTGGTGTTCTCTAATAAAGGCATCTGCAGGAGTTAGTGGGTGTTGTGTCCCTCCAGCACAGCACAGTATACACCTGTATCTACCCTTTATTGCTGGTGTTCTCTAATACAGGCATCTGCAGGAGTTAGTGGGTGTTGTGTCCCTCCAGCACCACAGCACAGTATATACATGTATCTACCCTTTATTGCTGGTGTTCTCTAATAAAGGTATCTGCAGGAGTTAGTGGGTGTTGTGTCCCTCCAGCACAGCACAGTATACACCTGTATCTACCCTTTATTGCTGGTGTTCTCTAATAAAGGCATCTGCAGGAGTTAGTGGGTGTTGTGTCCCTCCAGCACAGCACAGTATACACCTGTATCTACCCTTTATTGCTGGTGTTCTCTAATAAAGGAATCTGCAGGAGTTAGTGGGTGTTGTGTCCCTCCAGCACAGCACATTATACACCTGTATCTACCCTTTATTGCTGGTGTTCTCTAATAAAGGCATCTGCAGGAGTTAGTGGGTGTTGTGTGCCCCAGCACAGCACAGTATACACCTGTATCTACCCTTTATTGCTGGTGTTCTCTAATACAGGCATCTGCAGGAGTTAGTGGGTGTTGTGTCCCTCCAGCACCACAGCACAGTATACACCTGTATCTACCCTTTATTGCTGGTGTTCTCTAATAAAGGCATCTGCAGGAGTTAGTGGGTGTTGTGTCCCTCCAGCACAGCACAGTATACACCTGTATCTACCCTTTATTTCTGGTGTTCTCTAATAAAGGCATCTGCAGGAGTTAGTGGGTCTTGTGTCCCTCCAGCACAGCACAGTATACACCTGTATCTACCCTTTATTGCTGGTGTTCTCTAATAAAGGCATCTGCAGGAGTTAGTGGGTGTTGTGTGCCCCAGCACAGTATACACCTGTATCTACACTTTTTTGCTGTTCTATAATACAGGCATCTGCAGGAGTTAGTGGGTGTTGTGTGCCCCAGCACAGTATACACCTGTATCTACATATTTTTGCTGTTCTATGATACAGGCATCTGCAGGAGTTAGTGGGTGTTGTGTGCCCCAGCACAGCACAGTATACACCTGTATCTACCCTTTATTGCTGGTGTTCTCTAATAAAGGCATCTGCAGGAGTTAGTGGGTGTTGTGTGCCTCGAGCACAATATACACAACTCCAATTCCTGGTTTTCCCATCTCCCTGCAGTCCATTACTATGTCTGGAAGGCCAACAAGAAGAGGCAGACAGTCAGGAGCCAATAAAAGAGGGCAAGCAGGCTCTGTGTCTAGAGACAACAGTGCTGGTCGTGGACGCGGTGCATCGTCATCAGCACGTGGCCATGGGACGCGCTTGTCCTTATTTTCGGCAGCTGGACGTGTTGAGCCGCATCATGCCGAAGACTTGGTAGAGTGGATGACCAAGCCCTCCTCATCCTCCTTATCCTCTCTCACCCAGGCTCAGGGTACTGGCAAAGCAGCTGCCAAAGCGTCTTCTTCCCTCCTATCAATGTCATCATCAGTCACTCCTTCCCTAGACCCACCATGTCCTCCTGAGGAGTCCCCCGAACTGTTTGAGCACAGTGTTGGGTACATGCTCCAGGAGGATGCCCAGCGTTTTGAAGGGTCTGGTGATGATACCCAGCTAGAGGAAGGCAGTAGCGTGAGCGCAGAGAGAGGGGATGCTCAAGAAGGACAGCAATCTGGCAGTCATGTTCCAGCAGCTGCAGTATACTGCCAGATTGGCTCCAGTGATGAGGAGGGAGGGGATGATGAGGTCACTGACTCCACGTGGGTGCCTGATAGGAGAGAGGAGGAGGAGGAGGATGAGGAGGAGGCACATCACCAATGAGGCAAGATGCCCTCCGGGGGCCAGCGTAAGGGCAGCACACTGACTGAATCACACCGCAGAGCTCCGCCTGTGCAGGGCGCTGCCTCTGCTCGTTATTCCAAAAGTTCTTTGGTGTGGGCCTTTTTTGAGTCGAGTGCATCAGATCGCACCGCTGCTATTTGCAACATATGTCTCAAGCGTATCTCGCGTGGCCAAAACATCAGCCGCTTGGGCACCACATGCTTGACCAGACATATGTTGACCTGCCATGCAGCTCGTTGGCAAGCGTACCTTAAAGACCCACACCAAAGAACAAAGCAGACCTCTACTTGCTCCTCATCAGCTGGGATCTCCAACCCCACTATACCTTCAGTCCTCTCTGAAACCTGCACTGAGAGGAATGAAGGTGTAGAATTAGGTGTGTCACAGCCAAGTACTTGCGGGCATTCTGCTAGCAGTACACCGACGTCCGATTGTAGCAGGCAAATTTCCCTGCCCCAGCTGCTGGACCGTCGAAAGAAGTTCACTCCCAGCCATCCACATGCCCAGCGGTTGAATGCTAGCTTGGCTAAATTACTAGCACTTCAACTGCTGCCTTTTCAGTTGGTAGACTCTGTCCCCTTCCGTGAGTTTGTGCAATGTGCGGTTCCTCAGTGGCAGGTTCCCAAACGCCACTTTTTCTCACGGAAGGCGATTCCGGCTCTCTACCGGCATGTGGAAGGCAATGTCCATGCCTCGCTGGGGCGGTCAGCGGTAAGGTGCATATTACCGCTGACTCATGGTCCAGCAGGCATGGACAGGGACGATACCTTTCTTTCACAGCCCATTGGGTCACTCTTTTGGCAGCTGGGAAGGATGCAGGACAAGGTGCAGTAGTGTTGGAGGTTGTTCCGCCGCCACGCCTCCAAAATGCTACTACTGGTTGTGACACACCTCTCTCCTCCACCCCCTCTTCTTCCTCCATGGCCTCTTCCTGTGCTTTGTCCTTGGAACCAGTGGTGCTCCGTAGGCGTTCAAGGGGCTACGCAAGTACGCAGGCAAAAAGATGCCATGCCGTGCTTGCGCTGGTGTGTTTGGGGGACAGGAGCCACACTGGGGCAGAGGTTCTGTCAATTCTGCAGGGGCAGGCCGAGAGGTGGTTGATGCCACGCTAGCTTAAGCCAGGAATGGTGGTTTGCGACAATGGCACCAACCTCCTCTCCGCCCTCCGACAGGGACAACTGACCCATGTGCCCTGTGTGGCTCACGTCCTTAACCTGGTGGTGCAGCGCTTCTTGGGCAGGTACCCGGGCTTACAGGATGTCCTGAGGCAGGCCAGGAAAGTCTGTGTGCATTTCCGCAGATCATATAATGCCAGTGCTCGGCTTGCTGAGCTGCAAAAGGAGTTGAACCTGCCCAAGAACCGCCTTATATGTGACATGCCCACCAGGTGGAACTCAACGTTGGCCATGCTGCAGCGGCTGCACACGCAGCAGAGTGCCATCAATGAGTACCTGTGCGACTACGGCACCAGGACAGGGTCAGGGGAGCTTGGTTTTTTTTCACCACGCCAGTGGGGCATGATCAGGGATGCATGCACTGTCCTGGCACCATTTGAGGAGGCCACGAGGATGGTGAGCAGTGACAGTGCATGCATCAGTGACACTGTACCTCTTGTCCACCTGTTGGAGCATACGCTGCGTGGAATAATGGACAGGGCACTTGAGGCAGAACAGAGGCAGGAAGAGGAGGACTTCCTTGCCTCTCAAGGCCCCCTTTACCCAGACAGTGTTCCTTCTGTCCCAAACAGGAAGAGGAGGAGGAGGAGGAGGATTGTGTCAGCATGGAGGTGGAGGCTGGCACTCAGCATCAACAGCAGCAGTCTTTTAGGGATGATTTACAGTCCCAAGAAACCCGTGGACTTGTACGTGGCTGGGAGGAGGTGGCTGCGGATCATGTCGTCCTTAGTGACCCAGAGGACTCCGGACCGAATGCCTCAGCTAACCTACGCTGCATGTCTTCCCTGATCCTGCAAAGTCTGCGGAAGGATCCTCGTATTCTTCGGATCAAGGAGAGGGACCATTACTGGCTGGCCACTCTCCTTGATCCACGGTACAAGGGTAAGGTTGCGGACCTTATCTTACCGTCGCAAAGGGAGCAGAGGATGAGACATCTCCAGGAGGCCTTGCAGAAAGGTCTGTGCAACGCGTTCCCAGAGACTGGGAGGTTACAAACTCCTGGTCCTGGACAACGAGTTGCTGAGGCTTCGGTCAGTCAAAGAAGGAGCGGTGGGGAAGGTGGCCGTCTGACCGATGCGTTCAGACAATTTTTTAGTCCGCAGCCCCAAGGTATGATCGGTTCCAGCAACCATCGCCAGCGTCTGATATACATGGTGCAGGAATACCTAGGGGCAAGGTCAGACTTGGACACCTTTCCCACCGAAAATCCTCTGGCTTACTGGGTCTTGAGGATGGATCACTGGCCAGAGCTTGCACAGTATGCAATTGAGCTACTGGCCTGTCCTGCATCCAGCGTTCTTTCGGAAAGCACATTCAGTGCTGCTGGAGGCTTTGTCACGGATCACAGGGTGCACCTGTCCACCAACTCGGTTGATCGACTGACCTTCATAAAGATGAACCAGTCTTGGATCACCACCAGCTACCAAGCACCTGAAGCTGATATAACAGAATAATTTATTTTGAAGTGTCACATCCCTTCAAGACTGCCTATGCTGATGCTGAGTGACTGTCCTGCTATGTTGACTGACTATCCTCCTCCTCCTCAATGATCCGATTCCTGACTTCCATGGACTGACACGGCGTCTCTTATTCACTGTACACATGGATTATGTCCCTGCTTGCAGGAGAAGACCTAGGCAGAATGTGAGATGTTATACATACATTCTAAAAGCCAGAGTTGAACAGCCCCGTCCAGGGGGGTGGTCCCTCCAGACATAACCCACCCCCTGCAGTCAGCAGACCTCAGTTTTTTTCTGCCTAGCAGAAGGAGAAGACGTGGCTCTCTCAGACCTTCAATCAACTGTCGGCTGGGCAACAGGTTGGGTACACTAGTATCCTTGTAGTCTTCCCTGTCCGACCATCGAGCGTGTTGATCCTTGCCTTGTGTGCGTGAGACTCAGTTCACGACATGCCCCATGACTCCAGGGGTGGTCGGGTTGCTTTCATGCTCCCGCGGTCCTCTCAAGATTGAACAGTACCTGACGGACTGTATCTCTCATGGTGGACCAGGCCGACAGCTACGCAGTACTACTCTGTGATAGGTCTGTCAGAAACACACCAGTGGGTCCCTCAGGGGACAGGTAAGTAGTCTCTCCTGCCTGCAGGTGAGTACAAAATGCTGTGTGTGTTTCTTTGTGGGGGATTTTCCCTGTCTCCCCCTGTGTTTTATTGTCATTCTCTGTCACCATTGCTGGCGCTGTGCTGTGGGGGGTGCCTGGGGGGGTCATACTATCCTGGGGGGGGGGCTCATGCTGGTCTGCATATCGCTGGGGGCCTTTTGTGTGATTTTGGGGCCCGGGCACCGTTTGGAGCTGTGTGTGTGCTGTTTTCTATTTTTTACTTTTAACTGCGCATGGTGGCCATTTTGACGCGGATCGCCTCAGTGAAGTGTGGTGGCCATTTTCTTGTAGCCCGCGTGCTTTTCAGCACTAGTTTGGCCTCTATCGCAGCTGTAACAGCGCGAATCTCCTCACAATCTCCTCACAGCTCACTCGCGCTGACACAGCGCGGTACAGACAGCGTATCTGAGCGGTCCTCGTCCGGTCTGGTGAGTCCCCTGGGCGCCCCCTCCTCAGTCTGCACAGCCTGTGGGTGGACTTTTTTATCTGAGGAGTCTCAGAGAGGGGCAATTTGGAGTCAGTGTCACAGCTTCCTCTTACATGTTTGAGGCAACAGGCAGTGCTCCAGCACCTGCGGTCCCTATGGACCAGTTGTCGGCAGTCCTGGAATCATTTCTGACCAGGAGGGAAGTGGTGTGCGAGCGCAAGGGAGCAAAAAAGCCCCTCTCCCCACTTTATTTCCATAAAAAAAAAAGGGGGTGTGCACTGATTCAGATATGGGCCTAGCCACTACCGCTCAGGACCATAGCTCTGAATATTTTGATGGTTTTGAACAGGACATTCCTTGCGAGGAAGACTCCAATTCTGAGTCAGTAAATGACAGGGCGCTTGTTAAGTGAACTCATTGCTGCGGTGAGGGACACTCTCAAGCTGAATGCTGCAGATGCAGAACCTCAGGCGGACAGTCTCCTTTGGTTCTTTTAAGGCCGGGCCTTCTAAAAAGGTTTTTCCATATGTACCTTTCTTTGACCAGCTCATTGATAAGGTCTGGGAAGAAGCCACAGAAGACTTTTAGGGTCCCGCAGCGTTTGTTTATCAGATACCCCTTTGAAGATGCCCTACTTAAAACGTGGGCTTCTCTCCCAGTGGTCGACCCTCCAGTCGCCCGCTTGAACAAGGCCACCACTCTCCCGATAGAGGGGACTCCTGCATTTTAAGGACCCCACTGACAGGAGGTCAGAAGTGGTGAGCAGAACCATGTTTGCCTTGTTGGGGTCCGCCCTACGGCCTGTGGTAGCGGCGACCCTTGTGTCTCAGACACCTACGGGATGGGCAAAAATTTTGCACCAAACTGTACAGGAGCATAATTTTCCTCCAGACACTATTGCTCTGGCCCACCAAATGGTGCAGGGCCTGGTTTATGTGTGCGACGCCACGTTAGATGCGGCCCCTTAATATCCAGGGCCTCCGTCTCGGCGGTGGTATTACGTTGTCTTATCTGGTTGAAATGCTGGTCTGCTGACCTAGCCTCTAAGAAGCTTCTGAC
Organism: Rana muscosa; assembly: GCA_029206835.1. Lineage (NCBI taxonomy): Eukaryota > Metazoa > Chordata > Amphibia > Anura > Ranidae > Rana > Rana muscosa. Next base: position 630,800,221 of record CM055121.1, read on the forward strand.
GGATCTACCGTTTAAAGGTGGTGGGCTTTTCGGTGCTGCGCTGGATGACATCATCAAGGATGTCACGGGAGGTAAAAGCACTCTTCTTCCTCAGACTAGCAAGGGTAAGGAGGCCCGCAGTAAGCAGGGTCATTCCTTTCCAGCGAAAAAGGTTTTTTTTCGTCAGTCAGAGTCCACGGGTCTCCCAGGCTGACAGCAATGCGGCTGGTGGACACATGCGCCCCTGGGTGCGTAAGCCAAACAATCCGGCTCCCAAGCCCGCCTTCACGTGAAGTCTTGCCCCCACCCGACTCTGGGGTGGGGGGACGACTTTGCAGGTTCATGGATCAGTGGACCTCCCAGATCTCCTACCGGTGGGTGTGCGAGGTGGTCACCTCAGGTTACAGGATAGAGTTCTGTTCCTGGTCCCAGACAGATTCTTCCCTCGAATCTTCCTCTCCTTCCTGCCCGTCGGGCAGCCCTATGTGGGCTGTTCAGGACTTGATCAGGTCCGGAGTGATTGTGCCGGTTCCGTCACAGGAGAGGTTTCAGGGATTCTACTCGAATCCGTTTGTCGTCCCAAAAAAGGACGGGGTTCGGCCTATCCTGGACCTCAAGGCCCTGAATGCCTTCGTGAAGGTGCAAAAATGCCGCATGGAATCCATTCGCACGGTGATCGATACACTCCGTCAAGGGATTTTCTGGCGGCCTTGGACACCAAGGACGCCTACTTGCATGTTCCGATCTGCGCAAGTCACCAGAAGTTTCTGCGCTTGCGATCGGCGAAGTCCACTATCAATTTGTGGCTCTTCCTTCGGCCTAGCCTCGGCACCGAGGATGTTCGCCAAGGTGCTTGCGCCGGTTCTAGCTTTGCTGAGACGGCGAGGCATCGCTGTCGTGGGCTATCTGGACGATCTTCTTCTAAGAGCAGAAAGTAGCTCAGAATTAGAAGACAGTGTGACTATCGTCAGTCGGACCCTCAGGGACTTTGGGTGGCTCCTGAACATTCAGGAGTCAATCCTGGTCCCGACTCAGCATCTGGAGTATCTAGGTCTGATTCTGGACTCCTTGGAGGCAAAAGGTATTCCTACCTCCGGGGAAGTTACGGACACTTCAGTCTGCAGTGCGGGTGCTGACATCCCGAAAATGGTCGTCAATCCGTTTTTGCATGAGAGTCCTGGGACTCATGGTGGCCTCCTTCAAGGCCGTTCCATATGCCCAATCACACACCAGGGCATTGTAGAATGAGATCTTGCTCACTTGGGACAAATCCCCGTTGTCTTTGGATCTTCCGATCCAGGTGAGTCACCTGGTCAGGGCGTCCCTGACATGGTGGTTGGGGTCCCCAACTCTTCGGTCCAGGAAGTCGTTCCTCCCCATCCAATGGGCAGTGTTCACGACGGACGCCAGCCTGACGAGCTGGGGTGGAGTCTGGGGAGTCCTGTCAGCTCAAGGGTTTTGGACTCCGGACGAAGCCCGTTTACTGATCAATGTTCTGAAAATACGGGCCATCAGACTGTGCCTCTCCTCGTGGTCTGAGGGATTACAGGATCGCTCCATTAGGATCCAGTCGGACAACGTCACAGCGGTGGCGTATGTCAACCATCAAAGGGGGGACTCGGAGCTCAACTGTGGCTTCCGAGGTTGCCCGTACCCGGAAGTGGGCTAAAAGAAGCGTGCAGGCTCTGTCGGCCGTTTACATTCCGGGCATAGACAATCGGCAGGCGGACTATTTGAGTCGCCAGACGCTGGACCAGGGAGAGTGGTCCTTGCACCCGGAGGTATTTCAACTCCTTTGCCAACGGTGGGGCACGCCGGATGTGGACCTGATGGCCTCTCGACTCAATCGCAAGTTGTCGAGGTTTGTGGCCAGATCCAGGGATATTTGGCAGATGCCTTGGATGCGTTTAGTGGCCCCATGGGGTCATTATCACCTGATATACGTTTATCCTCCACTGCAGTTGCTCCCTCGCCTGCTGCGCAGGGTGGCGACCGAGGGAATTCCGGTGATCCTCATTGCTCCGGATTGGCCTCGGCGTCACTGGTACGCCGATCTGGTATGTCTCGTCGCGGACGTTCCCTGGCGGTTGCCAATATTTCGTCTCTGGCTTTAACGGCATGGCTGTTGAGAGACCGAGGTCTCTCGGACTCGGTCATTTCGACCATGTTAAGGGCACGGAAGTCTTCCTCCAGAATGATATATCACCGTACCTGGAAAGCTTACATTGCCATGTGCGAAGAGCTGGACTGGCGTCCTCGGACGTATTCCGTCCCTAGAATCCTGCGTTTTCTGCAGCGTGGAGTGGCCCAAAAGCTTGCTTTGAGTACCATTAAGGGTCAGATTTCGGCCTTGGCTGTCTTCTTTCAGCGACCACTAGCGGGTCATTCCTTGGTTAGCACCTTTGTGCAGGGGGTTCGCCATGTGCTCCCTCCTGTCAAGCCTCCTCTCCCCCCGTGGGATCTGAATTGGTGCTCTCGGTTCTTTAGGAACCTCCCTTTGAGAATATCAGAGATATTCCCCTCTTGACCTTGTTTCAGAAGGTGGCCCCTTTTAGTGGCAATTACTTCTGTTAGACGAGTGTCTGAGTTGGCGGCCTTGTCCTGCAAGTCGCCATATTGGGTCATCCTCAAGGATAAGGCGGTGTTGCGTCCGCGACCTTCTTTTTTTGCCAAAGGTGGTCTCGGCCTTTCACCTAAATGAGGACATTGTCCTCCCGTCCTTGTTTCCTCACCCATCGCATCCCAGAGAGTTTGTGCTTCACACATTGGATCTGGTACGAGCCTTGCGGGTGTACCTGTCTGCTACTGCTTCTATTCGGAAGTCTGACTCACTGTTTGTAACTGCCTCTGGTCCGAAACAGGGCCAAGCGGCTTCGTCTGCCACCATTTCTAAGTGGATCAGACAAACTGTCATTCAAGCCTATGCTCTCAAGGGGCGGGCGCCTCCCTTTCCGGGCATGGCGCATTCCACCAGGGCAATTGGTGCTTCCTGGGCTTTCCGACATCAAGCGTCGGTTGCACAAGTGTGCAAGGCGGCGACCGGGTCGTCTGTTCATACCTTTTCTACGTTTTCTAAGGTTAATGTGGCTGCATCTTCGAATGCTTCCTTCGGCCGCAAGGTGTTGCAGGCCGCTGTTTAGAGTTGCAACTCCTCCGTTGAGAAGCTCTGCTTTGTTTGGAGTGAAGTTTTTCCATTTATACTGCTCCCATCCCTCTTGACACTGCTTTGGGACATCCCACATGTACAGTGAATAAGAGACGCCGTGTCAGTCCATGGATGATAAGAGAAAATAGGATTTTTTTACTCACCGTAAAATCCTTTTCTCTGACATCCATGGACTGACACGGCACCCACCCTTCCTTTTAAAGTTTGTACTGCTTTGTTACGAATCGAGGTCTGCTGACTGCAGGGGGTGGGTTATGTCTGGAGGGACCGCCCCCCTGGGCGGGGCTGTTCAACTCTGGCTTTTAGAATGCATGTATAACATCTCACATTCTGCCTAGGTCTTCTCCTGCAAGCAGGGACATAACCCACGTGTACAGTGAATAAGAGACGCAGTGTCAGTCCATGGATGTCAGAGAAAAGGATTTTATGGTGAGTTAAAAAATCCTATTTTTATGTAAATTAAATAATGTTGGGATCCTGGCCTAACAAATGTTTTGATTGTTTTGAAGTCATTTGCAAATATTTGCCTGCTGTTTTGCCTTTTGGGATGCTTATAAATTCCACTTTGTCGTGCCGTATAGCCACACCCTTGGAAGAAGTCATGATGGAGAAACGCATCAGTCCAGGGCTTTACGGAAGTAATGTCAAAACGCTGACCGAAAGTGACACGGACCAAGAGAATCACGCAGGGCGAGCGTGGTGAGCAGCTGGTAGCACCAGACGCACAGTCTGAGCATATGGTTGGTGACTTATGCATATTGATGGGCATAATATCTTTTTATTTTTGTGAGTGTGTTTTAAGTGAGAGTTAAGACTGAATAAAGAATTAAAATGGGAATTTAAATGGGATTATGCTATGTGGGCCATTTCTTCCTTTGAGTTCTAGTGTGCATTAAATGCTATTGTGGAGTCTTCTGGCCTTGGGAGGAGAAACAACCGGGTAGAATTGGTTTATGTGCTTTTTGACGATCAGGAAAATGAGAGGCAAAGAGAGTTGGCGGGTGTTGAGTCTTGTGGGGAGTGGAAATCACGTGATGCATTGTGGTGAAAGTAATCTGGTGGTCAAGATTAAATTCGGGATTAGAACACACGAAGAGTGATTTATAAATGCAAGAGACATTTGGATAAATACAATATTGGGACTGTGATTAATCACTACAGAAGTGGACTGTTAAATCTTAAATTCTCACTATAATTGCTGGATGATATATTTTAATTTCAAGGGTGAATTTTATTTACTTTTTTTGGTTTACTGGTACATGAATCTGCTGATGTTTGGCTCAAAGACTGTTTTATTTTTACCATAAAATGGAAATGTTTTTGCCTTTGAGAGATAATCCTTGTGTTGACTTTCTATAATTTTCACATATGTTAAAGAAGCTAAAGAAAACTTTGCTTGGCTTACGTAGTAGGCATGGAATGGAAAATGTCATGGGGCTTACTGTATGAGCAGTTTACAAATGCATGTGAACTAAATAGTTTGTTACAGATCATAGTGTGTGCTGTGCTGTGGGACAGAATAAAATTTAGGCTTAGTCAAAGCACTTGTATTGGAATGTAAATGTGTTTGGGCTAGGATTATATTAGAAATACTTTCACTAATTGTACAGCAAAGAGGAAAGTTGGTCATTTAGTCCATAAAATTATGAATCCCCTTTACTGCTGGAGAAGGTGCAGAAATTGATGGAGGAAAAAAGTGCCAGGAAAATGTGAGGAGTTATAATACAGACTTACCTCTTTGGCTGCAGAGACTTTTTTCTTTTTCTGTTTTTTTTTTTTTTTTTGCACAGACGTACTTAAAAGCTCATTTTGTGCATAAAATACATTTAAAAACTCAAAACATTTATTTTCCATTTTTTGAAAGCAGAGGAACCATGAGATCAAATATTAATAGTGTAAATTTATGTTACACAATATTAGCGTAACTGTATCAAACCAATATTCAAAAATATACTCAAAATCATTTTATTGCACAGAAATGCAAAAATGTTTGCAAATTTTCTGTAAAATATAAAAGATGAGACTGAGTTGATTAAATAGATACCAAAAATGTTAAGACCTATAATATGTGATATAAACAAGACCAAGGATAAATCCAAGGAAAGATCCAAGCTTTACTCACCGACCAGCCCACTGACAACCGAATCAACCTATCTAACAGTATGCGTTAAAACATGTGACTGCAAAACAGCAACAACATTTTCTAAAAAATAAAATAGGAGGTGGGGCTATCACACCATCATGCTGGGGGGACTCCCTGTGAGCTGGAGAGTGACAGGAGAGTGAGCTGTAAATAGCTGCATTGCGATCTGTGTTCCTTATCCAGAAGCCGATACATATTACGTGGTGGATATGTGAGTGAAGGGGACACCTGGGGAAGTCTAAAGTGGCACATTATAGGAGGAAAATTATATGATTTGCACAGTGGTGAAGGCATTTATGCACTTGAACTCTGCACGCCTTTGGATTCAGGACTTTATATACAGTATATTTTTATTTTATGGGTTTTTTGTATTTTATTTTAGAAGGATTTGGGCTTTTTTTTTTTTACATGCCTTTGAACACATGGTTTTATATTTCTTAATTTCTGTATTTTCTAGAGTTATTTCTGCAAATCACTTTGTGGCAGTATTGACTGACGCTATATAAGTTGATTAATAGTGTGCTTTAATGGATATTTAGTAGAAGTTTTTCACTGTAAATAGGATGTATTGATTTTGTGCCTTTTTGGATTTTTGTTTAGCACACAAATATTGTCAGGGGAAGCACTATACCATTGATATGTATAAATAAAAAAAAATTGTATGCACAAAATTGTCAATAGGTGATTATATAAAAACTTTGGTGGCACCATTGCCAGCTCTTAATACATATGGAGGGTGGCAGTAAAACAGTTAAAGCAGAACTCCAGACAAATATAAAGCACACAAATTAATGCAACTCTGTAACTATGAATACATATTTAATTATGTTTTTAAATGAAAACAGTCTTTGTACCTGAATTTCACATGGTATTGGCTAATCAGGTGAATTTTCTTTACAGAAGAGCTAAAGTGTAGGAGGAAAAAGCAGCACAAGGAGACAACCAGTTCATGTGCTAACAAGAAACCTGCTAATAGGAAGATAAAGCAGAGTGATAGAGAGACAAACTCATGAATGTGCTGCCATTCCTTCTAGTGTTCAGTTACAGACTGGGACTGGTCCAGGATGTCCTGGGCTCAATGGAAATGGGTTGAGTTTTGCTGGCCATCAGATGATATCAGTACTGCAGAAAAATGTAATCTCTGGATCAGATCAGGGGCGGATCCACAGTCTAGTCTTGGGAGGGGCACTGCCAGAAATTAAGTTTTTTTTGGGGGCAATTTATCGGGGAAATGGCTGGCGTTGGCGCTTCAATCATCCCGGCACCATGGTTGTTATGGTGTCAGGATGATTAAAGCGCATTATTTATATTATTACATTGTTATATAAAATTTAATCGTTCAATTCACCATAACGCAGAATCAGTGGGAGCCCTGAGCGTGTCACTTGCCACCGTCGCCTGCCACCAGATGCAGCTTGTCACTTGTCACGTCACCTGCCACCAGATGCAGCTTGTCACTTGCCACGTCATCTGCCATACGTTGCGGATTGTCACTTGCCACGTTGCCTGCCACCGGATGCAGCTTGTCACTTGCCACGTCACCTGCCATACATTGCGGATCGTCACTTACTACGTCGCCTGCCACCAGATGCGGATTGTCACTTGCCACCGTCGCCTGCCACCAGATGCAGCTTGTCACTTGCCACCTCACCTGACACACGTTGTGGATTGTCACTTGCCACACGTTGCGGATTGTCACTTGCTGTGTCACTTTTGCTAAGGTTGTCTCTTGCTGTGTCCCAGAGTCAGGCAGCAGATTATCAGTCAGGCAGCAGATTACCAGTCAAGCAGCAGAGAGATGATGTCATCTCTCTGCTCCCCCACCCACCGACTCCCTGATTGGCCAGCCATCCGCTCACCCACCGAGCCGCCCAGCTGCTTGCCCGCTCTCTCACCCGTCCACCGAGCCTCCCGCCCCCTCACTAACTGAGCCCCCTGGCCCGCACGCGGAGCCACGCACTCTCTCACCTGCGGAGCAGCCCGCCCGCCCACTATCCCGCCCGCATTATCAGGGGGGGGCAATTGCTACGTTGCCCCCCCCTGGATCCGCCCCTGCTCTGGATTTGAGATTGGGGGATAAAATTTGCAACAAAAGCTGAATTTACTTAATCTTTTATTGTCTCTTCAAATTTTTTTTTGTTATTTTTGCTGGAGTTATGTTTTAAATAGAGAGTTGGATGACAAGCTGAACTAAATGAAATAGATCTGTGGTGTTTTGTTAAGCAAAAACTTACAAAAGGGTGGCTCCTCCTATTTGGAAAGGGGATTCTGGGTGTCCCTATATAAAGTGGGTGGAGTTCAGCCTAGGAACATCTAGCCAAGAGACACAGAGAGAAGAGGTCCTGTTCCAGGGATTGTGCTCTCCCCTTCAGGGTGAGCTGAGGTCTGTTCCCATTCGTTGGAGCTCACTCGAGAGACGATGGGTAAATTTTTCATTTTGGATAGAGTAAGTTAAAACCCCTGTTGGATTATTTTTTGCCATCTGTGCCCCATTGCGGAGATTGATCTTAATTTCTTGTCCCATAGCCAAAACAGAAAGTGAGAGGAAATCCCTGCATATTAAGAGAATCCCTTGGAACTCCCCAGGCCACTAGAACTAGTGTTTAAGATTATCTGGGGACAATCCAAAATTTGGGATTCTCTTTTACTTTCACTTTCAATGATAATGGTTAACAGGACAAATAGAGAGGGTGATTCTCCCTACCAAGGGCACAGGCAGCAATACAAACTGACAGGTGTTGTAATCCCTCTCCACTCTACCCAAAACTAAAGAAAAAGTTTTACCTTTAGTTTTTAACAGAAGGACCGGAGCAGTGGCTTTAGAAGAAGAGAGAGACTTGTGTGTCCCCTAGTCCTCCTCCCTGAAAGAAATGACATCCAGGGATGGAGAGGATAAGTGCTCTGTCTGAGCCAAAGCCACAATCTATCTCATGTTCTAACTCATTGATCTCATACCAATATCTGGACTTTGCTATTGCTATGATTTGGATTGTTCAGTGAATAAATACTTAGATATAAGAATTTTCCTTAACAAGAAGCCTCTGTGTGATAACCTAAGTATCCAACACAGACAAAGTCTGAGATGTGGGGTGAGAGGTGTGTTTACTTGTGCAAAACTCGCCATCCAGGCCCTAGAAGCTTACGTGTGGACTGGGCGTGTGGGTACTCCCAGGGAGATGGTGGTTAACTGTGGATGGGCCAGTTTGATGGGAAGTACAGACCTCAGGATACTATTCGTGCAAGGGACAGTATTGGTTTGGGCTGATCAATTGATGACACCCTGAAACTTAAACATAGAGGCTGGCGCCTGGCTGTCTACTAGGGCCACGTATAAATGTACCGGGCACCACCTTACATGCTATGCTCACATGTTGACTGAGATGTTTTTAAATGGTTTGCACAGGCAACACTCAAAAAAAGTCACTACAAAAATACACTCCACTCTGAGATACTGGAATAGTTTCCTGCTATACAACAAAGATACCAAGAGATACAGGAAGTGTTTGCTGACCAGTGGCTGCATGATAAAATGGACAACTGAACAAGAACATAAGAGGTAAATTCTGACCCTTTTATCAGGTTACAAGCTAGGTAATGCGACATAAAACAATAAAAACCTCATTTGCTTTGAAGAAATACTCCATACTGAACTGCATTGTTTACTGACAATGGTTGTCTGGTAATACAACTAAAAGCAGTGGATTCTTTATCTTTTTTTTACAGTGTTTTAGAAATGTCAATTAATACTTTTCCTTGTCATCCAAGAGAACATTTTACAGAACCATGGTAACTATATCTATCATGCTGTGTCACATCACTTTGAAGCTTTTGATACTGAGTTACTGTGCATTTTGGTAAGGTAGGTAGGCCAGTTTCTCTCACTTATATTTCAATTTTACAGTCTAGTTATTTCCTTGTTATATATTCACAAAATTTTTACTGTCCAAAGGAGATGCAATTATTTTTCAATGTTTTTACGCAGCAAACTTGGGCTGGATTTCTGGTGTTGTATTAACATTGCATGCAATGAGAGAAGGGCCCACAGAACATTTAGCACTTATGAAGGAGGGAAAACTAAAAAACATTGCTAGACAAGAATTAAATGTCATCTGCTATCCAATAGTGGCTGCTGGCTGCAGGAGGAGAAAAGGAGGACAGAGTTACTCATGTAAGAGACGTGGTGGAGAGGTTCTAGTCAGGGCCATGATGGGGAGCACTCAGATGAGGCCTTGGTGAAGAATGGTGCCTAGAGCTTCTCTAAGAGGTAAAATTTGTCCTTATAGTAACCCCTGACAAGTAGATAAAGCTCCAATTAGCTTTCATTTGTTATATTCAATTATATAATGTTGACACTTTTTTTCTGCATCACTTTTACATACTATACAGATTAGGCCTTGCCCCTGAAGAAGTTTATAATGTAATAATACCTAAGCATACATACAGTAAGACAAGGTTGGGAGGAAGTCAGTGGACCATCACACTTGTTTTTGGATTTTGGGAAAGAACCAGAGCACCAGAAGTAAAACCATGAAAACACAGGCAGAATATCCATATCCGATAATAGGGTTTGTGGATAAATACAGTTTTATGAATCAGCCGCAGCATAGTTCATGAGTATCAAATACTTAAAAGATCATTTTAACTGCAGTAATTCTTCGCAATAAATAATAAATATACCAGTCTGACTTTATAGGTTACATTTAAAACAGAACTCAAGGCAAACAACTACAATACATCATTTAAATATATATTTATCTCTTAAAGGCACCCTTGCCAGACCAAAGCGTCAGGTCAGTGACTTTACTTTTCTCTTTTGCATTTAAGAACTACCACTTTGCTCCAGTTACTGGACAATAAGGGAGAAGCAGCTCACTGATGAGTTCATCCCTTTCATGTATGTTCATACTGTGGGCTGATAGCACTGTACAAAACAACAGAGCTCTGATTGGCACAGAGTACTGACCCAGTACTGTCCCAGTCCTACTGCTGTGCAGGGGATTACAGGAGGTTGATATCAGGACAGATTTGGGAATTTGTGCCAATTCTATATAAAAAGACATTTAATTTTTAAGTAATTCATATCTGGACTACATGCTTTTTTCCAAATATCTGCTTGTGGTTCAGCTTTAAATTTAGAACATAAGAAATCAAATTATTATTAAACTATTAAAATAATAATTTTCTGGAGCACAATGGATATGTTTGTTAAAAAAAAGATGCCTGTAATAATATTAATAACAGGATTAAAGGTATAATCAAGACATTGTAGTTCTTGTTTATATAAATGTCTTTTTTTATGTCAATTTTTTATAAACATGAACCACCACTAGAAGTGAAGATACTGGCTGGCCTTTTATAAAGTACTAAAAAAAAGGTAAAAATGCCACCTTTTATACAATATTGCACATTTCTCTTTGTATGCAGGTGCCTATGAAATGCAAAAGATGTTAAAGTGTATGGTTTGATCATAATAGTATACTTTTGCAAGCAGGTGGATACCCATTGGGGCATATTTATGACATTATTTGACTCAGGACAAAGACTTTATTAGTGGGACCCCTTACCTAGGTGAAATGGGAAGTTGAAGGAAAATGGATTCATTAACAAAGCTAGGTCATTGATAACTATCTTGGCATTCCAAGGGATGAGATTCAAACAGATGTAATAGTGGTATAAAGAAGTGTTATATCAGCGCTTGATGGTCTAACCAGCCGCATGCAATTAGAGCAGATATACACAAGGCACTAAAACAGAAACAACATGGGAAAATTGCAGTGCTGAAGATATATAAATGAACACATGAAGTGTTCTAAAATTAAACAAAAATACAAATAAATAAACCCAAAGCAAGTCTTTGTGCACAATAATAAAGATAATATGTACAGTATGAGGTGATCTTCCCACCAAACTGGATTCCTTCACCCAGTGTCACCTCCACCAAAATTAGAAAGTCACACTCACCAGATGTAGTTGCTGTCTAAGATATGGAACAGCCTCGCATATTACAGGGTTCAAATCCAGACTAAAGAGGTAAGTGGTTATCTTTCCTTATGTAGCGTTACCCCCAGTTAAGAGAGCCGCTGGATTAGTTTTTTCGGGCCCTGTGTGCAGCACCACCAACCCCCGGCAATCTTACTCGACCCACTCTGGCACAGCTAGTCTAGGGGTTATATTTGTATCACATTCAATTAGTATTGCAAGGAATAATCTCTTAGCAATAAGACAACACACTAAGGCAAGAGATTAAATATAACAGTTTACTCTTATCTCAAAGGTAGCATAGGCAGAACACAACACATGCAATTGGCTTGCAGAGCCCTGCAGAAATCAATACAGCATACAATAATGGCGCTGCGCGGTACTTCACCCCGTGTAGCTATTATGGTTTGCGCGCCCTATGGCGCACTAAACAATATTTTAACTTCCCACCCCGGTCAGGCCTGACATGGAGTAAATCTCAGTCACCTCCTATAGGGATTTCTTTGCATGCCAGCTTTCGGTGGTGCACTTGATGAATAGTACTTTGTAATCCACAACCAGGCAATAACTTGGAACACTATACTGGGGGGGGGGGGGACACTTCAACTCTATCCTGCTACCGGTCCCCCCTGAGAACAGCAGATAAACGAAACTGTGGGCCTATGCAGTCTATAGGCCTAAACACGGCACAGTCTATTGGTCTGGGCAGGTGCCCGCTCACCTCTCCGGACGCGATCCCAGTCCGGAACGTCCACCCTGCTGTGTATCTGCACACAGCGTCTGCAACGATCGGGTCCCCGATCTAACTGATGTCCTCACTCGACAAGTCAGATCCACCCAGGCTCCACAGTGGGGTGGAAGGCTCTTTGGAAGTTGCGCAAGGCCCAGGCTTTAGGCCTTGCACTGCAGCAGATCCGCACAGGAAGAAACTCTTGCTTGCAGCGCGGTGTCCAAAGAGGCCGAGCTCCGCCTCGCCTCCTCCTTAAATAATCCCCTCCCATGAGTCTCTGCGGTGGCTAACTGCACTCTGGGTGCCGAACGGGGTTCTGGGTAACGTAGTCCCGGGGCCTTAAAGGAGACCCCGCTACACACTCCCCCCACTTAAACTCTTTGGTCCCCAAAGATAACATAAACTTAAATCACAGAACGTACAACATCAATCAAACTTTCGTATGATGTTGGCAGAGGAAATTCCCACCAAAACCGAGGCGGTTAACTCCCCTGCCCACAGGTCACACTATCATTAGTGTCCTGCCTAACTGTGCCAGAGAGTGAGTTGGGGTCGCCTCCCACCAAATGAACAGTGGGAGGATCAGGGTCTTCCATACTCCTTCTGGCAGTAACTACAGTGTCTTCCGCACTTCTCCCCATCTGTGGGTGAGTTAATCTTCTAGGAGGCTTTATGGCTCTTCGCTTCCTCTGTCCTCTTGGGCTCTCTGTTAGAACAGGTTCCTCCTCTGGAACCAACTCAGGAATTACTTCTGGTTCGGGAGCACTGGACTCCGGGGCAGGAAGGTACAGGGACTCCCTTGGATCTTCTTCTGGGGGTAAGTCACAAGCACCCTCCCAAGAATCCGACCAAGGACTGGATGGAATGAACTCAGTAGCTTCTGCATTCAGCATCTGATCTATGGTGTCTTCTTCAGGTGGAAGATCAATAGCAGAGGTTCCTGGGGCCTGTGAAGGCCAAAGCCAGTCAAGTTCTTCTCCCTCATCTTCACTTATCTCTGAGGTCTCTGTATCCCCAATCTGAGGGGCCTGAGACCGAGTGTTTGGTCTGGGAGTATCCAGGATGGAAGTTGGCTCAGGAGAATCTGCCACAGGGGGTATCCAAACTGCCCCCGCTAGTGGAAGTAGGTGGTTCTGATGCCAGGTCTTCAAGGGCCCCACCTTCCCTTCTGGTTTAAGTCTGTAAACGGATAAGCCCGGCAGTCTTTTGCAAACAACATAAGGTTCAGGTTTCCATCTGTCTGCAAGCTTGTGTTTTCCAGGGATCCCCAAATTCCGCAACAACACTGTCTCCAGGTTGTAGATCTTGGATCCTAACTTTTAAGTCAAAATTTTTCTTGTTGCGGGCCCCCCTTTGCTCCGAGGTCGCCTGGGCCTGTTCATAGGCCAATTTCAAATTGCGTCTGAGCCTATCGACATATCCCTTCTGGGAAGCAGCAGAACAATGGTCTATGGAAGTGCCAAAGGCCAGATCTACGGGTAATCTTGCTTCTCTCCCGAACATAAGTCGATAGGGTGAGTACCCTGTAGCATCACTGGTGGTGCTGTTGTATGCACGCACAACTGCCACTATGTGGTTGCTCCAATGTTGCTTCTTTTCACTACTTAGGGTCCCCAGCATGTTGAGCAGGGTTCGGTTGAACCTCTCCGTCTGAGCATCACCTTTTGGATGATAGGGGGTAGTTCTTGTCTTCTTGATCCCCAAAGAATCCAGGAGTTTCCGGATCAATCGACTTTCAAAATCCCTTCCCTGATCTGAATGGAGCCATTGTGGTAGCCCATAATGTACAAAGTATTTCTCCATCAGTACTTTGGCCACGGTGGAAGCCTTCTGGTCCTTGGTTGGAAAGACCTGGGCATACCGGGTGAAATGGTCGGTTACTACCAGAACATTTCCTAGTCCACTCAGGTCGGGTTCGAGGCGGAGGAAATCAATGCATACCAGATCAAGTGGGCTTTGACTTTGCAGATGGCCCATTGGGGCAGCTTGATGAGGTAAAATCTTTCTCTGGATGCATCGTGCACATGAGTGGCAGTATTCTTCAACTTCAGCCCTCATGCAGGGCCAATAGAAACGGTCCCTAACGAGTTGGAAAGTCCTTTCCGCCCCTAGGTGACCATGGTTTTCATGCAGAGCAACCATGACTGTCTCTCGGTGCTTCTCAGGCAAGAACAACTGCCATTTGTCTTCTAGGTCATCAGAGGGGCCCCTTCGGTAGACCACTCTCTGATGCACCTGTAACCTCTCCCACTCTTTCCTCAACAGGCGAGCTTCCTTTGAAGGGTGGCGTAAGAGTCTACTCGGGTCCTGATTCTCCAGGGCCTCTAGGACCAATCTCCCCATAGGGTCTTCCAATTGGTCGGATCTCAGCTCCTTCTTGGACAGTTTTGGCAAGTTATCTTCCCCCAGTTGGGTTACTCCACAGTATTGCTTGGGAACTCCTACTATGGTAACCCTATCTCTTCTGCTCTTGAGCCGCCACTGGCTTGGAATTCAGCCCCTTGGCAGAGGGCCCGCACCCCGTCGGGTGCCACTTGGGCCCAGTCTTCTGTACTGCAAGTGGGGACGTGAGATCTTCTAGACAAAGCGTCTGCATCTCGGTTTCCAGCCCCAGGTCTGTACGTCAGGCCGAAGTCGAAGGCAGACAGCGCCGCCAGCCACCTATGTCCTGTGGCATCCAACTTTGCTCTGGTGAAGAGATAGGTAAGGGGGTTGTTGTCGGTTTTCACTGTGAATTCCGCCCCATATAAATAGTCTCTAAGTTTGTCAACTACCGCCCACTTAAGGGCCAGGAACTCCAACTTATGGGTGGGGTAGTTCTTCTCGGAGGGAGTCAGACTTCTGCCCACATACGCAACAGGCCTCAGTTGCTCTTCATGCTCCTGGTACAGCACTCCTCCCAAACCATCATGACTGGCATCTACATGAAGTTCATAAGGCTTCTTAGGGTCTGCGTAGGCCAGGACAGGGGCAGTGGTTAATGTCTTCTTCAACATCTGAAAGGCATTCTCACACTTCTCGTTCCACTGGTCCTTGACTGACTCCCCTGGCTTTCTGGGGCCTGTGTTATCCTCTTCCCCCTCCATCTTTAGCAGCTCATTCAGAGGCCTGGCTATCCGAGCAAACCCCTCCACAAACCTCCTGTAATAGGAACAGAACCCCAGAAAGGATCTGAGCTCTGTCACAGTGTTGGGCCTGGGCCAGGAGGTGACTGCCTCCAATTTTGCGGGGTCTGTGGCTACCCCATCTTCAGACACTATGTGCCCCAGATAGTTGACTGATGACTGATAGAATTGGCATTTTTCAGGTGAGAGCTTGAGTCCTTCCTCACTCAGTCTCTTCAAAACTTTCTCCAGCCTCTCTTCATGCTCTTCCAAGGTTCTTCCGAAGACAATGATGTCATCCAAGTATACGAGGACTTCGATGAGGTTCATATCTTCCACAGTCTTCTCCATGAGACGTTGGAAGGTAGCTGGAGCGCCAGACAGACCTTGAGGCATTCGGTTGAATTCAAAGAACCCTACCGGGGTTATGAAAGCCGTCTTCTCTGTCTTCTGGATGCATCGGGATCTGATAGTACCCGCTCTTGAGGTCCATAACACTGAACCACTTGGCTCCAGACAAGCTCTGTAGGGCATCCTCTATCCTTGGAGTGGTATATTGATCCGGTATGGTTCTCCTGTTGAGGGTCCTATAGTCTATGCACAGCCTCAGTGACCCATTCTTCTTCCGGACCACAACTATAGGGGAGGCATAGGGACTTCTAGATTCTCGAATCCCCACTGTTCGCTTGAGCTCGGTGAGCTGCTC
The DNA here is from genome assembly GCA_029206835.1 of Rana muscosa. Classification (NCBI taxonomy): domain Eukaryota; kingdom Metazoa; phylum Chordata; class Amphibia; order Anura; family Ranidae; genus Rana; species Rana muscosa. The sequence goes on from CM055121.1 coordinate 630,816,028, forward strand.
CCTCAAGTCTTCGAGGTCTGCTAACGGAACCCGCCTAACCCTTTCCCTGAAGGGTTTGTCTTCCTGGAGGCGGATCCGGTGGGTGGCACTCCTAGTGCACCCCACATCGAATTCATCTCGAGAAAAGATCCTTTCCCACCTGGTCAACTGGTCAACTGAGCCTTTGCTCTCTCTTTCCAAGCCCTGGGCAGATTTGGATTCTCCATGGAAAGTTTCTCCCACACAGTACTTTCTCCATCTGTCTTCTCCACATCTGGCGAAGCAACTGGGGTAGCTGGGCTCACCCAGCCCAGTAACAGCCTAGCTGGGATTTCCATGGGACCATCCGTGGTATTTCTGATGCTCACAGGCACTTTACAATGAGTCTTCTTCAGGGCCCTCACCGGGACCACTTCTGGGACTACTTCTAAGCCCGAATGTTCTTCCCTTGGGTCGGGTTCCAACATGACAAAAGGGCCAGGCTGCTCCCAAGTGAGTTTCACTGTGGCTTTCAAGCAGGTTACTTCACCGGGCTGCAGCACTATTCCTCTTCTTCCCAGCCTCCAGACCTTCCCTACCCCCTCTTCTGGGGCCTTCTGTTCCAAGATCAGCCACTGGTAGGCTGTCTTCAACATTGGGTGGATCTCAGTGACTGTGGGGTCTTTCCTTCTTGTCAGAGGGGCCAGAAGTCTTCGGACCAGATCCGTGTTTGTCCCTATTATCAGGGAACTCTTGTTAGCTCCAGGCAGTCGGGGGCACACCACAGCTAAGGTGTCGAACACTTCAGCCTTTCCGGCTATGGACGGGTCAAAAGTCAGTTTTATAGGTAGATAGCCATCATAAGGGAAACTCTCTGTCCCAATTCCCCATATCTCCAACTCTTCAATCTTCTGGATGAGTAGGTGACTTAAAAGCTTGTCATAAAAGTCCCGGTACAACAGGGTCACTTGCGCCCCAGTATCCAATATGGCTCTTGTGTAGACTCCCTCCACTTGAACTGGTACTATCGGGGAGGGACACACCAGCTTCTCTGGATATCGCTTCAAGGGGGTCTCTTTCTTTTGATCTTTGTATTTTCCCTTTTGGCTTTCTTTCTTCCATTTCTCTTTGGACTTAAGCCTCTCCTGGGCCTGGTATGCATTGATCTCCCTCCTTTTGATGGGTGTAACTACCCGCTAAGGGACACTACTCTCTTTCTTTGGGGTGCGTTCCTTCTGAGGAACCTTACGTTTCTTCTGAGGGGTCTTCTGTTCCACTCTTTTCAGTTTGGAGCTCACTGGAGATGATGGGCACCCGGTTGACTCCTTCACCGGGGCCCGCTGAAGTTTTCCGGCGGCTTGCGGTTATTCATCTTTTTTTTTCTTTGGACTGGTACATACTTTGGCCGCATGACCAACCCCTCCGCAGTTGAAACAAGTCATGTCCCCCCAATCTTGTAGGGATGCGGGTGCAGAGGTATTTGGAAACAGCTCCCTCCTCGGACATTCCCTCTCCGGTTCCCTTGACTTCTTTTCCATCAGGGAGGTCAGTATCCCCAATACTTGGGACATTTGCGACTTCAAGGTACCCACCTCTGAGTCTCTTTCCAGGGTCATGGCCGTCCTAACCATCACCGGAGGAGGATTTACCGACTCAACTGGTTGGTTCTTCCTTTTCTCCTCCAACATAGCTTCTTCCTCTCTGACTACTCGGATCAAGTCAGGGTACTCCAGGCTCTTCCCGTCCTGTCTTGTGCATAGCGCCAATGCGATGGGGGTCCAAGGGCTGAGATCCTCTCATCACCTGTTGAACACGGGCCTCATCCACCTTCCGTGGGTCAATCCCCTTCTTAAGAATCATCTTATGCAGGATCTTATCCAGGCGCCTCATGAACTCTGACAGTTTCTCTCCTGTCTGTTGGTAGCAGTGCTCCAGCTGATAGGTGAGCTCAGTGATTTTCTCTGTTCCACCGAACACATTCTGCAGGATGTCCAGATAGTCCTGAGCATTACAGTCTGTCCTACTCATCTTGAGGTTGCGTATGGCTTCTAGAGCAGGCCCCTTCAGGCTTTCAGCAATTCTCTGCTTTTTCCTATGGTCTGGGACTTCCCATTCTTCTAGGGCCTGAGTGGCACCGTCTAACCACTCCTCGAACCCCTCTTCACCCGAGGGTACAGGTTTCCTTCCTGAGAATATTCTAAGCTTTCTGTATCCTGACATCTGGTAATCTGTAGGATCTTTCTTACACTGTGCCACAAGTTCCCCCAGGACTGCGCACAACTCTGCGCTGAGAGTGGCAGATGGCGACCCGGGACTTTCCCTTTTTTTCTGTTTTTATGCTTTTGGGGTGGGTGATGGAGATAGTTTCGGTGTCTGAAACCGTCCTCCTGGCTTGAGCGGCAGCGCGTGTATTAGGCTATAAGTCTGATCATCTATAGCTACTACACTTGGATTCTTGAAATGTTCTGGGACTCCGTCCTTCCACTCTATTAATGCGTGTGTCAGTGAGGAATTCTTCCTGACATCCACCACCCATGCTTTCTGATACGGTGACAGTGACATCACTAGCTGCTTCACCGCTTCTTCTTGCCAGATCCCTGGGAGTTCTATGACTACTATCCCCGCTGGATCTGTGCCGACCGCTTTACACCACTGTCCTACTTCTAGTAGGTCCATGCTGGTACTTTTGGCGCGTTACTTGCTGCAACAGGATCCTGGACTCGAGAGCCCCCATGTGTAGCACTACCCCCAGTTAAGAGAGCCGCTGGATTTGTTTTTTCGGGCCCTGTGTGCAGCACCACCAACCCCTGGCAATCTTACTCGACCCACTCTGGCACAGCTAGTCTAGGGGTTATATTTGTATCACATTCAATTAGTATTGCAAGGAATAATCTCTTAGCAATAAGTCAACACACTGAGGCAAGAGATTAAATATAACAGTTTACTCTTATCTCAAAGGTAGCATAGGCAGAACACAACACATGCAATTGGCTTGCAGAGCCCTGCAGAAATCAATACAGCATACAATAATGGCGCTGCGCGGTACTTCACCATGTGTAGCTATTATGGTATGCGCGCCCTATGGCGCACTAAACAATATCTTAACTTCCCACCCTGGTCAGGCCTGACATGGAGTAAATCTCAGTCACCTCCTATAGGGATTTCTTTGCATGCCAGCTTTCGGTGGTGCACTTCATGAATAGTACTTTGTAATCCACAACCAGGCAATAACTTGGAACACTATACTGGGGGGGGGACACTTCAACTCTGTCCTGCTACCGGTCCCCCCGGAGAACAGCAGATAAATGAAACTGTGGGCCTATGCAGTCTATAGGCCTAAACACGGCACAGTCTATTGGTCTGGGCAGGTGCCTGCTCACCACTCCGGACGCGATCCCAGTCCGGAACGTCCACCCTGCTGTGTATCCGCACACAGCGTCTGCAACAATCAGGTCCTCGATCCAACTGATGTCCTCACTCGACAAGTCAGATGCCACCCAGGCTCCGCAGTGGGGTGGAAGGCTCTTTGGAAGTTGCGCAAGGCCCAGGCTTCAGGCCTTGCACTGCAGCAGATCCGCACAGGAAGAAACTCTTGCTTGCAGCGCGGTGTCCAAAGAGGCCGAGCTCTGCCTCGCCTCCTCCTTAAATAATCCCCTCCCATGAGTCTCTGCGGTGGCTAACTGCACTCTGGGTGCCGAACGGGGTTCTGGGTAACGTAGTCCCGGGGCCTTAAAGGAGACCCCGCTACACTTAGATTTCCAAATGTTTTCCAAACCAGGAAGTTACTTCTTTAAATGTGTTGGAATGTAAGAATTAGCAACCTAATGCCCTGTACACACGATCGGATTTCCCATGGAATAAAATCCAATGGATTTTTCCATCGGAATTCCGATGAAGCTGACTTCCATCAGTCTTGCCTACAAACCATCAGACAAAATTCCGACCGTCCAAAACACAGTGACGTACAACACGTACGACGGCACTATAAAGGGGAAGTTCAAATCCAACTGCGCCACCCTTTGGGCTGCTTTTGCTGATTTCATGTTACCGCGTGTTAGTAAAAGTTTGGTGTTAGCCGATTCGCGCTTTTCAGTCTCTGTGCTTTTCAGTCCGTTACAGCATGACGAATGTGTTATCTCCATTACAAACGCTAGTTTTACCAGAACGAGCACTCCCGTCTTGTAATTTAGTCTGAGCATGCGTGGATTTTTCTCCGATGGAGTTCCCCACAGACGATCGGAATTTGCTATCGTTTTTTTTCCCATTGGTAAAATTTAAAACATGTTCTATTTTTTTATACCGATGGAAAAAAGACAGATGGGGCCCATACACGATCATTTTTTCCGATGAAAAAAGTCCATTGGTCTTTTTTCATCAGAAAAACCGATCGTGTGTACGCGGCGTAAGGCTCTCCTTCTCATGAACATGCATACCCCGCACATCCCACCCATAAAAGCAATGATAAAAAGAAAAAAATATCTAATGGTGCAGTTCACCAATAAATACTGCACCATAAGATTTTCTTATTTTATTTTTTTTTTTTAATAGATAATGGTTAGATAATGTTGGTTAACAGTGTTTGAGTGTAACTGTTTATGTATTAATTTTGCTTAAAAATATACTTGGAAAATTACATACCTCAACCACTCTCTGTGTATGGCCATAAATAATAAAATAATATTTACAATTTGTCTTCACAAATTATTTAATAAAGCTATCTTTAACAGCATCTTTCATTTGCCCTAATACATGACAGCTCCACCTGCAGAGTAGAGCTGCTGTTTCTATAATTTACTTCTTTAGAAATCATTTTTATACAGAGAGTTGTTTATAGTGGTTAAATTACACACTGTATTTATCATTAACAATGCCACAGGGAGTTATCATTAACAATGCCACAGGGAGTCATTGTCAATGAGGGTCAATAGCAAATAAATTAAGAGTGCAGTGCAGCCATCAAAACCTCCATTCATCGTTTGTTTCCCTTTAAGTAGCATGAGCTACGTTACTTCAATGTTAATGATGTTAGCCGATTTGTTCCACAGAAGCCGAGAATGAACACCTAAGTACGGTAACAAAACCCAGCAGATACTGTACGTTCCCATGTACAAACACAAGATGTGAGACATGTACACACGTCCTGTGTAATTAAATAAATATACCAGTCTGACAGCAGAAATAAAACAGAAATGACACATTAGATAGGCACATCACCCATTTAAAATGAAATATAATTTTTATTTATTTATTAACTTTTTTTTATTTTGTATGTTGTATGGTAGTATACCCAGCTAAGGTAGTGCAAATCTTTGTCCACATAGAGTCATACCATCTAAAATCCAAGGAATCAATGTACCAACATCTTAAAGAGGAAGTAAACCCTCTAAAACATTTCCTAAAAAAAAAACCCTGCAAGAGAAAGGCATAATGAGCTAGTATGCATAGTAGGGTTGTCCCGATACCGATACTAGTATCGGTATCGGGACCGATACCGAGCATTTGTGCGAGTACTTGTACTCACACAAATGGTCCCGATGCCTGACCCGATACTTGGTCGGCGGCGAGCTGACTCATTGGGCGGAGAGGGCGGGCGGAGTCAGTAGGGGGAGTGGGCCGCCTCAGTGGGCGAAGCGGGAGAGCGGATTCAGTGGGTGGGGAGGGCAGCTGGCATCAGTGGGCGGGGAGGGCAGCCGGCGTCAGTAGGCGGATCGGGCAGAGTAGGCGGATTGGGTGGAGTGGGCGGGTGGCCTCAGTGGGCGGAGCGGGAGAGCGGATTCAGTGGGCGGGGAGGGCGGCCGGCGTCAGTGGGCGGGGGGCGACCGGCATCAGTGGGCGGATCGGGCGGAGTGGGCAGATTGGCCTCAGTGGGCGGAGCGGTCGCCGTCAGCTTGGACATCCCGACGCCCATCTTGGCACACCCTGCACTTGGCCACAGTAAGCCAGCAGCTGACATCTTGTTACACCCAGCCCATATAGTTCGGGCTGGGTGAAACAAGATGTCTGCTGATACTTACTGATGCCGAGTGCACGGTGTACCAAGATGGGCGCTGCAGAATAGCATTTCCTCATGTCGTTTATTGCTGCATTTCAGAGCCAGCCACCGGTCAGTGCCAGCCACCGGTCAGTGCCATCAGTGCCCATAAGTGCTGCCTATCAGTGCCATCTAAGAGTCCCAGCCACCTATCAGTGCCCATAACTGCCGCCTATCAGTGCCAGCCACCTGTCAGTGCCCATAAGTGCCGCCTATCAGTGCCATCTAACCGTGCAAGCTACCCATCAGTGCCCATAACTGCCGCCTATCAGTGCCAGCCA